>CM051462.1:147156510-148359589 GCA_028095005.1 Rhynchospora pubera | reverse complement strand
AAACCCTCAATTCTACTGAGATGCAGATGAGAAGCTCCGAAAAATTTCATGTTAGTGTGTCAGAAAAGCCAGAAAGGTTACGTCTTGAGAATTTGAATTTGAATTTGAATTCAAATTCAAATGTAACTGAAGACTGGCTTAAAGAAGAACATGTTGAAGCTGGTGGGAATAAAGAAGAACCATTGAAAAGAAATCATGCCTCTGTACCTGTGCATCGGATCAATTTGGATATAGATGACAGATTAAATAAACACAAGGTTCAAAAGAGAAAAGAGGTCGCCTCTACTTCCTCAGAGGAATTTCGTTCAGCTCAAAACTTGATTTTAGGAAGTGAGAAGCTGGTAAGGCATGTTCCAAAAGACACAGCTGCTTACAGAAAACCCCCTAAAAGTTCCATTCTACACCTACAAGCAGATATATTGAGCAGGGTTGATAAGCTCAAACATGAGCTTATGGAATTATTTGGTAAGGTCCCTGAAGATAGAGAACTTTATAATTTGTTACATGCCCAAGAATCAAGCCGATACCGACGAATCAGAATAACCCCGCAGGAGAACATGCCCAAGCCACATCAGTATCATTACCATTTTCAAAATCCTCAATTACACAAGCATGGTAAAAGGCACCAACTTGTACCCAAGAACCACTGCCGGCCTATATTAGTGGGAGCACCATTCGTTATATGTTCTAATTGTTTTGAACTGATTCAACTACCTGCTGATTTCACCGTGTCAACTAAAAGGCTACGAAAGCTCCAATGTGGCAGCTGTTCTGCAGTCCTCCTCTACTCATACCGACCTCAACCTTCTCATAGCAAAGATACCACACCTTTGACCTCTCCTGAATCTGAAATGGGTACAACTCCGTACAATGACCCGTTCCCCAAAGGGGACCCAATATCCATATCAGAAGAATACGGGGTGTCTTTTGGACTAAGCTATTCCACTGATCCGGATCCGGGCCCACCTCTGCATGTGTCAAGAAATTCTTCTTATAGCACAATGGATGGTAGAAGTGGTAGACAAACAGTTGGTTCAAGGCTTCATCAAATAATGGGGTATGAATCAGCTAGTGAAATACTGTTTCGCCAGTCTTCTGAAATTAGCGTGAGAAATGATGAAATATCTGAGAGGCAAAGAAAAGGTAAAGGCATCTTAGATGAGCATTCCGAAGTCGGGTTGTCACAAAACAGATTGAAAAGGTTTGGCCATGAATCGCCGAAGCGATCGGGGATTCCTGGGTTCATTAAGAAGGGCATTGTGAAATTAAAGCCTTCAATGAACTAAAACCAGAGTGCTATCATGTAGGATTTTGTAGAGTAGTTTTTGGTTTGTGATTAGGTTAGTGATTGTGAGTTTTTAGTATATATTTTGAAATTTGTACAGATTGTGTTGAATGATATAGATGTATAGATAAGGTCTGATTCATTGGTTAAGGTTTTTAATCAACAAAAAATGGCTTTGGTTTTCAACTTTTTTTATCTGTTATTTATTTATTTTCTTTTTCCTCTTTTTAGAGTGATAATTGTAAAAATTGTCTTATAGGAATTTTATTCCCGTCTTTCATGGGGGTCAATTTTGTTATACATGTTATTCCAAGTATCTTTAATACTGAATGATAAATTATACTCGATGTTTACAAAATAGAAAAAAAAATTGCATTATTGGCGCAATTATATTTTAAAAGTGATACTCTTGATTACTTTATACGATGCGAAATTAACTTTTAGATTAGCTTATCTTTGACTACTTTAGTATTGCTAACTGTTATGGTTTACAAAATCCTGCACATGTTAGTTAAACAATTCTCTATCCAGAGTCCAGACCAACATTCTTAATAATAATTTATTAACTTAAAGTCAAATATAAAGTTTATAAATACTCTCTTAGGGTGCATTTGGATCGCTTAAGATAAAATTGGAATTAGTTATTCGGAGAAACAAATATTATTCTTAAACGAGTTAGAATATTTCACATTACCACATTACATACTATGCGATGCGTTCCAGATAGAACATCGAGTTAGAATATTTGTAGCTAATATTTTAAAATGCAGTTTCCACTTAAGTAGATGCATCTGCATCAGGATTTCAAGATAGTATATTTGATGTACGTTCAGAAAAATATTCCAAATCGTCTGATAAAATTAGAATTTTAGTATTTAAAGAAACGAACCGCTTCCAAATTTTACTGTTTAGAGTTTTGAAGTGTAATCTTTTTTTTGAAGAAAACTATATAGTTTTGAAGCAGTCCGTTTCTTTTAAAACTTTGAAGTGTAGTTGCTTCGAGTAGCATCCATTTCTTTTAATTTGAACAGTTCGATTTAATCTCGATGGTTAAGATTAACAGACCGCACAAATCTTGACGAATTTCAATATTAATCAAGCCGCACTCATCATTGATCGGACGGTTCAGATTAAAGGTCTGTCCTCCTATACACTTCAATTTATGGGAGCTGTTGCTGATATCATCTGATGCATTTTCGGTGATCATTTATGAAACTGCAACCGTGACAGCGAAACGAAGCGCCTACAGTGGGCAAACAATTTCCGAGGAGATGAGTCATGAGTGCAAAATCTAATTTCGAGGTGGTTTCTACATTTTTAATTTTTTACCCAATTGCAGCCATTTGGCCTGATTAAATTATTAATTTTACAATATTCTACTGGCTATTGCTTACTGTAGATCCTTTGTACGCATCTAATCCGTTTCTGGCGATAACAAAAGATTTGACTCTATATAAATCGTCCGATTATAAACGGACGGTCTGATGTCGGTAAATAACCAGTTCGTACACAACCAAGATCTTTTCAGTTTATTTGCGGACAAAACTTTTCTTATCCACGTGTCCCATAGTTGTTGGATGACTGAAATACCCTCTCTCATTGCACCGAATTACCGCCTGTTATTTTCACCAGTCAAAACAAATCACCGCAGACCGCCGTTTCT
Source organism: Rhynchospora pubera (assembly GCA_028095005.1). Lineage (NCBI taxonomy): Eukaryota > Viridiplantae > Streptophyta > Magnoliopsida > Poales > Cyperaceae > Rhynchospora > Rhynchospora pubera. The sequence goes on along the minus strand of CM051462.1, from coordinate 148,356,641 downwards.
TTCCACAAGTGACGTGGCATAAATCCCATCGAAAAAGAAAAATCATCTGTTGTTAGAAACTGGAGAGGATATAGTTCCATATGGTCCCTTGTGTTAGAAATCTCCTAAAACCTCTTGCGCGGTTTCCGGCGTACGGACGATCTCTCCTCTCCTCTCTCTTTCCATCTCTCTCTCTCTCTCTCTGGTGAAGCTAGGAATTTACTGCCACAACTCCAGGTACACATTGGGAGTATAATTCTATTTCTGATCGTATGGCTTTCCTATTAAATTCTTCTTTTCTCGACATAAAGTTTTGCTCTAGCGCCTGAATTTAGTGATTTTCACAATTTATGAATTATGACTAGAATTGATGTTTACAAATCACTCTTTTACCTCTGACGCAGGTTTTCAAGGAAGGGGCAGTGAAATACTGAAATTTTTTTTGATAGCTTCACAATTGTCAATGAGATCATTTGCTATGTGATAATTGTGACACCATCACTGGCACTGCAGTTTACTGACTTCATATTGGCCACATATTTCTAAGAACTGACATCTGTGATGCAGGAGAGACTTGATTAACAATACATATCATTTGGGTAACTTTTCTAACCAGTCAAATTTCTCAAATTATATGCTTCTTTCAATGATCGAGCTTCTCTAGAGTACCATCAAGCAAAAAATTGAGGTGATTATTGATTCAAAGCAAATGGGTAGAAAGAAATCCCGCCCAATTCGGTCAGGTACCAGTAGATTACATACTCCAGGGTCTCCAAACAATAATCATGGTACCAAAGAGGAGAGAGTCAATGAGAACAACAATGAAAACAATGAGATTTCAAGTAAGCCAGTTTTTGTTGAAGTCGATGGTACAAATTGGGCTGCTGATGAGCATTTTGATGTTGCTGAAATAATTTTAAACAATGTGAGATTTTCTGATGAGGCAATTGATTACAATGCATTGAATAATAGTTTCAGAAACTCCCAATTTTCCCTTAGATTTCAATTGGATGATACAAAGGAGGGAAGCTTTATTTTAGGCCATTGGCCAGTTGTACCAAGCGATAAGATATCGCTACAGTACCTGATACACTCACCAGAATGCATTGAGAAACGGGAAATGCTATTTTCTGGGACATTTGATGGGCCAGATGAGAGCGTCTCCTCGCTCGCACACTTGGTCAACTTGAAATATTTTACTTTAAGACTGTTGCTTGAACTTGATGCAAATTCAGTTGAGGTGCCGTCATTTAGGGTTAGAGTTGAGATCTTGAGAAGTGCCTTTGAGGCATGCCAATCACTATTAGAGACAGCCAGACAGCCATGGCGAAAGAGTATGATGAATGTCGTGCCATGGTTGCGACCAGAAGTGTTGACGTCAGAGAAAATATATGGGCTGAAAAGAGAGGAGATAGAATTGGATGAAGATTTGAGTTGTGATGTGAGGAGTGATGCTCAGTTTGATGTTGCTGGTTTTTATGAAGCCATCAAGCCTTCTAGGTAAGTGTTTTAGGATCTCCGAGTATGGTAGTCATGTGCTACTTTTCTACAACTGAATTTTTAATGTTAATTTAAAATTAATTAAGCTCTAGCTTTAACTTGATAGTTTTGAGCAGTATGTACTAGTACCTGTTGGGACCTGTGTTGGTTTTATACTGGTTCAATCCAGCGTTGTGTTCTCTTGAGTTATAGCATCAGCACCAACTGTTATACATGAGCTACTGCACAATTGATACCAGGAAAATAGTAAATCAGCATGGAATACCCGTCAAGGATTTATTCTGGTGTTATCCTGCAAATCTATAAAATATGCAAAGATTTAATCTTAAAGATCTCAGTAAAGTGAGTTGATTTTCTCTTTTTTGTATTCTTTACAAGAGAGGAGCCAATGTTGGAGACCAAACTTACCGACCTAATTCCTGACCTTAGACCATACCAGAAACGTGCTGCTTATTGGATGGTTCAGCGTGAAAAGGAAAATAAGTTGCGAGATAAGTTATCCACTCCATATTCCGTGCCAATAGATTTTGTCAATACATATTCGAGAATGTTCTACAATCCATTCAAGTAAGATGTCAATAATATTAAAAAAGTAAAGCTATTAAAACTTTTTAATTCCTCTATGATAATTCACTTCCATTTTGTTTGCTTGTTAATGTTAATACTTGTATAACTTTTGCAGTGGGAACATATCATGGAATGATGAACCGCCTTCCCAGAATGTCTCTGGTGGTATCCTAGCTGGTATAATTCTTTCTTCAGATTATCATCATTGTTATGATCTCTTAACTCACCTTTCTATTATTCCTAGAATTAGTTTTACATTTGCTTTCACTATTTCATTTTTACATAAAGATATTTGGAATAAGAGAAAAATTAGTCAGACCCAATTATGTGTGTTGTCTCTTCCTCTTAAAAACTAACAATTTATTTCAAATGATGGATAAGAGAGATACGTTGGTACAAAGGTGAGACAAGTGACATTCTTAAAAAGAATACAAAATACTAAAAGATACAATGGTGAGATGAGAGACATTCCTAACACTCGTATATGAATTGATTTCCTCATAACTGACAGATATTTTATATGTTTGTTATATATTCTCGCATGAATTTCCAAAATATTAGATGAAATGGGATTGGGGAAAACTGTGGAGTTGTTAGCTTGCATTTTTGCGAATCCAAAGCCTTCTGCCTCTGCCTGCTTTACTTCAGAAGAAGATGCTGATGGGATAAAAACAAAGAGGCAGAAAATAGAACGAGTGGAGTGTGTATGTGGGGCAGCAAGTGTGAGCTCCAAGTACAAGGGGTTGTGGGTCCAGTGTGACCTCTGTGATGCATGGCAGCATGCGAAATGTGTAGGTTATTCTCCAAAAAGCAAGAAAAATAGTACAGTTTCTAAGGAAGATGAAACAGGAGGTGATACAGAGAAAGGACCTGCTAAGCCAAAAAGGGGGAGAAAGAAAACAAAAATGGAGATAGTAGAGAGCGAAGAAAAATATATATGCTGTTCATGCTCTGAAATCAGAGAAGCAACAAAAACCAAGATATCTACCCATGCCACCATTGTCGTGTGCCCTGCTTCTATTTTGGCACAGTGGCATTCTGAAATTATTCGGTAATGCACCTGATGGTCCTCAAGTATTCATTACAGTTGTATGGATACAGATGATATAGTGATCCGTGAATCAAATTGTACTAAAGTTAATCTTTATTATATTAGGCATACGAGGGCTGGATCCTTGAAGGTTTGCATATATGAAGGTGCACGGAATTTAGACTCTTTGGTACCAAAAAGTGACATAACTGAACTCGTTGCTGCTGATATAGTCTTGACCACATATGATGTGTTGAAAGAAGATTTGTCACATGATTCTGACAGGCATGATGGAGACCGTCGCTTTCTGAGGTTCCAGAAGAAGTAAGTATACTAATTTTGCTCCTAATTCCTAGATTAATATTGTAAACTCATCTTTTCTCATATATTCCTTACCTCTGGTTTGAGCAGATATCCTGTGCTGCCTACTCTTCTTACGAGGATTCACTGGTGGAGGCTTTGTTTGGATGAGGCACAAATGGTTGAGTCTAGCAACTCCTCTGTGACTGAGATGGCAATGAGGCTTCATTCACAACATAGGTGGTGCATTACAGGAACCCCAATTCAGCGTCGACTTGATGACCTCTTCGGGCTTTTGCGCTTCCTCCGAGTCAATCCTTTTGATGTGTATCGGTGGTGGGTTGATGTCATCAGAGATCCTTACGAGGTACATACATTGATTTATCACCTAAATGGTATACTAGGGATTTACAAAGTGATGAAACATTTGCCTAACACTTAACTGTATTGTATTTCCTATCTTTCATCATAAAATATACATCAGAGAAAAGATAAGGCTGCTATGAACTTCACGCACAAGGTCTTCAAACAAATCATGTGGCGATCATCCAAGGCCCATGTGTCAGACGAACTGCAACTGCCGCCTCAGGAGGAGTTGCTGACGTGGCTTTCCTTCTCGCCAGTTGAAGAACACTTCTATCAGAAACAACATTCTACCTGTCTTGTTCATGCGCATGATATTATAAGAAATTTGAAGGAGAGCAGAAAAGTATCAAGTGAAAATGCTGAGCAAGGTGATGTTTATTTGACACATAATGAGATTGCAAAACTCCTTGGCCCGCTTTTGAAACTTCGTCAGGCATGCTGCCATCCTCAAGTTGGAAGCTCCGGTTTGTGCTCTTTACAGAGGTCCCCTTTGTCCATGGAAGAGATACTAAATGTGAGTGCCATGCTCATTTATTTTGTTTATTTGTTGAATTCACCCTAGAATTTTTATATTGTTGGTATTTCATGCTCTAATAGTTGGATTTAACACTTGTAGGTCATTGAATTATTTTGAGATTACATCAAACTTAGAGATAAATGTGATGGAAATGAATGTTCAATAAAAAATTAACAATACTGCTTACGAGTGAGAATGCGAGCTTAATATTAGAATGCAACAAATGCAACAAAAGTAACTTTAAGCTTGTTTTGTGGCTAGATCCTTGTTGCCAGGTAAGCAAAGTATTTGAAATCCTACTTGTGGAGAACTTTCATAACTGCTTGCAAATACTGTATACTATTTGATGATCTTTCTCAAAATGCTTCTGTAACCACTTTTACACGGGGTTTTTGGGTGTACAAGCCAGGGTCTTCAGTTTTGTTTCACTTATCCTTTGACACCTAAACTCACTTGCAAGATCTTTTATGCAGGTACTTATTGGTAAGGCCAAAATTGAAGGGGAAGAGGAGCTCAGAAAGGTTGTCGTGGCTTTGAATGGCCTAGCTGGAATAGCCATTATTGAAGAAGACAAGACACATGCCATGTCATTGTATAAAGAAGCATTGTCTTTAGCAGATGAGCATCTTGGTGATTTTGGCGTTGATCCCCTGTTGAGTCTTCACATTAATCATAACCTCTCTGAGTTGCTCAGGAGCTCCCCTGAGTATTTACCCAAATGCCCTCTGATGGAGAAGCAAAATTGTGATGAAGATGTAGTCAATGGAAAAAGGAAGGAGACTGATGCTGGAAAATTCAATCGACAAAACATAAAGCGCAGGAAAATAGACGAGTATAAAACCAACAACCTTGGGATGGAAGAAAATGGCAAATCACAAGAAGCCAACAATGATGATGGCAGCGCAGAGTGCTTGGAATCTGATGTGAAAAGTCACTCACCAACTAAATGTTATTCTGATGAGTGCATGAAAAGGGCTTGTGAAATGATTGTAGAGAAGCATCTTTCCACATTTGGCTCGAAGCTTTCTTTGTCACAATTGGAGTTCAGAACTTCATTTGAACAGGTAGCCAATATTTCAAAATTGTAACTTTGTACTATTATTTTCTTGTTTATCATGTTTTATGTTGACTTAGTGTTGGTACGCAGGTTTCTAAGATCTCAAAGGAGCTAAATAATCATAATGCGAATTGGTGGCTGCACGCGCTTGATTGCATAGAGAAAAACAAGGATTCGATGGAGGAACTACTCAGAAAAATTGAACAAAATGTCACCAGGAGCACCAACGGCTTAGGCTCTGCTAGAGTATCTTCTAGGTAAGAATTTGAATTTTCTACCCTTACTTATATAGTTGTGTCCTCTTACTGTATAACCCCTGGATGCCCCTGTAAAACATTGAACTGTAATTATTTCCCCATGATATGAGAAATGTCTCTTGAATATTTCTATAATATTGAAAATGTCTGATAGGCTCCTGCTAGTCCTTCAATGTCCAAACTGTTCTTTTTGTCCTGACTTGGTATCAGCGAGGAAGAGGTCAGATATCTTCGGGATCAATTAGAGAGGTTAGACACCTTCGGGATGAAATTAGAATTGGGGGTTTTCAGTATCTAATATATGATATACTCTTAAGCCTTCTAGTGATATAGAATGTACATACATTATTGCAGGGATACATGTGATATTTTGATTGTTGACATGCTGCAGGTTTATAGATAAATATATAATCCCTCTTTTATAGATAATATATAATCTCACATCATTTCCTTTCATTTGTCCCTTCCACCCTTTCCACTATCCCGGGAATGTTCATTAGAGTGATTTTATGAGAGGAAGATGCTATAGGAATAGAAATTCAGTCCAGATGGAATACTTCTTTCTTATGGTTTTGGGATTTGGGTGAGAATCTCAGCAAAAATAATACGAGGAAAAGAGAATTCTTCCGTACACTGCTTGAAAATATTTTCTGCTGGCTAAAATTCCAATATATTATCGGGAACATGTGTTTCTGAACATTGTTTACTTTTTAGGGTTTGGGTTTAGGGTTGGTTGTTTCTTGTTTACACTAGATACACTAGATGAATACTAGATCTTAGTATGTCTGGTATATCTATGGCTCTGCAGCATACATCTGATTATATCAGGCTATGATGCAAAGAACTCATTTTCATTTAGAACTTCATATAGGCTAAGAATGGACTTGAATTGGTTAAATTTTCTCCTTCCATTTGTAAATATAATGGACATTGAAGATTAAAATGACTTTCTTATGTATTTAGGTGCATAAAAGTGTTTCTGCTTTTGCTGCAGTGTACTAGATAATTGAGATTTCGTGGGACAGAGAATTGGGCGAACCTTGTTTTGTGTTATTACTCTTTCTTTCTTTTCTTTTTTTCTTTTTCTTTTTAATTTTTAGAAGGTAACCTGGGGGTAAGAGGGCTATGTTTGGCAGGTTGTCAGGCATACGAGTATAGCACTATTCTTTATTGAATTTCTGTCTAAGGAAACAGACAACTGATAGTTCCTTTTCCTATTTTTGCCCCTTCATCAAGAATCAAAACCATCGGTGGCTTAAAGTACATTATCCAAACTGCAATCGACTCTCTTCACAAATCTCGTCAGAAAGTGATGGATCGCCTGTTTGAGGTTGACGAAACTGTTGGAAACCCCAAAGATGAGGAAATCGAGCGGCAGAGATACTGCCCCAAATGTTATGATGGAAATGGTTCCTTGTGCATCCAATGTGAAATGGATGAACTATTTCGGGTCAGTTCTTTTTTTCTTATTATCTTTATTCTTCTTACTGACTTAATTGTTTTTCTCAATTTTTTTATTGTCTTTGATATATTTATAGGAGTATGAGGCGAGGTTATTTTTGGTAAAGAAGTCACATAGTGATAGTGTCATTGCATCTGCTGAGGAGGCGCTAGATATGCAAAAGAGAAAAGACGAGCTAAATCACTTCTTTCGAAATAAGAAAACCACAGATGAATCTGAGTCTGGTGACATGAATAATAACCTGAGATTTGCAAGAGAAAATATACAGGTCTCTTTGTGTGCGTGTGTCTCTGTAATGATTTGGCCCATGCTGATTCGTGAAGCCTCTGCTATTTTAATGTAAACACAGATCTTAAAAAAAGCAAAGTGCAAAGAGAGAAAAAAACTGACTTGTTATATGCAGAGTCAAAATTTAATGAGAATCACCAGCCGGGTGGGTCTTGCATTGCTTTTAAGCTGTTCACAATAAAATTTTTACAATGAAGATTCTGATTATGAGGATGCATTTGCTAGATGCATCCTGACTTTTAACAATGTATTTGCGCATAGCATCCCTCTTATTTTACAAAATAGGTGCTAGTAATTTTTTTGATATTACAAAGCTTAAAAGTATCTGAGGCTTTTGATGTGGTTTTATATCTTCTTAACTGTTTTTTTTTTTATTGTAATTTGGACAGGTTTATAGACATCCATCTACAGTCGAGACAATGTTAAAAGTCATTAAGACACATTCAAAAACAGCACTGGGCAGACAAGAAGCAGCTAGTGCTAAAATGCAATTGCGTCTTTTTGAAGTACGTGTCTTTACTTTATTCACATGTTTGTAAGTTTTATCAGAACTAACAATTTTGGCTGTGTCCTTCAGATGTTGAGGAAGGAATTTAGTCAAGCAAGAATGCTATCAATCACCCAGGCTCAGTTTTTGCGGGCTCATGACGAAATTAAAATGTCTACCTCCAGGCTCCGTCTAAAAGAGAGTGAAGATGAACCAAGTGAAGTTAATATTCTTGCCAGAGGGGAGCTGGTCCAACTCAATCTGCAATTTTCAAGTGATAAGTTCTTGGCTTTGCCTGCTCTGCATCGCATTAAGGGACAACTCCGTTATTTGAAGGTTGTTTATTCTTTTTTAATTTTTTATTTTTACTTTTTTTGTTTATTCGTCATGCTTGGTAATTGTTTGCAACAAAATGCCTCTGTTTTTTCTCTTTTCAAAGTAAGGAGTTAGATAAGTATCAAGCCTAATTTTTTACAAATTCTAGGGAGATCTGGATATTATATTTTACTTTTCAGTAAACTGGAAGTTCCTGAGGAGTCCCTCTTCATTAAAGGGACAGGAAATGGGCTGATGCTTCTTTTTTTTGTATATTTTACATTTAAGTTCATATATGTTGATAGCATGCTACGAATCAATAGTTGCAATGATTTTGTTCCGTTTGTGACTTCGAACAGGGCTTGGTGCAGTGCAATCAGAGGACACAGCCAGGGAAACTCGCATTGACCCCTGGCACTGAAGATGTGACTGATCTAGAACCTTCCACCCCAGTTAAGGAAGAATCAAAGGCTGAAACTACTGAAGAACCATGCCCGATTTGTCGTGAGAAGTTTTCTGATCGAAAAATGGTGTTTCAATGCGGCCATTTCTTGTGTTGCAAGTGTGAGTTATTGCATACCACTTTCTTTGGTCCTGTTATGAGACATCTTGTTCTAATATGGTAGATTTGCATAATTGTACACAGGTTGTCTTCAAATGTCAGAACAAGCTGCTCCTTATTTCAGCAGGTCAGATAGAAAGTGGATAATGTGCCCCACATGCCGGCAGCGCACAGATTTCAATGACATTGCATATGTTGCAGAGAAACCAAGTGTTAGTGTTGGTAGCGATTTAGAAAAGGCAGGTCCCTGCCAAGCTGATGAGGACCCAGAGAGTTTAGTTGTAGTCAGAGGCTCCTACGGAACCAAGGTTCTCATCTGGTCTCATATTTTTTTGGTTGGCTCTTGGATTTACATAGAGAGGATTTGACAATGGGTGTTTTAATTCTTATAAAGATTGAGGCAGTCATGAGGAGAATACTGTGGCTGACTTCGGCTGATGAAGATGCAAGAATCCTGGTTTTCTCCAGCTGGAACGATGTTCTTGATGTGCTGGAGCATGCTTTGCTCATGAACAGTGTCCATTATGTACGAATGAAGGGCGGAAGGTTTAGTTCTCTTGTTTATTCATTTCAAATAATTAACTTGCAAGTACTGATGACAGATATATAGATAATATATGTACTTTTTGGCCTGAGTATTTTTGAAATACATGTTACTTCTTTTTTTCCCAAGAAATTATACAGTCTGACAGCCAGAACACTGTATTTTTAAAAAAATTTCCACTTTTCAACGTCTTTCAATATGAATCTTATGAGAATATTTTCCTTACTGCAGGAAAGCACAAGTAGCAATTGCAAAATTTAAAGGACAACAAGGTGTTGGTCAAGGAGACAAGTCAAAACGCAAACCGACAAATGTAAGACCAGTTCAAGTCCTTCTGATGCTAATTCAGCACGGTGCAAATGGGCTTAATTTGTTGGAAGCACAACATGTTATTCTCATTGAGCCATTACTAAACCCTGGTGCAGAGGCACAGGCTATAAGCCGGGTGCATCGTGTTGGACAGGAACATAGGACTTTCATTCATCGTTTTATGGTATGTCAAATGAAATGTTTTAGTTATCTTTCTAGTCTTCTTTAAAAATAATTGAATGTAATTTCTGTGCATGTAGTGTTTTTAGTTATCATCTATTTCAAGGATTATTGACCGGTTGGTCTGTACCTGTAGCTAAATGCGCGAAACAGCTAGTCATTTGGTTTCAAACTTCTTGGGTCCAATAATTGAGGTCCAATAATTAAAGTCATCTGGTTTCAGGTCTTCCGAGTCACAGCCTCACAGGTTGCCCTGGTTCATGTTAGAACAATTGTTTTCTTCTTGGGTTAGACCCAGTTTGGGTCATCGATTTGGGTCCTATTCTCTAATCCTTTTTTTTTCATTTTCTTATTCTTGTTATTAGGTAAAGAGCACAATTGAAGAGAGCATTTACAAGCTGAATAGGAGCAGAGGCAATTGTTCGACCTTGAACCGAAAAACTAAGAATCTGAAAGACGAGCCTGTTCTGACACTCAGAGATGTGGAGTCCCTGTTTCCTATCAAAGTGGTAGGTGAAACTATAGAAGGAGAAGAAAACGAAGGCGAGAGCTTGCGCCATTTACCACCATCTGTTGCAGCAGCGCGAGCTGCTGAGAGGAGATTTCCTGAGGGTTCTAACAGCTAATTTGTTAATTATTTACAAGGCAATTGCATTTGTTTGGGGGGGGGGGGGGGTGACTGTTTATACTTCAGTTTTTTTTTCTTGTTTCATTTAACGGAGGACTGTAGACAGATGAATATGTAAATATGCTCTTTGTGTTGTACTATTTTGTAGATTCTCTTAGGAAACTTTAGCCTGTCAGAGATCGTTCGATTATATTTTTTATATTTTCTACAGAGGCTTTGATTGTCCTTATTATTTTTTTTTTTGTTGAAGTTGCTTAGATGGTTCAACATTGGAGAATAGCAGATCACTTTGGTCCATGTGGGAATAAATTATCAACTGAGTTTTGTTTTCAGTATTGAAATAAAAAATCGAATTCTTTGACATGGTCTGAGTACAAGAATCATGTTTCTGTTCTTTGAAACAACAACAGCAAGTGTTGCCTTCCCATAAATTTCTCCATATAAGTTGAGAAAATCACTCACAATCAATTCTACCAGAAAAACCAGCATAATGGTTGTTCATACACATTCAGTGATGCAGACATTCATGATCATTTTCTTTGGAGAAACGACTCATGTTCAATTTTACAACATTAACCCCTAAAGAACACTAAATTGTAGAATCTTCATATTTAAAAAAAAAAAAAAACTAAAAACTAAAGTAGCTTGCGTTCAAACAGCAATGCAAATGTTTACTGAATTTGCATGATGAAACAAAAAGCACAGAAACACAATAAAATCAAGAAACGCAAGCTTTCAACATGTGCTCTAATACCAATTTACGAACTATTGTCACCACCAGTGCTACCATTCTCACTCTTCTCCTTCAAGACCTTGAAAGCCCTAGAGCTCTCGTCAAACATCTGAGCCCTGCGATCATAATCAGACGGCTCACGGCCATCATCGAGGCCTTTGATCGCTTCCTTCTCCATCTCCTCCAACTCCTCCGCCAACTCCTCATCAGATATCGGACCTTCCAACTCCTCATCGGACATCGGATCCTCCTCAACCTCCTCGTTCCCATCCAAACCCGAAAGATCCTCCCACCGCATCCAGTTCTTGCTCCGGCGCTCCCTCTTCTGTGGCTTGATCATATTGACGTTGTGCGATCTCACTCGTCCGATCGAAACTCGCGACGGAATCGACGGACGAGGGTTAACCCTAGAGCGGAGGAACAACGGAGAGTTGCGCGCGCAAGCCAAACGTGAAATCGACTCCATTTTTTGGCAAAGAGAAGAGAAATAAAATGATGGTTTCTCTAGATGCGTCTCTTCGGTTTTTTCCCCCTTATTTAAATATAAATTGAATTCAAAATCTAGCGCACTAGTTTTGGTTAGTACGAGCAATTATGTGTTCTTCTAGAAAAGAGAAATGCGTGAGACGGCTTTAGGGGGACACGTGGTCGATTGAGAGGTGCACGCGGTAGCAGAAACGGTTCCCCTGCGCCGATATTATTGGCTGCTATCTTGGAAAGTACGGTGTACATCGACATGGTCTATTTGGATTTTTGGGTCACCGGATCAGTAATAACCATAGTTACCATAGCCAGGGAAGAGTAATTAGTTAAGCCTTAAATTGGCTTAATTTTTTTATACCCTCCAACTTTTTTCTATTTATTTATTTTTTCATGTACTCTCGTGTATTTTCTATTTGTCACTAAATTCTTGTAAATGATTATTTATTTGCCCTTCAACTTAACCATATATAATTAACTATATATGCAAACAAGTGAAAATTAATTCTAAAAAGATAGAAATACCCCTATATCATTTTTTGTCTTCCCTCGTTTTTTCCTTCCTTCCTCAGGATATTTTCCTGCTAAAACATCCTATCATTTCATTTTCCCTCATTAGGCCAATATGACAAGCAGGTAAAATGTAATTGTAATCGACCATATATGTACTAGTACCAGCATTGCAATTCTATTTGAGAAAACTCGAATGTTGTAAGCCCTGACATTGCTTCAAGTCTTCCCCTTATTGTAATGTCTAATTAAGCGTGCTTGTTTATGTAATTAGTATGTTCTTGTACTTAAAAGAACCTAAAGATTTTCATAAATTGTGCAAATTTAAGTTGTCATATACCATACGGAGGGCAGCTTTGGTGCTAATTAATCAACATGGGTTTCTTATTGAAATCAACATGGGAGTTGGTAACATATTAATTCTCAACTTAGGATTCTGATTGAAATCGTTGGATTTTTCCAAATTAGTAGACAATTTTTTGGCACAATTGTGCGGTTGCAAGAGGAAATAATACGAGACATAAGCGAGAAAATATCCTGGAGAAGGAAGGGAAAAATGAGGGAAAACAAAAAATGATATAAGGGTATTTCTGTCTTTTTCAGTATTAATTTTCAGTTATCTACGTAGTTAATTATATATGATCAAGTTGCAGGGAAAATAAATAATCATTTAGAAGAGTTTAGTGGCAAATAAGAGATACACAAGAGTATAGAAAATAAATAAATAAATAGAAAAGAATTGGAGGATATACAAAAAATTAAGCCATAAAATTAAATTATTATAACATGGCACCTTAAGCTGCTTCGCATTACAATCACAACATGCATTCATTCATACGTTTTCACACAAGACATCTTGACCGTACCACCCATTTTTTTTCTCAATCACTGCATAAGTATCCACCTAATCGTATGAATATGCATAACTTAATAAATTATTTCATCATGATCAAAATTAAAATTATGTAATGATACTAACTAAAAAGAAGAATGGAAGTGAATGCTTACATTAAATTTGGAGCAACTACTGCCAAAAGACTTCTAGAGCTTACGTCCTTTTCTCCTCTTTATGTTCCACTTAATCTATAAAGTGAAACAAAATTCAAAGTAAAGAGGGTTTAATTTTGAGTCTAAGCATATTACAAGTCAATGAATGTGCCTTGTCACTATTGGTCCAATACTATATGGCTAATCCAAGCACATATTACTCTGGTAGCTTATATAGTGTAATCTATTGAAATCATGATGCACAAAGCAAGTCAAGTACCAGTATTTGAGTGCTAAAGTGATTAAGTAAACCATCAATTTCATCATTTCTTGATTAAGTGAGGTGTTCCATTAGGCTTATTTGCATACAGTGTCTGTGCACAGGTATAATTTGGTTGATCATTTTTTTTTTGAACTAAAGCTCCCAAAACTGGGGCCCAATATTTAAAAGTAAAAAAGAGTTGATACAACCTGTCAAAAGGTTCCACAAAACATAAACCATATCAAACTGGAGACAAAAAACGAATAAAAGCAAGCTACACAATTCAAACTGCACTACTACAATAACTAATTAGCAGTAGACTCTGACGCGTGTGAGAAGTGCCCGTCTTCACCAGGCCCCGAATTCACTATGTTTCGGAGAGTCACCCCAGCATCAGCTTGCCCTAAATTAAATTGCACAAAGCTTGTCTCAAGTCCAGAACGGTTACCTGTCCAAGTGAAGTAGAGATTTAAGATTTGGTAAGTTATAGCAACTAAGCTACCGCGGCTCCTTATTACTAAAATAAATACCATTCCAAAAATGCCACATAACCCAACAGCTAATAGCACACATAGAACCTAGAAAGATTTTATCAGTTTTATTCAAACTTAACCAATATCTCCAGAAGTCAATTAAGCAAGTAAAATTGACATGCAAGCCCCTACCATTATTAATATTAAAGAAAGACCAAAAACTACTAATTTCCTTACAATGAAAGAATAAATGGTCTATAGATTCCAACGAATTACATAAATAACACTTGTTTAGTCCTACCTATCCCCTCTTAGTCAAATTATCCTGAGTTAGTACTTTGTTATAAAGTACTAGCCAAAAGAACAACTTAACTTTGAGTGGAATTGGAAGGATCCAAATGGAATCACATTTCCTAGTAATAACTCCTCCATTATTCAGAAAATCATACATCGATTTCACAGTATAACTCTTAGAAGAATGCCATAACCAGGTGACACTGTCTCTGGCACTAGAGAGAGGGGTATTGTCAAGAAAAAGTTGAATATCTAATTTTTCTTGTTTATGGATATTAGAAACACCTCTTGCAAGAAAAAGATTCATTCTTCCCTTGCCCTAAACATCTGCTAAAGAGGCTGAATGCTTTTTGGTTTTCTTAAAAGCTTCAGGAAACATAGTTGAGAAAATAAATTGTCCATGCCACTTATCTGTCCAAAATCTAATATTAACACCATCTCCTACAATTCGTTGTATCCCCATCTTTACAATAGGGAATAAAGAACATACTGCCTTCCAATAAGAAGAGGCAGTAGAGGTGGCTCTACCTTTTGTCGCGGCTTTTTCGTCATCCCTCGAAGAATGGAATTGGTTTCCTCGAGAAATGGGAATATAGCCTTGGATTCACCCCCCTTAAGGTTCGATCTCCGTTCGAGTATCTCTTACGACAAGAGAATCAAAACATGAGTCGTTTCTTAAAGAGGTTTGTTGATTTCGTGGGTCCTTTCTTTCCAGTAGGCGCAAGCCCCTACTGTTAATTACCCCGTGATTGCTCACGAGAACCTCTGATTAAGGGATCTAAAGAATTATATGTAAATGCTAGGGAAATCATTAATTTTATATTTATTTTGGGTTTATTTCTTTCGGCTTAAACCGGACTCGATTGGTGTACCAGACCTAATTAACGGGACACAATTGATGACACTTGAATGATTTTGTTATTTGAGATAGACTTGATTTTCGTTTTTTGGTATTGGGGCATTGTTTTAGATCCTTAGGCTATTTTGGGCCTTTGGACGATTTGAATTTGGATTTGGGTTTTCAAGGCTATTTTGGGCCTTGGGATTTGGATTTTATTTGAAGGCTATTTTGGGACTTTGAGTCTCTCGTGGTTATTTTGGACCGCTTCTTGAGAATTTCCAATCTTGGAGCTGCTTGAAGTCGATTTCAATTTGCTGAAGAGATTTCATTCCTTTGATTGAAGAGGTTTCGGTCTTGATTTCGGGTTTCGTGTTTGGACTTTCAATTTCTTGAGTTTCTCTTTGGGTTTTATCATTTTCACAATTTCCTTTTATTTTTATTTTTAATTTTAGACTTTTGAAATATCTTTTTATATTTTTAGTCATGTTTATTTTCAAAAATATTTGTTATTTAATATATTTCCTTTAATTTCTTAATGTTTATTTTTGAAAATTTGTTAAGATAATTTAATTGAGTTTTGAGATCACTTTGGAATTTTATAAATTGATTTAACATCATTTTAGAATTTTATAAATTTTATTTAATATTGAAAATAATTCAAAAATAGAAAAGACTAATAATTTGACAGATTTTTACATCAAAATATCAGTGAATCTGGTTTATTTGAATTTTTAGGATTTTATGGATATTTTATTTGAATTTTTCTGAGTTTCCTACTATTTTTAATGAATTTTTAAAGTTTTCTGTTTATTTGTCAATTTCTGGTCGGTCCACGTCAGCAAAAGAGGCTGAGATGGCAGATGACTGGGCCTGACGTGGCTTGCTGACGTGGCAGGGCGCTGAAAGCTTTAGTTTGTTTTATTTGATCTGCGTGTAACGGGTCGTCATCGCGTTAGTGACTCGCCACATGTGGTTTAGCCACAGCGGATCAGATATGACACGGGTTTGAACCCGTTTCCTCCGCCAAATCCTGGACATTTTGCAGAATAGTCCCTCCTTCTTCTCCGGCGGAATTGCGGCGCTTCAGACCATGATTTCAGTCGTTCTTGGATTCGTTGGAATCGTGTGGCTGTGGAGAACACTCTTGTGCCATTTATTAGAAGAATGGAGGCCTATGTTGTCTTGTAGAACTTGAGATGTTTGGAGCCGCCATTAATGGATTTCGAAGCTTTTCGCTTCTCTTCCTTTGCCAGAAGAAGGTTTCGTGTACTTGCGAAGGCATTTAAAGCATGAGAGCAACTTCAATTTTGGATGGTGAGGCTTCTAGAGAGACGCTCTCGACTGAGGTGGTTCAACTCCAATTTGAGCAAAATTGGGATGAGCTGGTGGGGCCCACGCGACCATTTTCTCATGCCAGCAACTGTTTGAGTAGCTTCATGGATCCAAATATAGGTCATTTGTGTCTCTGTTTTGCTTTGAAACCTCACAGTTTGATGTGAAGAGCATTGAGGCAGAAGGTGTTTAGTTTTATTTCATTTCAATTGCTTATAAGTTGTTTTACAGCAAAACAATTTGATTTAACATCCAATTTTGATCATTTTGAGTTTGTTGTGTGTGTCCAAATCAACACAGATTATGCTAGAGGTACTTGTACATGTTTGGTAAGTTTTGTTTCAAATTAAATATGCACCATGGTCACTGTTTTGATAATTTTTATTTTAGTTGCTTTAAATGCAGTAAAACCAATTACATAAGTTATCTTGCACTCAAGGAATGAATTGATGTTTTACAGAGAAGTACTTATGCCTTTATGAAATTTTCTATCCTTATGACCTAGCTATCTTATTTAACATGTGCTGATAAGTCCAAAATAACAGTTATTCTTCTCTACTGTCCATTGAGCTTTAACCTTGTAAATTTTATGTTTTTATGCAGATAAACCCACAACTCCTACTTATTTTTAATTTTTGGCCAGATTTGCATATTTATGTATCTTTTGTTATAAAATTGTGAAGCTAACCTAGAACATGTACTACTCATACTGTATTATGCGTCTAAACACTGAATTTTGAATGAATTTGCTAATAAAAGGGTTGGTTGATTAATCATGTAATGTATTTATTATTTTCATCGTTTTCTTATCTTTATTTACACTTTGAACATGCTTAGGCCAGTGCCACGCTTTGGACCTATACCAAGTCAAATTGGGGCTGCCATGAGAGGATTGAGCTATGCTACAAACCCTAACACGACAACCATGGCCGATCTCAATTGCAACATGAGAATGTCACATGAAGCAAGGAGCTAGGCTCCAAACCTTCATGGACATCTCTAATAGAATCTTTCTCATGGCCATGACTGATGCCATGTTTCAGACCATGGCTCATGGAGATTATTTTCATATGGCTCAAGCACACCATTAATTGGTGGCTGAGCTAGAGAAAGAGAAGAAACAAAACAGCAAAAACGATAGATTGACGCTTCAAATTAATTTATTTGATCTTCACACAGAGAATTACAAGTTTGTTTCACTCAATTTTCTCCCTTTCTTTCTTTCTCAACTACTCGATGAAATGTTTCTCTCTAATTTCTCTCTCACTAGTCTAATTGACAGCAATTGGACCTAGCCTAACCTTGCCCCCTCTTCCTCTCTTTCTGGCTTCGATTTTGGGGATTTAAATAGGCTAGAACCTAGGGTTTCATCTTAGAGCCGTGTGCCATCTTCACCTTCTAATCTCCATCCAATGGTCGAAATGAAGCTGCGCTAGGGTTTGGTTTAGGGAAAACCATGTGCTGGGTTCCTGGTTTCGAGTTGGTGGCGCTGGAGGAGGCCACGTCGTCGAGCTTCACTGTTTTACCCGGCGTGTGCGGTGAAAATCGCAAGTCTCCTCTCTTCTCTTCTTTTTACTGGGTAAGGGGCGACTCTTACATGCGGGGCCCATGAGTAAGTTTAATGAGAGAGAGACGGAATGGGTGGAGTTGGTTCACGGTGCACCAATCAAACCCTTTTGAATTTCTGAATATGATTCACAAGAAACGGGTGCATTTAACCATTCACATGAGATGGTAATTCTTTCCTGGGGGCAGCGACTCCTCTGGCCCCTGTTGGATCCCCTGCAATGGTATGCACGCGCCATTTTCTCTGGATTTTCTGGGATTTTGTTCAATTTCCACAATTTCCATTTTATTTCCTTAAGGCCAAACCAAAATAAATTGTTTGGGGGTCTTTCCTTGGGTATTTTTGAATGAAATTTTATGGGTAAGTTTAGCAAAATATAAGGAATCTAATGATTTAACTGGTTTCGCAAAGTTCCTTATGAATTTATTTTGGTAATTTTATGAGGTTTTTGGGTTTGTTTGCAAAATTTGGCATTTGTGTGGGCATTTCTGGGATTTAAAAATTATGATAATTCACCATAATTCTTAAGGAACTTTTGGGTATTTTTTTGGTGATTTTTAGAGTTTGTTTGGTATTTTTCGCGATTTGATTTTGATTTTTGACAATTTGAGAATTTGGTTTTTGCTGTTTGACTTCTGTTTTTCGCAATTTGGGTTTGGTTTTGATTTGTATTTTTGACTTTTAGGGTCAGCACCTTTATACTTAAGTTGGATCAAATCCAACCACAAAGTTGGAGAATCCTTATAAAAAAATTTCCAAGCCCATTTACCCATTAGTGCCAAATTGAATTGATGGAGATTAACAATTTCCCACCCACCAAACTCTTTTTTCCTACAAATAAAATCCCAAGCAGTCAAATGAAATTTCTTAGGACCCAAACCCTGATAATTGCCCCATAAAAAATTACTTCTAATTCGATTTATTTTTTTAATAACCCACAAAGGGTATAAAAACATAGACAGAAAATAGACAGGAAGAGCAGATAAAACCGAGTTGACTAAGACCAATCTCCATCATAAAGAGAGAAGATTGCCTTTCCATTTGGAAAGCCTTTTTTCTATCTTATCAATTAACACTAACCAATCTTGTTTAAGAGGTTTCCTCCAATGCAAAGGGACTCCTAAATATTTAATAGGCAACTTACCAATATTACAGTTAAGTAGTTCAGCCAAACTTCTAGCCTTGGCCGGAGAGATATTAAGAGGAATTAACTCAGATTTAGAGAAATTAATCTTAAGCCCTGAGATGCCCTCAAAAGATTTCAAGGCCCAAAATATTTTTTTCTACTACTAACTCATCAACTTTGACAAAAAGGAGAGTGTCATCTGTTAGTTAATTGCATAATTTTTATTTTTATGGTTAATTACTCCTAATTATCCACAATAAAGGATGCACAAATAAGGAACTAGTACTTTAAGCCATTCACACAAAAGAGAAGAGATTCAAAAGCTATACCTCTCTTGATATCGTAATCAAGAGGCTCGAACCAAGACTAGGATGCAGGTGGGATGCGCTTCAAGCTCCTCCTTCGAACCAAGCTCTTCCTCGAGTCCACCACGAAATTAACCAAGACCTACAAGCTTTGCTAGAAGCTAAAAGGTCTAGGCTAATCCCAAGTATTCTCTTCTTCTTTATTAACTCTTTAATATGTGGAGAAGATTGTGCTCAACACATGAGCAATGGTGGATGAGAGGGAGAGAGAAGTGGCAACCAAAGAGGGAGAAGAGGGAGGTAGGTGGCGGCCAAAGAAAGGAAGAGAGAGAGAGGAGCAAGGAGCCTCCACAAGGGTCATTTTATAATGCTCTAACCCTAGCTAATAGTTCCTCTTATTTACCATTGTGCCACCTACCTACCACACTCTATTAGGCCGGCCACACATGGGCCCAATTAGGCTTTGCAAACTCTCCAAATTGATTATTAATTCAATCAATTTAATCCACCATTTGATGCTCTATATTTGGGCTATTTAGTCAATAATAAATATCGGCCCATTAATTCAATTTAATATAACTATTTATATTAAATTGTGTTGAGTTGAATAATTATTAACTAATTAATAATTATCATGGGATTAGCTTGTGCATTAAATCATTTCGATATGATCCGTTTGAATTAATTAATTATATCGACATATAATCAATTAATTAAAAGATTAATGCACTGTTTGGTTATATTTCGATCTGTGTGACCCTTTGAGGATTTATGCTAAGTTGGACATGGAATTAAATCGTTATTTAATTCCAATAATCATAAGCGGTATCTAGCAACACGTTATGATTCCCAATTCGCATAAATAATGTACTGCTACAGTATTTAAATCCTGCATAAGAGAATAAAAGTATTTCTCTATTTTGATTCTTATGTCTCACGATATCATCGTATAATCCAAGATCGGAACGTTTCATTCTTGCAGATTATACGTTTCTTGATCTAGAGATAATTCTATCAGTTGCTAGCAAACAATCTATCTCCATCAAGGGGCCCAAATAGATATCGTCACTCACTAAATGAATTAATGAGGGACATACGGTTTTCTTGATGATTTAGCTTTTCCCCTCACAATTCAAGAGAACATAAATAACGTCCGTATAGCAGCCCTTATCGGGAATCAGCGGTAGACGATATTTATTGAACCTATCCTCATGTGGAAAAGATAAACATCTCAAACTTAGAATCAAAATCATAACGAAATAAATAATGACACATAACACAATCCATATATTTATTTCGTTGGGTCATGTCCTGTACTATGTTCAATTAACATAAACATATGCAATTAAGTTGGTTACTCTTAACCTATGATTTATAGAACTTAATCATCACTTAACTTGCATACTAATCTTATTGATAATTAATGTTCCTTGTTAATTATCAAGATTATGGACGTTTTAGATTTATTGTTGTCATTTACTACTAAATGAAAAACAACGATCTATAATTCAGATCCTCAACCTGAATGAACTGTTAACACATAAATCAAGGAACAAATGATATGAAATCATCAATGACATAAAACCATAGAAGTAGCCAAATATGATTGGCTTCTAGGACATATCTCTAACATCATCAACATACTGAAGGTGAATAGTTTTCAAACCATTCTCAAGGACAGGCCCAGACCAACCAAATGACCCTTCTCCATACCATTGTTCAAAATTTTAGCCAAATCATCAGTTGCCACCAGAAAGAGATAAGGAGAAATAGGGTCCCCTTGCCTTAACCCCTTTCTACATTCAAAAAATTTACCTAGACTACCATTAACCGTAACAATTGTTTTTCCACCAACCAGTAATTGAACTATCCATCTAACAAAATTAGGATGAAAACCTCTATCTAATAAACATTGAATTAAAAAGGTCCAATTGATTTTATCAAAAGCCTTTTCAAAATCCAATTTTAATAAAATTCCTTCTTCTTTGGAACTATGAATCGAATGCAGTAGCTCTTAAGCAGCTGCCACACCCTCCAGAATAAATCTATCTTTTAAAAAAGCACTTTGATTGATATTAATAACACTGTTGAGAACAAGAGCTAACCTATTAGCTAAAACCTTAGAGAATATTTTGAAAATGCAATTAATTAAACTAATAGGACGAAAATCAGTCACTCTAGCAGCATTTTCTATTTTAGGAATTAAGCTAATGGTAGCTCGATTGAAAAGAGAAATATTGAGGTTATGAAGATAAAACTGATTAAAGAGCTCCATCAGATCACTCTTAATGACCTCCCAAAACTTATGGTAAAAAAACATAGGGAGACCATCCGGGTTCGGAGCTTTATCAGCCTGCATATAAAAAATAGTAGCCTTGATTTCTAGCTCAGAAAAAGGAACAACAAGCCGAACGTTGTCTTCGCTACTAACACCATCATTATCATTCCAAACTTCTCTTTTAAGAGAACCCCAGCCTATTGCAGGAGTACCTAACAAAGAAGAAAAGTGATCTAAAATATGATTCTTGATGGAATTTGAATCTCTAACCTCTCTATTATTAATCAAAAGATGATTAATAGCATTTTTGAATTTCCTAACTGAAGCATATCTATGAAAAATTTTTGTGTTGGCATCACCTTCCTTGAGCCAATTAATTCTAGACCTTTGTCTCCAATAAGTCTCTTCCTCTTGATAAATATCAGAGAGACTTTTCTTAGCTTGGAGAAATAGATCAAACTCAAAAGCAACTAAAGTAGAGTCTTCTAATTTATCCTCCAGGACCTTAATAGAAGACAAAAGAGAGGTTTTCTTGTCTCTTGTTTCTCTACCCAAATTCCTACTCCAACCTTTCAATTTCTGTTTTATTAGAAGGATCTTCTTGATCCAATCAGAAGCTACATGGGAACCTAAGGAAACTTGAGACCACCAAAGGGGAAGTCTTTGGAGCAACTCCTCCTTGCTGGTCCAAATTTTCTCAAACTTAAATCTAGTATTCCTACGAGCACTCTAAACCCCAGCATCCAACATAAGAAGATGATGATAAAAAAAAGATTCTAGGAAGACTATAAGTATAGTATTGAGGAAAGATGGAGTGTACAGCCAAAGGAGAACTCCGACAATTTTGTTGGAATTGTCAGAGCGTTATGCAACACTGATTAGCGTTACGCAACGTTAGAATGGAGACAAAGAGAACAACTCTGACAGATTTAACAGAGTGTTGTACAACACTATATACCGTCACACAACGCTAACGTTACACAACGCTAAAAGACGTTGTCTAACGCTGTCTGCAACTTTGCATGTAAAAACAGCTGTTTACATGGGACAACGCTATCTGGACATCGATGCAGCGTTGTCTGAGCAGTGGAGGAGATGAGATTTTGTGGTGTTGTGCAACGCTATATGCCGTTGCACAACGGTACTTAGGAAATTTCCCAAGTCTTTAACTGTAGCGTTGTACGACGCTACTGAGCGTTGTACAACGAAGTTGCTCAGCGTTGTGTGACACTATTCAGCGTTGTACGACGTTGGGTCACAGAAAACAGGATTTTGTTGGTATATTGAGCTTTTATGCTATCTAGACCATTTCAAGGATAAACAAGGACTAAAGTATACCTTTTATCCTAGTCTAAACTAGTCTACAAGCTCTCTAAAGACTTGATCTTGATCTTGCTCAAAGTTTTTATCCAAGTCTTTCATAATTTGCATCTTCTTCCTATAAAACTCAAAGAAGATTGTTAAATACCAAATGATATTGTTTTGTAATCGACAAACCTAGAGACGTTTAGTACAACATAAATTGTTCCACATTCCTTTCAAGTTTGAAGGAAGTTTAAAACAAGCAGAACTTCTAATTGACTTTATTAGAGCTACTCTGTGATCATAAGAATCACCAAACTATAGGAATCTGAAAAGGCTGATCCACTACTTTGATGCTTTTCACTATGCTCTCATCAATTTGGGTCCAGACTATCATGAACCCTCTTGATTTCCTCTGCAAAATCAGACCCAGCCTCTTCTTCTTCTACTACAAAATGAACCAGACACCAATCCTTGTTCCATTTAAGTATTCAACCTCATACCAAGCAAAATCCGGAATGAGAGATCTATCACCAACATCTACTTGTACACGCATCCAACTACCTTCCAACCCCAAATGAGTAGGATAATCAGGTTGAAACAACGTACCAAAGAACACCAGTTGATTGAGTCCATACCAAGAGCGCCAGCCATAGGGGATATCAACAATACGAACCCTGAACCGTTGAAATGAAGCACAAGGCTCGAGCTCTGGTGCCTCCCTGAGAACCTTGCAAAAGCGGCGACGATTGTGCTCGTCTTTGAGCTCGAATTGAGCAAGTGTGAATTGCTCGTCATGCCATTCAATTGAGGGGCCGACAATATGGTAACGCTCAAGGTCAAGCTTAGCCACCTTAAAAAGCTCCGGAGTAAAACGCTTCTTCATAGCGCAAATGACACTAACCAGAGAAATCGAAGCATCAGCCTGGATAACAATGCTTCGTTGCAACTCGCGAAGCTTCTCAGAGATCTGCTCATCCTCCTTCAACTTACGAATCTTGGATATCATTGTCGAGGAAGAAGAAAGGAGCGGAGGGGAGACAACTTTGTTTGGGGAGAGAGGGAGAGAGGGAGTTTTCTCTGAAAGGGGAAGAGAAGAAGGGGGAATTTGTTTGGGAGAGGAAGAGATGGCTTGTGTTTTAGGGTTTCTGGAAAAAGGAGGAGATTTAATCAAGTGAGCATTTGCTCTATGTCCTGTTTGTCTACAAACAAAACAAAGAGGTGGCTCACGACAGTTCTCCGCTCGATGACCAGAGAAACCACATCTAAAACATTTGCCTCTCATCCGACGGCCCCAATCAATCTTCGTCGGATTAACAAGAAACGGATTAGTGAGATGAATCTGCTCCGCTAAGCCAGGAACATGCTTATCTCCAGTAGTACAACAAAGGGCCCGCTTCGCATCGGCAACATATCCTGTCCGAACCAGAGAGGTGGTATGAGACCCAAATCTCTGAATGAGAGAGCAAGCTCTACAGAGATCCTCTCCAGTTAATAGAGAAACTAAAGGACGCTTTGTTTCAGCCGGAGGAGGCGGCTGGAGATAAAGAGCGTTCTTGGAGCATTCTTGAAAAGAGCGAAACATTATTTTTTAACGTAGAATTGAGTTTGGTTGATCATTCTTAATTAAGGTTTTCAAGTCTTAAACCATTCTGACATTCACGGCGGTGAGATTTAATTTTTAGAGAGTTGGAATTGAATCCTACTGCTGGAAATGAAACAAAGAAGACAAAAGCATTGTTCATAAGTCATAACCACCGTAGTTCCTAAAGTGAAAAAGGCACTTCAAGTTTGACTCTGTAAAGTAAAATAACCTTTAAAGTCGATGAACAATTTTATAGCCAATTATTGAAGCCTTTTTGTAGTGACTGATTTCCAAAGTGTATTGTATCATAGCACAAAAATAAAACGGTAGAATTTCAAACCTGAAAGGCTGTATATTTGCCATTATCTTTTGAAATATTGGCCATAAAGAAGCCCTATTCAGTATCTTTCCAACAGCTGCTGCTTGAAAAAAAAAATAACATAAGCAACACATGAAAAAATTGGTAAGAATGCACACAAAATAAAGTCTGGTACCTAAACTGACAAACATTGTTAGGGGTGAGCACGATATACCGCGAATACGCGAAATCGTTTCGTTCCGTCCATGTGGAACGTGTAACGGAATGAAATTTCATTCCGTTTCGCAAATAGAACGGATAACGGAATGTATTTCGTGATTCGTTTGTGCATTTTATAGTGTAAATATAGCAGTTCCGCCACGTTCCGTCGAAACGAAACGAATCACGAATCATTCGATTCATACCGTTACTGAAATGAAACGGAAAACGGAATGACCCCATTCCGTTTCCGTTATATACGTTATCCACCCCTAAACATTGTACTTCTTTTCTAATAAATTAAAAGCTCAAATATAGCACTCATGTTGCAAACATTTTCAATAGAAAATAAAAAGAATGCACACAAATTAATATCCATCAATGGGGACCTAATAAACAATCCAGTAAGCTGTTTTGCTAATATTTGAAGGTGATGTGAATGCTTTTTCACTTTACCTTATTATAAATCTTAAGAGGATATAATCACCCCAATTAGGAATGATTCAGGAATGATTGGCAAAACATTGCGGTAATTAAAAGATTAAAATTCTCATTTGCAGTCTATGCAAAAAGATTGGTCATATTAATTAGGCTATTGACTAACAACAATGCTTGATCAGCTTAAAAGAACAAATAATTGTTATTAGGATACTCAATTCGGGTTAATTGCAAAAGGCATCTGTTTTCAAGTTACTACACTTCATATAATAGTACCTGTCAAATCTTGGTACCAATAGCATCAATCTCGTCAATGAAGGTAATACACAGTGCCTTATCTTCGCTAGTTGGAATGCATCGCGTACTAATTTCGCACCATCTCCGATGAACGTCTACATTACCGGAAAGAGGAAATGAGTGTGTAAGAAACTGGTAGGAACTAGTTGGACATGACCACCTTAATATGTATGTAACCAATAATGCAAAGCAACTTCAACCATATTATAAACTATTTAGACATATATTACTTTCAGAACTCCATGTAACCGAACTGACAGCAGTATTGTTATAGTAGAACTCTTTTTACGCATATCTAAGGTTTTACCTCTTATTCAGTAAAAACTGCATCAGTGATATATGACAAGAACAATGTTGTACCTGGACAAGCTTTGGCCCTGCGAGCTTTAGGAAAGTGGCATTGGTCTAAACAGAATAAGCACATGCCATTAGGATTTTCCTTGTTCCAGGGGACCATACAAAAGAACTCCTTTAGGTTGTCTGATACCAAGTTTCTGAAATCGGTCTTTATGTGTCATTGGCGATACTATGGCCTCCACCAGCTCTTGTATCTGCACACAAGTAACAGTGTAACATTTTTTTTATGCCAGTTCAAGCTATAAATGATGAAGTAAAAGTTACAGGATTGGATCCAAAAATATTGCCATATCAATTTCAATCAATGAAGGGTGGT
Organism: Rhynchospora pubera; assembly: GCA_028095005.1. Taxonomy (NCBI): domain Eukaryota; kingdom Viridiplantae; phylum Streptophyta; class Magnoliopsida; order Poales; family Cyperaceae; genus Rhynchospora; species Rhynchospora pubera. The sequence continues at coordinate 148,330,293 of CM051462.1, read as the reverse complement.
TTATTAAGGCTGTAACTGAGGACTTTTTACCGATCGCATTTACATGAAAGAAATTAGATTAAACAAATACTAAATTGCACAGGTGAACAAACTATCAGATTTAATTTATGTCTATTGAAATAACTGAGCAAAATTAGGTTGAATGGAATAACAATGGCAGTTAAAATTTTAAACATAGAATTAATTATTTAAAAATTCAATCTTAGATGAGCCATAACGATCAAGGTGTTAGAGATATGTCCTAGAAGCCAATCAATTTATGGCTATTTCTATAGTTTATGTTATTGATGATATTTGATCATTTGTTCCTGGATTTTATTATGACAGTTCATTCAAGTTGAGGATCTGGATTGTGGATCACCGTGTTCCATTTATGATTAAATGACAATAATAAATCAAAACTGTTCATAGTCTTGATAATTAACAATTAACATCAATTATCAAACAAGACTAGTATACAAGTTAATGATTATTAAGTTCTACAAATCATAATTGTATATGTGTATGTTCTCTTAAATTGTGCAGGAAGAAAATGGTCATCAAGACAACCGTATATTTCTCATTATTTCACCTAATGAGTAATGATATCTACTGGGCCCTTGATGGAGATAGATTGCTTTCTAGCAACCTGTGCAATCATCTCTAGATCAAGAAACGTATAAACTGTAAGAATGACACGTTCCTATCTTGGATTATACAAGGATATCATGTGACATAGGAATCAAAACAATAAGATATTTTTTCTTATGCAGGATTGAGGTACTGTATTGGTACAATATTTATTTATGCGAATTGGGAATCATAACGTGTTGCTAGATACCGCTTATGATTACTGGAAATAAATGGTGATTTATTTTTCATGGCCAATATATCATAAATCCTCAAAGGGTCACACAAATAGGACTTTAACCATACGTGCATTATTTATTTATTTGCAGTAGCGAGTATTGCGAAAAATATGATAAGTTGATCAAATTAATTATATACCGTTGCGAACCGTTATAATTAATTAACTCAAGAAGATCATATAGAAATAATATATTGCATATGATAATTCTAAATTAATTATTAATATGTTAATAATTAAGTTCGTTCAACATATTTTAATTACAGGAATTATAAGTGTCATCGGCAAATATACCATCCCAGCCATCGCTAAATATAAAGTGAACATATATAGCAAAGAAGGTGAACATATAGATGCTCTAAGTGAACACTTACAAACAAATAAGTGTTGTCATCACTTGTTCGAAATCTTACATGCATATTCAACTTATTTTCATTGAACTTATTTGTCTGTATGTGTTCACTTAGATCGTCTATATTCACTTTGTTTGCTGTATATGTTCACTTTATATTTAGCGATGGCAGGGATGGCAAAACTGCAGATGGCAGTAATCAATTTCCTTTTAATTATACTGAGCTAATCGGTCTTTTGTTTAATCAATTAATTAAAGGTCCAATTTGAGATGGATTAATGGGCCATTATATCATGTGGACTGGCCCACATGGGCCCTGAAAATTTCGGCTATGGAGGGGCATTATTGTCCAAGAGAAAATAGGAAGAGAGAAACCTAATTATGGAAATGTTCCGTATATATACGTGTTGTTTATAGAAAAAATGCAAGGAAAACCTAATTGCTCTCTCTCTCTCTCTCTCTCCTTGGCCAACGGCTAGACAAGAGAAGAAAATCATTCTTCTCTTGTGTAGGCGCCTCCCTCCCTCTCTATATTACTCGTGTGTTGAGCGTTTTCTTCTTCCAATTGATCGTTAATCCGCGAAGGAGAAAAAGGAAATTAGCTATCGTCTCGGACAAACTAGCACTTGTCTTGAGAATTTGGTTAATTATCTAAGTGGACTCGAGGCAACCGGAGACTGTCGTGAAGGTAACGAGCATGCCATCGACTCCTAAAGATAGGTTCGAGCATTTCAAATACAATTTTGGAAGAGGTAACTATCTCATACGTTTCTCTTTTATGTGTTAAACGCTTGAATGACTAGATCTGTAATTGCAATAGTTAATTAACTTGTTAATCGTAACAAAAATTAAAATTTGCACTTGGAAGTAGTTCCTAACAGAAGGCACCTGTGCAATATCAGTAATAAAAGAATAGTTTGGTATTGAAGAACAATTTACCTGTTTCTCAAGGCCACCAATGTCATTGTAATCTTCAGTTGGTTTCTCATCATCCTCCATGGCCTAAACACGTGTCATATTCTGAGGGTAGTGTGTCGAGTATTAAGTAGCTGTCTTTGTTCACTCCAACCAAATCACCGGGTTTCAATTTGTCAGGATCCACTAAACCAACAACCGGAAAGAATGTCTGTCACACAATAAACAATAGAAGACATGCATAAAAAATAACAAAATATTGCAAATTTCTAGGGACATCTTAAGGTGCTTTCAAAGTCTAAATACTTTACTCAAACTAGATTTTTCAGTTGCGTCTCCGCCGCAACCATTTTTCAGATATACAACCTGTATGGTTATTTATATTGTTTATTGAGTTAATCACTTACGTTATCTGATTTAATTTGCATAAAAAAAAGACTCTAAAATATTGACAAATAAGTGTCTGCGTATCTAAGTGGCTGATCCAAATAGAAGATAATCCGGCACTTGTCTGGAGTTCTTTTTGAAAAATTAAGAATCCATATAATAGGTCTTGATTGGTGCCTGAGCTTAAAAAATCATAATGCCTGGATAAGATTTAGAAAATATTAAACATGCCTGAAAACAATGTATTTTTTTTTTGGTGATTGATAAATCTCTCTAATCTTTTCTATTCCAATATAAACCCCTCGAATATTGATTTATTCAGAAATAAATCCTTTTCATTGATTTTGATCAAATTTTAAATTTTTTTAAAAAAAAATCTGATTTATAAAATTGTGACCGAAAAACCCCTGCCTTGCCATACTCCTGCTTAGGAACCATGCTTCTTCGGCCATCCTCTACTGAAGCGATTTTTTTAAAAGGCATTTCTGAAAAAGGTATATCTGATTTTATTCTCTCCAATACGCCAAGTAAAAGTAGCGATTTGTCTTTTTCTTTTGAAATCGCCAATTTCTTTTTTGTTAATTTGGGGATTCAAAGGAAAATTTGGCATTTGATAAATAATTTTCTAAGAACATCTAATCTGTTTGCTTGTAAAGTTCTAGTTTAAAAGAGTTAAGTAAACTTGATAGCAAGGTACACGAAAGATGAAATATGTTTTCTTCAATTTTTTATTTTATATTAAAATAAAAAATTGAAGGTTGCTCCGTAAATTTACCATTGATCAGATTGTGAACGTTTTAAGTTTACATGCCGATATGAAAGTGTCATTTTCTTGTTATTTTTTTTTTCTAAAATTCAGTTGTCACTGACTTGTACTACGTTTTATGTGAGATATTGGCCTCATAATTGTGGGATGCCAACAACAGAGTCCCTCAGGCCTTTCTTCATCTAGATGGAGAAGACGAATAGTCCCAGGATAGGGTGAAGGGAGTATGTACAACAGGAATATTTATGTCATTATTTTATAAATTTGAGAATATATGCTTAAAATATGATCAAAATCAATGAGAAGGATTTATTTTCGTACAAATCAGGATTTGAGGAGTTTATTTTCGAATATGAAGATTAGTAGGGTTTCTTTTCGATTAGAAAATATTGGAATGGTTTATATTCGATTTTGCCTTTGGAAGGTAATATTTTAATTGTATATATTTAGAATAACTTTATTTATTAAATTTATTATTTATTTTATTTTTATAATTTTATTATTTTATAATCGTGCTTAGTTAAAATTTTTTCTAGATCGCGCCCTAGCGTATCTGCATGTGCCTTAGATAGGACCGTAGGACCAAAAGAGAAACATGTTTGGCTCATTGGCTGGGAAGAAAGGTAAAGGAAGTAGGAAAAAAAATAAATTATGTTTCCTTTTTTCCTCCATACGCCCAATTCTCACTTAAAAAGTTTGCGAACCCAAGTAGCACGAATGATTTTCTCGCAAACTCAACATTCGCGAAAAATTATATACACCAAGCACATACAAGCGCCTTGAAGAATGAACCAAAGTGATCTTTGTGGTTGCGGGTCCCACCATGTGGTAGGATGAGCTCTATGGCTAATCCTTGAGGATAGATTTGTGTGGCTCTAATAATCTAATGCAAAAGATTACATACATGATAAATTTTCTGACCCGCCTCAACTATTCATACACGTACAACACCTCATAAATTCTTGGCATAATACACGGTTGCACTATGAGTTGTACCGTGTATTCATTCGCGTTGCTTCAGCGATCTAACGGGCCATGCATCATAGAAGAATGTACTGCACACAATACTGCATAGACTTGGTAGCGAAAAATAAAAAAATATGACACTGTTCATTACTGTTCATCACTGTTCATTTCAAAAGCAAACTTTTTATATAGTATAAAAGTAGCACATTCATACAAAGTGTTGATTGACTGTACAAAGATTTGATATCATGCCATGTTTGCATAGTGCAAATATCAAAAACTACAGCAAGATCTTCATTTATGTACATGTTTGCATAGTGCAAATATAAAAAACTAACAACATTAAAAGATTTGATATCATAATTGTTAATGTTAAATATCTGTAGTACTACCACTGTACAAGATTATGGTTCAGCAGCATTGTGTATTTGAAAAGTGTAGCGATGGAAGAAATTGTATATTAGTACTCAGATTATGGTCCAAATCAACCATTTTTTTCAGAGTTTCATCACTATGGAATAAATCAACAGCAAATCTAACTATACATAACAGCATAACTGCCATGACAAAAATGGAAAATTATCAATGTAATGCTTTTATCTCAGTTGTACTCCTTTCTTGACATGATCAAAATTGATCATCTCTCACATGTCATAATTCAACCCCAAGCAAAACAACAACTCCTACCATGCTAGATCCATCGACGGTAGTTGATTGGCCACTAATTAGCAAACCATTAGTGGGAACCTAACAATCAAACATGTTCAATAAGTTGTTTTTCTAATATTTTGAAGGTGATATTAATGTTTTTTCACTTTACCTGATTAACGATATTGAAAGGTTGATAATCACCCACAATTAGATCAAATATTGAAAAACTAAATCTTTACCATTTCTGATAATATAATATATTTAAGGGAAGGAAAACACATAAATGAGGGATGGGGATGGAGAGTATTTCATGTTAAACAGCTTCATGGTAAGTGTATAGCTTTGCCACGCAAGCACACAGCTAGTAACTACAAACATCTATGTCCTTTACTTTATTCTGTTAATCCCCTTTGTGTGCCTTAAGGAAAGATTTCTAATGTGTCTTAAACAGTAGATATTAACATGTTAACCTCAACATGGAAGTTTCGCATCTCCTCGTCGAGGTGTTGGAACTGGAAACACTTGTTTGTAATCGATTGTAGCTACAGGGAAGCAATATCATATCACAACTAATCAATAAATAAAACAAACCATAAAACAAACTTATATGTTAATAGGTGAAATTCACAGTGTAAATTGAGTTTACTTGGCATCAATTAAATTCTCTTAACTAAAAAGATAAAGCAATCAGAAATTAATTAACAAGGTTAAGTCTTGGTACAATGCTAGACAGATTTACATTTCATGGCATGCTGAGAACATAACCGACAACAAAAGAAACAAGGTCTGATCCACAACTTTCAAACCACAAATTACAAAATGAAGTCATAAAATACGAGTAATCAAATTGAATAGACTAAAATCAAGAATAGTATCATACAAAGACAATAACTGCTCCATTTTATTTTGTTATAATAACAAAATTGCATTATTTGCACTTTATATACGTAATTACCATGTATAATCCAATCTTTATGAATAAATAAAATATGAATCGTATTCTAGACAGTAGAAAGAGCTTAAATTGTTGATTATTGTGATGTAATAACTTAGAATGAATCTAGAAACGATTGAAATGCTCAAATGATGCTCAGAATTGCATTGTTTGCAATTTATAGGCGTAATTACCGTGTATAATCCAATATTTTTGAATAAATAACACATGAATCATATTCTAGACAATATAAAGAGTTTAAATGTAGAATATTTAAATGTAGAATATTGTGATAAAATGACTTAAAATTAATCCCGAAACGATTGAACTGCTCAAATGAAGCTCAGAATTGCAATATTTGCACTTTATATGCGTAATTAACATGTATAATCAAATATTTTTGAATAAATAACATATGAATCATATTTTGGACAGTAATTGTGACAAAATGACTTAGAATGAATTTAGAAACGATTCAAAATCTCAAATGATGCTCAGAATTGCATTATTTGCAATTTAGATGCATAATTACCATTTATAATCCAATCTTTTTGAATAAATAACATATGAATCGTATTCTAGACAGCATAAGCAGTCTAAATGTTGATTAGTGTGATGTAATGACTTAGAATGAATCCAGAAACGATTGAAATGTCCAAATGATGCTCAAAATTGCATTATTTCCACTTTATATACGTAATTAACAAGTATAATCTAATCTTTCTGAATAAATAACATATGAATCTTTTATAGAAAGTAGAAACAGTTTAAATGTTGATTATTGTGATGTAATGACTTAGAATAAATCAAGAAATGTTTGAAATACTCAAATGATGCTCAGAATTTCATTATTTGCATTTTATAGGCGTAATTACCATGTATAATCCAATATTTTTGAATGAATAATGCATGAATCATATTCTAGACAGTATAAAGAGTTTAAATGTTGATTATTGTGATGAAATGACTTAGAATAAATCAAGAAATGTTTGAAATACTCAAATGATGCTCAGAATTTCATTATTTGCACTTTATATGCGTAACTACCATGTATAATCCAATCTTTTTTTATAAATAACCTATGAAATTTATTATAGATATTATAAAGAGTTTAAATATAAATTATTGTGATGAAATGACCTAAATCGAATCAAGAAACGATTAAAAATTTCAAATGCTCTAATGAAGCACAGAAATGCATTATTTGTACTTTATATGTGTAATAACCATATATAATCCAATCAGTTTGAACAAATAACATATGACTCGTATTCAAAACAGTATAAAGAGTTTAAATGATGATTATTGTGATGATATGACACAGAATGAATCCAGAAATGATTGAAATTCTCAAATGATGCTCATAATTGCATTATTTGCATTTTACAGGCGTAATTACCACGTATAATCCAATCTTTTTGAATATATAACATACGAGTATAAAGAGTTTAAATGTTGATTGTTGTGACGAAATGACTTAGAATGAATCCAGAAACTATTGAAATGATCAAATGATGCTCAGAATTGCATTATTTACACTTTATATGCATGATTACCATGTATAATCCAATATTTTTGAATATATAACATACGAGTCGTATTATAGACAGTATAAAGAGTTTAAATGTTCATTATTGTGATGTAATGACTTAGAATGAATCCTGAAATGATTGAAATGCTAAAATGATGTTCAGAATTGTATTATTTGCACTTTATATGCGTAATTTCCATCTATCATCGATTCTTTTTGAGTAAATAACATTTAAATCATATTCTTGACAGTATAAAGAGTTTAAATGTTGATTATTGCGATGTAATAACTTAGAAACAAGGTTTTAAAATGCGATTTGTGCGGTTTAGTGGTTGGGAGGTGATTTAGCGTTTATCGTTGATAGAACAGTGATAAACGGAAAAAACGGTGATATAACGGATAAAACGGTTGTGCGGTGTGAACAAAAATCTTGATAAAACGGCGATAAAACGGAGTTTTTTAAAACTTGCTTAGAAAGAATCTAGAAATAATTACAAATGTCAAATGATGCTCAGAATTATATTATTTGCTATTTATATGCTTACCTTGTATAATCTAATCTTTTTCAATAATAACATATGAATTTTATTCTGGACAGTATAAAGAGTTTAAATATTTATTATTGTGGTGTAATGACTTAGAATGAATCAAGAAACGATTGAAATGCTCAGAATTGCATTATTTGCATTTTATAAACATAATTTACGATGTCATCCAATCTTTGTGAATAAATACCACATGAATCATATTCTTGACAGTGTGAAGAGTTTAACTATTGATTATTATGATGAAATAACTTAGAATGAATCCAGAAACAATTGAAATGCTCAAATGATGCTCAGAATTGCATTATTTGCAATTTATATACGTAATCACCTTGTATAATCCAATCTTTTTCAATAAATAACATATGAATCATATTATAGACAACATAAAGAGTTTAAATGTTGATTATTGTGATGTATGACTTAAAATTAATCCTGAAATGATTGAAATCCTCAAATGATGTTCAGAATTGCATTATTTGCACTTTATATGCGTAATTACCATCTATAATCCAATCTTTTTGAGTAAATAACATTTAAATCATATTCTTGACAGTACAAAGAGTTTAAATGTTGATTATTGTCATGTAATGACTTAGAAAGAATCTAGAAACAATTACAAATCTCAAATGATGCTCAGAATTGCATTATTTGCTATTTATATGCATAATTACCTTGTATAATCTAATTTTTTTAATAAACAACATATGAATTTTATTCTGGACAGTATAAAGAGTTTAAATATTTATTATTGTGGTGACTGACTTAGAATGAATCAATAAACGATGAAATGCTCAAATTATGCTCAGAATTGCGTTATTTGCATTTTATAAACATAATTACGATGTCTCATCCAATATTTGTGAATAAATAACACAAAAATCATATTCTTGACAGTATAAAGAGTTTAAATTTTGATTATTATGATGAAATAACTTAGAATAAATCCAGAAACAATTGAAATGCTCAAATGATGCTCAGAATTGCATTATTTTCAATTTATATACATAATTATCTTGTATAATCCAATCTTTTTCAATAAATAGCATATGAATCATATAGTAGACAGTAGAAAGAGTTTAAACTTTGATTATTGTAATGTAACGACTTATAATAAATCCAGAAACGATTGAAATATTCAAATAATGCTCAGAATTGCATTATTTGCATTTTATATGCGTAATTACCTTGTATAATCCAATCTTTTTGAATAAATAACATATGAATGGTATTACAGAAAACATAAAGAGTTTAAATGTTGATTATTGTGATGTATGACTTACAATTAACCCAGAAACGATTGAAATGCTCAAATTATGCTCAGAATTTCATTATTTGCATTCATAGGCGAAATTACCAAGTATAGTGCAATATTTTTTGTATATATAACATATGAAACGTATTCTAGACAGTATAAAGAGTTTTTATGTTGATTATTGTTATGTAATGACTTAGAATGAATCCAGAAATGATTGAAATGCTAAAATTATGCTCAGAATTGCATTATTTGCATATTATAGGCATAATTACCTTGTGTAATCCAATCTTTTCGAATAAATAACACATGAATCATATTCTACACAGTATGAAGAGTTTAAATGTTGTTTATTGTGATAAAATAACTTAGAATGAATCCAAAAACGATTGAAATGCTCAAATGATGCTCAGAATCGCATTATTTGCACTTTTTATGCATAATTACCATTGCAGATCCAATCTTTTTAAATAAAAAAATATATGAATAATATAAAAGACAGTATAAAGAGTTTACATGTTGATCATTGTGATGTAATGACATAGAAAGAATCTAGAAACAATTACAAATCTCAAATGATGCTTAGAATTGCATTATTTGCTTGTTATAGACAATATGAAGGGTTTAAATGTTGAGTATTATGGTGAAACGACTGAGAATGAATCCAGAAATGATGGAAATGCTCAAATGATACTCAGAATTGCATTATTTCCATTTTATATGTGTAATTATCGTGTATAATCCAATATTTTTAATAAATAACATATGAATCGTACTCAAGACAGTATAACGAGTTTAAATGTTGATTATTTTGATGAAATGACTTAGAATGAATCTAAATACGACTAAAATTCTCAAATGATGCTCAAAATTAGATTTTTTGCACTTTATATGCGTAATTACCACGGATAATTAAATCTTTTTGTATAAATAAAATTTGAATCACATTCTAGACAGTATAAAGAGTTAATATATTGATTATTGTGAAGTAATGACTTAGAATGAATCCAGAAACAATTGAAATGCTCAAATGATCCTCAGAATTGCAATAATTGCACTTTATGCGTAATTATCGTCTATAATCCAATCTTTTTGAATAAATATCATATGAATCGAATTATATATAGTATCAAGAGTTTAAATGTTTATTATTGTGATGAAATGACTTAGCATTAATCCAGAAATGATTGAAATGCTCAAATGATGCTCAGAATTGCATTATTTGCAATATATAGGCGAAATTAACATCTATGATATAATATTTTTGAATAAATAATACATGAATCATTTTCTAGACAGCATGAAGTGTTTAAATGTTGATTATAGTGATGAAATGACTTAGAATGAATCCAGAAACGGTTAAAATGCATAAATGATGCTCATAATTGCACTTTTTGCACTTTATATGTGCAATTACCATGTATAATCCAATTTTTTTAATAAATAACACATGAATCATATTTTAGACAATATAAAGAGTTTAAATGTTGATTATTGCGATGGAATGACTTAGAACGAATCCAGAAACGATTGAAATGCTCAAATGATTCTCAGAATTTTATGATTTGCATTTTATAGGCTCAATTACCATGTATTATTGTAGATAACATAAATAACACATCAATCATATTCTAGATAGCATAACGAGTTTAAATGTTTATTATTGTGATGAAATGACATAGAATAAATCCAGATACAACTGAAATGATCAAATGATGCTCATAATTGTGATGAAACTTAGAATGAATCGTATTATAGACATTATAAAGAGTTTTAAATGTTGGTTATTGTGTTGTAATGACTTAGAATGAATCCAGAAAAGATTGAAATGCTCAAATGATGCTCAGAATTACATTATTTGCAATTTTTAGGCGAAATTACCATGTATGATATAATCTTTTTGAATAAATAAAACCTGAATCAAATTCTAGACATTATAAAGAGTTTAAATGTTGATTATAGTGATGAAATGACATACAATGAATCCTGAAACGATTAAAATGCATAAGTGATGCTCATAATTGCATTATTTGCCCTTTATATGCGTAATTACCATGTATAATCCAATTTTTTTAATCAATAACAGATGAATCATATTTTAGACAATATGACAGAGTTTAAATGTTGATTATTGTGATGAAATGACTTAGAATGTATAATCCAATTTTTTTTAATCAATAACAGATGAATCATATTTTAGACAATATGACAGAGTTTAAATGTTGATTATTGTGATGAAATGACTTAGAATGAATCCAGAAAGGATTGAAATGCTCAAATGATTCTCAGAACTCTATTGTTTGCATTTTATAGACTTAATTACCATGATCCAATCTTTTTTAATAAATAACACATTAATCATATTCTAGACGATATAAAGAGTTAAATGTGATTATTGCGATGAAATTAGTTTGAATGAATTCAAAAACAATTGAAATACTCAAATGATGCTCAAAATTGCATTATTTGCAATTTATATGTGAAATTACTGTGTATAAACCAATCTTTTTAAATAAATAACATATGAATCTTAATCCAAGGCAGTATAAAAAGTTTAAATGTTGATTATTGTGATGAAATGACTTGGCATGATTCCAGATACGATTCAAATTCTCAAATGGTACTTAGAATTGCATTATTTACACTTTATATGTGTAATTACCATTTAGAGTCCAATGTTTTTGAATAATTAACATACGAATCGTATTCTAGACAGTATAAAGAGTTTAAATGTTGATTATTATAATGATTAACTTAGAATGAAACCAAAAAAGATTGAAATGATAATACGATGCTCATAATTGTATCATTTGCATTTTATAGGCGTAATGATTGAATCCAGAAATGCATTATTGGCATTTTATAATGAAATGACTTAGACTGAATCCATAAACGATTGAAATGTTGAAATGAAGCTCAAAATTGCATTATTTGCACTTTATATGCGTAATTACCATGTATAATCTAATATTTTTTTAATAAATAACACATGAATCATATTCTAGACAGTATAAAGAGTTTCAATGTTGATTATTTCGATGGATTGACTTATAATGAATCCAAAAATGATTGAAATATTCAAATGATGCTCATAATTGCATTATTCGCTCTTTATAGGCATAATTACCATATATAATCAAATGTTTTTGATTAAATAACACATGAATCACACTCTAAACAGTATAAAGAGTTTAAATGTAGATTTTTGTGGTAAAATAACTTAGAATGTATTCAGAAACGATTGAAATGCTCAATTGAAGCTCAGAATTGCATTATTGCACTTTATAAGCGTAATTACCTTGTATAATCCAATCTTTTTGAAAATAACTCATGAATCACATTCTAGACAGTATAAAAAGTTAAGGGATAATTTTTTTGTACCCCTCAGAACTGAGGAAATACAGAATTTTTTTTTCCCGAAAGTTCAAACTCCTGATTTTTCCCACCTGAATTTCGAACGCCTTTTGTATTTACCCCTCTGCAATTTTTTTAATATAAATAAGCTTAAGAAAATAAAACTGAAAATTTTGGACCATTATACCCTTGTATTCGACACAGTAAGCTGTCGTAACCGTCGAGTTGGAATCCCATGTGGAGGGTCCCACCACTCAAATTGAAGGCACACTAAGTCTATCGAGTTCCCATCGATTCTTATCGATACCTTGTCACTGGAGACTCACCACCACCACAAGTCCTCTTGAAACTATGGGATTTAATAGCCCAAACTCTTCCCCGAGAAACATTCTTTCTATTCATTGGTTTTTTCCATTTCTTTTTTTTTACATAATATCTTATATAATGAATGTAGTTCCGATGAGGCTCCACTTCACAGTTCTTATTTTAGATTCTCTGCACAGCCTTCACTCTTTGTTCGATCATGTCTCTGAGAATCGTTTCCAATTGGAACTGTGTCCAATGACTTTCCCACCACCTCGAGTGACGATGGGGCCCACACGTCCAATGAATCGCTGGCTCACAGGGCACCAGACCCAAGTAGGCGATGTTGCTGTTCTATTAAAAACGGTCCCAAATCTACGGATCCAGTGGAGAGGGTTTAGTCTTAGTCGGAAGAGGAGAAGAAGAAAGGAGTTTGAATGAGTAGAGAGGAGAAGAATGAACTTGTTTAGTCAGATAGAATGGGTTTAGTCTTAGTCGGATCTGGATTTGAACAAGGGTATAATGGTCCGAAATTTTTTGTTTTATTTTTTTAATCTTATTTATATTAAAAAAATGGCAGAGGGGCAAATACAGAAGGCATCCGAAATTCGGGGGGGGGGGGGAATCAGGAGTTTGAACTGTATTTCCTCAGTTCTGAGGGGTTTTAAATATTGATTGTTGGGATGAAATGTCTTAAAATGAATCCAGAAACTATTGAAATGCTCAAATAATGCTTGAAATTGCATTATTTACACTTTATATGCATAATTACCATGTATAATCCAATCTTTTCGAATAAATAACATATGAATCTTATTCTATACAGTATAAAAAGTCTAAATAACTATTATTGTGATGTAATGACTTAGAATGAATCCAAAAACGATTGACATGCTCAAATAATGCTTGGAATTGCATTATTTACACTTTATATGCATAATTATCATGTATAATCCAATCTTTTTGAATAAATAACACATTAATCATATTTTAGACAGTATAAAGAGTTTAAATGTGATTATTGCGATGAAATCACTTAGAATGAATCCATAAACGATTGAAATGTTGAAATGAAGCTCAAAATTACATTATTTGCACTTTATAAGCGTAATTACCATTATAATCCAATCTTTTAGAATAAATAACATATGAATCGTATCTAAGACAGTATAAAGAGTTTAAGTGTTGATTATTGTGAAGTAATGACTTAGAATGAATCTAGAATTGATTGAAATGATCAAATAATGTTCAGAATTTGCATTATTTGCATTTTATAGGAGTAATTACCTTGTATAATCCAATCTTTTCGAATAAATAACACATGAATCATATTCTAGACTATATAAAGAGTTTAAATGTTGATTATTGTGATGAAATAACTTAGAATGAATTCAAAAACGATTGAAATACTCAAATGATGCTAAGAATTGCATTATTTGCAATTTATATGCTAAATTACCATGTATAAACCAATCGTTTTTAATAAATAACATATGAATCTTATTCCAAGGCAGTATAAAAAGTTTATATGTTGATTATTGTGATGAAATGACTTGGAATGATTCCAGATACGATTCAAATTCTCAAATGATGCTTAGAATTGCATTATTTACACTTTATATGTGTAATTACCATTTAGAGTCCAATGTTTTTGAATAAATAACATACGAATAGTATTCTAGACAGTATAAAGAGTTTAAATGTTGATTATTATGATGATTAACTTAGAATGAAACCAAAAAAGATTGAAATGATAATATGATGCTCAGAATTGCATGATTTGCATTTTATAGGCGTATTGATTGAATCCAGAAATGCATTATTGGCATTTTATAATGAAATGATTTAGACTGAATCCAGAAATGATTGAAATGCTTAAATGAAGCTCAGAATTGCATTATTGGCATTTTATATGCGTAATTATCTTGTATAATCCAATCTTTTGAATAAATAACATACGAATCGTATTCTACACAGTATAAAGAGTTAAAATATTTATTATTGTGATTTAATGACTTAGAATGAATTCAAAAACGTTTGAAATGATCAAATGTTGCTCCGAATTGTATTATTTGCATTATACAGACGTAATCACCATGTATAATCCAATATTTTTGAATAAATAACACATGAATCATATTCTAGACAGTATAAAGAGTTTAAATGTGATTGTTGCGTTGAAATCACTTAGAATGAATCCATAAACGATTGAAATGTTGAAATGAAGCTCAGAATTGCATTATTTGCACTTTATATGCGTAATTACCTCTTATAATTCAATCTTTTTGAATAAATAGCACATTAATCATATTCTAGATAATATAAGGAGTTTAAATGTTGATTATTTTGATGGAATGACTTATAATGAATCCAGAAACGATTTGAATGCTCAAATGATGCTCAGAATTGCATTATTTGCTCTTTATAGGCGTAATTACCATGTATAATCCAATCTTTTTGAATAAATAATACATGAATCACATCCTTGACAGTATAAAGAGTTTAAATTTTGATTTTTGTGGTGAAATAACTTAAAATGAATTCAGAAATGATTGAAATGCTCAATTGATACTCAGAATTGCATTATTTGAACTTTATAGGCATAATTACCTTGTATAATCCAATCTTTTTGAATAAATAACTCATGAATAACATTCTAGATGGTATGAAGAGTTTAAATGTTGATTATCGGGATGAAATGATTTAGAATGAGTCCAGAAACATTGAAATGCTCAAATGATACTCAGAATTGCATTATTTGCACTTTATATGCGTAATTACCATATATGATCCAATCTTTTCGAATAAATAACATACGAATCGTATTCTATACAGTATAAAGGTTTTAAATGTTGATTATCGTGATGTAATGAAATAGAATGAATCCAAAAATGATTGAAATGCTCCAAGAATTGCATTATTTGCTCTTTATAGGTTATAAACCAATCTTTTTGAATAAATAACACATGAATCACATTCTAGACAGTATAAAGAGTTTAGATGTTGATTATTGTGGTTAAATGACTAAGAATGAATTCATAAATGATTGAAATGCTCAATTGATGCTCAGAATTGCATAATTTGCACTTTATAGGCTTAATTACCATGTATAATCTAATATTTTTGAATAAATAATTCATGAATTACATTCTAGACGGTATAAATAGTTTAAATATTGATTATTGTGATGAAATGACTTAGAATTAATCCAGAAACAATTAAAATACTCAAATGATGCTTGGAATTGTATTATTTACACTTTATATGTGTAATTACTGTGTATAATTCAATCTTTTTGAATAAATAACATATGAGTCGTATCTAGACAGTATAAAAATTTTAAATGTTGATTATTGTGATGTGACTTAGAATGAATTCAGAAACGATTGAAATGTTCAAATGATACTCAGAATTGCATTATTTGCATTTTATTGGCGTATTACCATGTATAATTCAATATTTTTGAATAAATAACACATGAATCTTATTCTTGAAAGTATGAAGAGTTTAAATGTTGATTATTGTGATAAAAAAATGACTAAGACTGAATTCAGAAATGATTGAAATGCTCAAATGATGCTCGAAATTGCATTATTGGCATTTTATATGCGTAATTACCATGTATAATCCAATCTTTTTGAATCAATATCATACGAGTCGTATTCTACACAGTACAAAGAGTTAAAAATATTGATTATTGTGATTTAATGACTTAGAATGAATCCAAAAACGATTGAAATGATCAAATGTTGCTCATAATTGCTTTATTTGCATTATATAGGCGTAATTACCATGTATAATCAATATTTTTGAATAAATAAAACATGAATCATATTCTAGACAGTATAAAGTTTTTAAATGTGATTATTGCGATGAAATCACTTAGAATGAATCCATAAACGATTGTAATGTTGAAATGAAGCTCAAAATTGCATTACTTGTACTTTATATGCGTAATTATCTTGTATAATTCAATATTTTTGAATAAATAACACATTAATCATATTCTAGACAATATAAAGAGTTTAAATGTTGATTATTTCGATGGAATGACTTATAATGAATCCAGAAACGATTAAAATGCTAAAATAATACTCAGAATTGCATTATTTGCTCTTTATACACATAATTACGATGTATAAGCAAATCTTTTTGAATAAATAACACATGAATCACATTCTAAACTGTATAAATAGTTTAAATGTTAATTTTTGTGGTGAAATCACTTAGAATGAATTCAGAAACGATTGAAATGCTCAATTGATGCTCAGAATTGCATTATTGCACTTTATAGGCGTAATCACTTTATAATCCAATCTTTTTGAATAAATAACTCATGAATCACATTCTAGACGTTATAAAGAGTTTAAATACTGATTATTGGGATGAAATGACTTATGAATCTAGAAACTATTGAAATGATCAAATGATGCTTGGAATTATATTATTTGCACTTTATACGCGTATTACCATGTGTAATCCAATTTTTTCGAATAAATAATATATGAATCGTATTCTATACAGTATAAAAAGTTTAAATGTTGATTATTGTGATGTAATGAGTTAGAATGAATCCAAAAACGATTGAAATGCTCAAATGTTGCTCAAAATTACATTAATTGCTCTTTATAGGCGTAATTACCATGTATAATCCAATCTTTTTGAATAAATAGAACATGAATCACATTCTAGACAGTATAAAGAGTTTAGATGTTGATTATTGTGGTGAAATGACTTAGAATAAATTCAGAAATGATTGAAATGCTCAATTGATGCTCAGAATTGTATTATTTGCACTTTATCGGCATATTACCATGTATAATCCAATCTTTTTAAATAAATAACTCATGAATCACATTCTAGACAGTATAAAGAGTTTAAATGTTGATTATTGCAATGAAATAACTTAGAATTAATCCAGAAACTATTGGAATGCTCAAATTGTTAGGAAATTGCCCAATTTTAATTTTAGACTAATTACACTTAATTAATCCAATTAAAACACAAGCAACAAAGGGATCTAGTACAAAGCTCATTCGACACAAAGAGAAAGGGGTGGATTATTGTACCTCCCGCGAAATTGTATTCGCGGGGCTCGACCAAGGCATGGGAATCGATGGCGTGCCTTCTCCACCGTCTCCACCACGTCTCGTAACCGCCCTCGAGTCCACCAAGGAGGATTAATCACGTTCTACAAGGTACGTGCTAGCGTACCCAAAGAACAAGCCTAATCCCTATGGTTTTCTCTCTTGCATCAATCAACAACCTTGATTTAGTGGAGAGAAAATAGCTCAACACATGAGCAAAAGAGAGAAGGAGAGGGTGAAAAGTGGCGGCCTCATGGGAGGAAATGAGAGGAGAGAGAAATCTAGGTGGAGGCTCTCATGAGTGGTCCTTATATAGAGCACAAAACCTAATTGACCTCTTGCATAATTACAACTATGCCATCCCACCTACCACCATAATGGGCAGCCACGAAATGAGCCTTTATGGGCCATTTAACCCCTTCATTTGGACCATTAATTCATATAATTAAGGTCCCTCAACTTTGCTCTTTAATTGGACTATATATTTGCTATTTAAATAACGGCCCAATTCATCAATATAACCATTTATATTAATAAGTGTTGAACTAAATTAATTATTAACTCATTAATAATTGTTTTAGGATTAGTTAATGCATTAATTTATTTCTATATGATCCATTGACTTAATTAATTATAACGGTTCGCAACGGTATATAATTAATTAATCAATCTTATCATATTTCCACAGAACTTACTGCTGTGAATAAATAAATAATGCACTGTGTGATTAATGTCCTATTTGTGTGACCCTTTGAGGATTTATGCTATGTTGGCCATGGAATTAAATCGTTATTTAATTCCAATAATCATAAGTGGTATCTAGCAACACGTTATGATTCCCAATTCGCATAAATAGTGTACTGCTACAATATTTCAATCCTGCATAAGAGAATAAATATGTTTCTCTATTTTGATTCTTATGTCTCACGATATCATCGTATAATCCAAGATAGGAATGTGTCATTCTTGCAGATTATACGTTTCTTGATCTAGAGTTGATCGCTTAGTTGCGCGCATACGATCCAACTCCATCAAGGGGCCCAAACAGATATCGTCACTCACTAAGTGAATTAATGAGGGACATACGGTTTTCTTGATGATTAACTTTTCCCCGCACAATTCAAGAGAACATAAATAAAGTCCGTATAGCAGCCCTTATCGGGAATCAGCGGTAGACAGTATTTATTGAACCTATCCTCATGTGGAAAAGATAAACATCTCAAACTTAGAACCAAAATCACAACGAAATAAACAATGACACATAACACAATCCATATGTTTATTTCGATGGGTCAAGTCCTGTGCTATGTTCCATAACATACACATATGCAATTAAGTTGGTAACTCTTTACCTATGATTAGTAGAACTTAATCATCACTTAACTTGCATACTAATCTTATAAGATAATTAATGTTCCTTGTTAATTATCAAGATTATGGACCGTTTAGATTTATTATTGTCATTCTAAAGAATGATCCACAGAGATCTACAATTCAGATCCTCAACCTGAATGATCTGTCAATAATAAACCTAGGAACAGATGATAAAATATCATCCAAAAAAACATAAACTAATAATTAAGTCATTAAATTATTGACTTCTAGGACATAACTCTAACACAAATGATGCTCGGAATTGTATTATTTGCACTTTATATTCGTAATTACCATGTATAATCCAATCTTTTTGAATAGATAGCATATAAATCGTATTCTAGATAGTATAAAGAGTTTAAATGTTGATTATTGTGATGTGACTTAGAATGAATCCAGAAACGATCGAAATGATGAAATGATGCTCATAATTTATTATTTGCATTTTATAGAGTTTTGCTCTGGTGAGTCGCGCTCAAAAACTCCTAGATCTGGTTGAAAATGACAGATCCAAACCGTTCCATACGATCTCCTTATTGAAATCTCAATGCAGACCAAATTATGTATATATATTTTTTGAAATTTTGAAGTTTTTTTTTCGGATTTTAAAAAACTGTTGCTTTTGAACGGTTCAGAACTAATTAGATTAACGATTTTCTAAAATAAAAAAATACTTAAAAATTTCGAAAAAATATAAAATCTGGTATGCATGGAGATTTCAATAGAGAGATTGTATTAGATGGTTTGGATCGGTTATTTTGTACCAGATCTAGGAGTTTCGAGAACGACTCACCAAAGCAAAATTCTATATATATATATATAGAGGAAGGATTCAGTCAAAGCGCTTTGACCGGAGTCTCGGTTAAATCCCGTCATATCTCAATATTGAAAGTTCAAATGACCGATCTAAATCTTCAAATATGATCTCCATATTGAAATCTCCTTTTAGACCAATTTTTTTTTTGAATTTTTTAAGTATTTTTTTCGGATTTTTAAAAATAGCAGTTTTTGTTGGGTTAAGAACAAATTAGATTAACAATTTTCTAAAATCTGAAAAAAAATACTTAAAAATTAAAAAAAAAATGTAAAAGTTGGTGTGCAAGGAGATTACAATATGTTGATCATATTGAACGGTTTAGATCGGTCATTTAAATTTTCAAAATTGAGATCTGACGAGGTTTAACCGGGACTCCGGTCAAAGGACTTTGATTGAAGGCTTTCTCTCTCTATATATATAGAGAGTTTTGATACGGTGAGTTGCAACTCACCAAAAGGTCGGTGAGTTGCGCTCAAAACTCCTAAATCTAGTTCAAAATGACCGATCCAAACCCTCCTATATGATCTCTCTATTGAAATCTCCATGCAGACCAAATTTTATATTTTTTTGAAAATTTTAAGTATTTTTTCGGATTTTTAAAAACTGTTGGTTTTGAACGGTTCAGAACTAATTGGGTTAACGATTTTCTAAAATTTCAAAAAAATATAAATTTTTGTCTGCATGGAAATTTCAATAGGGAAATTCTATTAGATGGTTTGAATCGGTCATTTTGAACTAGATTTAGAAGCTTTGAGCGCGACTCACCGACCCTTTGGTGAGTCGCGACTCACCGTAGAAAAACTCTATATAATGGCTAATGTGCCACAGGTGGCAATGCTACCCATTTTCTTTTGAGTCATTTTCGATATCCAAAATTCAAATGGAAGATCCAAACCATTCAAGTTGTTCTCTATATTAGAATATCCTTGGAGACCAAATTTTACAGTTTTTTCAAAATTTTTTGCTATGTATTATGATATTTTTAAATTGGAGGCCTGAAATACTCCAATTATAATGTTTTTTTGAAAAAAAATAATAAATAGCAAAAAATTTCAAAAAAATGTAAAATTTGGTCTCCAAGGATATTCCAATATAGATATCAAATTGAATGGTTTGGATCGACCATTTAAATTTTGTATATCGAAAAATGACTTAAAAGAAAAATGGGTGGCATTACCACCCGTGGCACATTAGCCATTCTCTCTCTCTCTAGTCTATATATATATATATATAGAGTTTTGCTATGGTGAGTCGCGCTCAAACCTACTAGATCTAGTTCAAAATAACCGATCTAAACCATCTAATACGATCTCACTGTTGAAATTTCTATGCAAACCAAATTTTATATTTTTTTCGAAATTTTTAAGTATTTTTTGAAACTTTAAAAAATCGTTAATCTAATTAGTTATGAACCGTATAAAAACACTTTTAAAAATCCGAAAAAAATATATAAAATTTTTTTAAAAAAATATAAAACTTGGTCTGCATGGATATTTCAATAGGGAGATCGTATTGAACGGTTTGGATCGGTCATTTTTAATCAGATCTAGGATTTTTTTAGCGTGACTCACGTGAGTTGCGACTCACCATAGCAAAACTCTTAGAGAGAGAGAGAGAGAGAGAGAGAGAGAGAGAGAGAGAGAGAGAGAGAGAGAATAGATATAGAACACTTATGTGTATGGATATAAAACTTAAAAGCATAATTTTGATTTATATTTAAAATTTAAAATTAAAACAATGAATCCAAACTACCAATTTTGTTCAATTTCACGAGAAATACTTTACCATAAAACTAGACGAGATGAAAAAAAATAATCTACTTAATTATGACAGATAATACGTTATTTTTTTTACTTTTAATCTGGACATGAGATTTGAATTTTATAATTTAGAATAAATAAAAAAATGAAGTTATAGTGTTTGATGACAAAAAAAAATTGTGATATTTAAACTATTATGATGTTATTATATGCCAGATTTGTTTGAAAATCAAGCTAAAATATTATACTTTAATTGCTAAGTAGCTGCAAATCAATTATATACTTTGTACGTGTAGCGTATTATCAATTACCACATGCATATACAGTCACATAATATAATGCGCCGCGTATGTAGTTACATAATTAATTAGGTACTCGCATATAAAGTCACATAATTAAATCTCGGTATTATGCAGGACACATATTTGATCTACGTATTATGCACTACAGATTACTTTTCAGCATAATTTAATATACCAGCGCATCATCATCATCACAATTTTTATTTTTTTATTTTGGTTTAAACATCACCACAAATTCACCTTTACCATATCATTATAATTTATCTTTTATTTTATGTGAGCTAAAGCTGGCGCACCAAGTAGACGCTTCTATAATCCCAAAATAATGGAACGTGGCTTAGGAGGACAGCTTAGTGCTTTAATTAATATTTAATAGCTGTCCAGCAGGTGATCTCATCACGTCAACTACGGTTTTACTTCACCCCAGGGTCAATCCAGTCATTCAACCTAATCACACCTCCTTTATCACCTCCGTTTTAAATTCCCATGGGAAATGCATCCTTCCTACCGACATTTCAGCTCTCCTCGTTGTACGGTGGAAACGGATGTGTACAGTTTGAAGAGACCGGAGAGAATTGGTTACTATAAATCGTAATTGGGGAAAAAAAATAGAAAAAAAATTCGCGCTCCGCCATCCGTCTTTTCCTTTCTCTCTCCTCTCTCTTCCCTTCTCTCTTCTCTCTCTCTCTCCGCGATCTCGCAAGTCGGGTAAAAGAGAAAAAAAGAGAAAAAGGAAAGAGAGGAGGAAGGAGAAAAAGAAGCAGCTATTTCTTCGCCTGAAACCATAGCTCTACTCTTCATCAATCTCGGATCCGCATTGGATCTCTCCATTCTGCGCCGCTAGATCTAGGCGAGCGTCAGATCCGACTGCCTTGCGTCGAGACTCGTGCTTCCCTTGGCACGATCTTGAAGGTTTGATCAATTTCGTTCATTCCTTTTTTTTTCAATAGATTTACATTGTATCTGTAACTGGTTTTGGTGTTAATGAGATGGATATTTAATTTAACAAGGGGGCGTTAAAAATGATTGAGTGGAATATGTAATTGAATTATTTTTTTGGTTGTAATTTGCTTCTGACAAATGACTTTGTAGCTTGAATTAACTGAAATGATGGAAGTAACTTGTTGTAGTAAAATCCTTGATAGCTTAAGCCCTGTAATCAGCCTGTCAGTGCCTATTTCCATACCTTATTTTGCTTTGGATCAGGTTTTAGGAATTGAGAATTTAGACACTGACCTGAAAATTGAAGGCACAGTGAGTTTCTGATTAGCATTTCTAGTTACAAATAGCCAACCAATACAATATGCAACTATCATTTGCTTATGAAATAATTACTGATTTAATAAAAGCGTCTTGGAAATTCTTCCCCTCAGCTATTGTTTTGGTTTAACGATTGACAGGAACTGACTGCAAGCCAGAAACCTGCCTGCTTTATGTGGAGATAGTGATAAGAATACAGTTTGGTTCTCTTTAAGCGGGTCTTATTCTTTTGATGCATGGGTTGGAAGCTCATATATGAGTTCAGGTGAGCCCTTGCTCTCTTCATTGGCGTCTCATCAAGACTCATTGAAGCCGCCGCCGCGTCCACTTCCTACACAGTCGACCTCCTTGAACTGTCTCTGTACCAATTCTTCCTTCTCTTCTTCCACCTACGAGGATTGTGAGACTAGATTTTCAAAGTTTTCAAATGGGGAAGCATTTACCTCCATTGGAGAGTTAAATAGGAATGAATCTGACCTCAGCCAGGTGACTGGTCGGTTTCATTCAGCTGACTCACACTTTTTTCAGAGTTTTCGGGTGGAATGCCCACCAGAGGAGAAACCGACCCATCACGTCGATTGGAGTGTGATGGATCGACCGGCCGGTGATTCAGCTATCGAGATACCCATTGCCTCAACACGACAAGATAAACCCAACAAGTCACAGCATGTCCGTCACAAAAGCGGCCTTCAAGAAGATCCCTTTTCTTCTGAATATGAACCAAGGCTTGTTTACATTAATGACCCTAGAAGAACTAATGACAAGTACGAATTTACTGGGAATGAGATACGTACCAGCAAGTACACCTTCATTACCTTTCTACCGAAGAATTTGTTTATCCAGTTTCACCGGTTAGCATACGTATATTTCCTTGTCATTGCAGCATTGAACCAGCTCCCTCCCTTGGCAGTTTTTGGCCGTACAGCCTCACTGTTCCCCCTCCTTTTCGTCCTTTTTGTTACTGCAATAAAGGACGGGTATGAAGACTGGCGCAGGCACAGATCTGACAGGAAGGAGAACAACAGAGAAGCATTAGTTCTTCAGTCGGGAGAGTTTCGAATGAAGAAATGGAAGAACATTTGTGTTGGTGAGGTCGTGAAGATTGATGCTGATGAGACCATACCTTGTGACATTGTACTTTTAGGAACAAGTGACCCAAATGGGATTGCTTATATCCAAACAATGAATCTAGATGGTGAGTCAAATCTAAAAACAAGGTACGCTCGTCAAGAGTTGATCTGTATGGTCACTGAAAATCTCTACTCTGGTCTGATCCGGTGTGAGCAGCCGAACAGAAATATTTACGAATTTACTGCAGCTATGGAATTCAATGGCCACCGGGTCCCACTTGGCCAGTCAAATATTGTATTGCGAGGTTGTCAGCTGAAAAACACTGAGTGGATGATAGGCGTGGTGGTTTATGCTGGACAAGAAACAAAAGCTATGCTAAACAGCACTGCTTCTCCATCAAAAAGTAGTAACCTAGAGAGCTACATGAACAGAGAAACCCTTTGGTTGTCTCTATTTCTCTTTGTGATCTGTGCCGTGGTGGCAGCTGGTATGGGTATATGGCTGATAAACCACACCGACCAGCTTGACACTCTGCCATACTATCGAAAGAAGTATTTTGGGCATGACGATGGGAAAGATTTCAAATACTATGGCCTTGGGATGGAGATATTCTTCTCCTTTCTAAGCTCAGTAATTATCTTCCAAATTATGATCCCAATTTCTCTTTATATAACCATGGAGCTTGTTCGTCTGGGGCAATCATACTTTATGATCGGGGACCGACATATGTACGATGCAAGCTCAAATTCTAGATTTCAGTGCAGATCTTTGAATATAAATGAGGACTTGGGCCAGATAAGGTATGTTTTTTCAGATAAAACGGGCACTCTGACTGAAAACAAGATGGAATTTAGAAAGGCTAGTATATTTAGTAAGGATTACGGAGAATCATTGCAAGATGTTGGTGCTCCACTGCATGAGATCACCAGTTCAGGCAAGGTTATCTGCTCTGTGATATTTGGCTTTTTTCTCTTGGTATCTAAGATTACCCTATCTAATCACTCAAAAATCTGAAACCTCTACCTTTTTGACCATCTGAAGCACATTTTTGGTCTCTGTAGTTTCATCCTGAAAGAATTCAGAAGCTGAAGCTGTTTTTTTTTTATTTTAATGTAAAATTGGGGTTTAACCTGGACTCAATGCATTAGTAGACCACTGGAGTTAGTAGTACCATACTGATGTCTAGAATGTATCCACTAGTGTTGCTCTCTTTCTTTGGTGTATCCCATACTTGTATTCAAAATTGCCATAAAATGTTATAGTCCAGATATGATAAGTTAATAGTATTATTTGATGGTAGTAATAACAGGGTTATTTAGATAGAGGGAGGATATTGGTGCAGTTTAGTATACCAAGTCTTTAGGAATGATAATATAATAGATTTTACTAGCTACATCATGTAAAACATATCAGATGTTTTGTATTGGGTTACTTTTCTGCAACAGAAAAGAGGTGGAGGTTATTCACTCATTTAAAAAAGAAGAATAATAACAGCATTATATACATTACTTCTGATATTAAAGATTATTCATTCTCTGGGCATCTCTAGCTTTTAAGATTCATATGGCATTTAAAAACAAGCCGGCTCCGTTACTATAAACTTTTTTGTTAATTTATATGGTTGAAGCGTCCTGTATAGCTGGTGAATACCATTGTAACTTTCTACTACCTTGCTAATTCCAATTTTGAGTACTCTTTTGGTGTTAAATTGTCCTTTAATCTAGTTTTCTCTTCATCCTGACTTATGTTTTGAATAATATAGGACCATTGACCAGACAAAGCAGCAGCAAATCAGAAATAAGTATTGACTCAGAACTTGCTAGACTGTTACAAAGAGACTTGGTTGGGGAGGAGAGAATTGCAGCACATGAATTTTTCCTCACATTAGCTGCCTGCAACACTGTAATACCTGTGCCACTAGATGATCCTTTTGGTGGTCACTCAGAGGCACGATCGATTGAGTATCAGGGTGAGTCTCCTGATGAACAAGCCCTAGTTACTGCTGCGTCTGCCTATGGCTATAGACTTGTTGAAAGAACGACTGGTCACCTTGCAATTGATGTGCATGGAGAAAGAACGAGGTATGTTTATATAAAGCTAAGTTTGTCATGTTGCTGGTTGAATATTGTTAGAGAAAAGAACATTTTCAAAATCCTACCCACTTAAAAGTAGTCTTGCTAATTTGTAAATTGTACATTCTACTTTGTTGAATAAGATTGTTAGTTTGTTACTGCTAAGGGAACTATCTATCAGGTAATGCATTATATTAAATAGTGATCAAAAGACAGAAATCAGTTGGTTTCAATTTGTTCGTTCTGGTTTAGTGAATCTTTGATTTTGATCTTCAGATCCTAAAGTGGAACTTTTTTTGTTTCAAGCTGAAAATTGGATGGAGGTGTGTCAAATTTTACCAATGATGTATAAGTATAACATTTAATAATCATATTTCAAGATTAAACGTTTATTTTGTATACTTCAGGTTAGATGTTATTGGTCTTCATGAATTTGATAGCGTGAGAAAGAGAATGTCGGTAGTGGTGCGGTTCCCTAACAACAGAGTCAAAGTTCTCGTTAAAGGTGCTGACAACTCAATGCTAAGCATACTTAATTCTGATACTGGAAATGAGGTCAATAACCTCTTGCAAAGCAAGATTCGGGAAGTCACAGAGAGCCACTTAACCAACTACTCGTCCCAGGGATTGAGAACCTTAGTGCTTGGTTCACGGGACTTAAATGAGATAGAATTTAAGGAGTGGCAAGAGCAGTATGAAGAGGCAAGTACATCAATTCATGACAGGACTGCCAAGCTTCGTCAGGCTGCATCCTTGATTGAGTGTGATCTTACCTTACTCGGTGCAACTGGGATTGAGGACAAGTTGCAAGAAGGCGTCCCTGAGCCAATTGAGTCCTTGCGACAAGCTGGTATCAAAGTCTGGGTTCTCACCGGAGATAAGCAGGAGACGGCAATTTCAATTGGTCTTTCTTGCTGGTTGCTGACACAAGAAATGCAACAGATTATTATAAACGGTACGTCTGAGAGTGAGTGTAGGCGGCTTTTGTCAGAGGCTAAGGAAAGGTTTCTGATTAGATCTGGGGATGGAATTGGAAGGAATGGATCTATGAAGGGGGCTTATGACCCAAAAATGGCACATGTGAATGACGATTCACCAGGTTTTGGTGCTGCTCCTTTGGCTCTTATAATTGACGGGACTAGTCTTGTGTATATATTGGACAAGGATCTGGAATCAGAGGTTTGCTCATCTACTTTGCTTTTCCTTTAGTTTTATGCTGCAAGTATAGGGATAGATTATTCCATCACAATGTCTCTCTTGAAATTATCTATTTGTTCATTTGGCAGCTTCTGTTCGAACTGGCTACCTCATGCAAAGTTGTACTATGCTGTCGTGTAGCTCCTTTGCAGAAGGCAGGAATTGTTGATTTAATAAAAAGCCGCACATGTGATATGACTCTGGCTATTGGTGATGGTGAGACATTTTCTCACTTAACACTTCCCTCTTTTAGCAAATAAATTGTATAATTGGCTCAGTTGGCATATGGACATCTGAAACTAGCACCAGAAACATACATAAGTTCAGCTTATTTCTTAAGGTTTACATGTAGCAAACTAATTCTGTGCTAGTGGTACTTATCATTGGTAAATTGTGACTGATGCAGCATGCCTTTCATTCTGACCTAACAGTCATGAGATTCAATTTAGGAATCTAGGTAATATGTCTTAGGAGCTCAAAAAATTATGGAAGCTGTCAACCATCATTGAGTCTGCTAACTTCTCATTTGTTATAGCTTACTGTTTTAATGATCATCTTGAACAGGCGCGAATGATGTATCCATGATACAAATGGCAGATGTGGGAGTGGGAATATGTGGCCAAGAAGGCCGTCAAGCTGTGATGGCATCAGACTTTGCTATGGGGCAGTTCAGGTTTCTAAAGAGATTGCTCCTTGTGCATGGCCACTGGAATTACCAGCGTGTTGGTTACTTGGTTCTGTACAACTTCTATCGCAATGCTGTTTTTGTGCTTATGCTTTTCTGGTATATATTCTCATTCCTTGGCGTAACCCAAAGATTGGATCCTAAGTTGCTTGAAACTTCCTTATTAGTAGTAATATTCTATTTGTTACACATAAACATAACAGTCATTCCTCTGTATCACTAAAAATGACAAGCATTGTGTGAACAAGAAGACATAAGGTAGTTTGCATCTTTCAGCACTGTTCTTTTTTTCATTTATTATTTAACTTCTATATTAGAAGAAAATTTTGTGACACAATGTTTTGGTTCATTCAAGGTGAAATGGGAAGTGGGGTAATCATATTTCCCATCCTTATGTTTGGTTGGTCTTATTTGCCGCCAGTACTCCCCTATTTAGGAGTAATAAAATACAACCTTTAGGAAGTTATTAACTTGAATCTCCTATTTAACATCTAACCAAACAAGAATAATTTAAGAAAAGTTTCTTTTCGTACATGTCTTTTTCCTTTCTCTACCCTCCATGCAACAAGGTGTAATAGTTATTATGCTTTGTAATTAGGTTGCTACATTTTATTTTTCATTGTTTGCAGGTACATCTTATACACTGCATACTCAGCAACATCAGCACTAACAGACTGGAGCAGTGTTTTCTATTCTCTCATCTACACCTCCTTACCAACAATAGTTGTTGGCATTCTTGACAAAGACCTTAGCCACAAGACCTTGCTTCACTACCCCAAGTTGTACCAGGCAGGGCATCGACATGAGAGCTACAACTTTCAGCTCTTCTGGATCACAATGCTCGATACACTGTGGCAAAGTCTTGTGATTTTCTACGTGCCTTACTTCACCTTTAGTAACACTTGCATTGACATATGGTCTTTGGGAAGCCTTTGGACCTTGGTGGTGGTTATTTTGGTAAATGTGCACTTAGCAATGGATACACGAAGATGGGTGTTTATCACTCACGTTGCCATTTGGGGTTCCATTGTTATCACTTTCATAAGCATGGTCTTGATCGACTCCATTCCAGTTTTCCCTAACTATGGGTTAGTTTCTTCGATCTTCTATTATTGTTTTCATCCTTTTTACATCATATATATATATATATATATATATATATATATATTCATTTGCACGGACACTTAATTAATACATAAATAGGTTCATGTCGTGGTACTTCTTTGAATTGAATCAAAACTTCCAAAATATTTAAAAAAGAATGAAACAAAGAAAACACAAAAAAGAAAGCAAAAATGGGCATGTCAGTTATCTTACTTGCTTGGAAAACACTGAAAGTACATGAAGAACTCATTTAGATTCAGACCAATACTGACCAGGAAGAATCACAAGCTAGACCTGACCCAACTGGTAGTTTGTGAAAATGAGTTACATGCAAGTAGTTGCGGATATTTTTATTAATTCTCAGTAAATAGAAGCATATTTAAGCGTTTAGATTTTTTTTTCTTATTATTGATCAAGTCAATACAAAAGTGAAGATTTTTGGGCATCATATCATTGCTGTGCAGATTATTGGGATGGAATCCTATTTCTGATTGTTTACATTTTCATGGTCACTTTCATGATATAGTCTGTTATTCTTATATTTCTGGCAGGACCATTTATAATATTGGGACGTCATTGACCTATTGGATCACAATCTTACTAATAATAATCCTAGGATTACTTCCTCGGTTCCTTGGGAAAGTTATATATCAGATGCTCTGGCCTACTGACATTCAAATAGCCCGAGAAGCTGAGATACTCCGAAAAATAATACCCAAGCAGAGAGAGATGAGGCCATAAGCCCCATCAGCTAACCATGAGATTGCTTTTGTCAATGACT
Source organism: Rhynchospora pubera (assembly GCA_028095005.1). Classification (NCBI taxonomy): domain Eukaryota; kingdom Viridiplantae; phylum Streptophyta; class Magnoliopsida; order Poales; family Cyperaceae; genus Rhynchospora; species Rhynchospora pubera. Next base: position 148,299,977 of record CM051462.1, on the reverse strand, counting down.
TCGATTTAATGAGGCATACGCTGGGAAACTTTATTTCATTGTACTTCTTTAATGGGATCTATTCTCCTTCACCTGTAAGTTCTGCGAAGTTTTGCCTTTTTAAATGTCATCACTTAATTGTATAGTGTATTTACTAGGAGTAGTTTGTTTTGGAATTTTGGATGGTATTAACTGGGGATTCTAGAATGTTGATTTTTTTTTTCTCTCTTTTTTGGTAATTCTGGAGCAGTCCATGAGGTTCTTAGTTTTGTTCATTGTGCAGTGTGAATTACAATTTTTTCTTCAATTCACATAGTCACATTGTATGAGTTTTGTTTTGTTAAATACTTGCATCCACAGAGTTGTGTTACTTCTCATTGAATTTAGCTCAATTCCATTGATCAATATTCCCCTCAGAGTTGAAGCTCTTAAAGCTTCGTGTTTGCATTGAAAGAATCAAGGTTGTGGGTTCAACTATAAGCTATTTTGCATCTATGTTGAGGGGGGGGGGGGGGGGGGGGGGGGGGGGGAATATCAAGGGTGCACAATGAATACAATGAGAAACTTGAGCACCCCCTACCACCTACTTTTGATCTAAAATTTAAGTGTTTTTAGGAAAATTGGAACAAATGGTCAGACGTACTTGTTCCTATATTGTTTTTATTTTTAAGTTCTTTATTATGATTTGTACGGTCTACTTTTTGTAATTGTACAGTTCACAAGCTGCAGAACATCACGAAATTAGAGCTAAAACTGATACGGCAATGAGAGGTCAAATTTTTTAAATAAATGGAAAACTGACAACGTGATTGTGGACTCACAAATGTCATGATGGATGGTGTGATACTTGAAAGTGTACAGATATTGGTTGCCCTGTACTGTTTTTTTTTTTTTTTTTCTTTTTTCTTAATGTTAGTTTTGAAGTAGGCGATAAGGGTATATAGATGTAAGGATACTAAAGGGTAAAAGGTTTTTTCTTTTTCTACTTTTTTTTTCATTTTACCTGCTGTCTGTATTATTATTTTTCCATAGGCAATTTTTATTTAAACGTTAGCTCTTTTTTTGACCGAATATTTATACGAATGGCTGCCTCAAGTATTTGTATGTCGTATATACATTCAACCTTTATCAGCTGATTGTTTACTACGATTGTTAAACAGATTGTTTGTGTTGATGAAATCCAAATTTTGCACCAAACAAACCAGCTAAGAAAATGAAAACAAACTTTAATCCATTAATGGAAGTATCTCTTGGTATGTCGAGTGACAAAAATGAAAACAAAGAAAATGCAGGACTATGGTATCTTCAGCTAGATCACAGAATGGTTAAAGAGATGTAACCTTTAGAATTCGAGATATAAATTCAATCGCTGAGATTCTACTACCTCGAAGCCAGAGAAATTTTCAAATTGCACGATGTTATAGTTGGGAATTTATTGTCCCAGCCACACCGAACCCAAGGACTAATGTCAACCGGATTCTATTTAATAATTCTTTTACTAAATCTGAGTATGCGTATTTTTCTTTTTTTGAATATAAAGTCCCGTGGACATTGCATTAATAGTAGTTTAGAGTACATGATAAGTACTGAGGCCCATCTAAATAAAAAAAAAAAAATCTGAGTATGAGTATTTGCCTATAATATACATTATACACATTCATCCCTTCACAAATAATCCAGTAAAGAAATTTGGGATAGATTCTGCTTAATATACATTCATCCCTTCACACACATGCATTCTGAATTTATGTGTTTCATGCAATAATAGATAATAGCAGCGCTAGCTTTAGAAAAATCATGACACCTTTCTCCTTGAAACAAACAAAGCATGTACATGAAAGCATGACAGTTGACGAAATAACATGAATTAAGAAGAATCAGAGCCAGACTTCATTAGCTTCAACGGCAACTTAACAAAGAAAAAAGTTCTCCCTCAAATGTGAAACGACTAAGGGCTGACGAACAGAATAAATTCTCTTGAATATTACTTTTAAAATCACTGAATAACAACAATCATATTCATAATATACAAGGACAGGCTGGACAGCTCAACAGCTAAATCCATACTTATTCCAAATTTTTTGTTTCCCTATTTTCCCATATGTAAAACAAGCAGTTCACTGACAACATTGAAAGAACAGATGTTCCTAAGCTACAATGAGTTATCACACTTCTCATATGCAATTCATTACGTAGATTGAGACTCTGGGAACTTTAATGTCCAGCAGAAGTGCATTCCTATACTGAAAAGAAAAGGCCAGAAATCAGGCAAGGAAACAGAGAAAAGGAAGGAACAGAAAGTGGGCAATTTATACTGATGTTGAGAACTTAGAGAATTATTTTACAATTTTGAATCAATGCCAAGTCATGTATATAAAAAGGTTGAACGGTACAATAAATATTGTAAATGACAGTGGCATAGTCTCTGACCGTGAAGACACTTGAGGAGGGGATTATGTTTTTAAACTAAAACGGAAAAAACTGAGGATCAAACAACTAACAAACATAATTTTGCACCAGCCAGAATAACATACCAGTAACATGAGCTCATGATAGTAAACAAACCCCATTTAGGGTCAATCTTGTCATGCAAGCTTATCCTCCTCATCTGTTCCTAGACCCTTTTTCTCCAATTTGCTCGCAATGTCTCCAGTTCCAGTAAGAGATACCCCCTCCTCATCAAAGTCATCCCCTGTTTCTTCTGAGTAGGCATATCTGTCAAGAAAGTAGCAATTAATAATAAAACATACCACCTACTTTTATATCAATAAGTCAAATTGGAAAGTTTTCTGCAGACGAGTCCAAAGTCTGTTCTTATAACAACCTTTTTAAACAAGACTCAAAAGGCATATTGACAAAAATTGGTGTTGAATCCATAACTTCATAATTGGCTTCTTGTGCCATTTCACCCCCTCAGGGGTAGATACCTCAAGATCAGACAACATTCAATCCAAATTTATTATCATTTTTTCCTTCTGTGTTGTTTAATAAAGGTTCATTTTTTTTTCTTTCAAAGAACAATAAAGGTATTTTTTTTTTCCAAATTTATACCACCTACTTTTATATCAATAAGTCAAATTGGAAAGTTTTCTGCAGACGAGTCCAAAGTCTGTTCTTATAACAACCTTTTTAAACAAGACTCAAAAGGCATATTGACAAAAATTGGTATTGAATCCATAACTTCATAATTGCCTTCTTGTGCCATTTCGCCCCCTCAGGGGTAGATACCTCAAGATCAGACAACATTCAATCCAAATTTATTATCATTTTTTCCTTCTGTGTTGTTTAATAAAGGTTCATTTTTTTTTTCTTTCAAAGAACAATAAAGGTTCATATAAAGTTCGGATTCCTTAAAAAAATCTTATTTATTGATTAGAAATCACAAGAATCCCAAATAACTTCATTAAAAGAAAAAGTTGAACTGAAAGTGACTCAGAAAACTGTGATCAAGTTTGAAAAAAGGGCACTTGCCTATTAGGGTTCCGGGAGGGGGACCACAGGAGGCAAATCACACCGAGGAGAGCATAGGCTAGAACATTCCAAAAGGCTGGGATGATCCAAGCCCTCTGCCACAGCTCGCTCAATGGGTCAGTCGCATTGAAATATAGCTGAAATTTCACACATAAATCTTTGGAACTTCCAAACATGTCTAAAGATAAATGTGCTGTTTGCTAAAACTCAATACTCAAGTCATTCAAATTTCAAATACAAATGAAAGGGGACTTGTTGTAATTAGAGGCTTTACCTCATAGCCAATCCATGCAACAGAGATAAGCACCGACACTGCCAGTGCATTAGTGAACTTTCTGTACAGCTCCAGCTTAGCTATACTCCTCCTCACCTAAAGGTAAATCAACCAATTAATAAATTAAGCAGAGGTGATGCAAGTGTCTTTTGGAATAGTATAGGATGCAACTAAATCTACAACACTGTACATACAGGTATAATAGCAGTTTCATTACTGAATAAATTATACTGGCACCATATCAGTTTCACTATTGAATAAATTATTTGTTGACAGTAATAACTCGAACCTGTAATTTCTCTAGAGTTCGTGACAAAGATGAAAATATCCAGACAATAAATGTTGCATCAAGAACTGCAACAGGCAAAACCAGAAACAGTCTGATTTTCCCAGAAAAATCATTAATATTTCCCAGATGCTCAACAAGCTCCAGTGCCTCTGATGCAAAAAAATACAAAACTCCAAGAATTGCCACCTTAGAGCTGATCCCACCAAGTGTGGGCCTCACAACACCATACCCCATGGAAACCACCAAGAGTAAAAGGCGAGATACTGTCTTTTTCACAGCTGTAAATGTAACTGCCCATAAGGTAATTCCCATAGGCCTCGCCCCTGTTGAGTTAAGATTTGCATACTCGAAATACCAAAATGCCATCTCACACATGCCTAGTGCAATAACTGCAGTTATGTGATAGTGAAGTTGCAAAATATCCTTCCAAAATCGCACAAATTGGAGGAACCAAAAAAGACCCAAAAGTAGGTAAGCTAGAGACATGAGTCCAAAAAAGGTCATAAGCGGTGCCATTTTACCAGGTAAATAACCTTGCGGGTTCCGCCAAACAGTTCTTCCTGTAATAGTCAACCCTTCAAGCTGTGGGTCACAGAACATGAAATAGAGGTAGTACATGCCAGTACGGTTTAAGAACACAGTTTGAGTCACCATACTTGTCTCTTCATTTTTTCCATCAAAGAAGGTTTGGATCCGTTTTGGCCACTCAGGATTATCAGATCTGGGGCGAATTATGACCTCCCCAATCTTGCAGTATTTCTTCTCATGCAGTTCACGGGTGCAACAGATTTGGTCTGAGCTGAAATGAGCACCACCTATTTTGTCTCTATCTTGAATTTCAACTATTATGGCCTCAACTAGGCCAGTCTTCTGTTGCATGTCATGGTGTATAGCAGCCGATTCTTTTGATCTTCTAAATATGACTGATTCAAACCTAAAAGAGAGAATTCAATAAAAAAGCATTAACATAAAGTACATAACATGTGTCACCATATCAGATTATCATAAAGAAATTATATGTTTCAGTACTAAAAACAAAAGAACATAAGCATAAATTACTGTCTATGACCTTCACAAGTCACAAAGGTAAGTAAACACATAAATTTGCAAACAAATACTAAATCACGTGTATGCCTAAATGATAAATTGTGCTGGTTTCATCTTCGAGACTTATGTGCGCTGCATTTGAATAATGTCATGCGGCCAACTGTTGCACAAAAATGTGTGAAAAGTGAAACAGTAGGGCCACATAAAACTGCACTGATGCAATACTAAGTTTAATATAAACATTATTTGTTTTCACAGATTATTGGATGTAATCTGAAGAAACAATATTTTAAGAAATCTTACTGGATTTCAATTTTGACAATTTAGCAAAACAAACAAACAGATATGAATCACCAAAGTCAAAGATTGAAATGATTGGAAGAGATGTTCAACAAAAGAATATTTTAGATGTCTTTTTGATGGCTATGCAGTTATTCTACAAATACTGAAATTGTAGTTCACCTGATAAAAAGATAACATGCAATCCAGCTACAAAGTGAAAGGGATCACGTCAACTAACAATGACCAATTTCTCAGGTTTTATAGCAAAATTACTAGAAAAGTAGAAATAATTTCTAAAATCATACAGTAAGGAAACTATGAACAGAAATTGCAACCATAAGACCACAGAAATAACCATTGAAAACAACCGCTACCTATTAGAAAGAAAATGCCACGCTCCAATTGGAGACCATTCATGAAATTATAAATTAATACCAAAAACACCACTGTGACATTGAATTAAACCAATATAGACCACATTACACATTACATACCGAATGAAAGAGTGGCGATCGGAAAAGTTGGCCTCGGAGGCGTAAAGCCCCTCACTCCCGCCATGGAAGAAGAAAGAGTTGGATCGAGGCGCGAAAACTCCCTTCCTATAGTCATGGATCGACGCGATCGCGCCGTTGGGGCATCCAATCAGAAAAAGAAACCCCAGCAAAAACCCTAGGTGGTGATGGAGTGGAAGAAGACGAGATTGATGGCTTCTCCAGTGCATCTTTAGCTGAGATGAATGAATTTCCTAATTGGTTTTTGGAACTATGCGCGTTTTCCTTTTTCTTTTTCTTTTCTCGCTGATTCTAGACTTCTAGTAGAGGATTTATGACTGAAAAAAAGTCATAGTCAATGAAGGAGAGAGATGGCTTATGGCTACACCAGTTTCAGAATCCGGGGTTTTGTTTTCTTTTCTTCTCCCCTTTTTTTTTTTCTGGTTTTTGCATGCGTAACCTTGTAAATTTTGTTATTTTATATTAATTGCTCTAGGACTAAGTCAACTCATAGGAGCTTATCTAAATATCTTTAGGGTGTGTTTGGATAGGCTAGGAATAGGAAATAAGAATAAAGAATTTCGGTTTACGTGTTTATTCTTATTCTTGCGCAAAACAAACGGTATAAGAATAAGGAATTTGGGCCCTTATTCCTATACTAACAAAACCATGGTATAAGAATAAGGAATAAAGATAAGCACGCAAACCGAAATTTCTTATTCTTATTTTCTATTCACGGCTTATTCCGTTGCATCCAAACACACCCTTAATAACTCCTGCAGCTGGATGGCATGTGCATTTAAGTATCTAACAAGTAACACGGTAAAAGAGGTAGAGTGATCTGGTGCTCTTTATCTCTTGGTTGAAGCCACAGATTTATGATGCAATTTATTAGTTACTGACTTCTTCTTGCTTCAAGTTGTGCAACTTAAATTACAGTATTTACTTATAATAAATCGTTTCATTGTGATATAGTTTTTTATAGGTTTTGGGCCGTGAAAGGAAAATGTACAAATTTTAACTGAATATTGTATGTTTAAAGGTTTCATTCATACTAAGTTAATATCTACAAATTTTTTTTTGGATTAGAAATGTATTGTACTGGCCATACATAATTACTAACTAATCTCTTGCTACCTATTTCACTCTTGACAATTACATTAACAGTAAATGGCAACGATTTGTAGTTACAAAACAAATTAAGTAAATTTTACATTGCTTCATAATAAGCTCTTAATTGGTAAGTGCAATACTTGCATCATTAGGACCATAATTGACAGAAAATTTAATAATCATAAAGATTGGTCTCCCTGGGAATTCAATAGGATTTATATTACTAGTTTATTTAATTATTATCGTAATAAAATCACTCATTTAGTAAACAAAACGCCATAATATAAAATAGAAAATGATACACATAAAAATCCTGCACCAATAAAGAATGGATGTTAGTGTAATTTTTATACGATATCACCATTATTAATTTTGAGTTTGTTCCTTCAAGTGATGAGAATGACTACAAATAATGCATGGGTAGAACTTGAAGTAGCTTACAAGAAATTTATTACAAGTCCACCACACTCTTATTGGATGGTTCTATAAGAAATCTTCCCTTGGCGTTTGCGATTGTCAAACAAACAAAACTTTATTTTAATAAATAATTTTTACAAAAAGGGAAGAATATAAATCGGCCATAGTTCAACGGGCACTTACAATCTGGGCTTGTCAAGAACCCAAACAACCCATATTTATGGGCTTGCTAGAGAATAACCCGGCCCATATGTTCCAGTGAACCTTACTAAACCTTAATTTAGATCAGTAATTATAACCACCATCGCGTTTTATACCATCGCTACCATCGCTAACCAAAAATAGAATTTCCGTTCCCTCTCCTCTCACGCGCGCACTCCTTCCGATCTCTCCTCTCACGCGCGCTCTCCTCCCCTAGCGCGTTCATCTTCTCCACCTCCTCTCTTCCCTTCTCTGCCACACTCCCCTCCGTCCATCTTCACTCTCCTTCTACCCCCGTGCCTTTTTTCTCTTCTCTGTCTTTCCTCTGACAAGCAAGAAAACAAATTGAACATATAGAATAACAAATTGAACATATGAATGAACAAAGTGAACATATACACCAACAAAGTGAGACATAAAATAAACACGGAACTCTGACGCACAGCAAAACAAATTGAACACATAGAAGTAACAAATTGAACATATAGAATAACAAATTGAACATATAAATGAACAAAGTGAACATATACACATAAATCTGACAAGTAAGAAAACAAATTGAACATATAGAATAACAAATTGAACATATGAATGAACAAAGTGAACATATACACCAACAAAGTGAGACATAAAATAAACACAGAAATCTGACGAACAGCAGAACAAATTGAACATATAGAAATAACAAATTGAACAGATGAATGAACAAAGTGAACATATACACTAACAAAGTGAGATATAAAATAAACACATAAATCTGACAAGCAACAAAACAAAGTGAACATATAAAATAACAAATTGAACATATGAATGAACAAAGTGAGCATATACACCAACAAAGTGAGACATAAAATAAACACAGAAAGGAGAGGAACAACAAAACAAATTGAACACATAGAAATAACAAATTGAACAGATGAATGAACAAAATGAACATATACACTAACAAAGTGAGATATAAAATAAACACATAAATCTGACAAGCAACAAAACAAATTGAACATATAGAATAACAAATTGAACATATGAATGAACAAAGTGAACATATACACCAACAAATTGAACATAAGGAAGAGACTGAAGAGTGCGAAGGGAGGGGGAAGAGAGAGAGATGCACAGAAGGAAGAGACTGAAGAGTGCGAAGGGAGAGGAGCGTACCCGGATGAGGAGAGGGGAGGGGAGCGCTTCGCAGGGTGAGGAGAGGGCTCACTTCGCTGGGGAGAGAGGAGGGCTTCGCTTCGCTGGGTTAGGAGAGGGGAGCGCTTCGAGCGATGGTAGCGATGGTAGAAATAGAGATGGTAGTAATCAATTTCCAATTTAGATTGTTGCCGATGAAATTGGAATTGAGATCCTATGACAATAAATTAATAATTGATAAATTCGATACTATTTTTTCTAAATCAAACAGAAGAATTTCAAATATTTCTACAAGCATGTCGTGAGCTTAAAAAATATGGTTGTCTCAAATTATATGTAATTTGAGTTAAAAAAAAAAGTTAAACATAGACTATTGCAAATAAAAGTACGTTTGGCAAATGATGACTACGTTAAACTCTATTAATTTTTACTGTAATCAATACTCCAATACAGATATACTAGGTAATTTTTTTTCAAATCAGATTTAATTGAAAGTTGCTTTTGGCGAAATTTAAGATAATCAAATTAACCTCTTGTTAATGATATCGATCCATAAATGGTATATTCGTACGGGAGAGCTCCAGTCCAAACTTTGTCAAATGCTACACTAGAAAGCCGCTTTCTAGTCTCTCCAAAAAAAAAAAAAAAAAAAAAAACTTTGCCAAATGCTAAATAACAGTTTTAATAGAGTTGTTTCTCTAATTTGTTTAGACAACAAAAATAAGTCAGCATAGTTCTCGATATCCGGATTCTTCATCCAAACAGACCCACAATTAATAAACTAATTAGGTATTAAGCCTAAGCATAAAATTAATGGAGGTTACTTAGTTACCCAACACAAAACCTCTTTAACAAAATGCTTGGCACCAAAGTTTCCTTCCAGAAATCAAAATCAAAAGAGAACCCAAGACCTCTGAAGCCCGACCTTTTTTTTTTTTATCCATGTCCCCATATTTGTGGTCGAGAGAAATAGCCAACTGGGGATTTGTTTTTATCCGGCTCTGCCATGACGTCATCCCGGCTCGTCATCCTGCTGACGTCTTCAGCATTAATTTTTTCGTGCATGGTCCCACCCTCTACTTCCTTGCTATTTCCTCTTGTTATTTTTCAAACTTTTGGCATATACAAACTCACACTTGTCGCTAGATAACACATAACAGTAAGTTTGTGCAGATGACCCTCTAAAGATTTAATTTAGATGTTTAATTTTGCCACGATTATTAGGTACAACCTTTTCCATCCTTTTTTGATCCTCATAGATTTTTGCATAAACTCATAGCTAGTCTAAGAAAAAAGGGCATTTATATGAAATATAGCAGTTGCTCACTATTTTTTCAAGATTTCAATTTCCACTTTTTTGGTTGCAACCACAAAACATTTTGCATCGTTCATGTGACACTGAAAAGAAAAGATCAATTATAAGAAATATATAACTGTCTCTAGTGCCAGCTTTGAAACAAATTATGTTTTTCTAATAATTCGTCATGAATATTTAAGATCATCTCATTGCCACCAATCAACTTTCGCCAAATTTTATGTTCAATTACATGGACCAATTCACAATGCAAAGCATCCTGCTTTTTGCAAAAACTGACAAAAGCTTTATATAAGTGCATGCAAAAGACGATTTAAAACATATTTATTTTTCCCTGTATAAGGATATACAAATACCATGTGTTCCAAGGGTCACTACGCAAAAGGTAAAGTTCTGTGTTAGCCTTTATACAACGCCAATATAAGGCCTCAAACTCTACTTACCTTCTCATTACAGAAGTGTTCCAACACAGTGAGAAAAGAATAAAAGATCCTTAAATCTAGCTAGATAAAACAGAAAATATAAAAAAAAGTGGATAGATATATCAATATTGGAGTATGTCATCCTGTAGCCAAGGCCAAATACCGGTGGATCAAGCCGTTGCCGTCATTGAAAACTTAAACCAAGCAAAGGAAGGTGCAAATCAGCTCAAAGACCTACTGAAAGATATAATCAAATCTAAACCGACTGCCGGGAAAATTATGGATGAAATAATAGAGAAACTATCTAGCTCGCTGTCCAAATTGGAATGTTGCAAGGCTGCATCAGATCCAGGCCCCACTGTCAGAGGTGGATCACTCTGTTCTGACGACCGTAGGAGTGAGATTTCTAGTGGGAAGAGGAAGGCGATGCCGATCCCGATTTCTGATGGAAGAGGTGCTAACCGTAGAAGGTATATGATTTTGTTCTACTTGGCAAAGTTTGGCTTGTTGACTTGGTCGTAAAATATAGCTTTTTTATTTTTTTCCCTCCTTATTTATACGAAGGAATCATGTTTTTTAGTATGGTTGTTTACTAATTAAGTAATTATATAACCACACTTGATCTTAGCCAAAAGGCCGAGAAAGGTATGAGTAATTATATAATGCTCATGCACCTATATGCTTGGTGTTAGATAATTTTAAACAAGTCATGAATCAATAGATTAATTGAGATTAATTAGAACAACATAAAATATTAATTGAGACATATACATTTAATAATTAATTCATTATTCAAACAAAATATACAGTCATATATAGAAGCTTCTTTATAGTTTTTGTGCAGTGATATGGCAAAAATTTATATACGTTGAACTTTTGTAAATGCTACTTTTGTATATAATTACAATATATAATTATATATCTATCTGTGCTAGCTCGGTGAAATTAACTTGATTTTTTTTTCCACTATTACTTTCCCTGAGCAGATCACAAACGTCTCCTGGGAAGACAGTGATTTCTGAAACCTTAGAGGATGGACGTGTCTGGAGAAAATATGGCCAGAAGCGTATTCAAAGTTCATCGCATGACAGGTGCATATATGCTATACATATTTATACAGCATATACAGGCGATGTCTTTTTATATTCTTCAATATAATCCTTTATGATGGAGAAATCTAGAAAAGATATATATATATCGTCGTGCCTGATTAGTGTGTTGTATTATTAATTATATTGTCTTAGTTTATCACTCATGCACTTTCATTTTGTAAATCAAGCATAACATGTAGCTCCAATTTTGAACTGACTTTTGAGTCCACATATATAGTACTAATGCATATTAATTATAAACGGTTATTTGCATGCAGAAGCTACTTTAGATGCACTCACAAACACGACCAAAACTGTCAAGCAACGCGGCAGGTGCAAAAATCGGAGGAGGATCCCTCCAAATACAATATCACATACATTGGTGAGCACACATGCCGAGATCCATCGACTTTTCACCAAATCATCGACATGCCCGACACAAAAGAAACTAGCAACTCATTCCTCATCAGTTTTGGACAGACCTCTTACAACAACCATATGATAACTATCAGGCAGGAGACGCAAGTGCAAATGCCGATGCCATCATCCCTCCAATCTGCCGGAACTCAAGATTGTAGCGAAGAGGTGTTGAGTAACCTCACACCCGGTAGTTCGCCGGCAGATTGTTTCATGCTGGGAGATGAACTGGCTGCTTTGGTGGGGCCCACATGTCATGCGCTTAATGTCGGCTCTATACGTGATCAACATGACATGGGATCTAGCCTCCATTCTTCTCCTAGGAGCATCGAGATTGGGTTCATGCCGAATTCCTTTGCACAGCTTGATCAAGATTATATGTTATTTGGGTTTGATAAAGAAGATGATGATTTTCCTACAACTTGAGTTAAATAGTACAGGTGCCTATATAAATTAGGTGCGTGTACATATTTTAACGAACTCAAGGACAAGTATGAAAATTTCACTCGCGCATATATTACGTTCTGTATGATATGATATGATATGATGGCCTCATGAGATGTACGGGAGTTGAGCTCTTTATGTAATTAACTAACTTTTAATTAGTGGTGTGAATATATAATTAATTAATTATGAGGGAACTTTTGGTTTGAATTAAAATTGCATTTTACTACTAAAAAAAATTATTTGTAAAAAGGAAGGGATGTTAATTAATTATGTCAGTATTATGCATTATTGTGTGCACGTTAATTTTGTATGTAATAAAATTTAAAAAATTGAAGTACTTTTTACAGGAAAGTAGAGGTAGGCCTGCACAACGAAAACATATTTACGTTATTCCGTGGGTTTCGTCTGCTGCGGAATGATCTACGAAAGGTTTTCTGATTTCGTCAGGGTTAGCGAAACGATCTACGGAAGGTTTTCTGGTTTCGTGAGTTTAGCGTAACGATTTAAGAAATTATGTCCTTTCGTTTCGTATACTTTCGCGAAAACGCGTTATTATTTATTATATTAATTAATATTAAATTATTTAACATAATTAATATAATTTATGTATATATATTGATATTGGCCCACTGGAGAGAGAGAGATCAAACCCTAATCTATTTTTCTCCGCCTCTCTCTCTCTGAAGCGGCGCCATGTCTTTTCAGTTGCCTCTGTCGATTCGAGATCTCCTTTTGTCTCTCTATCTTCCCTGTCTATCTTCTCTGTCTCTCTCTCTCTCTCTCTCACGCATGCTCTTGGAGAGCTGATGATTGACGATTGATGACATCGAGTCATCTCGATGTTTGATTTTCCTCCTTTTCTATTGGTTTCGATGAAATCCTCATCATTACTATCGAAACCCTAGACTGATTAGTACTCTCTGTCTCTTGGTTTCCAAAATCTTAGCTTAAGTGTAGGCTTGGTAGCTTAAAAGGCTTGAGAAAGGTTAATGATTGCTAGTTTTTGTGAGACTGGTGACAGAGTAGTCGATCAGTCAGGGTCTGTTGGCTATATAAGTTATAAGATGAAGAAACAAGGCAGAAAGGAAGGAAAGAAGGAAAAGAGGAAGAGAGAGAGAGAGAAAGGTATTTCTTCTCTGATTTTCTATCTTATTTTAATTTTTTCCAATTTTTTTATCTATTAGTTCTTAACTTAAGTTTAATTTTACTTCTTCTTCTTTGTAGGAAAAAAAGAAGAACGAAAGTAAAGAGAGACAGAAAGGTATTAACTTCATAACTTCTATTTTGATTTTAATTTTATTAGTTGTTTATTTTTTTTGGGTTTTAATTCTTTTCTTGTTGTGTTCTGACTCTTTGTAATTGTAGGAAATTTACATAAATCTCAAAGTACCCTAACATGGCTGACTCACAGAGAGGGAGTGTGCAAGAGGAAGATTTTGATCTAATAGATGATGAGTATGATTTTTTTTTATGTTTTTAATACTTCTGCTTGTTATTGGTGTGTGGCATGGGAAACATCCATTCCTGACAGTATGTTAATGCCACTCATATGTGTGCTTGTTAATGTTATTTATATGTTGTATGCTTGTGCTTTGTGTGTTTGAAACTTTGAATGTTTGTGCAATTGTGCTTGCTATGTGTCTTGTTTCATAGTTGCCAGGCGTGGATGTCTCCCATGACACACCTTTGCAAGCATGTTATGGTTATGTAGAGTAGAGAGCAAGTTGAACTGTTTAAGATTATATCTCTAGTAATCTGGTATGTATGACTTGATTGCTTCCAATTTATAGTATGGGACCAGGATTGCATTTTGAAACTGCAGAGGAAATTGAAAGGATCCAAATTGATGCTGAACTGGCTGATGGTGGTACTGGTACCCCAACCCCAAATGTTGATGGTGGTACTGGTACTCCAACCCCAAATGAACCTCAATCTGCTGCTGATAATGTTGATTCAGCAGCAAAAAAAAAAAGGAAAAATCCAAGGAAATAAAAAATGTGAGAACACTTTGATAGTACAGAGAAAGATGAACATGGTGACTATACAGCCACTTGTAAGTATTGTGGCATTGAATATTTGTAAGGCAACTCTAGGAGTACTAGCTCACTGTTGCATCATTGTCAGGGTGGTTGTAAAAAAATGTCACCCACAAAAAGGATGAAACCTGATGCCTTGCAGAGACTGCTTGCACTTGGCAGTGGTGAAGGTATACTTCTCACTTGGCACTTGTCAGTTGTCACCAATAATGTATAATTGTTACTTGGCATTTGGCACTAATATGTATAATGTATTGTATAATTGTCAGGTCAACCCAAGCCTTCAGTTTGGCAATTTGACCAGAAAAGAAGTAGAAAAAACTTGGCAAATATGGTAATTGGCCATGAGTACCCTTTTAACAGTGCAACACATTATTTTTTTAAAGTTTTTGTAACTGATCTGCAGTCTTGTTTTAAAATGCCATCAAGGACCACACTTAGGTCAGATTGTATGGGTGTTTATGAGGAAAAGAAGTTAAAATTGTATGAATTACTTGGGAATATGGATTGTAAGTTTAGTTTCACTAGTGATTTGTGGACTTGTAAGGGTAAAGATAGGGCTTTCATGGCTCTCACTTGTCATTTTATTGATGACAATTGGAAGTTGAGGAAAAGACTTCTCAGCTTTACACCAATGCCCTCTCCTCACACTGGAAAACACATTTCATAAGCCATTTATGATATGTTAGTTTTGTGGAACTTAGACAAAAAAAGCTTTTAGTTTGGTGTTGGACAATGCATCTGCAAATGATGCTGCCATCAAGGACTTGTTGAGTAAGAGTCATTTTAGAAAGAACCTACCTTGTGATGGTCACGTCTTTCATCTAAGATGTGGATGCCACATTTTAAATCTGATTGTGCAAGATGGTTTGAGTGTAATGTCTGGTGAGATAGATGCCATAAGGGAAACCATGAAATTTATTAGACATTCACAACCTAGAATAGAGAAGTTCAAGTTGGCTGCTCAGGTAATTTATTTTTTTTATTTCATTTATTTTAATGTTATTTTAAGTGTTTCAATTAGACCTTGTCTATGTTTATTTTCAGGTAAATGCTCCTGATAAGAAACCAGCATGGGATGTGCAGACCAGGTGGAACTCCACATATATTATGCTGGAGTTGGCATTACAATTGAAGGATGCTATCATCAGGTATGCAGAGTTAGATAAGACTTATTCTTTTTGTCCATCTGATAAGGATTGGGATCATGTGAAAGCCCTACATGGACATTTGAAAGTCTTCTATGATTCAACTCTAAGATTGAGTGGGGCCAAGTATCCAACCTTGAATTTGTATTTTCCTGATTTCTGTGAGGTTTATCTGAATATTCAAAAAATGAATAGTAGTCCATATACATTTGTTGTGAATATGGGACAAAAAATGTTCCAGAAGTGAAACAAGTATTGGGAAATTGGAAGTGTTCTATTGGCTCTTGCTTGTTCTTTAGATCCAAGATGTAAGCTAGCAGTGGTTGAGTACTACTTCAAAATGTTGCATCCTGAAGAGTTGCAATCATTTATGACCAACTTGAAGACTTGCTTTGATGATTTGTTCAATGAGTATTTGATCTCAAACAACAAACAACCACAGTCACAAAGCCAAACTAGTCAAAGTACAGCACCAAGGTACTCCACTAGCACATCTGATATGTATATATATATATTTTTTTGTTATGTGTGTTGCAATCAAAGTTGAAAGTGTCTTCTTTTCAGTTCTAGTGGATCAAAGGAAGAAACTGATTCAAGGGCTGGTTTGAAAAATTTCTTGAATGATAAGAAGCAGGCTGACCCCATCTTGTCTGAGCTTGATCAGTATCTATCTGAACCACTTGATCCTTGTAGCTTGGATGATGACTTTGACATTTTGTCATGGTGGAAATTAAAAGCCCCTAAATATCCAATTTTGTCTAAGTTAGCTAGGGACATATTGGCTGTACCAATTAGTAATGTGGCATCAGAGTCAACCTTCAGTACTGCTAGTAGAACACTTAGCCCAACTAGAAGCTCATTGAATGATGAGAGCATTGAAGCTCTAGTGTGTGCACAAAATTGGTTGAGGACAGCAGTGATTGGTATTATTTTTAATTATAATTAATTTTCATTTTAATTCAATTCAATTATTACTAATTTCTATTTTGTTTGATATTAATGTAGAAAGTGGTGGTGAACTTGGTGATGCAGATGATGATGCAATTGATGAGATTATTGAATGATCTCTGTGTTATGATTTTTTAACAGTTGAACTTGGTTAACTTGGTGATTGCAAGTTTATTTTTTTTTACTTTGATAAAGAAACAGTTGGTTTTTTGTTTATTTTGGTGCCTATAGGACTAAGGAGAGTCTGTTAATTTAACAATGTGATTAATTCTATATGGATGGGTCAATGATGAAGGGTACAAAATTGCCAAGTGCTTGTTCGAGGGGATGGGACTCTTACTTAGTAATTTCGATGGGTCAGTCGGAATTATTGGGTTTGTTGATATCTCCCCAATGATTTGAACTTATAACTGAGACCACCATAATTCATATGGAAATAATCCCTTGTTAAATTAGGTATTAGTTTGAAATTATTTTGATGTATTTTTTAAATGAAACATGCGTTTACACACACACACACATGTGGGAAGAAAAAACGACTTTATTTTTTTTCAAATTTGTATTTATGATCTTTTACAAACCATTATTGTACTCATCATCTGAATTACAAGGCAATTTAATTTCATTTTGATGAAGAAGTTGATAAATGAGTTTTCATTGTATATGTCCACTTGCTTTAAGTTAATGCTTCGTGCACTACACGGGGCTTTCTATGTACGCACTATTAATGGCATTGTAGAAAGTATTAATTAGCTAGTATCTAGATTTACGTTCCATCATTAATAGCATCACTTCGACACAAGGGTTAAATCAAAATCATTATTGTCAAAGGAGATGTCATGGAAGTGATGATTAGATTAGATAACTTCCCCAAAGTCATACAATTAAACGATTGCTTATAATTAATTTGTTCAAAATTTCTCAAACTTGTATTTACACATCACGAATTAAGATAATAAATTTGCTTTGAACAATGTTAGAACAAAGTACATATCATAATTAACTTGTGTACTTACCCCCAATTTTGAAAACTGAACTGCACAGTAAACCAGTGAAGCTATACTGATTCGATGATTCAACTAATTTGGTCGATGGTAAAATTTAAACCGGACATGATCAGCCATTGGAACTGGAGAGTTCACAAATCACAGGTATTAAGGATTCTCTCTTTAGATTTAGCTGAAGTAAACCTGGTGATCAATTTTAGGTCGAATCCACTGCTGGTCCCATCCGGTTTTGAAGACACTGGTTACCACCTTTGTCATTAATTCTTTTGTACAAGTTTTATATATATGTATATTTATATATATATAATTAGCTAGGTAACTATCAAGCAAGCTTAATTAGCTGCTAAGTATATCAGTACCATCAAGAGGCGGTAGTTGTGTTTACTTTCAGCATGCTTTTGACACAAATCGATGTTGGCGCTTGCTTCTTTGACTGGGATATCCATTAACCATACTAATAAATACCCCATATTGTATTTCAACTGTACTAATTAATCTAATATTTCTTTCAGGCATCACTCATCAGGACAAGTAATTTTATCGCCTTTCATTTTCAGTGTAACTCGGTTAACATCTCTTTAGAGTAACTACGGTTTCAGATGTACTTTCTCAGCTCCACCCTTTGGACCCCTCACAGCTCTCGTCTCTTTCAGGTAGGTTACCTTTCTTTAATTTGTTTTTTGTCTTGTTTATGCAGTGGTGGGTTCCCCTGCTATGGTCTTTCCTACAAGTTACCAGGATTTCTGCTTCGATCGACAGGAGGCTATAAACAATACATGGAGGAATTATATAAAGTTGTTACTATTTATTTATCATTAGTTTTTTATTTGAAATATATATGTCGTCCTTAATTTATCTGTTATTTTATTTTCTCTGTCAAAATTATATTAGAGAACATGAATTTAATTATACACTAATACTGGATTATAGTTAAAAACTGAAATAAATAAATAAATTTCAAAGTAATTAATATGAAAATAGTTTTTTTTTGTGTGTGTGAATATGATAGGTATAAGGTAATTTTATACATGTTTATACGTTTTCTCTATATATTAGCGAAGTGTTCCTTACATAGACAAAATTTCATTGATACGGTGTCTGATAGTGACTAGATTTGTACATCGAGCTTCGCTCGGCGATATTGAATTTTATTATAAATAATATATGAAAAAATTGTGTCTTTACTTTTTAAGTCGATAGATGATTTTAAAAATGAGAAGATTTTTAAAAGTATCTCATTAATAAAGATTTTAGTGGAAAGGATCTCATTATAAAAGTATATTTATTGGTGTAGTTGTATTGGTTCGATTGGGTAATATTCTCCACCACTGTCATTGTCTGACATTTCTATAGATTGGTTTTCTCCATAAAGCATTGGTTGCACTGGTACCATACATAAAATAAGATTTATTATTATTTATCAATCTAAGTGGGGGATTATTGGAAATAGTTTGATAAATGCGTGAAGATGTGCACTGAGAAGATACGATCAATAAATGCCATGAGCGGATGCGATGAAAAGGTGTTATGGGTGGATGTCATGTGCAAAATGTCATGGAAGGGTGCTTTGACCGGATGCCATGAAAGGATTCTATGAGCATATGCATTGAAAGGTCTTGATGAAAATATATGTAGCCTATAAATAAGTAGGAAATTATTGAAATTAGCTTAATAAATGTGTGATTGTGAAGAGCTGCATTGAGAAGATGCGATGGAAAAGTGCCATGTGCAGATGTGATCAAAAGGTGTCATGGACAGATGCCATGTAAAGAT
The DNA here is from genome assembly GCA_028095005.1 of Rhynchospora pubera. NCBI lineage: Eukaryota > Viridiplantae > Streptophyta > Magnoliopsida > Poales > Cyperaceae > Rhynchospora > Rhynchospora pubera. The sequence goes on along the minus strand of CM051462.1, from coordinate 148,280,672 downwards.
GCCATGAAAGGGTGCCATGAACGGATGCCATGAGCAAACTGTTCGTGATTGTGAAGAGCTGCATTGAGAAGATGCGATGAAAAGTGTCATGTGCAGATGCGATGAAAAGGTGTCATGGACATATCACATGAAAGGGTGTCATGAACGGATGCCATGAGCAAACTGTTTTTTTTTTTATAAAAGAAAAGAGCATATATTTATAGATAAAATGTAGATACCCTTTGATGGAGACATCCCTTAGATGATACCCTATGGTCACCATATAAGTTATGCATCTTTTCAATCACATATTTTAAACCATCAATTTGATTGCATCTTTTGGCGAGATATCTTTGAAATGGCACTCTATAAAATATATATTAAAATAGACACATTTTCATTCGCACCCTTTGGAACAATCCACGCATCTTTATTATATATAAGATTACAGTCATGGGGACTCGACTATGTCAAATGAACAAATATGACATTTAAAGGCATCATTTACTAAATGGCAAACAATAAATAATTATTTTCCATTATTAGTTATTGAGTTTTGTATAGTATTTGTGCCAACAACTTAATTTGATTAATTAATAAAATACTTTAAAATTTAAATTTCAAACTCTCTACCAACCAAAAGATGTTGATATTTTTTTTTTTTAGCCATTTTGTTAAGGACGTCTTTCGCATTCAATGTAAAATTAGATTACCAACCAAAACTAGCTGTATTTAGGTTGTCAACGGTAACATTTTAACCGTTTATCCTATCCGTATCGTATTCGATAAGACGGGTATAGATAAGGTTTTATTTTCGTTTAAGTTATCGGGTATATATGGGTATGGGTAGAAAAAAAAATCGTTAATTTATTAGGTAAGGATAAGAGTAATGCTATTTCGTAACCGTTATGTGTCCATACCGTTATATATATGGGTGTGTTTGGATGAGCCGGGAATAGAGCATAGGAATAAGAAATTTCAATTTGTGTGCTTATTCTTATTCTTGTACAAAACAAACGGTATAAGAATAAGGAATTTGGGCCCTTATTCCTATACTAACAAAACCATGGTATAAGAATAAGGAATAAGGATAAGCACGCAAACCGAAATTTCTTATTCTTATTCCTTATTAACGGCTTATTCCGTTCCATCCAAACACACAATATATAATTTATAATCTTTAATGGAGAAAGATATAATTATAATATCCAATTAATAAGTTAATAACTAATAAGACAATTAGATTGGTAGATTTAACTGAGACAATATACTGCATTAATTAATAATTTTTAATTCATGACGATGAGTAAGTATTGATTTTTCAATTTAAAACTTTCAATTATTAATTAATTATATATATTTTTGTGATAATTTACATGAGAAAATATTATATGGTTTTATTATATTTAAAGTATTATTCAATGTTGCAGTTTATTGATATATTTATATTTATTTATCCATATTGTATATTTTTTTTATTGAATTATATTATTATTATTCGTTTTTTACCGTTACCCTACCCTTATCATTAATTCATAACGAGTAAGGGTAAAGTACGGATAAGTCAATTTTTAACGGGTACGGATAGAATATGGATAAAAAAAATTTTAACGGATACGGATAACGAAAATGTCTTTAACGTAATCTACCCTACCATTCTACCCTACCATTGACAGCTCTAGTTGTATTGTTAAAAAAAGGGGGAGAGAGATTATTTGTTTTAAATGTTTAGCATTAATTTGACCGTTTGAAGACGTTTAATTTTGTTCCAGTAGGGTATTGACAGCCCTACCGTTTAGTTTTGTTTTAAATGTTTAGCATCAACAGCCCTAGCTATATATATATATGGTGTGTTTGGATGACTAAGGAATAGGATATAAAAATAAGAATTTTCGGTTTGCGTGCTTATTCTTATTCTTGTGCAATTCAAACAACACAAGAATAAGGAATAAGAGTCCTTATTCCTATACTAACAAAACCATTGTATAAGAATAAGAAATTTGAATAAGCACGCAAACCGAAAATCCTTATTCTTATACCCTATTCCTTAGTCATCCAAACACACCCATATAGTTTTATAGGGATTAGAGACTATCAAATAGTATATAAGCAATCGACAGTTTAAAGACGTTTAACTTTCATTAATTAATTAGTAGAACTAATTTGTTAATAAAAGCTGGATTGTTCGATTTAGTAGTTTGGTCTTTGGTTCGAATTATGAAAAGAGTATTTATTTTCTAATTTCTAATAAGTTATAACGAAAATTAGTTTCAAACCGACCTTCAAAAATTTATTCGTTAATTTAAAAAAAAGGTCAAACATGAGTATCTTTCTGCTGATTTGAGAGCCGAACTTCATTGCACGTGATATGTTACTTTATTGACCCTTTGAACGGGTCAACTAGAAAACAATTAATATATAAAATATTTGCATTAGTACATACTACATAGTTTTGAACCTTGGTATAATACAAAATTATTAACAATAATTAGAGAAAGATTCTATCAACAACTGTGATCTGTGATTAAAAATAGCTTGTTGGAGTGGAGTTCTCTTTTATTTATATTTGGCTCAGATGGGAAGTAGTTGCAAAATAATTTTATATTATGCCATCATTTTTTAGTAAATTTTATTGAATTTAACAAAAAAGCTATCTACTAACTTCACTCAGTGGATTGATGATCCCAAATCAACGATTAGGAAATTTTTTAAAGAAAAGCTCTCAAAATTGAATGTCACAGATGATCCTAACTAGATTTCAAATCTACAACCTTCATTAAAGATGGGCTCCTCTTTACCAGACCAAGAGCTAGTTCTTAATTATTAGGAAATTGTGTACTTACCATTTTCTTTGATAACTATAAAGATGTAATATGTATCTATTCATGGTAATAATTTAAGAAAATATTCGCTTTTGTGTGGTTGCTCCAAGTACGTAGGAATTGTTCATATTTTGTCGCACTGGATATATAAGAAAAAGATAACAAACCTTTCAAATAAACTGTGGTTGCTTAAATGATTATAAGCATGCATGCCGTTTAAAGGTGCCAACTCAACTAAACAAAGATCTTTTCAGGGAATGAGATTAAAAAAGTAGTTTGGGTCGCTTGGATCTCCGACTTGGAATAACACTCCAAAGACCAAGAAATTTCTGTGATTGGCGAAAACTTTAAAATAATGCATGCTTTGTATCCGTTCACCTCTTTCAAAGGTTACATGTATATTAAGGTGTCTACTAAGAGTCAAAGAGATCAAAATGCTATCTCCAACTTGACCACTTTGAAATGAGCCAATTAATTAAATAAATGAACTAATGATAAGAAAATCTAAAAGATAAGAGCTTTCTGCTGGAGTATTTTTCAATGGGATTTCGTACATTACAGTCAGTCATCACATGTACTGACTGATTATCTGAAATCTGGGACCCAATACTTTTTATTTAAACTTTGGCCATTTATTCCGTTGTTATATATATCATATATTACGGTGCTTTTAAATCATTTGAAAATAAAATAAAATTTAAATTATTATTATTATTAAAATACTATTTTTAAATAATTAAGAATTATCTCGTTTAGATAAAGAATTAATGCTATTTTTAAGTGATTTTGAATTTGAATTTGTTTAGAATTATTTTTAACCCAGATTAAAAGATTATTTGGAATAAAAATTAAATCTATATTTGAAAAGTAATCCGGCCGAACTGTCTTAAAAATTCATTCTGAATTCAAAATACTTAGAAATATGCTTTTATATATTAAAACAAATTTATTTTTAACCAGCTATAACTAATATTTTTATTCTTGAACTAAATTTAATTTTATTTTCAACATAATTCTCTTTATTTGATTTTCATGTATACAATCATTCTATTGACACAAATGCATAGATTATTAGGCTTTCGTTCAGTTGTGGGCTTGTGGCTTGTATGGTCACGTACACAGTACACTGCGTCAGTGCCAACGTAGTGCAGTGGGGTAAAATATGCGGTCACATCTTACAATACATTTCTTTTTGATAGATTCCATATCATCTACCCCATGGGAGTTTTTCTGCGCAAAAGCTAACGTCTATTTGATTTAAAATTCGAACCAACATATAGTTTTAAAATGTTTCTAAAATAAAAATGATGTGGATCCAGATGAGAAGTGTGCCTTGTGGCCTGGGAGACGATAAGTACTCCGGTTTTTAGCCTACCAATTGCTTAGAAAGAGATGTTATTATCGGATAAAACATGTAGGGCTCTGTTAAATATTATAATTTATTTCAAGTAAAAAAAAAGTATGACAATTTATTTGTCGAATAATAGTTAAAATGTATTATAAAAAACGCATGCAGCTCTAGTTGGCGTTGGCGAAATACTCTGTTTTTTTTTTCAATTGATTTGTTGAATAGATTTTTTTTTATGTAAATGTGATTTCAAATCGAAATGTTTCAAAACAGAATGCAGAATTTCATTGTTTTAGGCTAAGAGAGCAAAATAAAGTCTTGATATCTTGATAATATATTAAGTTCAGGAGCAGAGCAAAAGCAGCCAAAGGACCTGGCCCCAGGTTGCACGTACGAATTCTTCCAACATATCCCGCACCCGTATCGGATATGTATCCAATACAGATTTACGTATGATTCGTACCCGATACTTCAAGCGGTGAACCATGTTGTTTTAATGCATTTGACCAGTGGATTTCAGTCTGAATTCGACAAGATAGGCGTTGGATTCGTTTTTTGATACGTTTTGGATGTGTTTTTTGGTTGGAATTTGAAAAATATGGAATGTATTTTACTGCTCTATTGTTGAATTAAAAAAACAAAATACTAGATAATGCACTTTTGAATTGAATTAAAAAAAAACAAAATATAACATGGCAGATATATACACTATAGTGGGAGTTGAATGTAAAAAAAAAAAAACAGATATTTTGCTACATAATGTGAATCTTTTTTATCATATATACTCATGTATTCTTTAAAATCCCAACTCGATCTGGCTCCTCCTCAAAGTTCTTTGATATTCCTTAGCACTCTTATATTTCGGTCTTTATGTAAGACTAAAAAAAACTTTTTTTTTATCTGAAGTTTTAATTCGGTTCATTTTTTTTCGTAGTTTTAATTCCGCCTATTCCGTATGTAGAGTTCGGATCAATGTCCTCTTTAAGACAATTTTTGGCATAAGCCGATTGACTTCTCTAATGAAGAACAGTTTGATGAAATAAAGAACTCATTGAGGAGCCAATTGTCTCTTGGCAAATTAATGTGGAGCTAAATGCTGACGTGGCAGATGCTAATTTGAAGTCTTTTTTTTTTTTTGTAAATCGTTATTTGAGACTTTGTTGTGCTCATTTGAGAAGTTGCAAACTTGATGTTGTATACTGGTCTAGTGGTCCTGTGAAGTAAAGCAGCCATGTAAGCTAGTGTAAGCTAGTAGCAAATATCTAGCTACTAGACAAATTACCACATGCCGTGGATTTCTCCTCCGGTCTCTGAATTCAAAAGAAAATCAAATCACATAATAGTCACAAGAAATCCCAAAACTATATTATTTAAATCTTTAGCGCATGTGAACATTATTAAGTTTAAACCATTTGGCAAGATATGTGAAGCTTTGAATTAACGAAGCTAGGATGTCATACATATAAGGACGTAAATACATTGGCAACTAATTTATCTTGACAATAGAGGTTAACCTTTTTTTTCCCAAAATCAAAGGTAATTGTGAATTTTTTTATTATTAAGATATACTATTTTTTCAATTTTACTGTGAGTTAAAGATCATTCAACCATATCAAAAATCGACAAATTAAAATTGCTACAAATTTTCAAATTTATTGGATAATTAAATAAATTAATTACCCTAATATGTAGCATTCTGATTATTAAATACACATGTGCTATCATGTAACTTTTTAATTTTAAAAACTTGTGCCTGCTGTTATAATTTTAAACTTAATTTGTGCATTTCAACAGTCTACTCTCATCAATCACTCCTCTAAGTTAAATTTATAATTTGTAAATGTTGGAATCCACGATAATGAGAACATTGTTACTCTTCTCATTTGATTTAATCTAAACGCTTTATTCTTTCTCCGGAAATAGTATAATGGGCCCGTTTGGATGGGGGTAGGAATTTGGAAAATTCGCAATTCCTAGGAATAAATTTATTAGGAAGTGTGTAACTTTGTAAAGAGTTTGGATTGTTTATAATAAATTTGGCATATAAAATTCTCGGAATTGCAAATTCCGGCACATCCAAACGGGGCTATTTGAACCGACCAACTTTTATGGAATAAGATGGTTGTTGTTGTTTTCTTTTTTTTTTTTCCCTGAACGTGCACTATTTTGAAAAATATAATCAAACAACATTTGTAATGTTGTTTGTACTACTCCGAATAGTATAAAATTACCAATCTTCTCTCACTATTCAAGTAATTTTTTATAACTATTCCTAACCACTAATTTTCATCATTCTTGTACTATTTCTTGACGATTCAAATAGATCATTCGAATCACATCCAACAGTTCAAATTGGCTAGCACAAAGATAGAAAAACAAACGAACAAAGATATATTACGGATATTAAGAGTAGTTACGTCTTCCATACGAACGCAAATTAAAAATTAAGAGCGAGTAACCAGTGTTGACCCAAGACATTGACTTCTCGATCGTCTCATGATTAAAAAATGGATCGGTGAGGTGGATAAATCCCCAAAGATTTGGATTTTAGATGAAAGCACCACTGTATCTTCTAAGATCATTTTGTACCAAATTTTCTTATCAATTGTGCTCTAACTACCTATCTGTTATCTATTTTATAATAATTGCACAAGTTTCATCCATGAAGAAGGAGATCCATCAGATTCTAATGTTTGTTAGTACAAGTCACAGAAGGTTGAAGAAATATTGATTCCTTTCTTGCAATGATTTGGCAGAATTTTTTTTTTCTTATTTCTAAAGATTGTCTCTTTGCCAAGGCAACAAAATTGATCGTCTTTGCACGTGTTACAAGAACTGATTTGGTCGCCTTTACTCAAAAACGCGTGAGGAATTGAGAAATTGAAAAAATTTTCCCATTTTTATATTTTCTGATTACGTTGAGGTATTCTTTTTTCTTTTGGTGGGGGGAGCATGTTGGTTGCATACCTGACTGCAGCAAAGACTAATTGGACCAATACAAATAAAATATTGCAGTAGAAATTGCAAGTGAAAAATGCTCAGAAGTCATTCTTTCATTGCATCACCAATTATGCTTTGTTCAAAGCACAAGAGGTAAGATAGATGAAGACGAAATTGTAAAAAGCATGTGTATGTTTCCTTTGGGACCGAAATTCAAACCCAACTTTAGTACTGAACAAGTTGCCCAATTGTAACATTTGTGTATGGTTTCTTAGGCAATTTACTGTTATAATATCTAATTGCCTAGAGGATTTGTTTAAGATAGCTATATATGTAGCTTCATGATGTTTAAGATACCTTTCCAGATATTTGTATAGCTATTTTGTGGATTACCTTGATAAAAAGAAATGAACCCTGTTTCAATGCAGTAATATACATATATATTGTAAAAAGCAGTTGGCACTAACATCAAATCTTTCATACATAACTGATCAGATTTATCCAAATGATTCCTCCAACAAAGGAATTGCCTCTTCAACTGGTGATGAGATGATGAGAAGGGAGAGATGAACAAGTCCCACGTGTCTAGAAGAAAAACTTGATGCAATAAAAAGGTCTTACAATTTAGTTGTGCCTAAGAAGAAGCAGCGGTATAGAATACTGATGATTTTTGTGTGTTGGATTGATAATGGTTGTATTCTACTTTTCCTTAATGAAAATCTTTCTCCACTTATTTCAAAACAGTCGTCCAGTTTTTTACTTCTCATATGTTCGCAGCAATGAAATAATGCTTTAGTATACACTCCTTGATTTTACTGGATTCTAATTGACCTACTAATGAAAACAAAACCTAAATGATGTATATTTGGAAATTGATTACTATAGTTTTACCATCATTTGTCATTTCTTGAACAAAATAAACACATAAAATAGATAAGATGAACATATAAATAATCGAAGTGAACATTGATCACCCACATGTTCACCTTGTCTATTTTATGTGTTCATTTTGTTTACGCGATGACAAAATTACAGATGATATATCATTCAGAAATGATAATTGTTATCTGTAGTTTTATCATTCCTTGTCATCGCTAAATACAAAATAAACACATGAAATAAACAAGATAAACATATAGATTATCAAAGTTAACACTTACAAACAAATAAGTGTTGTCATCTCTTATTTACATTTTTAGATGCACATTCAACTTATTTTTATTGAACTTATTTGTTTATATGTGTTCACTTTGATAACTACATATGTTCATCTTATTTATTTTATGTATTCATTTTCTGTTTAGCGGTAGAAAGAGATTATAAAAGATGACAGTAATTAATTTCCTTCCCGCCCCCCCCCCCCCCCCCGCCGGCTGCCGACGACCCACCGTCGTACCAAGGAAAACTACAAAATTTACTATTATGTAGGCCTAATATAATTCTAATTCTAAATCCTGGCCCTTCAGAAATTACTAGTAAACATTTTTGGGCCTTAAAGGTGGGCCTAATTATAGGTACTTCTGGGCTCAAAGAACTTTTACAGAAAGCTGCTTTCATAATATTCTTAGAAAGAAGAGGGGCTGTTCCGAAAAATGGATCTCCTCCCTCCATTTTTCTTCCTCAATAACCTAATTAATTATTTTTCGTTCAACACCTCCCTAGACGAATCTCTTTTCTCTTTTTCTAAACCTAAAATTAAAAAAGAAGCATATCAATGGCGTCTCCGGCGATGCTCAACTTCTTGAAGCCACGCGCTCGGCTACAACAGGCCGACATCACGGCGGCCGCCGCCTGGGGTGTCGCCGCCGGAACCACTGCTCTCTGGCTCGTTCAGGTCCAATTCGTCTCTTTTTCTTTTTTCTTTTTTTTTGCGTTTTCTTTCTAGCGCTCAGGTAGCTGTTTTGGCCATAGATCTTGTCGTTTCTCTACTTTCCTTGGATTGATCTGCACCTGTACGCTTACGCCTTAGTTTTTACCATTTTTTTTTAGAAATTCCTGATCTATTGCTCTTGGAATGATCGTAGGGTTTGGTTTTGTATTGATCGCTGTTAATTGGTGCTAGATCTATCTTTTTGGTTTTTAGGACTCTATATTAGTGCTGGTTTGTGTCAGTTCGGAATTATCAGAAATTTTAAGTCTAGAAATTTCTAATCTATGTAATTTATAATGTGTGTTTGAACATGTCATGTCAATAACATAAACGGCCTGAAATTGTAGGTTAAATGGAATGATGGCTTGAATTACTTCATAGGAAACAAGAATTTTGGTCAATTCTGAATTCTAGAGAAATGTTAAAATTTAAATTTTTACCAGAAAATTTCTATAAGCTAGTATAGTTGGATGCCGTTGGTTGTGCATTAAGTGTCACTGGTAGTAGCTCAATTTCTATGTGTATGTAGTAGAAATCATTGTTCTTTTCCTTTTGCTAATTATTAATCAATGTTTGTTAGGAGCCTTCTTTGCAGTTAATGTTTACGTGACTCTTGTTCTTAGGTCTTTTAGATGGATTTGTGAATAAGTTGCATCTCTATGCTTTCTTATTTTAATTTCTTATAAAGCCACCCTATGAAGTTGGTGTTTGCTATTAGACCTGTCAACTGTACAGATTTTAACGTTATGCTGTTTCATTTAAATTAAATGGAACGGTTTGTGGCATAGAAATTTATACCGTTTTCTAAACAAAACGGTATGTGGCACAGTTGATTATATCGTTTCGACCGTTTCAATCTCATTTCAAACCGTTTTATGTGTAATTTCTGAAGTGGAACGGTTGATGGCATAGAAATATATTTCGTTTAATAAACGGAACAGTAAGTGGCATGCCGGTTTCATACCGTTTTTAAGTGGCACGGTAATGGTAGAGGGCGAAACTGTGGTCGTTAACCACGTTTGACAGCCCTATTTGCTATTCTCAAACCTGGTGCAGTCAATGTACCAGTTGCAATCTGTAGTTCCGACACATTTGAAGTACGCATTGACTATTACAGTAATGCGGTACCAGTTATGAAAATATTTTGCCTTTTTTTTTGTGTCACGGTTAATCTAACCATGTTGGTTAAAGATGAATTTTGCTTATTGATACATATGCCTTTGATCGATCTAGCTATTCTGACATTTATTTATTTATTTTATTACATTGCAGCCCTTTGATTGGATCAAGAAAAATTTCTTTGAGAAGCCACAACCAGATGCATAAGTTTTGTTTAACACTGGCTTTTAACATTTTTTGAGAGTTGTATGTTTTCAAGATAGTTTCCTGATTGGAGAAATGAGATGAAGAGATCAGCTCAATTTGTTCAAATAATACTGTACTTTAAAACTTGCGTTTTGTTTTGTCATGATAAATGCCAACTTCGGCCTCCTTAGTCTGATGTTTTGGGGATTTATTGTTTCATTGATGGTTTTAATTGCCTGAATTTTAGTATTTTCGTAGTGTCAATCTCAGCGAACCTTGCATTTTATCCAATCTGTATCTGGACAAATTTAGTTAGGCATATCCAATGTAAATAAGGGTCACTTGATATAATGTGCCTAGTTGATAATCTTGACGATATATCTTAACCAATTAACATGAGTTGTTGTTGCCTATCAATATTTAGTAATTATTACATAGCTTAGCATTCAATTTTCTTGAAAATTGAGTATTTGAAGATATATTAAATTTTTTATTTACACATTAAAATGTAAATTGCTCGGCGAACAAAATGTAAATTGCTTATTGTGTGATAATGTTGATATTCATATCTCATGTGGATATTCACGTGAATCACGTTTCTTGACGTATGTTAATGTCAACTGTATTGAATAATTAGATTTCTTTTGATTAAGAATGCAACATCTCCGGCTAATAAAACGTTCATAGAATATTTGTTGTTTTTATGTACTACAATAAAAGGCCTTTTTTTAATAGTTTTTTTTTTAGTAAACTACTAGTAATTGCGTCAACTCTAATGTCCGGGCATTTTTTTTATGCAAAAGTATTTAATTTGTTTATTAAAATATTTATTTTCATCAAATTATTTTTTCTTTTCTTCAATCTAAGCAGCCATATGGCCATTGTAAACATGTAGTAAAAAAAAAATAAATACAAATCCCCTATATTATGGAATGTTGAATCGGTGCATATAAAGACATTCATTAAATGGTCCAGAGATATATAACTGTGTAAATAGTCTTACACCTTTTTGGTTGATTGTTTAGTCTTTTGAATTGGTAGTTTATAAGTATAGATATAAGTCCTTTAGATAGAGTTGAGAAAAACATTATAAATTAAATGAAATACTAAAAAAATATTACAAGTTCAATATAATTGGTCAGTGATTTTGTCATTTACCTAAAGGATTATGTGTTCAATTCTCTATCGACTTGATTGTGCCTCTCTAAATAAATTGTCTTAATTCATACATAGGAAATAAAAAATAAAGCACCTATACATGGTCTATTATATATTGCTAAATTTAAAACCATCTTTTTTGAGATTGAATTAAAAACCTTTAAACCTTATTTCTATTGACTGTTAAAAATCAAATTAAGACTCCTCCAGATTTAATAATAACAAAAGTCATCTTCTAAATCTGAAAGGCAGCAACTCAATAGCAAGTACAGTCATAACCTGTTTTATATAAGATTTAAACTGGCCAGTTCCTTTAGTACCAAAAAGCACCTGAAAATGTCTGCCTAATCTTGGATTCTAAATGAGATCTAAATTAGTGATCAAGATAACAAAAAAAGAGCTTCGGCTCCTCTCCAGCCTCCATCACAAACCTAAGTAAGCTAGCAATAGCAGCCATGACCATGAGCCAAAAAGAGCACCAAATCAAATCCTAAGAGTCGTAGGCTGTACTGTACCTACAGATCCAGGCACTTTTTGCGCTGCTCTTTGGCATTGACTTTATTATCACCATCATCGTACACGTGGCACCCAGATCCAAATCCAACGGCTCGCATGCACTATTGACTTGCACGTTTTCCATGATCATTTTAATAATTTTATACATGGAAATCTGAAAGTCTTGTAGTTGTATATATTAAACTAAACGCCAATATTTCCTTTTTTCCATTTTTATTACCGCTATAATAATTAAACAAACAGACAAAGAAAAGACGAAGACACAGTCGCCAAATCCAAATCCAAACGAAGCTTCTCATATTTATTATCTTACACGTCTCTCTCTTCTCTCCTCTTCTCCTCTCAAGTCTCAACTTTAGATCTTTTCTTTTCTTTGCTTTATTTGGGCACGCAAAGGATCAAACAAGAGCTTCTCTCTTGATTTGGCGAGGTCTAAATTAGAATCCCTTTTTTGATCCCGTTGTTGCCTAAATTTGCCAAACTCAGCTTTTTTCGAATCTGTCGCGTCTTCTAGTGGCAGCTTTTGGAGAGAAACTGTGTTAAATTATATTATTATACAGGAAAGAAAGAAAGAAAGAAGAGTTCTTTCTGATCAGATTTCTCAACAAAAGATCGAGTTTTTGTAGATCGTCGAGTTGGGTTTCTGAGATTTGAGGAGGATGAAAGGAAGGCTATTGCTTTCCATATCGCTAGTGTTTCTACTACAATTCGCCTCCGCGAAATTCAATGTGGAGAAGAGCAGTTTGCGAGTTACCTCGCCTGAATCTCTCAAGGACGTGTACGGAAGTGCGATCGGGAATTTCGGAGTGCCCAAATATGGAGGCACGTTGCATGGAGGTGTAATCTATCCCAAATCTAATCAGAAAGCTTGCAAGAGCTTCGATGATTTTGATCTTGCTTTCAAGCCTAAACCTGGTGGTCTTCCTGTGTTTCTACTCGTTGATAGAGGAGGTAAGTCGTCTAGAGGTTTTGGTTGTGTTTATTAAGGTTTCTCTTGTTATTATATGATTATTAAGATGTGATTTCTGATATGGATTTAGTTTATGATCTGTCGTTTGAGCATTGAATTACTTCTTCATTGTGCGCATGCCATTTAATGAGCTAGTTTTGTGGAGAGTGTTTATGTATGGTTAATAATTAAGTAGCATATTGTTAAGTTACTCCGTGTTTCATAAGATTTATCTAAAAGGGCAACGAGTATGAATTTATTGCAGATTGAAGTTTGTTTATTAAATGGCAGAATCTTAGATTTTAGCACCCAAGGATTGTTGTACCAGATTTAAGTACGGATTGGATTAAACCTCTGTCATGCTAACTTTAGCATGACATTGGTGTTCTATTTAATTGAGAAGTTTCAGATGTTCCACTGTCATTTTGAAATACATCCAATATGATTTTCATGACCCCCAAATGTTGACTTCTTTTGCATTACATATAATTTACTGTTCTTTTACAAACAGATTGTTATTTCACAACAAAAGCATGGAACGCTCAAAACGCTGGCGCAGCTGCGGTTCTAGTAACTGACGACAGAGTTGAGCCACTAATTACCATGGATACACCAGAAGAAGATGCTGCTTCAGAAACCTACCTTAACAACATCACAATCCCCTCTGCCTTGATAACCAAAAGACTCGGTGACAGTTTTAAAAAGGCACTGGAAAGCGGAGAAATGGTCAACGTTTACCTTGACTGGAGAGAGTCTTTGCCTCATCCTGACGAACGGGTTGAGTATGAGTTCTGGACTAATAGCAATGATGAGTGCGGCGCCAAGTGTGACATGCAATTGGATTTTGTCAGGGACTTTAAAGGCATGGCTCAGGTGTTGGAGAAAAAGGGTTTTACCCAATTTACCCCTCATTACATCACCTGGTACTGCAGCATCCTTTTTCTAATCAAATATTTGAAATTGATGCTATACATTGCTTTATTAATCAGCCAATTTTCTAATTTAATACACCCTTCAGGATATAGTCAGGTCTTTCTCCAATTTAAGTTACCTTTTGACCTATTTAGTCAGAGGATTGCCAGTGTTTCCATTGGTGGTCTTAATCCGCCATCTTTCCTATAAATACTGCCTACAAGGATTTGAGATTTGACACAATTTCTTTTCAATATTGCAACTTTAATTTCCAAAATGCACTTAGGAGTTCACTGAAAGAAAATTTGTTTGGTTCTTCAGGTACTGTCCTGAAGCATTTGTTCTGAGCAAGCAGTGCAAGTCGCAGTGTATAAACCATGGCAGATACTGTGCACCTGATCCAGAGCAGGATTTCAGCACCGGTTATGATGGCAAGGACGTTGTGATACAGAACCTTTACCAGTTGTGTGCCTTCAGGGTTGCTAATGAGAGCCACAAACCATGGGTGTGGTGGGATTATGTCACTGATTTTGCTGCCAGGTGTCCTATGAAGGATAAGAAGTATACTACCGACTGTGCCAATGAAGTGCTTAAATCCCTAGGTAAGTTTTTAGGCTGCTACTAAACAATGAGTTTTGACTTTTGTTTTGATCAACTTTTCTCTTTCGTGGTGCTTTTTAATTATCGGGTATCTATAATTATCTTGACCTGAAGAAGGGAGTCAGTACATAATTTCTCTTCTGGTGAATTTACTATATTCTTTTCGCTATTATGTTATGCAACTTTAATACTTGTCAGGATTTGACATGAAGAAAATGAGCGACTGTATTGGAGACCCAGAAGCAGATGCCGATAACCCTGTCCTTAAAGCGGAACAAGATGAACAGGTAACATATTTGTTTTCTATTTTTTCTTTTTATTTTTTTAGTTTGCCTTTCAACTTTATGACAGGTGTTGTTATTTATTATCTTTTGCTCTTTATTTAATATCCCTTACCCTTCAGGTTGGTAAAGGAGATCGTGGTGATGTTACTATTTTGCCCACTCTTGTCATCAATAACAGACAATACAGAGGTGTGATTTATAATTCATTTGTTTTCTTTTGTAATAATGAATTAAATTGTTGTTTAAACTGAATATTTTATATGTGATAATTGCATTGATGATGTTAGGCAAGCTTGACAAAAGTGCAGTGCTCAAAGCAATCTGTTCAGGATTTGAAGAAACTACTGAGCCTTCGATTTGTCTCAGCACTGGTTAAGTTTCTTCTTAAATTTTCTTTTTTCTTCCATGAAATTAAAAAAAAATTATATTCAGATGCATAATGTACTTCCAGATGTTCAAACAAATGAGTGTTTGGATAACAATGGAGGATGCTGGGAAGACAAGGCTGGTAAGATCACAGCATGCAAGGTACCATTTGATATTGTCCTCTTTCTCACATGCAAACTATTAAAAAAGTCTAAGCCTTTTATCCCAAACAAGTTGGGGTAGGCTAGAAATGACACCCCGACCCTGGTCATTTCTTGTATATATGGCTGAGTTTTTTACGCTGGCTCGCCAAGCCTATCGCAAGCATGCGGGCTTGAACCCTGGACCTCTTAGAAGAGAGCCAAGTGCTCTTACCACCTGAGCTACTAGACCACATGCAAACTATTATTTACCAAAATCAATCAATTATTGAAAGATTATAATTGCTGTTAAAGGATACTTTCCGTGGAAGAGTATGCGAGTGCCCAGTTGTTCAAGGTGTAAAATTTGTAGGCGATGGGTACACCGAATGCAAAGGTATGTTTGTTTTGCTATGGTAAAACAGTTTGGATAGTTTCATGCTCATACCAGTACTAATTTAGACTGGTAATAGATGCCACTCGGGTTAACAAACTGAGAGTAAGAAATTAAAAACTTATAGGGAGAGAATGCCTAAGAAAACAGAAACAAACAAAAATAACTGTTATTACTGATCCTGGTCTGGGAATCGATGGGAATCGATACTGGTATCTAGAGCTGCTATCTTAGTCTAATAGAAAGGGATATTATTTTTCAGCTTCTGGAACTGGGAGGTGTGCAATAAACAATGGAGGATGCTGGAATGGAACCAAAGATGGCAAATCATACTCTGCATGCTCAGTAAGTAAAATTAGAACAATTCAATGTTAGCACTCTTTTTTTACCTCAATGAAATTAATTATTATTTTACTTTTTTTAATAGAATGATAATTCTGAAGGATGCAAATGTCCCATTGGTTTCAAAGGTGATGGTGTTGACAATTGTGAAGGTAGTGCTTAATAATATCATGCACACAATTATTTATATAATTTACATATTTATGTATGCATTTCCCTTTGTGAGCTTCTACCTATCTGTAGATGTGGATGAGTGCAAGGAAAAGACAGCTTGTCAGTGCCAAAACTGCCAATGTCGGAACACATGGGGAAGTTATGAGTGTACCTGTGGTGGCAATTTGCTTTATATGAGGGAACATGACACTTGCATTAGTGAGTCATCTCCTCTCAATTTCTTATGTTGGCCGCATACCTTATTTACATGAAATCCATGTCATTTAATCAAACGTATCAATTCTTAGCTAATCTCTAGTGCTCTGAGCCAACAGCACCTTGAGGGGACATGTAGGGTTCAGAGCATTTACATAACCCAGCTATATGCATCCATTAATTGAGTGTAGGGTTCAAAACATTCACATAACCAAGCTATATGTACCCAGAAATTGGCTAGTACTGACTATAAATGTACATGTCCGTCAATTATGTATCATTTTGGTTACAATTTACAGGTCATTCTGCTTCTAACTATTTAAAGCTGAAGGAAAGTTGAGATTCTTTTTTTTACAGTAAAGGAATCTTTTATTACATATATCAACCCAAAGCAGGCCTAACTGTCAAATTGGACCACCAAATGTGTATATGTTTGAGATTGTTATTATTACTGCTGTTGCTGTTATTGTCACTTTGAATGATGTATCTAATCAGTATAACTGCACATGTTATTTTGTCAGGTAAAGAGGCGGCTAAGGTTGGCTGGGGTTTCTTATGGGTTATTTTCCTTGGTCTTGCTGTAGCTGGAGCTGGAGCATATGCTGTGTACAAGTACAGATTACGGGTAAGATTATTGCTCTGCCCTTGACAATTTGTTGTTTCTTTTCTTTTGAAGAACGTTGTTAAATTATTTTTGTGTGTGAACAGAGTTACATGGATTCAGAGATACGAGCAATCATGGCTCAGTACATGCCCCTGGAAAACCAAGGAGAGGTGGCAAACCGAGTTCAGCATGCTGACATTTAAGCTATGTTGGAATCTCCTTCAGATTTAGAGTGTTAATTAGATTGCAAGCCTGATTTTCAAAGGCATAGCTGCAACACCAGTGGCTTTGCATCTTACTATTTCGTGGCGTCTCATGATGTTTCACAAATTTGGCGTGTTTCAGTTAGCTGGGATAGGATTGGAAAAGAATACTTGATATTATATAGGACTCATTTTTGTTTATTTTGATTTAATCTGTATGCTACCGTATACAATAAGGGCACATTGTCGTCTGCAAGCATTGCTGTAAAGGAACATTTTTTATAAATCTTTGGTTCCTTCTAATTCCTGTTTTTGGTTTAGCAGTTAGATTCATGTCTGTGTGCCTGTGTCACATGAGTGCGTTGTACTTTACTTATTTATCAATAATGCGCATATTTTAGCTGTTTGCGTGACTACTGAATACGGGAAGTGAAATAAATCTTTGAGCTTTGAGAGATTTTTTGTTGAAGACCAATGACGACTTGCCAATAGCCGAAATTTCTTTTATTAAGCAAGGAAAAGTCTTACCTAAATTTAGAAAATTACAGTATTAATAAAAGGTACGAAATGTGATACGTCAAAGTAAAATCATTGCTAGCCCAAACCCCTCATGCTTGTGCAGTGGCTGGTATCAGTCGCAGAAATGAGCGGAAAATTAGAGGCCAGCAGTAGCAAAATCCACCAGCTCTTACTTATAAAGCAACAAATTGATATAAATGCTCATGTTTGAGGGGAGCCACAAGTATCTTCAAGGTAGTATAAATATAAACTAAAATTAAAATACTTATCCGTATATTTTGTTAATATAAAAGTGCATAATTATTTAGAGTATTGCTAAAATGCTATGCATAGCACGGATACCCTTCGTGCTACGGATTCGTTTGTGAATTTCATGCTTCAAACAACCGATCCAGACTGTTCATTATCTTCTTCATATTGAAATTTCATTAGAAACCAAATTTTACATTTTTTTTAATTTTTTTACTATTTTTCTCATATTTTTTAAAATACTTAATCTAATACTCAATAACAGCGATTTTCAAAAATTTGAGAAAAATAATAAAAAAAATGTAAAATTCGGTTTCTAATAAGATTTCAATATATAGAAGATAATAAACTGTTTGGATCGGTTGTTTGAAGCATGGAATTCAAAAACGAATCTATAGCACAAAGGACATCCGTGCTATGCATAGCATTTTAGCAATCCTCTAATTATTTATCAAGGTGAGGCATAATTTTGTTATAAAGTTTTATTGTAAGGGTATATGTTTTTAATTATTTTATTTGAATCAACGAGAAAAGTGCCTTCCTAGGCATCGTGTATAGGCCTGTCAAACGTTTCAAAATACCACGTTACCACCCATACTGTTTGCCGTTTCGTTAAGAAAACAGTTTCAACATTCATTCCGTTAACTCGTTTCGTAAACGAAACGGCACAGAATTTCGTTCCGATATTCGTTCCACTTAAGAAATTACACATGAAACGGTTTGAAATGAGATGAAACGAGTCGAAACATCACTATTCTCGTTCCGTTTGCCGTTTCGTTTATTGAAACGAAATGAAATTGGTGCCGTTATTCGTTCATCACGTGTATTTGTATGCTGTTGACAGGCTTAATCGTGTACCGTAACAGGAGGTTATAAATAAAATTGCTTGTCCCGACATGGCCCCATGGCAGGATTTCCAGCTGGTACAGGAGGTACTGGTAAATTTCAGGCAGCAGACTGGATTTAATGCGCGGCATCCAAACGACAAGTTTGCTTATTCCAGTAACAATGTTTATTCCCGGAATTGCTTATAAATAAAATTTTATTTTATATTTTTCCTTTTTTTATGTGCAAATAATTGAGGGCATAATGATCATAGAGGAGTGTATAGTAAAATTGTGAAGCGCGTAAGGTAATTCCCGAATTTTCGGACACCACCATGTCAACGAACTTAATTAGATGTCAAAATGCGGCCAATTCATAAAGGGAGATTCCTTACTTTTATTTTATTATTAAAATAATAATAATAATAATATTTTTTTTTCAGATCTACTTTCGAAATGAAAAAGTTGAATAAATTCAGAAAGGGTGGGAAAGTATATTTCTTCTTTTTTCTATTTTTTAGAAAAAAAATAGAAAAAGTATTTAGGAAACCGAATGGGCTTTTTATTGGGGATAGAGGGACTTGAACCCTCATGATTCAAAAAATCGACGGATTTTCCTCTTACTATAAATTTCATTGTTGTCGATATTGACATGTAGAATGGACTCTCTCTTTATTCTCGTTTGATTTATCATCATCTTTTCATTTGAAAAAATCGAAAAAACTCTATAATGAATAATTTGATTACTAAAAAAGAAGTTCTTTTCTCATTGAACTTCTTATTCGAATCAATTCTCCATAATTGATTCAGAATTTTTCAATTCATCAAAATTTCATAATCATTCAAAATTTCTTTATTAACATGAATAATATGATTTGATCGTGATTATTATCAATCAAATGATGAATCATTAATATATGTATGTATTTCTTTGGTATACATCGCTATCCTTTCTTTTAATTTCGATAGAGACATTCTACCAATGCAACATAATAAACTTTATTCGTTAGAATAGCTTCCGTCGAGTCTCTGCACCTATCCTTTTTCTTTTTTATTTTCCAAAGAATTGGAACCTTACATATATTGAATTTTTTGTAATCAATATATATTCGTTTTGTTTTTGAAAAAAAAACAAGATTTGGCTCAGAATTGCCCATTTTTGATTCCAGGGTTTCTCTGAATTTGGAAGTTAACACTTAGCGGGTTTCCATACCAAGGCTCAACTTAATCAAGTCCGTAGCGTCTACCAATTTCGCCATATCCCCCCTTCTTTCTTCTTTTTTTGTACTAAGATTCAATATTGCAGTTTTATCTATTTTTCTTTGATTTCTCGTCTCGTTTGGATCGTTTAGGAATTTGAAAATTTTGGAAAAATTTTTATTCCTAGGCATAAATTTATTGGGAAGTGTGTAAATTTGTGAAGAGTTTGGATTGTTTATAATAAATTTATGTTAGAAAGTTGAAAATTCCCAAAGAATCCAAACAGCCCCAAAGAAAATTTATTTTTTTCCAATAAAGTTTCATACAATATCCATTTTATTACTTTGTTAGTGTACCCTGACTCAATCTAATAATAGTCCAATAGTTTTTCCAATTGACTAAGTGATGGGTAGACTTTTGTAATGTTAACTTGTATTGTTGAACATTCTAGTGGCGTCATATCATCTATGGTTTACTTCATTTGATTTTGGTTCTCCTCTTTAGTTTAATCAAATGGTTCGTGCATTATTTATCTCTCTTCTAATTGGAAAAAAAAATATGTGTGTTTAATGTATGCAAATAGAGAAATGTTAAAAGAAAAAATGCATGCAAAATACGGAGTAACAGTTCTGTGATTATATCATGGATTAGGTTATAAGTTAAATTAGAATCAGAATCAACTCATTTGAGCTGGATTTGTTGATAAACCTAACTCTAGATAGTTTCAGCGATAAGGCGGATTAGAGTTTTTGCAAAATTAAATATTTGGGAGAAAATTCGTTGGAATTTCACGAGTATATTTATTTATTTATTGTCGTAGTAGTTGTTGTTGTTGTTGACTTGTTATTTTCTAGAGAGACAATTCTGCTGTATAGCGGAGAGAGTTAAGACTTAGAGGTGTAGATGCGGAAGACCTCCATGACGAGGTGTGGTATCAAATAGGCCCGTTAATACTCAATTTGTCGGACTGAATAGATGTATTTAGCTATCCAGTAAATAAATCCTAATTCTGTGAACTCGATCAAAGGGAAAAAAAATAAAATAAATCAAATGGAAATTGATAAACTGTCATATATAATTTTGTCACTCCTTACCATCCTAATTAGAAAATGAATACATAAAATAAACAAAGTGAATATATATAGTAATCAAAGTGAACACATACAAACAGATAAGTTTAATAAAAATAAATTAAATGTGCATATAAAAATATGAAAAAGAGATGACAACACTTATTTTTTTTAAGTGTTCACTTTGATCGTCTACATGTTTAATTTGTTTATTCTATATGTTCACTTTGTGCTTAGCGATGGCAAGAGATACAAAATTATAAATGACAATTATCATTCGTCAAATCAAATTATACGAAAAATCGTAAATTTTGGTAAACAGTAATTCGATACCTTAGTGGCACCGACTTGATCTTTAATTTAAACATTAATATAATATGAGATTTAAGATCTCTTCTAAAAACAAAAGAATTTAGTTTATGATAATCAGTGTTATCAACTACTCTAGGGGTTTGTTTGGATGATATGAGAATTTGGGGAATTTCTAATTTCTAGACATAAATTTATTATAAACAATCTAAATTCTTCATAAAGTTACACACTTCCCAATAAATTTATGTCTAGAAATTAGAAATTCCTCTAATTTCCCAACTTCCTAAGGGTGCGTTTGGATAGGTGTGGGAAGAAGGAAAGAAGGGAAGAAGTGGGAAGAAGTATTGGGAAGTGTGTAATTTTGTGAAAAGTTTGAATTGTTTATAAATTTTTTTCTTCTTCTTCCTTCTTCTTCTTCTTTCTTCCAACGATCCAAACGCACCCTAAGCGATCCAAACGGCTCCTAAAAAAATTTGCCTTCAGATGGGCTAATTTTGAGAAACTTGTTGTTTTGCAATATTTGGTACCGCAGCAGCACAGCGCAGCTTTTTTGTTTCATCTCACGGAAACTATAGAAAAAATATAAGTCTGTATTTCACTAAATTTTTACAAAATGTAATACTCCAACTCATTGGAGATTTGGAGTTGCAGAGTCTTGTTTACATTCGACGAAAAAAAATTTCTTTAATTGCATTTGACAAAAAATTACGTTCTTACGAATGGTTCCGAACAAGCACAAATACAATATGTTTATTATATAGTACGTAGTTTGAATTTTTTCGATTTTTAATTTACAGTAACTTTGTGGTGGAGCGAAATTTTAAATCGAGTTTGTATTCTGAATTTCTGATCAATCGTATTCTTTCACGAGTTTACTTAAACGATCTTGATCTAATTCTGGTTTAATATTCAGTCCTAAAAGCACATCGATTGTGCGCCGTTCAATCTGAAGCGACGGTTCAGATCATTCCCGCAAATTTGATGATAATAGTACAAATACGGATTGGCGTAGCAGATGATAAGACGTCAAGTCTATGACTCTGTATAGGGCTGTACAAAAAAAATAAAAAACCCGTCCGACCCGTTGAACCCGTCCAACCCGACCCGTATTTTAACGGGTTGAAGCATTAATCGGGTTGGGTCGGGTTTCAATTTTAATAACCCGGTTATATTGGGTTGGGTCATAATTTTATTGTTTGATAACCCGTACCCGTACCGACCCGTTTAGTTTATTAATCATCCACAAAGGTTTAAATAGCGGCCGTAGCGGCCGCAATAGCGGCGCTATAGCGGTGCTATTTGGTACACCGCTACAACGCTACAGATTTAGCGGCCCGTCCGATAGCGCGACCTATAGCGGGAAATATCAGGATATAGCGGTGAAATAGCGGGAAATAGCGGGTGATATAGCGGTATAATAGCGGAAATAGCGGTACAGTTTATAATTTGCTGATATAACAATAGTATTTTGGGTATAACTTTCGCATACGAACTCCGATTGACGTGATTCAAAATTCTATGAAAAGTTTACAAAAGTGGCCACAATTTTTATGTTTTGAACATTTTCAAATTCTTAAAATTTAATGCTCAAATCTGCATAGAAAATAAATATAATTTTAGTTAGCATTAATTAGTTGCATGAAATTATTTTAATTTTTTATTTTAGACTAAACTAGACCTTCAAAATGCACTTGTGTGTGCAAATCCGCTATGGTCCGATAGCGCCCGCTAAATACCCGCTATCCGCTATCCGCTATGATATTAGCATGTCCGCTATAAGTCCGCTATCCGCTATTTAAACCTTTGATCATCCGTGATCCATCTTTTGGTTACTTTGATTCTATGACAAATTGACAATATTTATTTTGATTCCTTAGGCATTTACTAGCGACAACACTAGGTTTTTACTCTTTTACAGCAATTTCTGTACGGAAAATTTATTGTATGTTTTTTATATTTGTATTTTGAATGTTAAAAGTCAAAATAGTCCTAGCTTTGTTGCTGTTTGTGATAATTCATTTGAACTCGAAATAGTTTTTGTTAAGTCATTTATTCTAGCACTACTATTGTATGTTATTATTGAACTTAAAAGTGTTTTGTATGTTATGTGCTACTTATTTATTGTATCAATCATGTGATTATTTTTATTTTTATAGAATTTAAATTACAACCCGTTTAACCCGTATAACTCGTAATAATTCGTACGTGAAAAATTTATTGGGTTGGGTCGGATTACGGGTGGGTCGATTAAAGAAACTTTTTAACCCGGTACAATTAGGTTGGATTGAAATATTGATAAAAAAATTATAAATCGGTCCATTGTACAGCCCTAACTCTGTATTCAACAGTACAAACAGTGACAGCTAAATCCCACTGCGATGCGTGCCACGTGGTCCATGATCCTGATCCACCCTCTCTCCGTAAACCGCGCTTGCTTTTTGCCTTTTTAGTTTTGACCAGAGAACGGACTCGTTTAGTTCTCCACACTCTCTCCAGACCGTTGGATGAAGCGGTGGCCTATTTCTACCGTTGAAGTATAAGGTGCCAAGTATTTTTATTTTTTTGAATGAAATAAGGTGCAGTTGCCAACACTGTTTGAGAGCGCATTTATTGCCAGTGTGTTGTATCTTTTTGTACCTAGGGGCATTTGCCTAAAGAGTATATAAAAAAAAGAGAGAGGGATGCTTAGGTACGGTGGTCCACTCCCCAAGTGGTTTATCATTTAATGTTGAGACCATAAGTCGTGTACTGTTTGAAAACAACTAAATTATCATTTTAGATGTTGTTTAATCATTTTTTTAAACAACTTGTTTAATTGGTTATTGATAAAATACCATGAAGCTAATGTTTATTTTCGTTTCTCAACAGAAATAAAATCATATGTTAATTGTTGACACGTATTTTAGTTTTTTTTTTTTTTGTAATGTAGGTACTATTTGTAAATTCGAGAGAAACAAATGTAAATATAAGAAAAGGGACGTGTAACTTTAGAAAGAATCTACCTCAAGTTTGAGTTAAATTCGGGTGATTCATATTGAATTAATATGAGATAATATAATTTGCCATAAAAGAACATTAGAAAATATGTAATTGAGTTAATAAAAGATATTTTATACGATATTCACAAATCATTAGTCTACAACGGTATAAAAAATGTGGTCAAGATATTTCACTTCATTTAATTTTTTTCTCCATTTATTTGTAATGATTAGTTACTTAACTAATCTCATTATTTTTAATTTCTTTTGAATATAGTTTGGCGTTTTATGTAATAAAGTAACCGCCTTATAATTAAATGACTAAATATAAATTTATATAATTTTTTACTTAAAAAATGCATCAAAAAATTTTCAATCCGCATTTATTCTATTTTATTTTATTTTCAAATATATGGTTAATTGGTTATACAATCAACACCTAGACCAAACTCACCTAAAAACAATCCAATTACACAGGGCTGGGCTGAGTTGGTTTCTCTACTGCTAGCTAGGTACTCATTCATGCTGCTTTTAAAGAACACAACACAAACCATCACTTCCCCTTCCCGAGATATTCTCTCCTTTTTTTTTTCCCTTTTCTTTCCTTTCCCTCCCTCGAAAACGAAAACAGAAACCAAAAGAAACACAAATCCATGCCGTTTCCTTTCCCATTTCTCTTCTTTTCTTCTCCTGTCTCCTTCTAGGCTTCTAGCATTTCCCTTCCTTCTTCTCTCCTCACGAAAATCACACTTCACTCTCCAGTGGAGCCGCAAGTACCAAATGTCTACTTCTCTCCTTCTCCTTCTCTTCTTCTCACCTCTCCTCACTCACTCCACCAACCCCTCAGCCATTAACGACGACGTGCTTGGTCTCATAGTGTTCAAAGCTGACATCGTCGATCCCTACTCGAAGCTCTCCTCTTGGAACGAAGACGACCCCAGTGCTTGCAACTGGGACTTCATTCAATGTGACCCCCGGTCGAACCGGGTTACACGGCTTGCGTTATCCGGTCTCTCTCTTTCCGGCAAGCTCGGTCGAGGCCTCCTACAGTTGGATTCTCTTCAAAACCTTGATCTTTCAAAGAACAACTTCTCGGGCCCGTTGAATCCTGACTTGCTACGGCTTAAAGACCTTGAATCCCTTGATTTGAGCCAGAATGGGTTTACCGGGTCGATACCTGATTCCTATTTCGAGCAATGTAGGTCCATTAGGTATATCAACTTGGCTAGTAACATGCTTTTCGGAGAGATTCCGAAGAATGTGGGTTCTTGCCCAACACTTGCCGAGCTTGATCTTTCGGGAAATCGGCTTTCAGGTTCTTTACCTAGTGAAATTTGGGCATTAAATGCCCTGAGAAACCTTGATTTGTCAGATAATGAACTGATTGGGGATATCCCAGCTGGAATTAGCCGAATGTTTAATCTCAGGAGCATTAGTTTAAGAGGCAATAAGTTAACTGGGAAGCTTCCAGAAGATATCGGTGAATGCTTGCTTTTGAAATCACTTGATCTCACTGGTAACTCCATTTCGGGTGAGTTGCCGGTTTCCTTGAAGAAGCTTTCGACTTGCACATTTCTGAGCTTACGCAGTAACTCATTTTCTGGAGAAGTGCCTACCTGGGTTGGAGAAATGAAGGTGTTAGAAACACTTGATTTATCTTGGAACAAGTTCTCTGGCGAAATCCCGAGCTCAATTGGGAATTTGAATTCCCTGAAAGTGCTGAAGCTTTCTGGAAATGGGTTTACTGGTAGTGTGCCTGAGTCAATCTCTGGTTGCACTAACTTACAGGAAGTCGACTTCAGCTGGAACTCGTTAACCGGCAATCTCCCTTCTTGGATATTCAAACTGGGTTTGCAGAGGATATCTTTTTCGGATAATGTGCTGAGTGGTGCAGTGCCAGTTCCTGAAAGTGTAAATCCATCTGTCCAGGTATTGGATTTGTCAAGCAATTCATTGTCAGGTTGGATACCAGCAGAGATCTCCAATCTTCAGGGTTTGCAATTTCTGAATTTGTCCTGGAATTCATTTTCTGGGTCTGTGCCCGTGAGCTGTGGGCAACTAAAGTTGCTGGAAGTGCTTGATTTTACGGGATGTGGATTAAATGGCACCATTCCAGCTGAGATTGAAGGTGCAATTTCTCTGAAGGAACTACGGTTGGGGTGGAATTCTCTAACTGGAGAGATACCGACCCAAATCGGCAACTGTTCTTCTCTCACATTTCTGTAAGTAATTTTTGTACTTTTTACATAAATTTTTCTTTACCGCCTTCTAAATTTGTACCTGGATTACCAACTAAATTTGCCTTCTTTCTTTTTTGTCTTTTGGAATATTGCAATTTCCAAATAACCAGGGCATTAGTTGGTTACGAACTAGTAATTGTACCTAACATAAGTGCACAACCCCTGCTCCAGCTCATTCTAAGCAATAATGGTTTTTGGATTTAGCTAAAATTCCATATATGTACAACCATACAAACTATCTCTTTCAATAATGCTCAAGTCTTCTTTGTCATTATCACATATTCTCCTAAATATTCTATGCATGCCCCTATAAAATATTTAATCATCATATATAGTGACGAGCTGGCATGCTGCATCTGACCATTTACACCAAGAGAAACATAATCTATACCTTGGCATTTTATGGGAAAAATTGCGAAATTACTCCCAATTTTGTTCTGAGCCTATGGAGATTTTGGTACAATTCTTGAATCAAATGAGCTAATTGAATGGCATCTTGTTCTTTCATTTGATTCGAGATATCTCTAAATGTTGCACATTTAAACATCAAATTACTGGTCATTTCTGTAGTTTATGTATTTTTATTGTTTTTGTTTGTGTGTTTTCTTCTTTTCTCATATGTTGTTTTTCAGGGACATGTCACAAAACAACCTCACAGGTCCAATTCCAGCAGCTCTTTCTAACCTAACAAATCTCTCAACTGTAAATCTGTCACAAAACAAACTTAGTGGATCGATACCAAAACAATTATCAAATTTACCTCGCCTCCTCTCTTTCAATGTTTCTCACAACCTTCTATCTGGTGACATCCCTTCTGGTACCTTCTTTGACTCCATCCCATCTTCTTCACTCTCTGACAATCCAGGCCTGTGTGGGGCCCTTGTCAAAAAATCATGTCCTGCTGTCCTCCCCAAACCAATTGTTCTCAACCCAAACTCATCAAACCCCCTAGTTGAATCGTCGCCCAATAACCCGACAAGCTTCCATCACAAGAGAATTATCCTAAGCATATCCACTCTGATTGCGATAGCGGCTGCGGCAACTATAGCAATTGGTGTAATTACAGTTACAGTCCTCAACTTGCGGGTGCGTGAAAATGGGGCGCGCTCAACGGCCGTGCTCGAGTTATCTGATGGGTACTTGAGCCAGTCACCTACCACAGACATGAATTCAGGTAAGGTAGTCATGTTTGATGGGTCAGACCCAGAGTTCATAGCTGGGAACCATGCTGTGGCAAACAAAGATTGCGAACTAGGTCGAGGCGGATTTGGGTCTGTGTATAAGGCCACACTAATCGATGGCCAACCTGTTGCCATAAAAAAACTGACTGTTTCAAGTCTGGTCAAATCACAGGAGGATTTTGAAAGAGAAGTCAAGTTATTGGGAAAGCTAAAACACAGAAATCTGGTTGCCATGAGAGGCTACTACTGGACCCCTTCTTTGCAACTCCTAATTTATGATTACATTTCGGGTGGGAATTTGTACAAACACCTCCATGAGAGTTCTGAGACAAGTGCACTCTCTTGGAAAGAGAGGTTTGATATAATACTTGGCATAGCTAGGAGCCTCGCTCATTTGCATAGGCATGGTGTCATACACTATAATCTCAAATCAAGCAACGTGCTTCTAGATTCGTCTGGTGAGGCTAAGGTAGGGGACTACGGCTTGGCTAAGTTGTTGCCAATGCTAGACCGGTATGTGCTGAGCAGTAAAATTCAGAGTGCTTTGGGTTACATGGCCCCTGAATTTGCATGCCGAGCTGTTAAAATTACTGACAAGTGTGATGTTTATGGATTTGGGATTTTGGTGCTTGAAATTTTAACTGGTAAGAGGCCTGTTGAGTACTTGGAGGATGATGTAGTGGTGTTGTGTGATTTGGTGAGAACTGCATTGGATGAAGGCAGAGTAGAGGAGTGCATAGATGAGAGATTGTGTGGCAAATTCCCAATTGAGGAGGCTGTGCCAGTTGTGAAATTGGGTTTGGTTTGTATCTCTCAAGTGCCGTCTAATAGGCCCGATATGGGTGAGGTGGTGAACATTTTGGAGCTGATTAGGTGCCCCCAAGATAGCCCTGAAGGGGAGATAAGTTAGGGTTGTAGAATTAGGAATTTTAGTTTATGATATCTAACTTTTTGTATGGTTGTATGGTGGGAGAGAGATCCTTTTATTTTGTTTTGAGAACTAGATATGGTATGCTTGTATGTTTCAGTTGTTTAACAAGGCTTTTCATGACATAGCTCTCAAGGTACTCTGTAAGTGAAGATTACCATGAGAGTTATGCCATGAATTTCCCTTTATTTCTAAGATTTGGTTTGTCTTTTGTGATTGTATATTGTGCAAAGAAATGATGTTTTGTTTGTTTATGAGTGTCTGTTCCTGTCCAAGGATTTAATATGCCTTGAAGTAGCTATTGCTTTTAAACATATTTCATTCGTCTACCAAAGATTAAGAAATTTACTTCCGTTTTGTACCAGTTAACTAAGCTTTTTTTCTCTGCTGACCAGACCTTGGTCTGACTGAAGTGTACCATTGTACTAACGAAATTGATTAAGAGCCTCTCCATTCAGTACAATGATATGTAATGCTCAATTATAGAACACTATAGAACACTATCATACCAGCTGATTTGTCTTTTCATAATCAATGCATATTGATATGGAGTTTTGATATTTGATTATTATTTTTGCTTGGATTTTTGGTGACCTAGTTATATAAACCTGTGAAGGCCATCTCACAAGCCCATCATTACAGGATTACAGCAGTGGTTGTTCTAAATGGAGATGATTTGAACTAAAAAAATAATAATTAGAGATAAATATTTCTCTGAGCTTGTCTCTCTGCCCATCCTTGTGCTCCTACTTTCATGTGGCTCCAGAGAATCTTTGTCAATTCTTTTCCTACTTGGGATGGAGAGACTGCATTTCTATATACCAGCATTCGCTTCAAATACTGTGAGTCAAAATATTAGTTAGGCCTGACTGGTGGTATTATATCATGCGACCAAACTAAACAAACATATAGTACATTTAGGTTTTTGGACAGGAACGTACAATGAACATGCCAAGTTTTTTTATATTCTATTATGACACACACATTTATCAAAAAAGCTTGTTAATATGATAATGTCCTGGTAATTTCAGTAACTAGTTAAGATTTAAGAACCTTTTATGTACTTCTGTTCATGCAGCTTAATTATATTGTTCTGCATAAGACAACATTTTTGTAGGTCATGACTAGCAAACCAACAAAAATGTTGCTTTCAAACTTCTTTTTTATTCTTTTCACTGCCTCCTAGCTAGGGTTTTAATTTAATATTTACATGCATGCTTTAATGAATCAGCTATACTAATTATGAGATTTATAGGCCAAATTTAAAATTTCTCAAGTACAGCCTCATGATGCTTATTCAACCAGAGTTTTTGAATTACATTTTTTTGGTATTTACATGCATGCTTTCATGAATTATGACTCATGAGTACTACTAGTGAGATTTACAGATTTCTTCTTTTCAGATTCTCAAGTATGTACAGCCTCGTAAATCATTATTCTTCCGACCTATGCAACCAAAACTACACATGCTTTCTCTTTGTTTTTTGAGTCACAGCCAAAAGGTCATGCTAGAAACACAGACCACACATGTACCCGGTTAGGCTTTTAATGAGGCTTTTCTGTCAAAAAGAAAAATGACAAAGAACATTTTTGGCATGTTGTTGTTGGGTAGTTAATACTAACACTGACCACTTTATAGTTAAGCTCTTATATATATTTTTACCTATTATCTTCACTCTCCAATTGTTGTGATTTATGAATAACTGTCGTGTAAAAAAATACTCAAATTTCGTTCATCGATAATAATTTATCACTTGTGTCAGCCATGTTCAAATATTCTAAAACTTATAAACGATACAATAAATTCTTTTAAATTATATATGATTCCCCAAAGTGATGAAATTTTGAAATGGATGGTCTGAAGAATCAGATCTCCATGCATGCAAAAAAAAAAAGGAAAAAGAAATACAATTTATTGATGGCTCAGACAATTTTTTATATTTTCTCTAAAATTAAAAGATTCAAACCACTTATAAGTTATAATTGATTGTAGTTAAAAAGATTTGAAACCCGATCCGTTAAGCATGAAAACAAACAACTAAAGGGGCTATTTCAACCTGTGTTTGGATATAGGAAGGAAGAAGAAGAAGGAATAAGGGGTGCGTTTGGATCGTTGTAAGAAAGAAGAAGAAGAAGGAAGAAGAAGAAAAAAAATTATAAATAATCCAAACTCTTCACAAAATTACACACTTCCCAATACTTCTTCCCACTTCTTCCCTTCTTCCCTTCTTCCCACACCTATCCAAACGCACCCAAGGAAGAAAAAAAATTATAAACAATCCAAACTCTTCATAAAGTTACACACTTCCCAATACTTCTTCTCACTTCTTTCCTTCTTCCCACATACGAAGAAGAAGGGAAGAACATTTTTTTTCCTTCTTTACACGCTGCAAGATGCTGCATTGTATTTCTGATTAAGCTACTGATAGCTTGTAATAGAAATTATATTAAACTCAATATCTAGCATAAATTTTGTGTATAAAATGCCAATAAAAACTTCAATTAATTGTCCGTTACATGCATTTTGTTTTTGTCATCTTATGTATTTCCGAAATAATTTCAATAGAGATTCTATATATATAATAAAAAACTTTTGATTTCAAGAAAAGATATATTAGTTGTTGTTTCTAAGAAGGCGGCTTAATTAAGGTTTAGCGGAAGCAATTATGATTTTGGACCGGTTTGGTATGAACTATCCTAACACAATTCAATTGGTACCCAATACAAGCAAGCACACAAGCAACTCAAGTATAGCAAGATAAAAAAAAAGAGAGAAAGAGAGAGAGAAATTGAACATGCGATGTGATTACGGAGTTTCGACCCGCTAGAAGAAGCTAGTCTTAGTCGTACGTCTCCGGGAGTTTCGCTACCACCAAAGGGCGTGCTCCGTTCAATTCCAATAAGAACGGGACTACAATTTCGAATCGAATCACCTCGTCACAATGACACTCGAGGCGGATTGGCCTAACTCGAATGGCACAACGGCCTCAAAGGAGAAGAGCTCTCAACTTATTCCAACCTACACCTAGCGACAATGTCGGGGCGGTGGTGTTTGAGGCTACTAAATCACTCAAAATGGTCTAGCTATGAAAAGCTCAAGTGGGAGAGTATCCCTGTGCTCAAAGACTCTATTCTGGACAAATTTTGCAAGGCAAAGCTCTCTATTAGAGAGAACAAGGGGTGTATATAAATAGAGCTCGTCAAAAGCTGCAAAACAACTCAAAAAGCTGTTGTGCGTTACACAACGCAATATTGCTTTACACGACCCACAGATAGCCGTTATAATAAAACAAAGAAAACAAGCTATCCGTTGGCAGTGCGTTACAGACCCAAAATTGCGTTGTACGACGCACTGGACGACCGTTATAATAAAACAAAACGGATAAACTAGTCGTTTGAGCTGTCAGGCGCGTTATACGACGTGGACCACCCGTTGTGCAACGCAACATTAAATACCATTAAATGATCAGAATTTTGCTTCAAAAACGAGTGAAAAAGGCCAGAGAAAAAACAAAGGAAGGTTGTACAACGCTTCAGTGCGTTATACAACGTTCTGGCTTGATTTGAGAAAATTGCGTTGCACGACGCGTAGATTGCGTTGTATGATGCAGCTGGTGCGTTACACGACCTTCTGTTGCGTTGTGTAACACACTGTTTCTGTGAAAGGAGAAAACTGCACAAACTGGTGCGTTGTGTGACGCAATATTGCGTTACACAACTCACTGGTGCGTTGTACAACCCAATATTGCGTTACACGACGCACTGGGTCTGAAACTGAGAAAAATATTAAGTTCTTGAGCTTTTCTGCTAACTATACCATTTTAAGGATAAAAGAACTAAAGTAAACCTTCTATTAAAGTCTAAACTAGTATGTAAGCTCTCTAAAGACTTGATCTTGATCTTGCACATAGTTTTTATCCAAGTTTTCAAGCTTTGCACCTTCTTCCTATAAAACTCAAAGAAGATTGTTAAATGCTTAATGATATTGTTTTGTAATCGACAAACCTAGAGACGTTTAGTACAACATTAGTTTAAATCTATATGATGAATTGTACAACAACTTTGATAAGTGAAGGTTGAAATTATATTTCAAATCTATTTCTAACTTTACGTTTGTTGAAATGTAAAAACGTTATTAAATGCATCCCTACACGAGATATATATAATTTGAGACTTGAGAGGCATCGCATAAGATCTAAAACTGAATGATATCTGAATAATTCCGGAGAAAATCCAAGTCAGATTTCTGTTGTGCACCACAAGACAGTTTATATAATTATTAAATGATATTTGTGGAATTGGCTTCCAAGCCACACAAGATTCCGCTACCTTGTTGTGCACCACAAGACAGCAGCCTTTCTGAATTCACAGGGCACAGCTTTTGTTCTTTTTTTTTTTACTATTTCAAAGTCCAAGCATCTTCCTGACCGCGTCTCCAGTTATTTTTACCATTTACTGGAGGGCAGTTTTCAGGAATAAACCTTGCAAACTTGAAATAATTATCAATAAACTTTTAGGTCCACAAGTACTTATTAATTATCCGATTACAAACAAAATAGTGAAATACATTAAAATTACACTAAACCTACATATTTATTAATTTTTAAAATCTCACCCAATATCTTTTCATTTAGTCAAATTGAATTAATGCGAAGAAGACAAAATAGAAAAATATTAAAAAGAAGACAATTTGCTTTGTAAAATAGATGCTTTGCACGAGTTATTTTTGCAAATTTATTGCATAAAATTCTATTTTGGTGTTTCGTAGTTTTGTTAATTTTTTCCCACTTGGACGACCACATCTGCTAGTGAAAAGAAATAGACTTAGGATGCAGCAACTTGAAAGATGGATGAACAATTAGTTTACTCAAAATTAGTACGTCTCTTAACAGTTACAACACAAACATACATTTACAGTTTCTAGATTCTCTTCATCATTATTATATTTTTTATTGGATAATTCTTCCATGGATACATGTGCTCAAATCTAGACACTTCATTCAAGTTCCAATTAATTCATAACTATCCATCACTCTGTGAATGAATAATTTTGTTAAGTACGTGCTATTTTTTTGTAAAGATAATTCTATTTCTGTGAACTGAACTTAGTTGTCCATCATGTGCCATATGATACACTTAATGGAAGTTGTATACTAAAGTACTTAAATTAAATACACTGGTTTATTAAATTGTATGTTTTGTAATATTGAATGTATGATACGTTGGAGGTTCCGTAAATTGAATTGTATATTGTTATTAATGTTGATGTACTATTGTACTCTTTAAAGGGACGTGTTGTTTATGTATGTTACAGTAAAAAGTTCCCAACTTTTAAATTCCCATGGGCCTCTGAAAAAGTCTCAGGTAGCAGTGTAGCACTCAATTACAAACCAGTCGGTTACAAAACAGAGAAAAGCCAGCAGCAAGATGGCAAGCGCGCATGCGCAGTGCATGATTGAGCCGAAGAAAAATGGTGCCGCTAGGGTTCAGATCCTCTCCAATTGTGGTGTCCGTGTCCCAAAATAACATATTTGTCGGATGGATTGATTCATAATCCCACAAATTAATTTATGGGATTTCACATCTCATGAGATTGTATATAGCATATTAGCATTTATGAAAGGCAAAATTGGATATAACCCCCTCAAATCTTCTCTATTTGGATATAATCCCATCTAATCTTTAAAATTGGATATAACCCCCTATAATCATATTAGTTAAGGATATAACCCCTTTGAATAATTTTTATTAAATTTTAAATTATAAAATTCAGATTTATATGATTAAGATAGAAATGCCCCTCTTGAGTATTAGTTGAATAAACAAATCAAGAAAAAATTTCTAATTAAAATATACTTCCATGAAAGGAGACAATCTTGCTAAGAAAACAAAAACTATTTAAAGGGCAATATATTTTTTTGTAATAGAAGCACCCTGGTTCCTAAAATATTCAGAACTAATGGAGATTGTATGCTGGTCTCAAACAATTTCTTTGATTAGAACATTTTTTTACCGATCTAAGAAGAAATGAATAAGGGAAAAATTAACCCAAAAAAAATATTCCAACATGATGTTCAAAGTTCAAACCAAACGTACATAAGTGAGAGAGAGAGAGAGAGAGAGTTGAGAGATCATTGATTTAACTGGTCAACAATTCAGCATTTATCATATTGTCTGAGATAAAAAAATAAAAGAGATTGAATTCTAGAAGCTAGGCCTCTGTTCGAAAAAAATATTGGCTTCGTTAGAGCAGAATACGAAAGGGCAGGGTCTTGGAAGGGATGAGGATATTTTTGTCTTAATTTTATGAATCTGATTTTTTTATTTAAAATTTAATTAAGACTATTCAAAAGGAGTTATATCCTTAACTTATATGATTACAGGGGTTATATCCAATTTTAAAGATTAGAGGGGTTATATCCAAACGGAGAAAATTTGAGGGGGTTATATCCAATTTATGAAAATGTGCATGAAGAATGGTTTGGTCATGATTGAGAGAGTGATTGTGATCGAAAAGTTTTCTTCAGTGTTTTTAAAAGCTTAACAAATACTGATTTTCATATTAAGAATTATTATTATTTAAAATACAAAATTAATTGGGTGAGATTTTAAAAAATAATAAACTGATATTATGAAACTATTGTTAATTGGGTGAGATTTTAATGTCGACAATTGGTTTCGCCAATGTACAAAACTTTTAGATACATTGGGCAATTTACTAAAAGCCAATATAGCTATATTTATTGTAAAAAATGAAACTTAAAAGTTAATTGACAACTCGATTTTGTTTATTTGTATTTTTTTCCTGTTAAAAATCTTTTATGAAAAATTATTTAAAGAGAATAAATAGAATCAGCTCTTGGTCTAGTGGCAAAGAGCAATGCATTTCAAATTAGAGGTCGCATGTTCGAAACCCGAGAGATTTTTATAGACATTTAATTTAAAAATAAGTTGGGAGGATTGACCTCCAATTTATCTTCAAAAAAATTAAATATGCTTTAATGAACTAGGCTAGAAAGAAACATTTATTGTATTCTTATCTCTGATTTTTATTTTCTCAATTAATTTACGCATGAGATTTATCTCATTGAATCTGTATTCTGATCTATATTTTTCATTGAAAGCAAAGTTAAATACCATGTTAGAATTTAATTTTAAGGAGACATGTCTCACGAAATATCTTGGCATGGGTGGAATTCAAACATGGGTTAGAATTTAATTTTAAGGAGACATGTCTCACAAAACTTTTTCTGTTCAATGAAATCGTAGGCGAGACACTCGTCTCCCTACATTAGTTTTTTTTTTTTTTAAATTGATATCATCGTTAACATAACTTGGAGGGATAATAAATTAACTGACCGTGTTGGTATGCACGAATCCAATAGAAATGGACAATTGGAGATGATCCGAACCCGTATATCATATTATCATTTGGTTGGGGCCTTTGATAATTTGGAAATTGGGTTAGGAAATCCACCATTTCGTGAAAATTCAAAGTATGGCTAAGGGCACCAGGGGATAGTGAATTGCAATCTTACCGTATCGTGGTGTGTCGTGGCAAACACGAGTGTGTTTAGCATCGTGTCGTGTCGTGTTGACACGGCTTATACATGCAATCGTGTCGTGTCGTGTCGTGTTGAGTGGAGGGAAAAGCCGACACAACACGGAAATTGACACGACACAGTTGGAAACCGTGTTGACACGCCACGATACAGTTGTGTCAACCGTGTCGAACCGTGTTAAAAATTTATTTATTTAAAAATAGTTAAATATATTTTAAAATTAGAGATAAAATGATAAAAAATTGTATTAAATTTTATAAATCTGTTATATAGTCGATAAAAAATAATATCATAATAATTCATGATGATACAATATAATAATTAATTAACTAGATAATAAATTACTAATTACATAATATTAATTAGTTGAAAATTTTTAATTATAGTTTCTGTATTATATTTTTATCCTTAAAATTCAAATCATCCTTTGTTTTTATAATATATTAATATTTTTATAATATTTTTTTAATTTTAAGTTTTAAAATAAAATAAAATCTTGTTGTGTCGTGTTGTAACCGTGTCGTGTCAAATCGTGTCGTATTGAATCGTGTCGTGTTAAACCTTATCAATTTTCTAAAAATGTCAACACGACACAGTTTTGACACGACACACCAACACAGTGTGTCGTGTTGAATCCGTACACGTGGTGTGTCGTGTCGTGTCAACACGGGTCCGTGTCGTGGCAACACGATTAACACGACACGATTTGTAATTCACTACCAGGGACAGGCGCGGGTCCATAAAGAACAACGCTTTAACTGTGTACCTTATATTTTGCATTTAAAAGAAAAAAACTTTATCTTTTCTTAATTTCTTTGGTGTAGTAAAATGAAACCATCTCTGCTGATGTACTTTAGTCTTGATGAATGAATGCCTAAGGGCCGTTACAACCTCAAAAAAAAAAAAAAAATGAAACCATCTCGCAGGTCTCACATTCAGCTTTTTATTATTTTGAACGAATGAATTATCGGTTTTCTTTTGTTGCAAAAATGATATTATTGTTTCTGTTTTAAATAATACAAAAATCCGTGCCAATGTGCCAATGTCATGATTTCTTTAATTATAAAAATTTTCTTTTCAGCTTATTTTGTCCGTCATAAACATTTTCTTTAAGAAATTACCACGGTTACCTTGAGAAAATTCCAAAAAAGTATTAAAACAATGTTTCAAGTGTGGGGTAACAGACATGACACACAAGATTCAAACAAATGTTACACGATTCTTCCGTTGTCATATTTTGACAGTTCCGTTATTTTTTTTCGCAGATCCATGCAAATAGTCAAATAAACCATGCAATTTTTTTTTGCAGATCCATGCAAATAGTCAAATAAACCACTTCAAAAAATGATTTCGAATTGAAAATTACTATACTACCATCTCTCCACACGTCATCCCGTGTCATCGCGTTTATATTTGTTCACTTATTTATTTATATTCTTATTTGTTTATTTGTGTTCACTTTATTCAATTATGAATAGATTTTATTTTTTGTATTGTTGTTCAAATTTTTATATGGACATTCAACTTATTTTTATTGAATTTATTGTTTGTATGTGTTCATTTTGATTATTTAAATGTTCACTATGTTTATTTTATTTTAGCGATGACAAAATTAGGTATCAAAGTTATCATTTCGGTTTGAATTTGCAAATGTGAAGGTCTGTACCTCCTGCCAAGGAAAAGAGAATCTCCGAACAGGAGAGAAATTTTAAAAAAGAGAAGAAATAGAAGAGTAAATAAAAGATATATAATATTGTGTCCATGGGCCATCTCTGCCATTTCTCATTGTCAAATCCATTATTATTTTCTCTCCGTCATGCAAAACTTCATACAAATGAATGTGAAGACGTGAAGTTCTTGAATATGGGCTTTTCTTAAATGGTCGATCGGCCCATTAAGAAGCAAAATAGAAAAAAGGTGAAGTTCTTGAATAACTCGCGAGATAACATACGCCTCATCCACAAAACCTCTCTGAGGACTGAGGGCTGCTTCCTCTTCGACTGCCTCTCATGGCTGCTTCTCTTCACCATTCCATCACTTTCATTCTCACCCCAGTTTTCTCCTCTTTACAAAATCCTTCTCCTTTTAATTTATGTCGGGAAGAGATGATAACGCAGCTCAATCGAGGTAACTCAGCTCCTCTCTCGTTAGTTCCTTTTGGAGGTATTCTCCCGCTAAAACCCAGGGGAACACCGAAATTTCGCACCTTTGTTTTGTATTGCAAGCCTCATAGAGTCCCAGAAGGTCAATTACTCGACTTGGTTGAAACCAACAATGGTAGGCCTCCAGCTCCAGTGGTCGAGAAGGAACATGTAATTAGAGAAGAAATGGGGGGTTCTTTTGCAAAAGGTAACGATTACACAAGAGAAAATTCTGATTTTGTTGAAAGAGATGGTAAAATTGGTACAATCATCACAAATGGATTCAGAAATGTTGCCATTGATAGTAGCATTAGTGCCCATAGTGATGAATTTAACTCGGATTCGGGTACAAGACCTGGTAACTTATGGATTGTTGATTATGTCAAGAATATTGTTAACCTACCAATTGAAGAACGCGTCAAAGTTCTTGATTTGTTACAATGTGACAATCGATGTCTGACAATTTCTGATTACAATGACATACTCGAGGCTTTGTTGCGAGCTGAGGAGTTTGAACAAGTTATTAGACTCTTCTCTGAACTCGAACCTAATGGCATAGAACCTGACTTACAGTCTTTCTCCATACTGGTCCATTGCTTCTGCAAGAAGAACAACCCTTTCGAGGCAAAACGGGTATTGGATGAGATGTTGCAAAAAGGGTTGAAACCCAATATAGTCACTTTCACAAGTGTGATTCAGTCACTGTGCAAGAGGGGTCGAGTGACTATGGCACTGGAGGTGTGTGACAAAATGCCAAAGGCCGGTGTGGAACCCACAATCCATATATACAATGCCCTGATTGTTGGTCTCTGTTATGTAGGTAGGTTAGAGGAGGCACTAGATGAAGTAAACAATTTAAAAAGTTCACCCACAAAACCTGACATTTACACTTACACTGTTGTAATTGACAGCTATTGCAAGGTAGGGAAGGTTGATGAGGCAGTTCAGTTGTTCAATGAGGCTAAAGAAATGGGTTTGAAGCCGACCATATTTACATATAATGCCCTTCTGCAAGGTTTCTGTAGAGAAAGCCGAACTGTTGAGGCTATGTCTCTCTTGAAAGAGATGCAAGCATGTGGTACTATGCCAGATTTGATTTGTTATAATATTGTTGTAAGGGGGCTTATGACAAACGGACAGTATTCTCTTTGCTGGAAGATGTACAAGAGAATGAGAGAGGCTGGCTTGCAGGTTGGCAAGCAGACCATGAATGCAGTTTTACGAGGCCTCTGTAGGCTCTCTCTGACCAATAAAAAGGTCTTGGAGGATGCTAAAGAGCTTTTCAAAACGATCGTAGAATTACAGTATGGCCCCTCGACTTATACCTATTGTTTACTGATTCAAGCCCTTGCAAGAGCAGGAGAGGTTGACAAAGCAGTGGTGCATTTGCATAATATGGTAAACAAAGGGCTCTCCCCACGTATGTTGACTTTCAACATGGTGATTAGGGTTCTGTGTAGGGTCGGTCGGGTTTATGATGCGCTAGGTGTTTTGGTGACTATGATTAAGTTAGATAAAATGCCTAGCATGTTCTCATTTGAGATAATTTTAAACGAGTTTAGTAAACAGGGCAAGGTTTCTGATGCACTTGCCTTATATGGAGCTGCTATTAAACTGCGCATCAACCCAAAATGGAAGT
Source organism: Rhynchospora pubera (assembly GCA_028095005.1). Classification (NCBI taxonomy): domain Eukaryota; kingdom Viridiplantae; phylum Streptophyta; class Magnoliopsida; order Poales; family Cyperaceae; genus Rhynchospora; species Rhynchospora pubera. The sequence continues at coordinate 148,240,728 of CM051462.1, read as the reverse complement.
CAAAAGATGTGTTAAAGTGTAAAACAGACTCCGATGGAACTTTGGAGAAGGACACTGAAGAGGAGGAAGCAGTAAGAGAGCTAATAGTCGTTGCTGAATGAGTACCGTTGTGTCAGACATTGTAAAAAAAAAAAAAATCTTCAAATGATCTTTAAGAAATGCAGCTGCCTCTTTTGGCGCAAGAAACTCTATCCAGGGCTGGTTGAACTGATACACCTTTGGTTGTTTAGGTAGCCTCAAAATTACAGCATCCATTGAGAAGATGCTCATCATCAAAAGCTGGAGAACAGTTGGACTTCAAAAGCTGATTATTCTCATTTCCATTTTTTCTTTTATACTGTCCTTTACATTGTGGAAGTAGAGCCTGTCAGACTTGGAGCTAACCAACAGTGCTGTCTTTTCGTTTAAAGAAGTGGGTGTGGCCGTGTGGGAGATGTGTCATTTGTATGGAGGGTTTTTTAGTTGAATAATAGGGATTTCAGATAAGAATGAATTCTGTAGCTTTGTTTTTACCTGCTGATTTTTATGCTTTGTACAGAAAATTCTGAACTCGAATATAGTGAAATACATGCATTCCTTGAAGGATTCTCCTCCAACGGCCACTTCGGCCCCATTCCGGGACAATATGCCACTGTGACACGACCTGAGCTCTCCTTTGCGGTGTGCGGGTGGTTTCAAAATTACACCATTCATTTAGCATTGTTTCCAGTAATTCTCTGTTCTAGAGACAGACAATACCAGTTTTCTACATTCTACCAGTACCAAACAAAAATAACAAATGTACCTTCTACCAGTACCAACAAAGTAACAAAAAGGGGTAAATAAAGCTAAAATTCTCACATCTCTAAATCAACACAAGCAGCTGATGCTTCATTTATTAACCACAGTTTATGACACCAAATACTAACTACTCCCAGCAACTACACAAATGGGAAGACGGCAACGCTCACAACATAAGATTACACACACAGACGATTGAAACTCAAACCTGAAGCTATTATCAAACCAAGAGGGGGCTCACCCCCTTCCCACTTCTCCACTCTCTACCTCTCATCTCCCTATGCCCCTGTTCCGCTCGTGTCTCTCTCTTTCTTTCTGGCTCAGGCCATGATGGTAATATCACCTCCTCCCGTTGTGCATCTACCAAGTCTCTCAGTTTTCTCTCGCTAACACCAAATCCAGCTGCCAGCTCGGGCCCAACCATTGTCTTAAGAATTGAGTTTCGGCCTAATAGGAACTGGGGATAGTTACGTCTGGCTGAGGTTGTGAATCCGAAGAACTCGAATGGCCCACTGAGCGATGCCACTTGACAGAAAGGGAAGTAACGAGGTATATAGAACACATCACCTTCTGACACCTTGGCATCCATGGCAGTAGTACCATTGGGGAATACAACCTGGATTCTGCCCGATCCACCAAGCACAATGCCATATTCAGTCGCACGTGGGTTCACATGTGGCGCCATCATTGATCCCTAGTAAGGTAGTGTGTTAATGTTAGTAGTTGGAAAAACATCATTTAATCATCATACTGGTATTGAACGAGAGTCCCTACTATGAATAATTTTCTTCTGAAATGGAAATGTAAACTTACCAAACATTAACAAAAGGCATCTTATTTGATAATAAAATTTACTCTATTATTAGAAGTAATTAGTGAATTATAAATCTACATATTAGTTATAACACAAACCGCTGTAAGATTGACAAGATAGACTCCAATGTCAGAATCCTTCAAGGGCTCGTAATCATTCTCATCCAATGCTGTGCTCCAACCATAATTATTACGAAAACCAGGGTCACGGTCATAAATATTGTATGGATCAGGTGCCCTGACAGTGTTATCTTCTTGGGTTCCGAAAAGCCAGATGAGCAGACCGTTCAAATGCTTCAAGGGGAAGATCTTCCATTCTGCCGCATCATCTAAGAAGCCCTGGCCAACATCTCTGTGTTTTGTTTCTCTACCTGCTGGCTCCTCAGTTACATATACAATTGGTCCCCTAGAACGAGCCCCAAGGAAGGTATCCACGTCGTCAGCAGTCACCTAAAATACAAAAATATACTGATTTAATGCTAGTTTAAGAACGCGTAAAATCAGTTCAGCTGAATGTTAGTTTATTTCTTTCTTTATTATTTTTTTAATAGCTTGGCTGATTTGTTTTTACAGAGTTTTCATATGCAATCAGAAAATAACCTTAATGTAATGTACCCATGTTGCCATGTGATTTTCTATTTTTGGAGATCACAAAATTATGCTAAATTTTTTGCACTAAAAGAATACTACTAGGATATGATCAGGGATATCAAAATTCAGAATTATGTTTAATGTTTCCATAAATAAAAGGACATCATGCACACAAATGTGCACAAATACAGTTCTAAATGAAGAAACTCACATTAAGAGCAGTTGCAAGGGTCTTGGTGTCAAATCCAGCCAAGACTGATTTAGGAGATGTCCCTCCACCTATATAGAAAGCCTATAAAACAACTAACAATTAGGATGGTGGCATATAAAATATTTAAAAAAAGGGAAAGAATTTATGAATGTGCAACCTCATATGGGTTGGCTGATCCTAGGCTCTCTGACGCATCAATGCCACAAATGATTTGTAAGCGTTGTCCTGCACCGGTGTTAACAATGTAAAATGTAAACCCCGCAGGGATTTGAACAACATCCCCCATTTTTAGATTTCTTTCTACCAACGCATCTTTGTGTATCCATCCAACCCTTGCTTCTCCTGTCAAAAATAAAATATATAGTCTGTCAGAAATTAGAACTCTCTTGTGAGAACTAGATTGTCTTATCTATTCAGAAACTGTACTATAGTACTATACTGTGTCACATTGTCTTTCTTGCCACAGTTCTTGAGTTTTTTTAAAAGTACATATGGAGTTCAAAGTTTACCGCCCATTTTATATTTTTTGCGAAATAATAATTTGCGACACGTCGCATTAAACACATTAAATAGAAGTTTCTGTTATCGCCAAGTCGGACAAAATCAAATAGTATGTAACTAGGATCTGGTCATTTGTTGCTACATAACAACTTTCTATCAATTATGCTGGCAAGCTTATCTTGCCGTGTCGCAACTTGTAGCAAGGCTGAAAACAAACTTCAATTATGAACAATACTAAATACAAGCCTCAATCGCGACAATTACATTTGCTTCATCACTATCAACTACAAATTAAATTTGACTGACCCATGCAATTGCTGATATATATGAACTGTAATAAAAAAATTACTTACACAGGGTTGTACTTGTATCTGTCTTTATAAATAGTCAATGCAAGCTTCAATTACAGCAATTATGTTTCCTTCGTCAAAGTTCTCCTATAATTTAACTGACAGCTGATCATGCAACCGATTACTACTAAAAATTCAATTTATTCACTCATGCAAGATTATCTATGTAATCACTTCTACAATCCCTAGACTAAAATTGTCATCTGAGTATCTAACTACAAGTTATTTCTACTCTTTTCAACCACACAACCATTTACTAAGGATCGTATGAGATTAAGGGTAGGATTAGCTATTCAAGATTAAGATTCTTAATCCTAAATTCTTAAGAATAAGCTTAATCTCAGATTAAGACTTTTTGTTTGGATGAGGAAAGAATAAATAATGAGCTTTTCTTTCTAATCTCAACTTTTATTCTAACAAAATGTCGGATTAACTAATCTTAGTCTGATTAAGAATAAGCTCTTAATCCTGGACTGTTTGGATGGTTTCTTAGTCCCGAATAGCTATTTAGTCTATAATAGCCCTTATTCCTAACTATCCAAACAGGGCCTAAAAGTCTAAAACAAATCAACCCCTTTGTTCATACCTCTCCGGACAAAGAGAATCAGGCCAGCATCCAGATACTGAGGCACAAACAGGGTCTTCGGCTCCATCAAAATCAACCCAATATGCAAGAGCCCTTCGCGGAGGCCATCAAAACCTGACCCATGATCCATCGGCGAACCGAAACCTCTGACGACCCTTACCTCGCCTCCTTCTGACTCAACCACCTTCTCCCACTTGTCTAGGATAAATAAGCCTCTTTTGCTACCTTTCTCTTCCCATTCTTCCTCCCCTTTCCTCTCTCTGCGCTCGTGGTCGCTTAAAACCCCAGTGAAAGCGCATGATGAAACAAGCATGAAAAGCAACAGAAACCTCATTCTCTCACTCTCTCTCTCTCTCTCTTTTCTTTTTTCTTTTTTCTTTTTGTTGTTTCTGTCGACTCGTGGTGTGCTATATATATATATATATATATATATATAGAGTTTAGCTACGGTGAGTCGCGACTCACGGACCCTCCGGTGAGTCGCGACCAAAACTCCTAGATATAGATCAAAATGACCGATCCAAACCGTCCAATATGATCTCCCTATTGAAATCTCCGTGTAAACCAAATTTTTTATTTTTTCAAAATTTTTAAGTATTTTTTTCGGATTTTTAAAAACTGATGTTTTTGAATGGTTCAGAACCAATTAGATTAACGATTTTCTAAAATTTCAAAAAAATACTTAAAAATTTCGAAAAAATAAAAAAGTTCGGTCTACATAGAGATTTCAATAAGGAGATCATATTGGACGGTTTGGATCGATCATTTTAATCTAGATCTAGGAGTTTTGGTCGCGACTCACCGGAGGGTCCGTGAGTCGCGACTCACCGTAGCTAAACTCTATATATATATATATATATATATATATATATATATATATATATATATATATATGTTCTCAAATGAGGTTTTGAGGATTGTGGTTTCACAGTTGACAAATTTGTCATAGCGATCTAAGAAGAGGGGTTTAAGAGGAGACGGGTGGAGGGGAAGAAGGTGACATTTTTGTGACACGTGTTGCTCATGCATCCAAGCCACCTGTGTGTCTATCAGGGAGGTGGCGAAGAAATTCGAGGGGTGTAATGTAACAGAGATTTCAATTGCTTTGGACTTTTGGAGCTACGATACCTTCTATATATCTTAAGAAGATGAAATTTTTAATTAATTACAAAATTTATTAAAAATGTTTAAACTTATAATAATTATAATAATTGTGATGTTTTTTCTTTTCAGTCTTTTAATTTGTTAATTTCGTTTGACGTTCCAAAATGTTCAGCTCACATTATGTTTCTCACAATTTATGGGATTTACTTAGTGAAAACTATTAATATGTTAAGATATATAATTTATATATTATATTTTTATTCAATAATTCTTCATGAAAACTTCAACGTCATAATTCATTCACATTTATAACATATATAACCAGTTTTAAAATTTCTTTATTTTGAAAATATATCTTAATTACAAAAAATAATAGCTTTTGCATTATACTTTTTTTTTAGATAATGTTGTAAGTATGACTAAAAGTTTTATTTTATGATCTAGAATGAGGTTCAGTTGAATAAAAACATCAATAGATGCATGCAATGTGATATTGCATTTCGACCGTACTTGTTGGAAAAAAATAGATGTTATCTTTCAGAATTTCTTCTTATAAAATAAAATATGAAACATATTTAGATTTTGTTGGAAGTATGACTGTCTGTTTTGGTTGTTTTACAATTAAAAATGACACCTCACATACGCGCATGCATTTTATCTACATTTCGACAGCATACGATTTGAAAAAAGTATTTTTTTTTAATTTGAAAATATGTTTATATTATATCGGAAGTATTCATGCCACTTTTGCTAGTTTTAAGACTGAAATAAGGTTTCCATTGACCAAAACCGTTCATGATGCATAAAATGCATTGTCGATGCATGCGTTTACTGAATATAAGCTCCGTTTGGATAGGTGTGGGAACAAGGAAAGAAGAGAAAAAGTGAAAAGAAGTATTAGGAAGTGTGTAACTTTGTGAAGAGTTTGGATTGTTTATAATTTTTTTTCTTTCCTTCTTCCTTCTTCCTATTTCTTCTCAACCATCCAAACGGAGGCATAAGTAGATGCCTATTTTGCGAACTTCTCATAAAATTTAAAGAATGCATATTGTCGACTGTAAGTTTAAGTTTTATTCATGCTAAGTTTTTTGGTATAATGCTTCAATTTGAATAAATACATAAAAAAAATCCAAGTAAACCTTCATCATTCCTCCAAGGGATCACCCTTTTTTCATTATAAATTATGGTCATTTTTGGCAAAAATTATATATTAGCTATACTTATTTGGTTTCAGAAGTAAAACTTAATTCTAAGAGCACAAATATAGCTATATAATACAAATCGTATTAATTTTTCTATGAACATCAAAACAGATAACAGTAGTAGCTAGCATGCACACTGGCACACTGCACACACAACGCGAGGAAATTAGAAGAAAACACAGAAGTGCCGAAATTTTAAAAAATAATATTAAAATAATATAATCCAATAAAATTAATATCAATTTAATCAGTTTAATATAAATAGTATCGTAAGATTGGAATCCTGGATTCCGAACGTTAGATCGGATTCCTGGATTCCGATCTAACGTTAGATCGGATTCTCGGATTCCGATCTAACGTTAGATCGGAATCTGGGATTCCGATCTAACTTTATATATATATAGGGGTTTCCGATCTATTTTTTCGCTGCCCTTCGCTCTCGGACGCTTCCACGCAGGATTCACAGTAAGTTTTTTTTTTATTAATTTAATTATTTATTTATTTATTTTATTAGTTTTTAATTTAGTTAATTAAATAAAAAAATAGGAAAATATTAGAAAAATATTCAAAAAATCTGAAAAAATCAGAAAAAAATAAGAAAAAATTTATATGTAATTTATTAATTATATTGGATATATTTTTGTCTTTTTATTTGTTTATTCACTACTTAATTAATTAGAAAAATAGATAATAAATTGTAAAATTATTTGAAAAATACGGAAAAATGAGAAAAATTCATATGAAAATTTATGTGTAATTAATATTTTTTATTTATTTATTTTGCTTTTAATAATTAAGATTTTGATAATTAAATATGGGAAAAATTAGAAAAATGATAATAATTGATGGTATTAATTAAAAATGTAGGTAAAATATTGTTTAGAAGAGAGTCAATTCCTTTCTACTCCAGGTTAGCTTTTTTATATGTTTATTTTATTATTGTTTGAATAGAATTGTTTGTGAATTGCTTGTAGATTGATTGATGGATTGTAAAATTGTGAAATGCAATAATTGAATTATTGATTCATTGATACTTGTGAAATGGTTTGTGAAATGCAATGATTGTAAAATTTGAATGATTTATTCAAATTGGGTTGGGTTGGGTTCAAATTGGAATGAAATTGGGTTGGGTTGGGTTGGGTTCAAATTGGGTTGAAATTGGTTTGTAATTGGGGTATGATTTTTTGGAAAACTCTCCCGGTACAGGGGAGATGCTGCCGAAATATTTATAGATTTTATACTTTATTAAATTTTAATTGCAGTAACAGTCGAAATGCCACCGCGAAGAAGAATACCAGAGGATCCACGTCGATCCACGAGGCGTCGAGGAGATCCTGGCGCATCTACATCAGGAGGAGATCCTGGCGCATCTTCATCTGCCCCCCCTGCATCAGGAGGAGATCCTGGCGCATCTTCATCTGCCCCCCTGCTGCCCCCCCCGTTCCTCCTCCTGCTGATCAGCTTCTGCATCTCAGTCAGTCTGAGCTTCGAGGCGTACGAGTAAGTCTTTTTTTTATTTATATAGTTAATTCTTTTTTATATATATATATTTTAATAGTATATATAGGAAATAATTTATTTTTTAAATTATTTAGGGTATAGGGTTTAGGGTTTAAGGAAATAATAAATTTTTTTAATTTATGTAGTTAATTTTTGTATATAGTGAATAGTATATATAGTTAATAATATGTTTTTTTACTTATTTAGGCGTGGACGCCCGAAATGCATAAGGCAAAAATGATACGAACCGAGGAGGTGGACCAGCGTCTTGTGACATTGGGCCTTATTCATTTCGTTGAGTTAGGTCACATGTCATTGGATCGTTCCATGATACAGGGTCTAGCCATGTTCTGGAGGCCCGAGACCCACACGTTCCACTTTCCCCGCGTAGGCGAGATGACCGTTACTCTTGAGGTATTATTTTTTCCAAGTTCTGTTGGTAGCTATTTATTTATTTATTGTTTTTTTTGGTTGTTTAATAAAAAATGTAAATAAAATTTGCAGGATGTCGCCTTCATTTTTGGCTTGCCTACGACTGGACGACCGGTGACCGGTCGTACTGGACATATTTAGGATTTATTTGTATTTTATATTTTATTTACTTATGTATGACTTATATATTTATGAGTTCTATATTTATGACTTATATATTTATGAGTTCTATATTTATGACTTATATATTTATGAGTTCTAATTTGGACCAATCACAACGAGAACGAAACACCTAAGTACGACAAACGCTTTGAAAAATATGAAGTTTGGCGCTATCACATCTAAGTACGAGATAGTCACACATTCGAAAAGTTTGGAGGTAGAAAACGTCTAAAATACGTTCTGAAAAATTCTAACAAAAATACTGAGCTGTTAATTGGCCGACGAATTTTCCTAAACTTAAATTCCAAAATTTTTAGACGTACCATTTGTTCAAAACAAAAATGACAAAGGACCAAGATAGTCACACTTTGAACTGAAAAAGCAGCTCTACATTCGAAAAATTTGGCGCTACAAAAATATGAATTACGCTCTGAAAAATTCTAACAAAAATACTGAGCTGTTAATTGGCGGACGAATTTTCATAAACTTAAATTTCAAAATTTTTAGGCCTACCATTTGTTCAAAACAAAAATGACAATGGACCAAGATAGTCACACAATCAAATCGATACTTTTTCTTTTGTATTTTTAATGTTTTCAATTTAAGTAAATTAATAATTATATTTTAATTAAAATTGTAAAATTTAATTAATAATTTATATTATTTTGTAAATTAAATTAAAGTAGTTAAAAAAATAATAGCTCAATCAAATTATATTAACTAAATGAAATTAAATTAAATTAAGTCAAATTATTAAATAATATTTAATGTCATTAAATTATATTAACTAAATGAAATTAAATTAAATTAAATTAATTTTTAATGTCATTAAATTCATGCAACTGATAAAGTCTGGAAAAGAACTGCAAAAGGACAGGCGTGCTCTGATAAAAGCTCAAAAGTATACTGATGCATACCTAAGCACTGCAAAAGGACAAGCGTGCTCTGATAAAAGCTGAAAAGTATACTGATGCCTACCTAAGCAAAGCAAAAAGGACAAACGTATTCTGATAAAGTCTGAAAAGTATACTGATGCCTACCTAAGCTATGCAAAATGACAAACGTATTCTGATAAAGTCTGAAAAGTATACTGATGCCTACCTAAGCTATGCAAAATGACAAACGTATTCTGATAAAGTCTGAAAAGATATGACATTATATTTATTAATTTTAAATAATTGCAACTCTAAAACTGATCTATAAAATTATTCTTCCTCAGCAAAAATATGTCACACCCACTCAATCCTTCTTCCTTCAACATTCACTACCATGGAGAAAGGAAATACCTCCGACAGTGAAGTGCGGGAATGGCCATCTACTCGACATGAGTACTTGCCAAATTACAAACATTCCCCTGCCAATCCAAATGAGATCGAAAAAGGAAATTATCATGCGATATGTAATAAATGTTACCGCAAATTCGACTACAATATCCATTCGCAATATGGTGGCGAGTGGCCATTATACACCCATTATCAGTGGCACATTCATGGTGGCCCAGAAAGAGACCGCAGGGAGAGATTGCGACATTACCTTACTAAACCTGAGTCGAGCAACTCTGAACTCTATAAAAAGTACTACACAGAACCTGAACCGATGCCGGAACTCAAACCGTGGAAACCAGATCCTACACCCATGATTGTTTACGAAAGCATATACGATTTTCGTGGAGACCACACAGTGAGTTGTACAAAGTGTGGTCAGGTTTTCAATTTCAAAGATACCATTTTGCGTGACCACTACGATGAACACAAGAAACAAGAAGAGAGGGATGAAATTGTAAAGAGATTCAGAGTGAAAGAACAATGGTTCGAAAGGAGAAGAATGGAAGAAAAGGCTTCCGAAGAGAGCCGGAGGTTGCAACAAGAAAAAATTGGAAAAAAAATTAAGGAGAGCCTAATCAAGATCAAGAAGAGAGATGAACAACGCAAAATTGCAGTAGCTAGAATGGCTGAGATTGAGCAACAAGAAGCCGAGGCAGCTTTCTGGAACGAAGCCGCTCAATTCGCAGACAACCCGGCTGCGAATAATCAACAAGAAAATGATGAGGCTTTTTGGAACGAAGCAGCTCAACTCGCCGACAACCATGGTGCCAGTAATCAACAAGAAATGAATGTGGAAGAAGATCAACCCTGGTGGGAGGAAATTCTGCAACATGTAGATGATCAAGATCTCTAAGTTTATTTATTACTTTGTTTTTAAGTACCCTGGTGTGTTCATTTATTTTAGTGTGCTAAATTATATTATGATTTTCATGTATTTTTCCCTTTCTTTTATTTTAGTGTGCTAATCTATATTATGGTTACAAAATTCAATTCTTCTTCTAATGGTGAACATATACATAAAACAAAGTGAACATATAAACGATCTAAGTGAACACATACAAATAAATAAGTTCTATAAAAATAAATTATTACATAAATATTATGAATTAAATGAAATAAATCTAATATTTAATTATAAGTTTATATAATAATTATTACCATAAATAAATTATTACATAATTGAAATAAATTATTAAATGAAATAAATCTAATATATTATGTACTTATTATGTACAATATTTAACGTAATTGAAAATTTTTAATATTAAAAATAAAACAATCCATATCAAATTAATATCAAAACATTAAATATTAAAATATTATTCATATTAAAATATTATTCATAAAATAGAATTATATTATACTAACATTCTTCAAAATATATATTTAATTAATGTTTATAATATATTAATTTAATATTAAATTTTTATAATATATTAATTTAATATTACAATTTTATATATTTAATTAATGTTTATAATAGAAGTAAAATAAAATATATTAATTTAATATCTTATCTTCAAAATATATTACTAAAATTTCATAATATATTAATTTAATATTAAAATTTCATATATTAAATTAATTTTTATAATAGAATTACAATAAAACCATGAAATGGCACAGTTACAGCACTGTTCGGAATCCCAGATTCCGATCTAACGTTAGATCGGAATCCGAGAATCCGATCTAACGTTAGATCAGAATCCAGGAATCCGATCTAACGTTCGGAATCCAGGATTCCGATCTTACGATACTATTTATATTAAACTGATTAAATTGATATTAATTTTATTGGATTATATTATTTTAATATTATTTTTTAAAATTTCGGACAGAAGTGAGAGAGTCCTTAGGCCCATTTACCAACCGCCTTACTGTCAATTTGATGAAAAGCCCAAAAAGTCGTTCTCCCTACAGGCCCAAATAAGATTGGTGGCCTCTTCCGGGAAGATGCCCTATTGCCCAAATGCCATCTTCTCCGTCCATGTTTGATCCTTTGTCAATCCAATCCGCAACCGTGTGATTTGAAATGAGACGATCCATATCTGCTCAAGATAAGACAATCGGAAAAGAACCAGAGATCCCTGTTTGCTGTTTGAGAGACAACTTTCACAGGTTTGAATTTTAAACCCGGACACTTATCCCATTTTCAATCTCCCGGACAATAACCACTGCGGCCTTTTTGGAGGAGGGTCCCTTACTCTTGATCATCTGGGCCATTCAACATGTAACCGTTCGTGTGTCTTTCTAAAATTTGGAAGAATTATGCTAGATGGGTGGCAACATCACGGGTGGTTATACGGAAAAGGGGGTAAAGAATACAGGATTATTGTTCTCCTCCTCGTTCTTGTCAATCTCGTCAATTGCCACCATGATTTCATCACCACTGCTTTTCCCTCTTGCTCATAAATAAATAATATATTCTCTCTGTCTCCTTTTTCTTTTTTATTTTTTTTTCACTATTATTATTGCTCCGAGATATTTGTTTCCGATGTACCAATGAAATTGATATTGACGGGTTCATAATGAACTACAAGAAAGGTCCAAGTGGATCTCATCATGCTGAACCTATTTAGTATTCTGGACCAATAAAGAAATTGTACTTTTTTTCTGGTACTAAATATAAAATATGCAACAAGCAACGAAATCACGCTTGGAGTTGGGCTTACACCCTTTACACGTTCCAAAGTTCGGATCCTCTGCAACGATACCCATGCCCCTAGATCAATGCATGAATACTTAAGACGTTCACCTCACGAATCCAACGTCTTTCATTAACCTCACCGAACACCATCATAAGATTTCTCAGATGGACGGTCCAGATTGATCTCGACCCCATTGAGGCGTGCAACCAGGGAGGAGGCGAACATAGACGTCACATTCAATGCGGATGCGGGGTTCCAATCGCACCCATGTGGGTCCCACGGTCACTCCTACGCTGGAGTACCAACTACCACTCGACCCCTCCAGTGGGCCCCATCCGTTTTTTGCTCCAGTGACCGACGACAGGCGACCTCAGTAGAAAAAAAGAAACGATTCATTAATTACATCCAAGTGTCGTGCATGCATTTTAAATTTTTTTGCCATTTAATATTTTCATTCATTCTTCTTCTTTCCTTTTCAATCAACCTCTCTCTTTTTCTCCCTCCAATTTTTTATTTTCTTTCTCCTCTCATGCAATAGACTCTTCTCCTACCTTTTCTCATTCCTTCACACCTCCTCTCCTTTCCCCAAACAAGCTTCCTCGTCGATCTCTCTCCACCGTACGATCTCAGCCTAGCTTGACCGGAGCGGATTGGGAGGTTGCTTCTGGTCCGAGCGTGGCGCGCAAGTGATGCTTTGGTTCTTATCGTGGTGTTGAGGAGAGTAGGAGTGAAGTGTTGTGGTACGTACGGAGGAGTAATAGGTGGCTATGGCGACTAAACGATGCATGAACGCCGGGTGCATGGCGGCTACTCCGGGCGGCGAGTGGCGGAAGGGTTGGGCCCTCCGAGCGGGTGGGTTCGCCATTCTCTGTGACAAGTGTGGGTATGGCCTTTCGTGTGTCCACCTTGTTGTATTTCTTTCTATTTGTTTTTCTATTTTGGTATCCTATCATATTTGGCAAAATATTGCGCGTGTATTAGCTAGATGGTTTAATTGGTTAATTTCGTTGTTAGTAGTATCAGTATGTTATATCTTCTTTCATGCCTTAATTATAGTTTTTTTTTTCAAAATAAAATGGGTGCATTTTAATTGGCTAAACTGAATACGTGGCAGCAACAGAAAATCTTCTTCCCTTAAAAAAAATCCAAACTTTCATGTTTTGGGGGTCCCACGAGGGTTAATTTTTCATTTAATGCTTCATTATTATTTCATCCTTTGCATCGTTTGGAATTGAACTGACCATATCCTCATGAGTCATGCATTTAGGAGTTAGGACTATACCCATACTTAGGGCTGTCAATATACCGCCGTTTCGAACGTTTTCGTTTCGTTCTGTCTGAAATGGAACAAAAGTGGAAGGAAAAGTAGTTTCATTTTCAGAAACGGAATGGAAATGGAACGTTGAAATGAGAAATTTCAATGTAAAATGAATGTGGAAGTGAAATTTCCGTTCCGTTTAACGAAATGGAACGGAAATGGAATGATTTTCTGTTTTGTATTTTGAAGTGGAATGGAAACGGAATGATGGATTTCCTTTCCATCTCACACGTTTGACAGCCCTGCCCATACTGCCTCTCACCCAACTATACAATTTATTGACATTAACAAACATATGTTATTGACTTGTTGTTTATTGTTTCTTTCTGTGGTAGAGAGAGATATTTTTGTTTCATTACTAGAATTGTTTGATATGTCTAAATTCTTCAATGCACGTTTAGGTTGGCATACGACCAGCATGTGTTTTGTGACATATTCCATCAAAAGGAGTCAGGATGGAGGGAATGCTCTTACTGTGGAAAGGTCAGTGACATGGACTCAAAAGACAATTTTGAATTTTTACATATTTATTTCTCATTTTCTGGAAATTTTGAGTACACAGTGACAAATCCTTAAACAGTTGAGAAACTTTCGAAAAATATTAATTAATCATCCATCTCAATTGTTATATGTTTGTTTTGTAGCGTCTCCATTGTGGGTGCATTGCTTCAAAGAATTCATTTGACCTTCTTGACAGTGGAGGTGTTCAGTGCCTTAACTGCATCAAAGCTTCAGGGGTTCAATTTGTAAGATACTTATCTTTCTTACTTATCCTTCTTGACGGTGGGTGCATTCTTTCATCTTTCTTACTTGTTGTACCTTTATATGGTCTTTTGTGGAATGATTCAAATACTTTTATTTTTTTGCAAATGCACTTAAGAGTTATGAAAAATCAAATGACCTGCAACTACAACCTAACTGAATAATGTGAAGTAAAAGAAACTGACTTAATTGCCCCAGATTTCTTTTCTGTGATAATTCCTTCAACTGGTTTATATTAAGTCCATATAAGCTGTGATAATTCTTTTCTGTGAAATCTGGCATCATTGCGATCTGACCTGATTTTAAAATGGGGGTGGATTTTCTGTCATCGCCACAAATTGAAATTTGGTGTGAATTTTTTTTAAGCAAAAAAACAAACCAATTTGTGACCATATTCACTCACATCGTTGAGGCTTGCTATGGTCCCTGGCAGAAGTTCTTGCATTTGATTTTAGACACCACATTATCTAATCTGCAGATACCCACCCAACCCATGCCTAAACTTCTTGCACCACCACAAATGCGTCAGAGGCCATTTCCTCTTTCTGCCCGTGGATTAAGTGAGGAAGTATTACAAGGTCGAGCCATAGATGTGCCCTTGCTTTCTGCCGACACATTTGACCCCAGTCAGGTCAAGTGGGAAGAAAAACCCATTTTATCTCTGAATCGAAATCCATCCCTTGATTTGAAAGATATCACCACAGAAAATAATAGCAGTAATAACAACAACAATAGCAATAGTAACTCTGAATCATTGGCCGATACTTCTCTGAGCATGAGTCTCGGTCTTACTAATACTTCGAACATAGAAAGGACCATTATGCTTCCCCCAGCTGATTTGACTGGTCAAAGGGTTCGTCATTTTGTACCCAAACCATCAAAACCCATGCCATTTGATGCCACAAAGGATCTGAGCCCACTATCACAAATGCGTGTTGCAAGGCCACCTGCTGAGGGGCGGGGCAGGAACCAGTTACTTCCACGCTATTGGCCGAGGATTACTGATCAAGAGCTACAGGAAATTTCAGGAGAGTATCCTTTTCTTTAGATTTGGTCATATGCTTAATGACTTGTGTAACAATTGTCAAAGTAAATGCATATTTATGGTTATTGGTTATATCACATTTTAGTCCAGGATACCAGTAATGTTTTAGTCTTGACTTTTGTACTGATCCTTCACCACTGTGTTCCAGGCCATATCAGGTGGATCTATTTTTAGGCATCGCCTGAATCTTTTTCTTTGCTTGCATTTTTTTTATATATTTTTGTGGATGCTTTATTTTGGGTTCGGATTGTCCTCCACCAATTTATTGCTAGTACATAATACAAATGCTGGTACATGAATGTTCCTTCTCGGGCTTTTGGGAAATATTTTGTCTCCTTAACCCATCTTATCTCAAAGCTCTAATACAACAATAGTTCCATTGTTTGAGAAAGTCTTGAGTGCAAGTGATGCAGGTCGGATCGGTCGTTTGGTTCTCCCAAAAGCCTGTGCTGAGGTACAGAAGATCAAACCCTGCAAATTTGTCTTCTTCAAAAGATCAATTACTTGTGTATCTGCTAATTTTTTATGTGTTTTCACTTTTCAGGCATATTTCCCCCCAATTTCTCAACCTGAAGGACGACCTCTGACAATTCAAGACGCCAAAGGGATGGAATGGCATTTCCAATTTCGGTTCTGGCCTAACAACAATAGTAGAATGTACGTACTTGAGGGTGTCACACCTTGTATACAGTCTTTGCAACTACAAGCCGGCGATACAGGTTCCATATTTTTGTTGGAGAAATTTCTTTTTCAATTGTTTATGTAATCTTCATTTGCCGCAACCCTATATTTGATTATACCAGTTAGCCTATGCACCGGTATTGTACCTACATGTTAGCACCTTGTAACTTTCGTTTGGATTTACACGTTCTTAGGAGTAAACAATATATAACCTAAATGCCCGACTTTCACACTAGTTCCAAGACAGTATTCCATACCCTTACATAATTTCTCATTTGTAGAATGTCTTGTTCATTTTTTTATATATTTTTTCGTCAGTAACCTTCAGTCGTATAGAACCAGGAGGAAGACTTGTGATGGGGTTCCGAAAGGCAACCAACACAGCAACTCTACCGGTACTTCTCTTTATGCATTTAGTACCTAACATTGAGCATTAAATAGATTCCCCTTTCTATTCATGTTAAAAATTTTTTTTATCCTTTATTCCCAAAGCAGGATTCTCAAATCTCTGCTATTGCAAATGGCACCTACATGGCCGACCCATTCTTCGCCCCTCAAGGCGACAATTTACAAATAGTAAGTGGATACTCTGGCTTTCTCCACTCAATAAAGGGACTAGCCGACCCCGCCAATCAATCTGACAGTGTAGTCGGTTGGTTTAATAAGACAGGGAGGCCGAATGAAAGCTCCTTGCTACAGCCATTGCAAAAAAGAAGCCGCAACATTGGTTCCAAGAGCCGAAGGCTGTCGATGGATAGTGAGGACGCTTTGGAGTTGAAGCTTACCTGGGAGGAGGCTCAGGATTTGTTAAGACCACCACCAACTGTCAAACCAAATGTGGTTCTCATTGAGGATTATGAATTTGAAGAGTATGATGTAAGTGGTTCTTCATATTTTCCTTTCTTTTTGAAGGGAAGTTTGGTGTCAAAATAAGGGACCCATTTACATTCCGAAATGTAGCATGCTGTACCATTTAAGATATTGGATTGAATGTTTAAGTAAACAAGTGATCCGCTTTTCCTGGACCTATGATGGAAATATTCCCCATTATGTATTTGCTCCTGCATGTTCAGGCCTCCTTTTTTGAGAGAGAAAATTAAGTTTGAACTTTCTTTTTGGGATACTGAATGTTTGGGTAGTTCATATAGTTTTATCACATGAAAGATCAGAGCAGCTAATGCCGTGCCTTATTATACAGGAGCCTCCTATATTTGGGAAGAGAACCATCTTCACTGTACGTGCTTCAGGGTAAGAATTCAAATTTGTTTCATGCTTACCTTTTGAGTTATGTTTAAAACTTTTTTTCTTTATTTTATCTTTTTGGAGATAACATATATCTTCATGCAACATTAAAATGTTTCGCCTTGATATTTACACTTTGAGCAGCAGATAACTTTGGAAACCTATTTTAAATTATCTACTGAAATTTCCTAATTTAAGTTCGACACCACTGTTGATTTTTTTTCTCTGATATTTAATATTTGACAGCAGCAACCATTTAGATTTGGAATATAGCTTTGTCAAATTTGCATTTTCAATTTGAAATTCAACCTCAAAACTTGAAACTTGCTATGGGAATCATCAACTGCATTTTGTTATGGAGTTCAGGGATCAAGATCAATGGATCCAATGTGATGACTGCTCTAAATGGCGGCGACTGACTGTTAATGTTATTGTTGCATCAAAGTGGACTTGCTCTGACAACACATGTGACCCCAAATTGTATGTCACTTGCATACTTTGTTAAAATTTTCACAAAGTATAGTAAGAAATGAATGCTCTCAAATAAGAAATGTGTTTTTGCAGTTCTTCATGCTCTACACCTGATGAGTTGAGCCCAAAAGAGATACAAAATCTCTTACAGCAATATGAAGGTACGATGCTTCTCACTGTCACTCTGTATTATAACTGATATTTGTACTGTAAGTAGATTGACACATGTTCAGTCAATTTCAGTATGAAAATTAACAAAATTTAGAACCAATGCAAAATGTGTTTGTGGTCATGATTTTTTCAGAAAGAGTACTATAAATAGGTTTGTAAGAGTGCATCTATTGCTGGAGTGAAAGAATTTCTTAATCCTTGTATTCTGGTATGATTGTACCAGTAAGAGAAGAGAATAGAGAGAGTAATAGTTTAAAGAGAGACAGCGTAAAAGTTTTATTAATCTGTAATGATGGTTTACAAGTACAGGGTATAAATCTATGTATAGCCTAATCCTTCTAACACAAGATAATTACCACAGCTAATCTTGTCTCTAATGGCTAACTAACTCTGATGTAGTCCACATTCATTGGTTGATTTGTGTCTGTATCTTTCTGTATCTTCACCAGTGCTCATAGTCCTCGTTAATCTGATGATTCTTGACTGGACTCTCCATTATTCTGAATATTACCTGGTAATTGGACCGGTCCAGTTGTACCTATAGTATGGAGTAATTATTTTTTCATGTTCCATCACTAAATCGTAAATCTAATATAACTTTGCAAAACCTTTTTCTCTACTTTCCCTATATGGTACAGAGATCAAGAGGCAAAGAAATGTAGGGTACGGTTTCAAGCAAAACTTCTCCGAACTGGATGCATCTGGCTTAGACGCATTAGCTACTGCTGCTACCCTGGGGGACTCGACTAATCTAAACCAAGCGAAGCCATCAGTTGCACCAACCACAAAGCACCCACGCCACAGGCCAGGCTGCACATGCATTGTTTGCATCCAGCCCCCAAGTGGGAAAGGCCCAAAGCACAGCCCATCTTGCACGTGCAATGTGTGTATGACTGTGAGACGCCGTTTTAAAACTTTAATGATGCGAAAGAAGCAGAAACAGTCAGAGAGGGAGGAAGCTGAGGCCAATAACAACAAAAAACTTTCTTGGGCCATAACTAAAGATGAAGCTGAGGGCAGCAACTCCTCCAGAGGTACACCACTTCCTCCTGTTTTGGATGTACATCGAGAGAGTGAATCAGGTAACTTGAGTTTGGACAAAAACCGGGCAGGTATCGATCTGAATTTCCACCCAGACCCACAGTCACGGCAGAGCATGTTGAGTCTCCTGGAGGTGGCAAACCGACCTTTAGAGAGTTATTTGAAACAGAATGGGCTTGCCAGTCTGGCAGCTGAGCAGGGTGGAAGTTCTAGTATCGTCACTGTTCCAATGGCACCACTAGAGAGTGAGGAGAGAACATCTAATGATGGTGTACCCATGGCTTCAGTTAACCCAGAGCGGGAGAACGGATTGGAGGAAGGTGGTGAGAATAATGCTAGTCAGGAAAAGGTTCCCAGTGATGCTGTGTAGATACTCTAATGTTTACATGTATGCGTGAATGTTTGTGTATTGTTGTTATTTAGGGAAGATTACAGTTGTTTATTAGAGGTTTTGTGCGCTTTGGGTACTTTTACATAGCAAGATAAGGTACAGAAGGATATATGTCTAGTTTTTAGGATTAGACGCTGGAGGTTATGGGCCTTACTGACTACTAGCCCTTCATATATTGTGCATTTGCGCTTGTGCAGAATTTACATATACAGGAATTGGATAGTTTTGTTGAACATGATAACTTTTCTCCAGGAGTTTGGAATTTAAAAAACCATGGTGTAACATTTTGTACCTTTCTTGTAAGCTGATCACTCCATACTTTTATCTATATTCTATAGGTTTATTGTAAAGGCAAGTGACTATTTGCTTTATAATTGAGAATGTATTCACTATAATTCATATTTCCAATGCATATTCTATATAGCTCTAAGACCACTAATGTAACGTAGTATATTTGTTTGGTTCTAATTATAACTTCTTTAGAGCTTGAACATTGTTCATGACAATATATACCTTTCTAAATTGCATTCTTCAATCAGTGTTAAGATAAAATTCCTATGGCTCCGTTTGGATGCGTTGAGAATAAGGTAGGAAGAAGGAAGAAGGAAAAAGGGAAGAAATTTATTGGGAAGGAGTAAATTTATTGGGAAGTGTGTAACTTTTGTGAAAAGTTTGGATGGTTAGAAATAAATTTATTGGTAAAAAGTGATTATTTTTTATTCCTTATTCCGGAAAGAAGCCATCCAAACGGAGCCTATATGAAAAGAGGCAGAAGACCATTCGACTGCAATGCAAATAACTGAAAAACATAGTAACTCCAAAACTATCGAGTACGTACCGAGTCAACTTAACATATGCTGTGTAACTGTGTGTGACAGCAGCTGTCAAGGTTTCCAAAAAAAAAAAAATAATAATAACTTATTCTGTATCGGAGAAGATAAAAAAGAAAATACCAGAGAAATTTTCTCAAGATAATGTAGAGATAAAGCGAAAAACATGTAGATTAAGCTTTAGAGGGCTCAGAAATTGGAACAACAAAGCAAGCGAACATCAGAGTTGTATCTAATTATACAGGCACTCAAGTAGGCTTTCTGTTTTAATCATAGCCCCATCGACACAGTATCAAAATCAGTTAAAATTTGTGATATTATAGAAAATTAATGAAATAGAGACGACACTGGAGAAAAATAAAGTTATTAAAAAACTTAAAAATAGACAAAGGAAAGATACAATAGTGGCATAAATTCAATTGCTTTCTTAAAATTCGGTTGGAGAACATGCCTTTTTCTCATCTACCATACCAATGATATCATATCAAAATTTTACTATTTCGTATATAGTTTATCAATTTCAATTCGGATAAACAAACCAGCAATCTCCCCAACTCCCAGATGTTTACCACTATCCAAACAACGACTTGAATTATCACTCGTCAAAACGGATGAGAAGACCATTTGACTGTAATGCTATTAATGAAAAATATATGTAGTACAAAAACAAAAAATATCGAATGCATACTGAGTGAAATAAACATATCAGAAAATTTTCTCAAGGAAAAATGTAGTTGAAGCTTAAAAGGGCTCAGAAAATTGGAATAAAAAATGTAATGCTATTAATGAAAAACATATGTAGTACAAAAAAAAAATATCGAATGCATACTGAGTGAAGTAAACATATCAGAAAATTTTCTCAAGAAAAAATGTAGTTGAAGCTTAAAAGGGCTCAGAAAAATTGGAACAGCAAAAACAAACTCATCAGTGTGGCAGCTGATTACACAGGTCACTCAAGCATGCAAGTAGGCTTTCTATTTTAATCATAGCCCCATCAAAGAACAAACAATTTGAAAATAGTTAAATTTGTAATTTTAATGAAACAGAGATGAAACTACAGCAAAGTAAAAGCTACTTCATAAGAAAAGTAATAAAAAAAAAGAAAGAAACAATAGTGGCAAAAATTCATCTGGTTTCTTATCAGAGGAAGGTCGGTCTCCATTACTTTCATCACTTGGTTTTGTAAGTATTTGTGAAAGGTATAGTTTTTATAGAGAGACTCAAGTGCCAGCTGCTAACTATATAATATTTTTTACTTTTTTACATGTTTGGAAATGTGAGTAACGTCTAAACTGTAAATATAGTTACAAAGATAAGCTATGATACTTTTTTAAATACAATAGCAAGAAAATTAATTTACAGTTTTTATAGAGAGGCTCAAGTGCCAGCTGCCAAAATAAACTAACAGAATCATACATCTGCCTCCATCTATGAAATAGATATAGAAACATAAGATACTTTTTTTTTAAATACATTAGCAAGAAAATTAATTTTCAGTAACGAATGGGCTTTTGCTATGCCTATGACATTCTACAAAAGATTGTGATGATTTATACTGAAAATCCCACATTAGGCTGAAAAAATTTCAGTCCCATTTTCTGCTTTCTCATTAAACCACCCGAATAATTCGTCAAATAAAATAACCTTTCCAAAAGATACAAAGCAAATTGAAAAAGGGCTCATACACATAGTATCTGACATGTACAAGCTTTCATTGTGGTAGAAACCCATAATGTCTGATACAGAAGCAAATGGAACACACACACAGAGCCAGCTTTATTGAAGGTTTTATTGGAGAGGAAGAGAAGAAAAGGAAGAGAGAAGAGAGAAAGAAGAAAAACTAAGCAAATTAAAATGCTAGTTATCTTCTAATCACTTGATTGAGTTGGTGGTGCTAATTGTCTCCCAATTAGCACCACCAACTGCTCCAATTGCTTCCATTTCAGATACTGGGATCAAGCCACTCAAGCCCTTTCTCTTTTTTAATCACAGCCCAAATACTCGCAATTTTTAAAACAAAAATTAGTATTTTGAAACAAGAAAAAGAAAAGGTAAAGGTAGATAAGCAGATTAGTTTGCTTTGATACAAATTACAAAAAAACTGTTGAGGTGTGGAAGAAGGAAAAATGCAACTGCAAGCAAAAAGAAACAAAGAAAATGAGCTTGATTTTAGGAAAGGAAAGGAGAGAATGATCCTATCTTCACGATTTTAAATCAAAATAGCAAAACTGGAAATGATGAAAGAGCGGATTCCAAAAAAATTGAAGAAACGTGAACGTAAAATAGCTGATGTCTGGCATGGTAAGCAGGGTCTTGCTTTTGTAAAGGCTCAGGGTATATACACAACAAAAATGTACGAACGAGCTATTGAGGCTCTATAAATAAAGCACAGAAAATGTTTTACAAAATTGTCTGACGAAACATGCATCACTGCGTTCGTTCGAGTTTCAGAATAATAAGAAAATTGTAATTTTATTTTTATATAAAAAAAATGAACGATTGAATTCAAATAAAATTTTAAGCTTGAAAATCAAGATTTAAACAGTCAAACTCAATGTACAAGCTAATATATATACAAGGGAATTGTACATCCACTACTGAATTACAGAGTTATTAATGAAGGAACTGTACATCTACGAACAGCACTTAATTCTAAGAGAGTAATTCCTTTATGCAAAAGATTCAGGTATAACAATTTTAGTTTTACAAAAGCTAAACTATTACTTATTTGGAGATGTGTTCATTCAGGAGAAAACATTACTTGTAACAATCTTACTATAACTAATTAACTGTGATACATAAAGCTAAGGACAAAAACATTGCCTATGCACACTACAACAATTCTGAATATGTAAGACAAAAAATATATTGCAAAAATTAAATTACCAGTACCAACTGGACTCATGTAAGGTCGTCAATTCGTCATAAATAGGACTTAGATTATTAATTAAAAAATCGATGTAGGCTGAAAGATTTTCGAACCATATTCACGCTCAAATAATTCGACAACTAAATGTTTAGTACAAACTACAAAGAAGAAGCAACCCTAACATTTTCAAATAGGAAAAGAAGATGAAATTAACAAGGGGGCTCATAACAAGTGTAGCATCACAAATGAGCTTTCATCACTGTGGTAGAAACCAGCAGTGTCTGACATAGAAGCAGATGGAGCACACACACTCACAGATACATACAAAGAGGCAGCTAGATGGAGAAGCTTGGTTGGAGATAAAGAGAGAGAAAAAGAAGAGAAGAGAAACAGAGAGAAGCGAAAAAGAAGACAAATTAGGCACACAGGCTAATTTTCTTCTAATCACTTGATTTAAGCTGGCAGTGCTAATTGTCTCCAATTGACACCACAAACAGTATCATATGCTTCTATATCAGACACTGGGATCAAGTCACTCAAGCCCTTTCTCTTTTTTAATCATAGCCCATAAGATAAAAAATCAACATAAAATAAAATATATTATATATATCCTCAGAGTATTACAAATAATCTGACAAAAATATAATATATGATCCTTGTTTATTCAAGGATAAAAAAAAAGTTGATTGATATAATGATATTTGCAAATACATAAATCTTATTAGCTTTCTAGATAAATGAAGTTTAATTAGAAAGAAATGTGATTAAAGGGCTCAGAGATACAGAGATACAAAATCATCATTGTGGCATCTGATTTCGTAGGCCCTCAGTATAGACTTTTGTATTTCATCATAGCCCATTTCGCAAATAATTCAAAAATGAGTTCAACATCATAGAATATGTAACCTCACAACATATTACAGGAAATATTGTAAAAAAGCTGCAAAAATACTGGGAATATTTTCTTAAGAAGAGAACTGAGTTTAAAAAAGGAATATAGTTAAAAGTCTCAGAATCACAAATAAAGTTTATCAGTGTGGCATCTCGTATTTATTTATCTGAGTGATATAATGCAAGTTCACCAGTTCACACGAGCAAATATTCTTTAGAAATCATAACAAATACATAAAAAGTTACTACTAGAAGAACTTGCTCAAGATGAGATGCAAAGTTAAAATAGGAGGGTAAATAAAGGGCTCAGAAGTCCGACTAAATGAAGTCTATATCAGTGTGGCACCTGAGTTTGAATGCCACTCATTCAATTGATTTAATCATAGCCCTATCTCACAATCAAATCTTCATTCAAAATCAACGCAAATGCAATGCTTTTGAGAAACAGACGTAGTTCATACGAGAGTTGAATTAAGAAAATTCAACACAGTAACAGAGAAGCAGAATTACAAAAGGAGCTTTCTCAAGATGAAGTCTTACAAGAAATAGATGTAATTTAAGGGCTCAGAATTACAAAAGAAATTCTTCACTGAAATCCGTCCGATCGGATCTTATATGTCACCATAGTCTATCATAGCCCCATTACACCTAGACCTGGGCAACGTATTAAACGGAAACGGAATGAGGCATTCCGTATTCCGTTCCATTTCAACAAACGGTATGTATCGGCTGATTCGTATTCGTTCCGTTTGGACGGAACGTAGCGGAACGGTATAATTTACACTGTATTTCACATAAACGAATCACGAATTGCATTCCGTTTTCCGTTCCGTTTGCGAAACGGAATGAAATTTTGTTCCATTATATGTTTCACATGGACGGAACGGAACGGTTTCGCGTATTCGCGGTATACCGCGCCCACCCCTAATTACACCATTCATAACAAGTTCAAAATCAACAACAATATATTGTTTTATTGTAACAAAAGGAGCTATTACGAGAGTTGAATCAACAGTTTGGCTGAGAAACACTTACAAAAACACAAATTTATAGAGTAATTTTACCCAAACAAGAAAAGAAACGAGAAAAAAACAACAGATCTGTGCAGACTGATCTGCTCAGTAAAATATTTAAAACAGAACGAAAGAAAAATCAATTAAACTAGGTTGAAGTATGGATCAAGAAATACCCGCTCACTCGAGCAGAACTGAGCTGATTGGAAAACTCAAATATAAAGAGCAGAAATATAAAAATCAAGATGAAATAGATAAAAGGTCTTCGATTTTGCGAAAAGAAAGAAGAAAATCTGATGAACTTGGAAACATCAGAATCAGATCTACATTTCAACAATGGAATGAAGAAAAGAGCGATATTTAATTATTCTCTCCAGTAAGA
The DNA here is from genome assembly GCA_028095005.1 of Rhynchospora pubera. Classification (NCBI taxonomy): domain Eukaryota; kingdom Viridiplantae; phylum Streptophyta; class Magnoliopsida; order Poales; family Cyperaceae; genus Rhynchospora; species Rhynchospora pubera. The sequence goes on along the minus strand of CM051462.1, from coordinate 148,215,416 downwards.
GAAGAAACAAAAAGAAGAAGAGAGGAGGAATGTGAAAGAGCTGACTGATGCCTCAGAGCGTAGCAGGAGTGGCACTTATATAGAGGCTACTAGGCTAGAAACGACAAAATGAAATGTACGAACCACCTAGTAAAAGACATAAATACCCTTCAATTATAAACAGGCCGCATTGTTGGGCTGAAGTGAGAATCATTTTTAGTATGGCCTTGGTTATCTACTTATCTGTCACCATAAATAGGCTTTTGTTTAGTTGGGCTGCGTTGAATGCTTTATCAAATTTGCATTTTCAATTAGATATTCAACCTGAAACTTGCTATGGAATCAACTGCATGCTGTTATGGAGTTCAGGGATCAAGATCAACGGATCCCATGTGATGACTGCTTTAAATGGCAGCGACTGACTGTTAATGTTATTGTTGCATCAAAGTAGACTTGCTTTGACAAAATATAACTGATATTTGTACTGGAAGTAGATTGACACATGTTCAGTCAATTTCAGTATGAAAATTAACAGAATATAGAACCAATGAAAAATGTGTTTGTGGTCATGAATTTTTCATAAATAATACTATAAATATGTTCCTAAGAGCGCATCTATTGCTGGACTGAAAGGATTTCTTAATACTTCTATTCTGCTATGATTGTACCAGAAAGAGAAGAGAATAGAGAGAGTAATGGTTTAAAGAGAGAGCATACAAGTTTTATTAATCTGTAATTATGGTTTACAAGTACAGGGTATAAATCTATATATAGCCTAATTCTTCTAACACAAGATAATTACCACAGCTAATCTTGTGTCTAACGGCTAACTAACTCTGATGTAGACATGTAGTGCAGATTTAAAGAACCATGGTGTAATATTTTGTACCTTTCTTGTGAGCTGATCAATCCATACTCTTATCTATAGGTTTATTGTAAAGGCTACTGACCGTTTCCTTTTTAATTGAGATTTCCAATGCACATTCTATATAATTCTTAAGACCTCTAATGTAACGTAGTTTATTTTTTTGGTTATAATTATAACTTCTTTAAAGCTTGAACATTATTCATGACAATATATACCTTTCTAATTGCATTCCTCAATCAGTGTTAAGATAAAATTCCTATATGAAAAGAGGTAGAAGACCATAACTGAAAATCATAGCAACCCCACCATAACTGAAACGCATAAACACCAGAGAAATTTTCTCAAGATAATGTAGAAATTTTAATTTCAAATAAAATTTCAAGCTTGAAAATCAAGATTTAACCTCATTGTAACAAGCACGTCTCTACAAGGGACATTCCCAAAATTCAATTCTTATTCAGTCAGGTTTTTTTTTTATTCAGTCAGGTATACAGAGTGATAGATAGCTATTAGCCTATTACTAAGTTATAATTAAATGCTAACAAAATAATAAAATGCTATCATTTATCTGGAGATGTACGTATAACATCATTATAGGATAATACATTTGCTTATAAAAACCTCACGAAAACTGCCATACACAAAGCTAAGAACCAAACTCCTGCCTGTGTACACTACTACAATTCTGAACATGTAAGACAAAATACAATTGCAAAACAATTAAATTTTCAGTCCCAAATTAGCTCATGTAAATTCATTATAAACAGAACTCAATTATTGACTATTTTAATAATTCATATTACGCTAAAAGGTTTTCAAACCCACAGTTAGACTTAAACAAGTGGATAACTAAAGATAACTAATTAACATTTAGATAGTGCAAACTACAAAGAAGAAGCAACCCTAACATTTCAAATAGGAAAAGAAGAGAAATTAACAAGGGGGCTCATAGCAAGTGTAGCATCACAATTGAGCTTCATCATTGTGGTAGAAACCAGCAGTGTCTGACATAGAAGCAGATGGAGCACGCACACGCACACACACTCACACAAACATACAAAGAGGCAACTTGATGGAGAAGCTTGGTCGGAGATAAAGAGAAAGAGAAAAAGAAGAGAAAAGAAACAGAAAGAAGCGAAAAAGAAGAAAAAATAGGCACACAGGCTAATTTTCTTGTAATCACTTGATTTAAGCTGGCGGTGATAATTGTCTCCAATTGACACCACAAACTGTACCATATGCTTCTATATCAGACACTGGGATCAAGCCACTCAAGCCCTTTCTCTATTTTAATCATAGCCCACAAGATAAAAAAATCAACATAAAATAAAATATATTATATATAACCTCATAAAGTATTAGAAACAATCTGGCAAAAATATAAGATAATCCATGTTTTTTAACCAATAGCGCTAAATACTTGAGTGATATTATGATAACTGCAAATAACATAAAATCTTATTACCTTTATACATAAATGAAGTTTAGAAAGAAATGTAATTAAAGGGAAAGTTACTTAGAACAATACAAGAAGAACTTGCTCAAGATGAGATGTAAAGTTAAAATAGGAAGGTAAATAAAGGGCTCAGAATCCGGACCAAATGAAATCTATATCAGTGTGGCACCTGAGTTTGAATGCCACTCAAGCAAACCGTTCAATTATTTTAATCATAGCCCTATCTCACGATCAAAACTTCATTCAAAATCAACGAAAATGCAATGGTTTTAAGGAACATTTAATTCATTCGAGAGTTGAATTTAGGTAATTAAGGAAATTCAACACTGTTACAGAGTAAAATTAAACTTCATGTCACTGCTTTTGAAACTTTTTTCTAGATGAAGTGTTAAGGAAATAGATGTAATTAAAGGGCTCAGAGAAGCAGAATTACAAAACAAGTTCATCACAGTGGCATCTGATTTTGAATGCCACTCGTAGTCTCATCTGATGTCATCATAGCCCCGGTATGCAGTTCATAATAAGGTCAAAATAAACCAAAATACATTGTTTTATTGTTACAACTTATTCTGTATCGGAAAACACCAGAGAAATTTTCTCAAGATAAAGCGAAAAACAAGTAGATTAAGCTTAGAGGGCTCAGAAAATTGGAACAAAAGCAAGCGATCATCAGCGTTGTACATAATTATACAGGAACTCAAGTACGCTTTCTGTTTTAATCATAGCTCCATCGACACAGTATCAAAATTAGTTAAAATTTGTGATGTTATAGAAAATTAATGAAATAGAGATGGCACTAGAGCAAAATAGAAGTTATTAAAAAAGTAAAAAAAGAGATAAAGGAAAGATACTATAGTGGCATTCAACTGCTTTCTTAACTGAAGAAGGTTACCAATACTTTGATCTCCCAGTTAAAAGCATTGCTGAAAGAAATAATTTCTAGAGACATTAAGCACAAAGCTTATAATAGTTTGTCATTTTGGATATACAGAGTATCGTCTAATTATAGAGAAAACATTTGCTGTAACGATCATAGCTAAACTGTGATAAACAATAAACTACAGAATCATACCAACAGCTTGCATATAAGAAATAAATATGGAAATGGAAGAAAAAATTGCAAAATGCATTTGCAACAAGTTACTTGGTTTTGTACGTATTAAAGAAAGGTATAGTCTAAAGTCTAAACTGTGATAACTAACAGAATCATACAACTGCCTCCATCTATGAAATAAATATAGAAACATATGATATTTTTTAAATACATTAGCAACAAAATTAACTTTCAGTACCAAATGGGCTTTTGCTATGACATCCTACAAAAGATTGCGATAGTAAAGCAAATTGAAAAAGGGCTCATAGACATAGTATCTGACATGAGTAAGCTTTCATTGTGGTAGAAACCCATAGTGTCTGATAAGAAGCAAATGGAACACACGCACACAGTCACACACACCAACAAACTCACGAACACAGAGGCAGCTTCATATATTGAAGGTTTTACTGGAGAGGAAGAGGAGAAAAGGAAGAGAGAGAAGCGAGTTAGAAAAAAAAAATCAAGCAAATTAAAATGCTAGTTATCTTCTAATCACTTGATTGAGTTAGTGATGCTAATTGTCTCCCAATTAGCACCACCAACTACACCATTTGCTTCCATTTTAGACACTGGGATCAAGCCACTCAAGCCCTTTCTCGTTTTTAATCACAGCCCAAAATAGATACTTGAGTGGCAATTTGACATTATGATAATTGCAAATACATAAAATCTTATTAGCTTTCTAGATAAATGAAGTTTAGAAAGAAATGTGATTGAAGGGCTCAGAGATACAGAGATACAAAATCATCATTGTGGCATCTGATTCCGTATGCCACTCAGTATAGACTTTTGTATTTCATCATAGCCCATTGCGCAATTAATTCAAAAATTAGCTCAAAATCAACGAATATGTAACCTCACATTCACAACATATTACAGAAAATAATATAAAACCTTACTACTCGCAAAAAAGCTACATAAATACTAGTAAAACTTTCTTAAGATGAGTACTGAGTTTAAAAAAGGAATATAGTTAAAGGGCTCAGAGAAGCAGAATTACAAAAGAATTTCATCACTGTGGCATCTTATTTTGTATGCCTCTCATATTATATCGGATTTCATCATAGTCCCATTACACAACTCATTTATAAGTTCAAAATCAACGAAAATGCATTATTTTTTTGTAACAAAAGGAGCTATTACGAGAGTTGAAATAAGAAAGTTCAACACTGTAACAGAGGAAATTAAATTTTACGTCAACGCTTCTGAAACTTTGTCAAGATGAAGTGTTAAAGAAATAGATGCAATTGAAGGACTCAGAGAGAAGCAGAATTACAAAAGAAGTTCATCAGAGAGACATCCGATTTTGTATGCCACTCCTAATCTATCCGATTAATTCATCATAGTCCCATTACACAATAATTTATAACAAGTTCAAAATCGACAACAAAACATTGTTTTATTTTATTGTAACAAAAGGAGCTATTACGAGAGTTGAATCAGGAAAATTCAACAGTTTGGCTGAAATCCATCGTTGCTCCTAAACACTTACAAAAACTTGTAAAATCACAAATTTTTAGAGTGATTTTACCCAAACAAGAAAAGAAACGAGAAAAAAACAACAGATCTGTGCAGAAGTTGATGTGCTCAGTAGAATACTTAAAACAGAACGAAAGAAAAATCAAACTAGGTTGAAGTATGGATCAAAATGTACACGCTCACTCACTCGATCAGAACTGCACTGATTGAAAAACTCAAATATAAAGAGCAGAAATACCAAAATCAAGAAGAAATAGATAAAATGAGTTTGATTTTTGCGAAATTAGAGAAGAGAACTGCTGAACTTTGCAACATCAGATTCAGATCTACATTTCAACACTGGAAAGAAGAAGAAATGAGAGATATTTTCATCTCTCAGTTAGAGAAGAAACAAAAAGAAGAAGGGAGGAGGAATGTGAATGAGCTGATACAGGAGTGGCACTTATATAGAGGCCAGTAAAGACGAAATGAACTGTACGAACCACCTAGTAAAAGACATGACATAAATAACCCTCCTTTATAAACAGGCCGCATTGTTGGGCTGAACTGAGAATCTCAGATCAGTTTTAGTATGGCCTTTGGTAGAGTTTCCTTTATCTGTCGAATAATAACCAAAAGCAAACTTGGAAGGTATGCAATCCTCACTACTTCGGGTGCTATTTTGGAATTTATTATGTAAAATCATGGATGTTAGAACTCATAACAGCTGGACAAAACTTAACTGGATTGTCTACAAAGTAAATGATTATAGGACCAGTGAGACTGTATAGGACTGGACTAATTAGCAGAATACAATTTTTTGAGCATGAGTAATGAAGTATACCAATCCCATTTTATTTATTAATTAATTATAGACCAATTTGCTTTCAGTTATTCACTGCAATAGTTTCTTTTGATATTAATTAATGTTTTACCTCAATTACATCTAAACACATATCCTAATCATTTTAGTGCTGCTACCAACATCTTACCGTCTGGTTTTCAAGAGAGCATGAAGGGATTCGGCCATGTTGCATTGGGTTGGGTCCCACAAATGAGAATTTTAGCCCATGTATCAGTAGGTGGTTTATTCACGCTTTGCAGCCCGAGTTCAGTGATTGAGAGTGTAGTTCGGCCATCCTTTGATCATGCTGCCATCACTATATATTGGAGGAAAGAGGTGTGGGAATGGAATTGCCAAGAGATGCCGAAACTGGGGATTTCAATCAGGAAGGGGTGGCGAGGTTCATTCATTTTGTCATGGTGGAAGAAGCTGGGAAGTCGATTCGACACAATGCAGAGAAGATTCAACAGATATTCGCAGACAAAATTTCTCATGAGAAACACCTAGACGGCTTCATCAAGCAACTTCAAATGTATCCTTTGTAATGCAAATAAATTTTATTCCTCAATAAATATTAGTATTTATTTGGATGCCAGCTCTGTTCACTGTCGAATTTTAACTCCAGTCCTTGAATTTGGGGATAAACCGCTCTGTAATTGTATATAAAATATACAATATTCCTAGCTAAAGAACTCCTTTTTAATAATTTATGGATGTTTAAAAATAATGACAAATTTTGTTATCCTTTTTCTCTTCTAGCAATGATATTATAAAAAAAAAAATTACTATATTTTATACAGTGATATCAGTTTCAATCCAGATAAACAAACAAGCAATCTCCTGAACTCCCAGATGTTAACTACTATCCATACAACGACCTAGAATTATCACTCGTCTAAAATACAACCATAACCTCTTAGCCTAAAATCATTTAGTAAAAGTAATTAATAAAAAATAAATTCTCTAAGAGCTATTAATTAGGATTAGACGCTGGAGATTATGGGCATTGATGAGTACAAGCCCTTCATGGATTGTACATTTGCACTTGTGCAGACTTCCTATATACAGGAATTGGATGGTTTTGTTGAACATGAATTGGATAGTTTTGTTGAATGTGATTAATCCTTTTCTCCAAGATTAATCCTTTTGTATGTTATTGTGAAAGGTATAGTTTTTATAGAGAGACTCAAGTGCCAACTGCCAACTATATAATAGTTTTTACATGTTTGGAAATGTGACTAACGTCTAAACTGTGATAGACACTAAACTAACAGAAACATAAGATACTTTTTCAATACATTAGCAAGAAAATTAATTTCCAGTACCCAATGGGCATTTGCTATGACATCCTAAAAAAGATTGCAATGATTTATATTGAAAATTCCACATTAGGCTGAAAAAAATTCAGTCCCATTTTCTGCTTTCTCATTAAACCACCCGCATTAATTCGTCAAACAAAATAATCTTTCCAAAAGGTAAAATGGAATAAATCAACAAACAAAATACGCACCACCACAGATAGTAAAGCAAATTGAAAAAGGGCTCATAGACATAGTATCTGACATTAATAAGCTTTCTTTGTGGTAGAAACCCATAGTGTCTGATACAGAAGCAAATGGCAGTAGGGAACAGTCACACACACAGTCACAAACACAAAGGCAGCTCCATTGAAGGTTTTATTGGAGAGGAAGAGGAGAAAAGGAAGAGAGAGAAGAAGAGAGAAGCAAGTTAGAAGAAAAACTAAGCAAATTAAAATGCTAGTTATCTTCTAATCACTTGATTAAGTTAGTGGTGCTAATTTCAGAAACACTGGGAATAAACCAACTGCACCATTTGCTTCCATTTCAGACACTGGGATCAAGCCACTCAAGCCCTTTCTCTTTTATAATCACAGCCTAAATCTCGCATTTTTTAAAACAAAAATTTGTATTTTGAAAAAGGTATAGGGAGATAAGCAGGTTAGTTTGCTTTGATACAAATTACAAACAACCTGTTGAAGTGTGAAAGATGATGATCTATTCAATAGATTTGAATCAGGAATAAATATCAGAAAAATTAGAAGAATTTTTTTAAAAAAAAAAAAAAAGATGCTAACTCAAAAGTTCATTTTCATTTCATTAAAAAGTAGTTCCCAAAATATAATCCAAAAAAAAAAAGCTTCCAGGAAAGGAGAAAATGATCTTATCTTCACAATTTTAAATCAAAATAGTAAAACTGGAAATGAAGAAAGAGCGGATTCAAAAAAAATTGAAGAAACGTGAAATAGCTGATGTCTGACATGGTAAGCACGGTCTTGCTTTTGGAAAGGCTCGGGGTATATACACAACAAAATGTACGAACGAGCTATTGAAGAGACGGAAATGCCCCCTCCATGGTTTTTAAGACTGCTCTTCTATATATGAGCTGTCACCCCGTCCCAAACCAAACTGGGCTATAAGTTATTTAATTTGTTTTGCTTTTTGAATAAGGATTGAAATTGAAGCTTATATTTCGTACTCAATTGGGCCAATCGTCATTTACAATTTTACATAAAGATTAGAAATTTTGTTCTTGAAACTTCTGTTTTTATTTTACAGTAGTTAATAACTTTTAGTTGCAAACTTGTTTATTTATAACCGGAGGAATAGTAAAAACTGATCAACCAATAAATAAGCAATTATTTACATTTTGAGGCTCTATAAATAAAGCATAGAAAATGTTTTCAAAATTGTCCGACCTGACATGCATCACCTAAGTTTGTCACGGTCACGGAGAATACATTCATTATACTCTGGTCGGAGTTTCGGAATTATAAGAAAATTGAAATTTTCTTTTTTATTTAAAAAAAAAAGAATTAACTTCTGATTTCAAATAAAATTTCAAGCTTGAAAATCAAGATTTAAACAGTCAAACTCAATGTACAAGACTACAAGCACATATATACAAGGGACATTCACAAAACCAGTTCTTGTTCAGTCAGGTTTAGTACATCCACTACTGAATTACAAAGTTATTATAACTTATTAATGAAGGAACTGTACATCTACGGACATCACCTAATGATAAGAGAGTAATTCCTTTATGCAAAAGTTTCAGGTATAACAATTTTAGTTTTCAAAAAAGCTATAACTATTACTTTATTTGGAGGTGTGTACTTCATTTCAGAAGGAAACATTTACTTGTATCAATCTTACTATAACTGTGATACATAAAGCTAAAAGCAAAAGCATTGCCTGTGTACACTACAACAATTCTGAATATATAAGACAAAAAGTATATTGCAAAAATTAAATTACCAATACCAACAGGACTCATGTAAGGTCATTATAATTAAACAGGACTCAATTGATTATTTTAATAATTCATATTACGCTGACAGGTTTTCAAACCCAGAGTCACACTTAAATAATTGGACAACTAATTAAGATAATTAACATTTAGAGAGTACAAATTACAAAGAAGAAGCAACCCTAACATTTCAAATAGGAAAAGAAGATAAACGGGCTCATAACAAGTGTAGCATCACAAATGAGCTTTCATCATTGTGGTAGAAACCAGCAGTGTCTGACATAGAAGCAGATGGAGCACACACACACACTCACAGATACATACAAAGAGGCAGCTAGATGGAGAAGAAGCTTGGTTGGAGATAAAAGAGAGAAAAAGAAGAGAAGAGAAAAAAGAAGACAAATTAGGCACACAGGCTAATTTTCTTCTAATCACTTGATTTAAGCTGGCAGTGCTAATTGTCTCCAATTGACACCACAAACTGTACCATATGCTTCTATATCAGACACTGGGATCAAGCCACTCAAGCCCTTTCGAGGTATGCTATGGTGCATCGCGATGTATTGAGGCTTTTGTACATTGCGATCATTATCCGTCAACCATTTTATAAATTGACAATTAATTAAACTAATCCAATCTACATATTGAAATCTCATTACAAACCAAATTTTATATTTTTTAAAATTTTTTTACTATTTTTTTCGAATTTTCTAAAACTTTCCTTTTTTGGAAATCAATTAATAATAAAGAAATTCTAAAAATGGCAGGTTTTAAAAAAATCGAAAAAAATAGTAAAAAAATTCCAAAAAAAATATAAAATTTGGTTTGTAATGAGATTTCAATATATAGATTGAATTTGTTTAGTTAGATTTTCAATGTGTAAAACTATCAGACAAATATGGTCGCGATGTACAAAAACCTTAATACATCGCGATGCACCATAGCATTTCTCTATATACTCTTATTACCTTTATAGATAAATGAAGTTTAGAAAGAAACGTGATTAAAGGGCTCAGAGATACAGAGATACAAAATCATCATTGTGGCATCTGATTTCGTAGGCCACTAAGTATAGACTTTTGTATTTCATCAGCCCATTTCGCAAATAATTCAAAAATTAGTTCAACATCAACGAATATGTAACCTCACAACATATTACAGGAAATAATGTAAAAAAGCTGCAAAAATACTGGGAAAATTTTCTTAAGAAGAGAATTGAGTTTAAAAAAGGAATATAGTTAAAAGGCTCAGAATCACAAATAAAGTTTATCAGTGTGGCATCTCGTATTTATTTATCTGAGTGATATAATGCAAGTTCACCAGTTCACACGAGCAAATATTCTTTAGAAATCATAACAAATACATAAAAAGTTACTTATAAAAATACTAGAAGAACTTGCTCAAGATGAGATGCAAAGTTAAAATAGGAGGGTAAATAAAGGGCTCAGAAGTCCGACTAAATGAAGTCTATATCAGTGTGGCGCCTGAGTTTGAATGCCACTCATTCAATTGATTTAATCATAGCCCTATTTCACAATCAAAACTTCATTCAAAATCAACGAAAAGGTAGTTCATACGAGAGTTGAAATAAAAAAATTCAACACTGTAACAGAGAAGCAGAATTACAAAAGGAACTTTCTCAAGATGAAGTCTTAAAGGAAATAGATGTAATTTAAGGGCTCAGAATTACAAAAGAAATTCTTCACTGACATCCGTCCGATCGGATTTTATATGTCACCCATTGGCCCTAGTCTATCTGCATGATTTCATCATAGCCCCATTACACCATTCATAACAAGTTCAAAATCAACAACAATACATTGTTTTATTGTAACAAAAGGAGCTATGACGAGAGTTGAAATAAGACGATTCAGCACTGTAACAGAGTTAATTAAATTTCATATCATTGCTTTTAGATGTAATTGAAGGACTCAGAGAGAAGCAGAATTACAAAAGAAGTTCATCAGAGAGACATTCGATTTTGTATGCCACTCCTAATCTATCCGATTAATTCATCATAGTCCCATTACACAATAATTTATAACAAGTTCAAAATCGACAACAAAACATTGTTTTATTGTAACAAAAGGAGCTATTACGAGAGTGGAATCAACAGCTTGGCAGAAATCCATCGTTGCTCCAAAACACTTACAAAAACTTGTAAAAACACAAATTTTTAGAGTAATTTTACCCAAACAAGAAAAGAAACGAGAAAAAACAACAGATCTGTGCAGAAGTTGATCTGCTCAGTAGAATACTTAAAACAGAACGAAAGAAAAATCAAACTAGGTTGAAGTATGGATCAAAATGTACACGCTCACTCACTCGATCAGAACTGCACTGATTGAAAAACTCAAATATAAAGAGCAGAAATATAAAAGTCAAGATGAAACAGATAAAACAAGTTCGATTTGCGAAAAGATAGAAGAGAATCTGGTGAACTTGGCAACATCAGATTCAGATCTACATTTCAACACTGGAACGGAGAAAAGAGCGATATTTTATCTCCAGTTAAGAGAATAAACAAAAAGAAGAAGAGAGGAGGAATGTGAAAGAGCTGATGCCTCAGAGCGTAGCAGGAGTGGCAGCTATATAGAGGCTAGAATAGAAACGACGAAATAAAATGTACGAACCACCTAGTAAAAGACATAAATACCCCTCCTATGTAAACAGGCCGCATTGTTGGGCTGAACTAAGAATCTGAGATCATCAGATCCGTTTTAGTATGGCCTTGGTAGCTGTCGGCCTGTCGCCATAAATAGGCTTTTTAGTTGGGCTGGGTTGGTTCTTTTAGGCTTTTTTTTCATTTTATTCAGATCAACCCTCCTAAATTTTGAGCTGCAAACATCTTACCTTCTCAACAACTGCACCAACAATGGGATTTGGGACATTAATATTATATGATAGAAGATGTGCACAGCCACAAATTGACTACACAACTTAAGATAATGCCATTAGTTGCCCTCAAAAAGACAATGCATTGGTATTTGAACTTCTGAGATGTATATCTTAAAGTTCTGAAAAAAATTGGTGGGAGTTTGTTTGACCCCACTAGTTTTGAATATATATATATATATATATATATATATATATATATATATATATATATATATATATATATATATATATATATATATATATATATATAAGTGAAATGCGTGGGTATTAAATCATTATTTTTAGACAAGATACATGGAATAACATACTCGGGATTCACCTACGGGTTATTACTTGTCAAAAAAAAAAAAAAAAAAACATACTCAGGATTCATCCTTGAATATTTGGCACTCTTTGTAATGGACTTCTTTTTTTCTTTTTGACGAGATTCTTGCCCAGATCATGAAATCTCAAGATTTGTTGAATTTATACCAAATGCTGATTTTTTTTTTTTTATTATGTTGGCTAGTGGTGGGCAATGAGCTATTTAAAACGAAAGATTTTGATTGGAGGGGATAACTCAATAAAATCCTTACAATTTAAGAGAGGCCATTCCTTGAAAGGTCAGCTATACAAACAACAGCCCCACTGAAAGCCCCACAAAGACGTATTTAATTATTATTTTTGGTACGGTTTGGATTTTTCACTATATATCTTCATTGAAGAGTTTTAAAGGTAAATCTATTGGTGTGAGCGTTTGGATCGTTGGAAGAAAGAAGAAGAAGAAAGAAGAAAATGAAAAAAAAATTATAAACAATCAAAATTCTTCACAAAATTACACACTTCCCAATACTTCTTCCTTTCTTTCCTTCTTCCCACACCTATCCAAACGCACCCATAAAAGTATCCAAACGGTTGAACTCAAACCAAACTTGCTTAGTACAATTTTTTATATCAAAATATCATTAAAAAAAAAGTTCTACTGCTTCAATTATGACTCCAAATTCCAAAATAAATAAAAAATGAAACTGTCTGCATACTAAAAAAAAGGACGGGCAAATAAAATCCGAATAAATGGTTTTAAAAAAAGATAAACACAGTAAATTTTGGTTTTTTATAAAATTGTTATATGACGACAAATTCATATATTGTATAGTAGTTGATTTCGGTAGCCTTTTAGTATGAACCAGAGCGAAGGAAGGGTAGTGTAATCGAGGTATTTTGCTCCCGTCGCTGTTGTTGGGTGAATCGAAGCAAACTCAATTAAACTACAATCCATAAACAGCTCAATCACGGAGAAGATCTATTAACCCCCCCCCCCCCCTCCAAAATCGAGGTGTATCCAAAACACACCAAGACATTTAACATTTTACCTAAAATACCACTCGTTTTTCTTTTCTCCGACAGTGGGACTCCCACAATTCATCTCTCTTCCCATTTAAACTAAAAAGGATAATATAGTCCAAGAAAAAGAGTACAGCTGTTAACTTCAATGTATGATTTTAGAGACCTAGAGCAGGGTATCTTCGTTTTTCTAAACTTCCTTCATTTTCTTTCCTCTTCTGTTCCTTTCCTTAGCTCATGTTCATCCCTTCTAAAGCACGCCCTAAGCCAACGAGTTATGCATCTCTGTAGTAACGTGGTGTTACCGTGTTGAGAGTGATATGATCCTCGTGCTTGCCTTTTTTTCACTACAAATATAAGCCAACGAGTTATGCGGACCCGAATCCCGTGTAGCGCGGGACACCGTGTAGCGCGCGTACGAGCTGTCTGATCTTGATCGGACGGTTTATTTTTTACGGGCCTATCAATCTAGATTACATGCACGGAGCTCCCTTGTCCATTGGATCTTAATCAGACGGCTACGATGCCGCGCTACACGGTGTGCCGCGCGGCACCAGATCTGAACTCCGAGTTATGCATCTCTGCGAGACATAATTCAGACTTCCCCTCGAAAGACTTGTCTTTTCATTGCTTTCTTTTTTTCAATTATATAATGTATAATAACAGTCTGGGCTATTTGAAACTTCTGCTATGTATTTCTTGGGTGATTTTACAACTAATATATATGGTTCCATTTGGATACGTTGAGAATAAGGTAGGAAGAAAGAAAAAGGGAAGAAATTTATTGGGAAGGGGTAAATTTATTGGGAAGTGTGTAACTTTTGTGAAGAGTTTGGATGATTAGAAATAAATTTATTGGTAAAAAGTGGTTATTCCTTATTCCTTATTCCGGGAAGAAGTCATCCAAACGGAGCATATAATATTTTAATGGAAGAGCTATGGGCTGTTTGGATTCTCCAAGGAATTTGGAGAATTTCATCTTCCTACCATAAATTTATTATAAACAAACTAAATTCTTCACAAAATTACACACTTTTCAATAAATTTATTCTCAGAAATTGCAAGTTCTCCAAATTCCTAAGCGATCCAAACGGCCCTATGAATATTTTATAATTGTCAAAATTTGTTATAACACTGTACTTGAGTGTTGAAGTGTTTTTTTCTGCCCAAACTCCTGATCATATATTCGTGATTTCCAAATTTTCCAATGGTTAATTTGTATATTTCCTGCTACAGGAATGTGACCTTGTTGGGACTCACGTGGTGCTGTTTTCATATTTTTCTTTTGGCGGCCTCAATAGTCTCCTTTCTCTGTCCGAACGGTACATGTCCCTTCCTTTTCTCTTTTATGCCACACCTGCACACCTTATTTCTGGGAAGATTTTAAATAAAAGTTATAAAACGCATGTGATTGATTTCTATTGGTCCATTTCAAAAGATAAGATCAATGTTAACATATTTGTCTTCATATTTAATCAGTTTTAATTTATAAAAAAAAATTACTGTTGAATATTACAAGTTGTTACATCATTAAATAATTTTCTTTAGTGGGGGGCAGCTATATACTTTTCGCAACCACCTAGAAGTATTTTATTTTTCTGTCTTATGAATTAACAGCACATGTGTTGTAGAGTGACATCAGCAAAAATGAAAATCTCAAATTATCAGAGAAAATCAATACATAATTCTCAAAATCAAACTTTTACTTTATGTATAATTTATTAGTTTATAACATTTGCAATTGTATTGTCCGGAGATGGACAAAAAATGAGCTTTTCTCTTCTACCAGTGCTTATCGCACCCTCTCGAATATTAGTGTCCGCTCAAGATTTTTTTCATTTTTTTGAAAAATTAAAGCAGTAAAGTATATATATATATATATATATTGGCTTCTGCTTCTGGGCTGCTTACTCACTCAACAGAATCTCCTTTTAAAATGCTATTCATCTCATGCTTCCTGCCCCAGCTGCAATACGGGTACAATTGAATCTTCGGACTGTTAGAGTTATGTCCTAGAAGTCAATAATTTAATGACTTAATTATTAGTTTATGTTATAGATGATATATTATCATCTGTTCCTAGGTTTATTATTGACAGATTATTCAGGTTGAGGATCTGAATTGTAGATCTCTGTGGATCATTCTTTAGAATGACAATAATAAATCTAAACGGTCCATAATCTTGATAATTAACAAAGGAACATTAATTATCATATAAGATTAGTATGCAAGTTAAGTGATGATTAAGTTCTACTAATCATAGGTAAAGAGTTACCAACTTAATTGCATATGTATATGTTATGGAACATAGTACAGGACTTGACCCAATGAAATAAACATATGGATTGTGTTAAGTGTCATTGTTTATTTCGTTATGATTTTTGTTCTAAGTTTGAGATGTTTATCTTTTCCACATGAGGATAGGTTCAATAAATATTGTCTACCGCTGATTCCCGATAAGGGCTGCTATACGGACTTTATTTATGTTCTCTTGAATTGTGCGGGGAAAAGCTAATCATCAAGAAAACCGTATGTCCCTCATTAATTCACTTAGTGAGTGACGATATCTGTTTGGGCCCCTTGATGGAGTTGGATCGTATGCGCGCAACTAAGCGATCAACTCTAGATCAAGAAACGTATAATCTGCAAGAATGACACATTCCTATCTTGGATTATACGATGATATCGTGTGACATAAGAATCAAAATAGAGAAACATATTTATTCTCTTATGCAGGATTGAAATATTGTAGCAGTACACTATTTATGCGAATTGGGAGTCATAACGTGTTGCTAGATACCGCTTATGATTATTGGAATTAAATAACGATTTAATTCCATGGCCAACATAGCATAAATCCTCAAAGGGTCACACAAATAGGACATTAATCACACAGTGCATTATTTATTTATTCACAGCAGTAGGTTCTGTGGAAATATGATAAGATTGATTAATTAATTATATACCGTTGCGAACCGTTATAATTAATTAAGTCAATGGATCATATAGAAATAAATTAATGCATTAACTAATCCTAAAATAATTATTAATGAGTTAATAATTAATTTAGTTCAACACTTATCAATATAAATGGTTATATTGATTAATTGGGCCGTTATTTAAATAGCAAATATATAGCCCAATTAAAGAGCAAAGTTGAGGGACCTTAATTATATGAATTAATGGTCCAAATGAAGGGGTTAAATGGCCCATAAAGGTCCATTTCGTGGCTGCCCATTATGGTGGTAGGTGGGATGACATAGTTGTAATTATGCAAGAGGTCAATTAGGTTTTGTGCTCTATATAAGGACCACTTATGAGAGCCTCCACCTAGCTTTCTCTCTCCTTTCATTTCCTCCCATGAGGCCGCCACTTTTTCACCCTCTCCTTCTCTCTTTTGCTCATGTGTTGAGCTATTTTCTCTCCACTAAATCAAGGTTGTTGATTGATGCAAGAGAGAAAACCATAGGGATTAGGCTTGTTCTTTAGGTATGCTAGCACGTACCTTGTAGAATGTGATTAATCCTCCTTGGTGGACTCGAGGGCGGTTACGAGACGTGGTAGAGACGGTGTAGAAGGCACGCCATCAATTCCCATGCCTTGGTCGAGCCCCGCGAATACGATTTCGCGGGAGGTATCGATTTCTCCTCTTTCTCTTTGTGTCTATTGCTTAAAGTACTAGATCTCGTGTTGCTTGTGTTTTAATTGGATTAATTAAGGGTAATTAGTCACAAAATTAAAATTGGGCAATTTCCTAACACGGACCACATTTTCCTGCATTGTCAGTTTGTGATTACTATTTGAACACGTATCCAATTCCACTTCAGAATTTCGAACTTGGACTTCTCTTTAGACCGCTGCAACTTCTAGCTTTCTATCAAGAGTTCAGGGATCAGTAATTGGGACATTATTTGGGTTGTAGCCTCTTGGAACATTTGAAAGGCGCGTAACAAAAGGATCTTCTCCGATTCAAACACTCCGGCCAATCTTCTAATTCGGAACATTTTCGACGATATTACAGCCCATAGTAGACATGCTTAGGATTTTCTAGATTTTATAACTTCTTAGGCTAGTTTTTTTTTCTTTTCTTTTCCCTTTTGTAAATAACTTTTTTAATACAATTATGTCGGCGTGGTAATTGTCACTTGATCCTAAAAAAACATTTGCAATTGTAATTAGGTGTTATGTGTATTAACAGATTTGCAGTGATTATTTTAAAGTGTCATTGTGTCAAACAAAAAGTAGTATTAGAAAATAAATATTTAAATATCACTGTATGTACTATGCATCACAAAATACATCATAGAATATTAATTTATTCTGCTTAAGTTAATTAATCACTCCTTATGATTAAAAGGCTGATTAAATGCAAATTATTCGATCAATATCGAAAGACTGTGGCTCTATACTTGTTGCTCGTTTATGATCTTTTATTTATATCGAAACATTACATCAAATATTATTTTTTTTAAGATAATTACATCAAACATTTATCTTTAGTGGGGGGGGGGGGGTGATATATGCTTATCGCAACCACCTACGACTATTTTATTTTTTTTTCAATAATTTCTTTTATTTATATCTGTAAATTAATTAACAGCATAAGTATGCGTTGAAGAGTGACATCGGCAAAAAAAAAAAAATCATAAAATTATCAGAGAAAATCACTACATCATTCTCACAATCAAACTTTTAGTAAATGTTTGATTTATAGCATTTGACATTGTAGTTTGGGTGTTCTATATTAACAAAATATGTCACTTATTTTTAATTCAATAGAATATTAATTTATTCCGATTGAGTTAATTAATCACTCTTTTTTATTAAATGTTGCAATTTATTCGATCAATATAGAAAGCTTGTGGATCTATACTTGTTGGTCATTTATGATCATTTATTACGATCACTATTACGATCATTTATTTTTATTTGATGGGAATAGACAGGTAGAACACTTTAGACTACTTAGACTAGACCACGCTTGACTTTACTATTATTTTTCAAATAAACTAGACGTTAATGCTAGGTTTAGGGCTGTACAGAAAAATAAAAAACCCGCCCGACCCGCTTCACCCGTCTAACCCGACCCGTTTTTTAGCGGGTTTAGACAATAACGGGTTGGGTTCGGGTTTTACATTTGACAACCCGTCTATACTGGTTTGGGTCGTATTATTATTTTGGTAAACCCGCTTTTACCCGACCCGTTGTTTAACTAAACATTTATCCCCTAATTTCCTTCAGCGAACAACCTAGAAAGAAAAAAAAATTTTCCGCAGGCCACAGCGGAACCCTACTCCCTCAAACGACGCCTCGACTTCCCCATCTGCGCGACGCCTTGGCTCCTCCTCATATGACCTCGATCTCCTCTCGCAGACCACGCTGCATACTCTCTAATTAATATCCCGATGCCTCGAATAATGGTACAAATCTGTTTTCAGTTATAACAAATTCGTTTCAAATTCTTCTTTATAATTTATAAATATTATCTATAGTGCTAGTGTAATGCATTTTTCGACTCTCTCTCGGTCAGTCTTTCTTTACATTTTTTTTTTATAAATTGGAAAACTTTTCTATCTAATTGATATCTAGTCATCGTTTAAGACTACAAATACAAGATTTCAACTTGTACGAGATCTCAAGAAAGCTGGAACATCAAAGCAAGAAGTAGTGAGGTACGTCATTTTCTTTTTGCCATGCCATGTTAAATTAACTAGCGAATTTATTTTACATACACATTTTTATTAGTTTCAAAGAGCTTCTAACATGGTACCCGTTTATTATGTGATCTTATTTTAGTTTTAAAAGGCTTTAATATTTTATGGGATTTCACTAAACCGTTAATCTTTCTGTTAACAACTATAGGTACTTCAACTCAAATCGAACAACTACTAGTCTCGATGGGAATCTCAGTGAAACAACCACAAAATGATTTGAATGGTCCAATCTTGACAATACAGAGACTAAGGTATCTTTAATCCACCTGCTTGCCTCCTTCAAAGACTTTGAGTCTTGGTAATGGCTTACACATGCTGTCATAGTCTAAGGTCAGAAGCAGTGCCTTTTACCATTAGATGTAGTTGAGAGAGAGTCAAAATCTAATTCTACCAGTTGCACTTCACTATTAGTAATTACCATTTACCAACATCAATATAGCTGGATCAATTGATTTTTTCTGATCAGGAACTAAAATTGGAGCAATTATGTGTTTGACAATGTGCTTCTATGATTTATTTTTCTTCTTGTTGGTATCTTTTTAATATTGCAGGGAAAAGAAGTAAAAAATCAAGAAGGGAAATTTAGAGATTTTGAGAGCTAAACTTTTAGTTTTAATTTTATTTATCGTGATGAAAATATATTTTTGAGACTTTTATCATTTTTTGGTATGTCATTGGCGAAAATTGTCGCGGTCTTTTATTTCTGAATTAATATTTTATCATTTTTTGGTATGTCATTTTTTGTCAAGAGTATTATTTGTCTAGTTATTTTTATTTAATTAATATTTGTCAATTTTATTATGTACTATATAAATTATAACCCGTTGAACCCGAAAACCCGTAAAAACCCGTAAAAACCCGTAGATAAAAATTTATATGGGTTGGGTTGGGTTACGGGTGGGTCAAGTAAAAAAAAATTTCAACCCGGTATTATTGGGTTGGGTTGAAATATTGATAAAAATATACAAAACCGCCCGTTGTACAGCCCTAGCTAGGTTAAACATTTTTTAAGAAACGGTTACATATTTAAATTAAAAAAATGGAGACGTCCATTTCATGGGCACTGAAGAACAACATCGTGATCTCCTCTCTCTCTCTCTCTCTCTCTCCCCAGTCTTCAGTCTCCGGAGTCTAGAATCCAGATCCCGCACTTTCTTAGAAAATTAAAAAAATAAAAAAATACCCTTCTAATCTCCCATGTTGTGATTTGTGAACTCCACAAGCTCAGCTCAACTCAAGTAACTCAACTCAGCAAGCAAGAAAGCTTCCCACATCACCCCCCACACACACACCACCGCCATCTCTCTCTTCTCCATTTCTCTCCATATATATAACAAATGCAACAAAACAAACCCACGGATCCGCCACCTCCTCCCCATCCCCACCACCCGCCACCTCTCCCTTCGCCTCCTTCAAACCCTAACCCTAACCTCAACCTTCCCTGCGCTCTCCCTCCTCCTTCTTCCAATGCCTTCTCCGGCGCCGCTCCTCCGCATTGTCCTCCTGCGCGCGGGTCCCACCACCGCCGCGCCAGATCTGAAGTCGCCTTTCGCATCCCCGACGATCTCGACCTCAGCTCCGGCGATCCCGTCTCCACTGGCAGCTTCGACGAGATCGGATCGGAAGACGATTTGTTCTCCACTTTCATGGACATAGAGAAGATTAGTAGCAAGATCGATGGGAGTGGGTCGGGATCAGAGGGAGGAGGTGGTGGCAGTAGGGATCGAAATGGAGAGGGTTCCGTTGGAGGGAATGGAGGCGCCAATGGAAATGGCATCCCTCGGCCCAAGCATAGGCATAGTAATTCCATTGATGGATCCGCAATGCTCGGCTCTGGTGGGCCCGGTTCGCTCTTTAACGAGGTCATGGAGGCTAAGAAGGCCATGTCAGCTGAGCAGCTTGCTGAGCTGGCCACAATTGACCCAAAACGCGCTAAGAGGTTTGTTTTGTACTTTGTTGAATTCAGCGTGGTTCTTTTTGGTAACCTTTAGTTTTGATGCTCCTTTTTAGGAGCAATGTGCATATTTTAGAGTGTAATGTCTACTTATTTTTGTTTTTGCATCACTGCACATTGTAATTCCATCCATCTGTGCAATTAAGTATTATAGATAATGTATAATTCAGGATTCTCTATTTTTCTGGTTGTTCTTGTGCAATAGTTTAACCCTAAACGACCACCAATAAATGCAGAATCCTGGCCAATAGGCAATCAGCAGCTAGATCAAAAGAGAGAAAGGCACGCTATATAGCTGAGCTGGAACGCAAGGTGCAAACTCTTCAAACCGAAGCCACTACACTATCTGCACAGCTCACTCTATTTCAGGTACATTTTTCTTAAAAAGGCTTCTTATTTTCCCGTATTGTTCTACATTTCATCCATCTATATGCTTCTGGTTTCTGCCAAATATTTGATCTGTATTAGGAGGAACTTAGCTGACTACAAGTCTTAGCTTGTTTGGCTGAGGCAAATCTTTGGTTCTCCCAACCGCCTGATCTAAAACAAACAAGCCGAACTGAATTATTTATGGTGCTCCTTTGATGTGATCTGGTTTGTTTTGTCTAGATCAGACTATTCCTGCCTAAAATGAGTACCTGTACCCAATTCAATCAACTAAGTCCTTTATTCTGCTGTTATGCCTTAAATAAGCTTTAAAAAGGGCTATCTGTTGTGCAATTAAACACCAAAGGCCTGGAAAGAAGCTGTAAGCCTGTGACAAAGTGAAAGGAAAACACTGGCCAAATTAGTACTGACACCTAATTCCTGCAGTTACAAATCTGTCACTGTATCAAATTCTGGGGGTAGTAAGTAGTAACGCTTGGCTAGGTGAAAACATACTTGTTGTTAGCTATAATTTAATTCATATGCAATGAACTGTTCTTGTGCTTTTGCTTCAAACACAATAATCTGAAATTTGAGATAACTTGAGGATAACATATATATTCCTTGTAGAGAGACACCACTGGGCTTTCAGCTGAAAATGCAGAGCTTAAAATAAGGTTACAAGCTATGGAGCAACAAGCCCAGTTACGTGATGGTAAGCTTCCCTATTCATTTATATATATGCTACTTTCTGTGTAGCAAATTTTTTTTATCTTAAACTGCTGTTGAGTTGGTCCTTGCAATATCTCATTTGCTGTTGGTTTTGAAATAATACAAATCAAATGAGCAACTCTCTGGATTTTCAGTAATGCATGATAAACCAACTGGTTCTAGCTGGAAGTCAAAAGTCAAAACCTTAGATTCTGGGCCAATTATTGGCAGTTGACTACAATTTTGACATTTTGAGCAAACATATAATAGTATAATTAAGTCTTCACTTCTTGGTACTTTCAATAATCAATAATAAAAATTGTAGTCACTTTTTATGGCCTTATATGGCCTTATTGATAGTATATTACTAGATCCATGTTTTCTTTAAGTGCCTCTACTAATGTCGACATAGAAAAAGCTACACAATAAGGTGGCTATTGTATTATAATTGGAGTGTACTGCACCATAAATGTATATCATGTAAAAAGAGTACAACCTATCAGAAAGGTATACTGTGGAAAACTGCAAACGAGAGGGATTGCAAAAAAGGTTATACCAAATTAAAAAGTTCTTCCTAATCTAAAAATGTTAACCTTAGTGCATTTTCTTATTCATTTTCAGCTTTAAATGAGGCACTAAAGCAGGAAGTAGATAGGCTGAAGATGGCAACGGGGGAAATGTCAAATCCAAGTGAAACATTTAACATTGGAATGCAACACATCCCCTCTTTCAACCATCATTCCTCCTTGTTTGCTCTGGCACAAGCTCAAGTGCAACAGCAACAACCAAACCAAAGCCAGCACCACAATCACCATACTCAATCTCTCCCCCAATTCCACCATCAGTCTCCATTCCACAACCACAATTCCATACCTGACATCATGCACCAAGAATCTATCGGACGGTTGCAGGGCCTGGAAATAAGCAAGGGGCCTGCTGTTGTTGTCAAATCTGAGAGCTCTTCTATTTCTGCCAGCGAGAGTAGCAGCACCTTTTAGCCTGACCTAATTTGTTAGATTGATTCACTTTGTTTATAGCCTGACCTATTTGTCGTTTGTTTGTTCATTGCTGCTTTCTTCGTTTTGGGGGGTTTTGAAATTTGTATTCTTTTGTTGTTCAATTTGTTGGTTCTATGCGGCGGGAAATGTTTGTAATTTGTTTCGGTTTGTTTCACGTGTTGTAAGTTATGTGGGATGTTGGATGGCTAAATGAGGAATTTGGGTTGTTTTTTGTTGTATTATTGAGGGGTGGAAACTTGTTATTATGGATTTCTGTTTATGCTTATATTTTGGACGGAAGTCAAAAGTGTTGTAACGTTTGTGTTTTTTTTTGGTGGTCTGTAATGTCGTGTAAATTACTGAACTTTACACTTGTCCAGCTCTGGCGCATATCAACTGCTTTTTTCTGCCTACTGATGTTTATCGCCCATGACGATTGCTTTGATTATTCTCCTAACGGAAGGTACTTAAATTTTTTTTTCAATCGTACTAAAATTGAATAATCATTTCAACAGTGCTTAAGTTGAGTTGTCATTATGCATGAATATGCATTTTTATGAACATCCTCTTGATACAAACATGTAAAGACTGAAACCAATGTATTTCTATTTGGGTGCGTTTGGATAGGTGTGGGAAGAAGGGAAGAAGGGAAGAAGTGGGAAGAAGTATTGGGAATTGTGTAACTTTGTGAAGAGTTTGGATTGTTTATAATTTTTTTTCTTCCCATATTCCTTCTTCCTCTTCTTCTTCTCTCATCCAAACGCACCTGAGAAGCTTACCTACTCGGCTCTCAAGTGCTGTTGGTTTTTATTCAAATTCCAATGCTAAAAATGTATACACCACCTTTGATTTATTTTACATGTTTCATCTTCAAGCGCAGTCCTTCCTGATTTTAATGTTTTGATTTATTCTACATTTCTACATGTGTTCTCCTTTACGCGAAGTGCTTCCTGTTTTGAGTGTTGCGCATATGATTCATGAACACAATTTTGTGAAACCAAGGGTCGCTGAAATGCCATGGCCCATGGGTTGTCCATCATAATACCACTAAAAAATTGTATTTCACGTCTCCACTCTAAGAAAAATTCGAAAAAAAATATAAATGTTATTAAATTTCGAAAATATTACTAATTAATCGGAATTATATAAATAGGTTCGCAACATCATGTCTTGAAAAAATCGATACTGATATCATTCTTTCAAAGAACGTATCAGCTAATGTTGATATCGTTCTTTCAGCTAACGACGATTTTTTAGTTAATTTTAGTATTTTTTTAATAATTTAATATTTTTTAAGAGCAAAATTCTAGTGCCACCACTTTTGATTGCCACCATTTGTTGCAGCTTCATAGTTTATCAATATTTAGTTATTTACAAATTTTAAAATTCAAATGTTGAATCTAAACCGTTGATCTTGTTAAATATAATTTAAAATCTTGAAGTTGATTTGATATTCAATCAAGTGGTAAAAAAATGAACGAATCAGATTAACTATGACTGATTAATTCTAAAATATGTTCATTGTTTAATCACTTAATAGAGTATCAAATCAACTCTAAATTATATAAAACTTATATGAAAACGCATCATTCGTTAAATTGAACAAGATCGACGGCTTGTATTGCTTTAATTTTAAATTTTTTAAATATTAATTAAATATGAAGTTGTGGCAATTCGTGGCGACTAAAAAAATGGAAGTCCAACTTTGGTTCAACATTTATCGCGCTCGCGCGATACTACAGCTAGTTGATTTTAATGTATCGATGCTCCCGAAACACGAATCCCCATCCGCTCCCGCGCGGGACCGTCCAGCGCAGCTTACGAACCGTCCGATCTGATCTGGACGGTTCGGGCCTATCAATCTAGTTACATGCACGGGGCTCCCTTTGCCATTGAGATTAAATCAGACGTCTGTGATTCCTGCGCTGCACGGTCCCGCGCGGGACTGGATTTCATTTCCCCGAAACACTAATGAGAAGAAATTCCTGAAGGGCCTACCCATAAAAATAAATGAGAGGAAATGAAAAGAAAAAAAACTAATGGCCTGAGTTGCCGAAAATTTCTTTCCTTACACCAGGATTGAATAGATATAGGAAATGAAGAGAAAACTATGGTGAAATAGCTCACAGATTTTAACTAACAATCCGTACCCCAAATCGAATGGAAGAAAATCTAGACAAATTTTCTTTTCAATCATTTCCCTCTCCCAAAGGACCCTGATATTGTGTATGAATAATAAGGAGGAAATGGAGTGGAAGAAAAATTTTTGGAGGGGAGGGAATTGAAAAAAAGAACAATTAATAACTTTGGCTTTTCTTTGCACTGTGATCTTCGAAGGGGTACCGCCAGATGCAGACGAGGTAATCAGGAGGACGATTCAAGACAATAAGGCTTGGATCTTTAACTGTTAGTACTAGTACTACTTGGTATTTTTAGTCAGGATGTATTGATTTGTTGTTGTTTTGTAGTCTTAGTGCCTCACTGTAAATTGCTTTTCTTTTTCATTTTTCTGTAATTTGTTTGTACCAATTTTTACTGGTTCGATGAAATTGTAGGAAGACAATCGTCTACCTACCTTCAAAAAAAAAACCTTTGCCTTTTCTTTGGTTTAGTAATCAACTCCTCACGCAAGACCGTTTACTGAAATGGAACTGTATTAATAACCATGGTTGCTGCTTTTGTGATTCACAGTTAGTTGAAACACCTATGCATCTCTTTTTTCACCTGCAGCTTTGCTAGGGAGATCTGGTAACAACTACATTGACTTAGATCTTTACAGCTACCAGTTCTGCACGACGACCGCCATACTACTTTTGCTCATACAATTGAAAATGTCAATGGAAGAGGAAAGGACTTGGCCATAGTCTACATAACTTCTGGTGCCTGGTGGCTTTGGAAAGAAAGGAATGCGAGAATCTTTCGAGGAAAAAAATGTTCCATGCAGACAATTCTTCATGAGATTATTCACCGTGCAAGAGATTGCCTTAGTTACTGCTGATTTTATTTTTTCCATTTTTTTTCTTTCCACTAGGTAGCTGCTACCTAAATATTCTAAAAAAAAACAATTAACATTTTATTGATTAAATGTTTAATTTTTTCCTTCCATTTCATTCCCTCCTTGTTCTAATGATAATTTGTTTGGATTAGAGAAAACGGAAGAAAAAATCAGAGCTAATAGGGATCATTTTCAATATTTCTCATCTCTATCATCCTTAAAAAACGTACTTTTATTTTTAGAATGTCATCTCTAGCTAATCTAGTGCTCATCCTCGTTCCTTTTTTTCTTTCCTAGTATTTCCCCTCTTTTCTTGCTTGTTCCCTTACCCACCCCATCTAGGGAATTGCATCCTCTGGATGTCCATCCATGGATGGTTTTCGATCTTAGCCGTCTGATTTAATCTCAACGGCTATAGATGCCCCGTGCATAATATCAAGATTGATAAGTTCGAAAAAATCTAACCGTTAAAATCAAATCGGACGATTCGGATCAAAAACGTCCACTGGATGGTTGTATTAAACCATCCAGAAGATATTCTCCCCCCCCCATCTAGTTCCTACACTATTCTCATCCCCATCCCCATCCCCATCTCTCTGCCGCTGACTAGCTACAATTTGGTATACGACTAGCACAATTGGGTTTACCAACTAAAACACTTAAGTAGAACAATTTGGTATATGAATAAAAATAATTAAAACAATTATGTATATTAAGTAGAACAATTATGTGTGCGTGTGTATTTATTGTTATATTCTAGTTGGGAGTGCGTGCATACGGAGAACATATTAGAAAATTGTCATTCTTCAAATCTAATTATTTTTATTCATATAATTAATTGTTCTACTTAAGGCATATAATTGTTCTAGTTAATAAATCTATTTGTTTTAGTTGGTAAACTTAATTATGCTTATTAGTAAATTCAATTGTTCTGGTTTGAGGAAAGGGTCAGCAAAAGAGGGTTGGAGATGGAATGAGAACAGTGTAGGCGCCGGATGGAGTAGGTACATGGAAGAA
Organism: Rhynchospora pubera; assembly: GCA_028095005.1. NCBI lineage: Eukaryota > Viridiplantae > Streptophyta > Magnoliopsida > Poales > Cyperaceae > Rhynchospora > Rhynchospora pubera. The sequence goes on along the minus strand of CM051462.1, from coordinate 148,188,472 downwards.
GGAATGAAGACAAACACAATGAAGATATGAGGGAAAATATAAGAATGGAAAAGATGAGGATGAGCATTGGATTATGAGACGAGGGAATAAAAGAATATTGAGGATGGTGGAAAGTAATTCCGAAAGAAAAAAAACAGAAGGAACGAAAAAAATTATATTGGAATAGACTAACTTGCTCTGATGAATAATGAAAGGAAAGGAAAAAAATTTCATCCTTTCTTTTTCCTTGTTTGTATTATTAGAATAATAAAAGAAAATTTAAAATAAAATAGTTACAAATAACAAGAATATCCTTGATGCTTTCAAATTGTTTTGTTTATATGTGTGTATATGCCTGTTCGTTTCATTTAAGTTATTTAAGTATTTAACTTATTTACCCTATATCTCCATTCATGGAGAAAGATGGAGTGAGCATGATGTGTTTCTTTGAGAGAGTATGGTTCTCTCAAGTCCTTTTCTTTTTTGAAGATAGAGAATAGGTTATGAACCTAATTGTTGCTGATAATTCGTAAGTTTGATTTTGTATTGTAAACGTGTTTTTTTTTTATGTTTAGTTCTGAGGGTGGGCCCATTTAATTTTGGAGGTAGTCTTCTAGGACAAGAACAAACACGCATATACACAAGTAGACCTGTCAAACGTTCAAAACATTCACGTAAGTGATCGATTACGTTTAATGTTCCGTTCAGTGCAAGGAAAATTTTTGTTTTAATATTTAACGTTTCATTTAGTAAACGTAAGAAATTTTCATTCTGTTGAATGTTTCGTTTATTTAAACATTACAATCGTTAAAGACGTTATAAATGTTGATTGATCATCAACATTTTCATTTCAATCCCACCCCCAAAAGCACAAAAATAAGATATTTTACTTTACAATTCCTAATAACAGCAATTACCACAAACGAGCTCTCATACAAGTTCAAACAACATTATAAAAAGGTCCCTGAGACCAGCATTTATTATAAATTTGCCCTACAAGTTTTGAAGTCATGCCAGAATGGTAGTAGCACCTTAAACCGACCCGGTACAAGGTATAGAGGGGTCAAGCATACCACAAACCTCACAAAACTGAGATGATTTTGGTAGGAACTGAGAGTAGCTGGATTCCAAGAGGAATAAACTGCAAGTATAAGTGAAGAAACGAGAGTAAATAAAGACTTCGCATTATGTTACAATCATCACAAGGTAAAAAGGAAAGCAACTACCCAATGTGCAACTAAGCCAGTAAAATTGTTATTTAAGTGCATAATTTTCATTTTTTATGGTTAATTACTCTTAATTAGTCATAATTAAGCATGCACAAACAAAGAAACTAGTACTTAGCCATTCACACAAAGAGAAGAGGTTCAAAGATATACCTCTCTTGATATAGTAATCAAGAGGCTTGAACCAAGGATCAATCGAAGGTGGTGCGTGCTCTAACGATCTCCAAGTCGCAACTCCTCGAGTCCACTTTGGTATTAACCAAATCCTCAACAAACTATGCTAATAGTTTGGAGGATTAGACTAATCCCTAGTTAACCCGTTCTTCTAGCAAATCAACAATTCTATTTGAGAAAGAAAGGGGCTCAACACATGAGCAATAGGGAGAGGAAGAGGGAGAGAGGCGCCGGCCACAAGAGAGGGGGGGCGGCTAGGGTTAGGGGAAGAGAGAGAGATGGATTTGCAACCATACAACTCTTTATATAGTGTGCTAACTCTACCTACCTCACACCATCTAATTACAAGATTGTCACTCACCTACCTCCATGCAAGGCCGGCCACATATTGGGCCCTTTATGGGCTATGTGTTTTGCATAAAGGATCCACTCAATCAATTATTAAATGGACCTTTCTTGTTGCTCCCAATTTGGTTCCCTATTGGGCTTTTAATTAACACTTTAATTAAAGCCTTTTAATTTATACATGTGTTGAATAAATAATTATTAACTTAATAATAATTATTTAGGGAATAGAAAATGCATTAATTTATTCCTATGTGATCTCTTTGATTTAATTAATTATAACGGTCTATAACGCTATTTAATTAATTAATCAACTTATCATATTTTGCAATACTATCTATTGTAAATAAATAAATAATGCACGTATGGTTAAAACACCAATTTTGTATGACCCTTTGAGGATTTATGCTACGTTGGACATGGAGTTAAATCGCTATTTAATTCCAATAATCATAAGCGGTATCTAGCAACACGTTATGATTCCCAATTCGCATAAATAATGTACTGCTACAATATTTCAATCCTGCATGAGAGAATGATTAGCTTCTCTATTTTGATTCTTATTTCACACGATATCGTCGTATAATCCAAGATAGGAATGTGTCATTCTTGCAGATTATACGTTTCTTGATCTAGATATAATTGTATCAGTTGCTAGCAAACAATCTATCTCCATCAAGGGGCCCAAACAGATATCGTCACTCACTAAATGAATTAATGAGGGACATACGGTTTTCTTGATAATTTAGCTTTTTCCCGCACAATTCAAGAGAACATAAATAACGTCCGTATAGCAGCCCTTATCGGGAATCAGCGGTAGACGATATTTATTGAACCTATCCTCATGTGGAAAAGATAAACATCTCAAACTTAGAATCAAAATCGTAACGAAATAAATAATGACACATAACACAATCCATATATTTATTTCGTTGGGTCATGTCCTGTACTATGTTCAATTAACATAAACATATGCAATTAAGTTGGTTACTCTTAACCTATGATTTATAGAGCTTAATCATCACTTAACTTGCATATTAATCTTATTGATAATTAATGTTACTTGTTAATTATCAAGATTATGGACGCTTTAGATTTATTGTTGTCATTTACTACTAAATGAAAAACAGCGATCTATAATTCAGATCCTCAACTTGAATGAACTGTCAACAAATAAATCAAGGAACAAATGATATAAATCATCAATGACATAAAACCATAGAAGTAGCCAAATATGATTGGCTTATAGGACATATCTCTAACAAAAATAACACACTACACCAATTACTGAGCTAATTCTACATCAAAAAAGTAAATCTATCATGAGGCCATGAGGATCCCAGAAATAACAGAAAATGAAGATTATCAGAGAAAAAACACATCAAATTACCGAAAGACATCTAACAAAACCAAACAAATCAGAGAAAAATGAAAGAGAAGAGGGAGATTGCACATGAACATGTGTTATGGTCCTGTTATGACCCCTAATGATGATTATTCAGCAAAAAAAAAAGATCCATTTACTGGACAATAACATCCAAGAAATTTCCAAAAAAAAAAGGACTCATTTTGAACAAAATCAGAATTTGAACAAATACTAATATTAGCATTTGTAGCTGAAACAACCCCTAGGCAACAACTAAATCCTAACTCAACACTAGAAACTTGAACAAAAAATATACTAAAAAATTTCTATAAAAATGTGTTTTTTCAAAAAAGGGTTTGAAATTGTATTAGAAAGAGGCAAGGGAAAGCAAAAATCCGGCCAACAACACCTTAATTTGCAATTGTGCCTTGCTTCCATCACTTTCCAATTGAAGCATCAAACCACCTCGGTTTACAAGTGACAATGGCTAGGGTTCACAGAGAAACGACAGAAGAAATGACTGATGAAGGATTGAGCAGTGTACAATGATCTACCTTTCCATCGTCGACCACCATGCCCTTTGTCATGGGCAATGTGCGAGAGAGACAAAGAAAGAGATAGAAAGAGAGATGAGGAAGTGTGTGAGAAAAAGAGGAGAAATATCAGCCCTCGAGGTAAATATCTGATCTTATCCTCGTTGTCTCTGCACCTCTACGTAAGATATTTACAAATACTATACTGGTATAGAAACATATATATACTCGTATACGTTCGAACATAAATAAACAAAACGTAAATGGCCCTTACGTTTACGTTTTATTTACGGACGAAAATTTCTACCCATTTTTATTTACGTTTCGTAGGCCCAAACTGAATTATTTTTTCCTCCGTTTAACGTTCCGTGGTCCATATACGAAACGTTAAAACATTAAAATGGATCCATATTGACAGGTCTGTACACAAGCATTTGTGCTTGCTTATTATCGTTTCAAGTTTCAAAGAAACAAGATATAAGCACATCCTCAAGGACACAGCTGTCCATTAGAAAAAATATCTTTTCCTTCCCTCCATTACGCTCCAAATTGGAGGAATTTTTTTTTTGAATGGGAAGTACAGTTTGAAGGAAATCAAAATTTCCTTTCAGTAAATTACAAATCTAAACAACAGTAAAAATTTTCATTTTCCTTCCTCTCTCGATTTTACCTCCATTTCCTTCAATCCAAATTGCGTCGTGTTCCGTTGTTTCTTAATCAACTGCCCTGATTGATCGAGTATCTTTAACAGTGTGTCATAACTAAAAAAGGAATTATTATGTTTGGTATAGCTATGAATAGCCAATTCTCATAATAGCTTGTTCAGTTTTGCTACCCAACAAGTTTCGAATAAGGTGAATAGACAATTCACAAGCTAATTCTAATTCAACCATTTTGATGGAATTAACCAGAATAAGGAGAGAGGAGAGAGAAGAGAGAAAAAAATAAAAAATTGACACCCATGTGAAAGGCTCCCATGTGATTATATATGTGAATAAAAAATTGGCACCCATGATCATGACGGCTACCTATTTCTTATTTTCACAATTTTAATTTCATTTTATCTTACAGTTAATTATTATTATTAGTATATTATATTAATTGTTAATAATAATAATTTTGTTCTGGTAATTACAATTATTTTTATAACATTAATTATTATTAGCAGTATATTATTATAATTACAATAATTATTGTATTAATAATTTTTATTATATTATACGGTTAATTAGTATTATATTATCATTAGCATTATCATTAGTATTATCATTAATAGTATTAGTATTATTTTATTCATTTTTTGAATCAATTATTTAAATAAATTTATTTATTCATTTTAAAGTAATAAATATAATAAATATTGTATTTATTAATATTATCTAAATTATTACTTTAATGATTTTTTAAATTAATATTTTATTATTATTATTAATTATTATATGCTATTTTTATCCATTTTTATAATAACCAATTGTTCAAAACAAAATCAAATCATTATTATATTATTTTATTTTCTTATTCCTATTCACAACACACCATCCAAACAACATCTCCTTATTCATGAATAGACAATTCTAGAAGTTCACGAACTAGGCTAGTTCGCAAGAACCAAACAACCCACGAACAGCCGTAGTTCGTGAACTTCTCTCTAGTTCCTAGTTCTCCAATTTTCATGAACTAGTTTTGTTCGTGGGCCTTTGTTCTTTCCCTTGTTCATCCCTTGTTCGTGAAGCATCCAAACACACTAAGTTCTAATTCAAAATTCTTATTCATGAATTTTCTTATTCATTTTTATTCACTCTACTTCCAAACACACTAAGGGTGTGTTTGGAATGTGTCACGAACAGCTAGTTCGTGAACTAGCGCTGTTCGCACGAACCAAACAACCCACGAACAACCGTAGTTCGTGAACTTCTCCCTAGTTCTTAGTTTCCCGATTTTCACGAACTAGTTTTGTTCGTGGGCCTATTCGTGGGCCTTTGTTCTTCCCCTTGTCCATCCCTTGTTCGTGAAGCATCCAAACACACCCTAAGGGTGTGTTTGGGAGTCAGACGGAATAAGTATTCGCGAACTCACGGTACCATTAAAAAATCATTTTCTAGTTCGGCTCCGCAGTTCGTGAAGTTCTCCAAAAACGGGAAACAAGGAATAAGTGGATTTGTTCGCGTCTCGTGCAGTTCGAGGGGTGTTTGGTACGCACGAACAGATGGTATTCGCAAACAGTGTGTTCACAAGCGTATCCAAACATTTGAAATTTTGAATTGAACGGTTGACTATTTTACTGTCTCAATTATTATGTTACCCGAGTATACAAAAATAGAGATCTTGTTCTTCTATCTTGCGAGAATCGTTCCATCGTGAATCACGACCCTTCATTTAGGAGATATGTTTTTGATATTTGAATTAGTGCGAATTTCAACACAAATCAGGAGGTTATTTTGGGAGATCATTTAATTCCCATAAATAGAATCAATTGCTTTTCAATTCCATATTTTCACGAATTTATTAGGTGTTTGGTCAACCCATTTTTCGAAGTCAGGAGTTATATTCTTCTACGATTTATATTTTCCAACAAGAATCTATGTTTTTTTAACGAGTTTCTCTGAGTTATAATCCATACATTCACCAAAATACAGCAATAATATCTCGAATCGCTCTAAAAAGATGAAATAATAAAGTAAAAATTATGAGTTCTTAGCTGAATCCTATGAAGTAATTCATAATAATTAGTTAGAAAAACGATTCGAGTCGGCAGATATAAATCTAATCTTTACTACTTATAAAAGCACCAGTTCAAAGGTCTATCCAATTTTGAGTTCAAAGATGCAAACAATTGTTTACCCAATGCAATATGGACCGTTTATTTTTGTGATTTGATTAAATCAGTGGTTTGAATTTAATTACGAGATAAAAAGTTTAAACCTTTGGTATAGAGCTGTTAACTTTCGCTACTAGCCGGATTGCGTTGGTTTTATTAGCATAGAGCGAATGTTCGATTCTCGCGTTCGATAATTTTTAATTGCGTTTCATTAACTCTCTTCCGCTTTATTCCTCTCTCTTCCCTTTTTCTTCTTCTCCCGTGCACACCAACTGCACAAAACCTAGAACCTCTCTCCCTCCCTCTCTTCTCCAGCCGATCGCCTTCCTCATCCCTTCTCTCTCGGCAACACAGACCCAACCTCTCCATCCTTCTCCCTCTTTCGACTCCACAACAGACCCCACCTCCGATCACCCCTCTCCTCCACCTCCCCGTATGTCTCACCTCTCCTCTCTGGCTCGAAACCCCAACTCAAACCCTTCGCCCTCCTCTCAGACCATGGCCCGACCTCAATTCCTCTCCCTCTCGCTCATACCTCTCTTCCCCTCACTGCCACTCACTCTTTTACTCTCTCTTTCTCGAGTTGGCCGACATTGTCGAGACGGGTGACGATTGGCAGTGGCTTGACGGCAAAAACGACGGCGACAACTGGTGGCTGATCGGTGGCAACGAGGCATAGAAGGTGGCAAAAGGCAGTGGACAGGCCGAGCATCTCTTCTTCTTCTTCTCTTCTTTGCTTCTTATCTCAGTTTGGTATCAATCTCCTCTCTCTCTTTTGTCGTACTGTGATTGCTTGAGAGGCATGCACTAAATTGATCGTACTGTGATTTCTTGAGAGGAAATATCATATTTGTTTAAAACTTAGGTAAAAATTGATAGTCACATGATGTTGATTTCGCTCTTACTTAGTCTACGGTTTATGTAATTTGATTTCCAGTAAGAGAATATTTTGACAAAAAGTAGACTCATAAGTACCAGTTCATTTGGAATCAAACCAAACAGAGTTCTTTACAACAGATATTAGAAAGTAAAAATGCTGGCCCTTCTGTAATTTCTGAAACTGGAAAAAAGCTACAAAGAATTTGATTTTGTATGGTATATTTCTTCTAATTTTGTTTGATTTGTTGTAGGTTATATTGGGAAATAAAGTGTGTGAGCGTAATATAGTACCTATGGGAGGACATACGAAAAGCGCAGATGGAGACTGTGGCTTGAAGGAATGGCGACGACTGTGGCTGTGGTGAACGACGACGCGAAGGGTCTGACGGCAACGACGCGCGTGATGTCGGTGTACAGTAAGGCGAAGACGAGTCGACTCAACCCCATAGAAGGTTGTCATGTTCCCACTTTCCAGTTCCCACCTCCATCTCTCTTGTTTCTCTCTTTGGTTCCAAAGGACAGAGATCGTACAATTCCAAGCGATTTTGGGAAAATTTTCTCACCATGAGCAACGACGTAGCACGGTACTACCTCTCTCTCTCTCTCTACCATTTTAGTCAAGTTACTTTTTAAGAACCCGTTTTAAATTAGAGCAATTTCAAGCAATTTACCCCGTTGGTTGGGTTTAATTTTTAAGGAGTGGGGCTGTAGAGACTAAATCTTGTCAAATTGGGGTGAATTTTGTGATATTTAATTGAAATCAGGACTTAAAATGCCTAAAACATTCCCTGGAATTACATTTCTTATTTGTGGTGGCCATGATCTATGTATGGAATCAAGGCATCTTACAATCTATAACAATGTTTAATTTGCTCTCTTGTGTTTTGTTTTTAATTTTTTATAAACCAGACAACATTGAGCTCAGATTCAGAGAAGAATTACACATTCTGTGTGTGTGACTCTGACATTTTGACTGGGTATGGTTTCGGTGCTTTCTTTCTCCTGTTGTTCGGTCAGATTATACTCATGGTCGGCAGCTGCTGCTTCTGTTGTGGCCCCGCGATGAAACCTGGCGGGTCTCGTGCTTGCGCGCTTATAGTGTTTCTCTTCTGCTGGTATTTTTTCTAATTTATTGGTAGTCAAATCAGTTGGTGCATGTCAATACTGAACTTAACACGTGCATGTTTTGACTAAATGGGATTGACTGTGCTTCGTTCGATATCGAGTGAAGTGAAGTCGCCAGAAAAGCCTAATTAATGTGATGTACTTGATAGGATTAAATCTAAGAAACCTATTAAAAAAAAGAAGGGAAAAATATACCATCTTAGATGTACCAGTAAACATGAGCTGCCCAATAAAATAAATGACAGTTGCCATTAATTTAGCGTTCCCTCACATGGCTTAGTTGTTAACTAAATGCACAGAGGCTTCACATTGTGTATCAAGCATTAAATGCAAAATTGCCAACTATTTCCCAAATGTTAAGGATACTAGGATCCATTAGAAGCAACAAGCCAATAGTTATGTCATTTGTCCAAATTTTCTAACATTCCAATTATGGTTTTCATTCTCGTCTTCTTCTAAATTTGGAGGTGCTTTGGTTCCTATTTGATCCATGCACACTATTGAAAGCTTTCTCACAATGTTGATAAGTTCAGGTGAGTAACAGTATTGTTTAATTTTCTTTTTTTATCTCTCTATGGACCTGAATATGAAATTTTTGTCCTTTATCGTCATTTTCTCAATTTTCTCATCAAATATTTTGATAAATGGTTTTGCTAGAACTGATTCATAGGTTTAACTTCTTAATTAATTGGTACCTTTGATGATATTAATTGTCAATTTGAAGAGATTTGTGGTTTGTTAATCTGACATGGTCCTTTTCTGGTTTTGTTTGATTTCTTGCTTGTTTCGGATCTAATTTTGTTTATATTTATCGGTAATTCATTTATTTGCGTCTAGATCTGATTCGATTTCTCAGCAGGAAATCTATATATTTCGCATCAAATAATATAATTTCGCATGTTAAATATACCATATGTTAACACAATTAACAACATGTTAAAAGTTCACATAAAAAAATACAAACCACAAGTCTTAATTTTTTAAAATATATCAAAAAAAAATGCCCGCACATTGAGCGGGCACTGCTGCTAGTATTTAATCAAACGAGTAGTTTTAAATTTCGTATTAAATGATTCAAATTTTGATTACCGTGGCAAGTGCTTTCCCAAAATGCGAATTCCTTTTTGCAAATCAAGACCTCTCTATTTTCCCGATGGCCTCCAATCAGGGTCGGATTACCTCCATCATCCAATCAAATAACCGAAACAATATAGACCGTCGATCGACAATGAACGGCAGATGTTCTCAGATGCACCTTTTTGTACAACTACTAGAAAGGAGCCGGACCCGCTTTTGTCACGGGGCAGAGTTACCCAATTTGTTCCCGCTTCTTTGCCTCAATCCGACCTCACAATTTTGAAATCCCGCCCTTTCGCCACTTTCCCCATTTCTTTCAGTTGCCAAAATTTGTCTCTTCGTTCCCCACTTCTTTTAACTCCCGCTTCGAATCATTTCTCCTCTCTCTTTCGTCTCTCCAAAACCCTAGTTTTCAACACTTCTAACCTCCATCGATTCATCTATCCTCTTTCTTCTTCTCTCAAACCGTAAATTGCAACCTCCTGGTCTGATCTCCCTCTTTCGACCATGGAGACAACCCCTGTGGTCGGGAAGAGACAGCTCCGACAACGGAAGCCACCAGTTGCTCCGGCGGAGCCTGATTTCGATTCTGAAGAGGAGTCCCGAGGCCGATCCAAACGCATTAAGACTACATCGCGATCTATAAAGAAAGTAAAGACACCGGCCGAACCTGAACTAGAGTCTATCCCCGCCAATGGTGATGACGTGGCAGCACAAGGCAATGCCTCGGGTTCCCAATCGAGCAAAGGAGGAAGGGGGAAATCCAGATCTACCCATACAAAGCGCAAAACCCCTAAATCGAGCAAGGCGAAGGTTGTGGCTGGGGACAAAAAGAAGAAGTCGAGATCGGTCGTGAAAGGTGACGCTGGTGCAGATCAAATCGAAAAGGAAGAAGAGGAGAACATGTCGCAAGATGAAGAAGAGGCAGCGGATGGTCAAGCGGAGGAGGCAAACGAGCCAGCAAAAAGAGTTGCAAAGTCGATAAAATCTCAAGCTAGTGATGCGGAGGGCCATGCAGAGCTGGTAGGAGACCCTATTGCTGATGCAGTGGCCAGAGAGAGGTGGCCTCATAGATACCGGAGAAAGGTATGTCTGATTACTATGTGCTCTTTCTGTTGATTCTTTTAATTTTGCAACGGTTTGATTGTTTAACTAGATGTGATCTTCAATCTTTTGCTATAAGATATGATATTTCTAGTTCGTTCTCAGCCTTTTCCTTTTATTTTGGGTAGTTTACCAATTAGAAGTAATAATTACTATGTATAGGTGAGTTGCCACAAATTTTTTAGTCTATTTATTATTTAAAACAACTGCCTTTTCAGAGATTTTGTTATATGTACTCTGTGTTTAGAACTGTTATTGGAGTCGGCATTTAATTTTGAGATTGAAGTTTTGAATAGAATTTGTCATTTTGAGCATTTTCTGTTAGAAGCCTAGTTTTTTAACACTACTCTATAGGGAGTGACTTATAAGTTTCAAAATTTGTACTACTAAGAAAAAATATAGTAGATTACCTTTTTCCAAATTCTGGTTTCCATGATATTCTGTCTTTATGAATTATATATTTTTAGTGCTAACCTTAACTTCATTAATATTATTCAGGAGAAACATCCAAGTAGAACACTTTCCACATCCATTCTGTGTGCAGTTTGTCTCAACTTGTCAGGGTTATAGAATGAACTATAAAGTGTTTTTTATTCTCAACTATTTGTTTCAAATAGGGCTTCTGCAAACTCTGGTTTGGCTACATATAATTTTCTTGGGCTATTGTGAAAAAATAATAATTTCTTTTATTAATTTTCAGGAAAGTGGATCTAGTTCTCTTGGCAATGCGAGGTACTTATAGTTCTAAGTCTATTTTCATGTAAATAGTTCTGTAAATGGTTTTTTTAAACTAAATATTTGTTTAAATTGGTAGGATGGAAACACCAGAAGATATACGTGCTCGAAGGCATTATGATTTTTGTAAGGTTGATGGAGTGATGTTTGAACTTATGGATGATGCCTTTGTCAAGGTTATTGTACTTAAAACTAATTAAGTAAATTATTATAATCTTTTGTTTTTATATGCCAAAATATGATCTGTAAATGTCTAATTTATTTTTCCTTGTAATTTAGGCTGAGGACGGCCAGCCTGACTACATTTGCCGCATTGTGGAAATATTTGAAGGTATTGATGGAAAACCATACTTCACCGCGCAGTGGTTCTTCAGGGCTGAAGACACAGTGAGCTCCAATTCATTTTCTATTCTTTTCTAGAAATAATGTCTTGAACAATTTAAATCTGTGTGAACTGATTGCTTCCAAATTTTTTTTATATTGACTCCATTGTCGTGTATGATAAAATAAATGTAAAGTGTAATTAAATTACCTTTCATGAACACAACCTGTACATTTGTGTAATCATTGACTCTGATATATTTAATAAACTGTTTATATTATGTAGGTTCTTAAGGAATGTGGTAAGGATCTAGACAAGAGAAGGTTGTTTTTGTCAGAGGACAGAAACGATAATCCATTGGATTGTATAGGTTCCAAGCTCAAGATAGTTCGTGTGGAACCAAATGTAAGAGTATATATTGTGGATTAGATTTGAGACCTTGTTTTTCTGTTTATAAGAGTATTTACTTTAAGGTATCTACTGATTTTTTTTTATTTCTTTTGTTTTGTTGTAGACTGACCTGGATGCAAAATCTAAGAGACTTCCAGAGCGGTGCAATTTTTACTACGATATGTCATACTCTGTTGCCTATTCGACCTTTGAGAATATTTCCCCGGGTATTTTTTTGGTATTTCACGGGAAAAGCTTGATAGATTCTACATTTCCTAGACATCTTATAAAGAGATTGTAGCTCCTGCTAATCTACTTCTTTGTACTTTTTGTTGCACTACTCTTGACTGAGCTACACTGTATTTCCTCTATAATGTAGAAATTGATATCTCGAAGGAGGTGTCAACCTCCATTGTGTCTTCGGAGTCAGCCAACAAAGAAAAAAAAGATACCAACCTATCACCTTCAGCCAATAAAACTCTCCGTCTTTTGGATATCTACTCAGGTTGTGGGGGTATGTCCACTGGACTCTGTCTTGGTGCTGCACTCGCTGGCATCAACCTTGAAACAGTAAGCTCCTCTCTTTTGCCATGTGTTGCATAAAAAAACTATCATTTTTTCTAACTATGTCTTACTATGCCAATTGTAGACATGGGCTGTAGATCTCAATCCAGATGCCTGTCAGAGTTTGCAGATCAATCATCCTAAAACACATGTATGTAAATAACATATTTATACTCTATTTCTATTTGTTTTTAAAATTATGTTTAGTTTCAAATTAGTTAAGTACTGTTTTTAGGTGCGAAATGAGAAGGCAGAATACTTTTTGTCACTTCTCAAGGAGTGGGAACAACTGGTGGATGAATTTAACGTTAAAAATGAGCACGTTGTTGATACATCAGGTGACTTGGAAAACAGTGACAGTGAGGAAGATGATGGCACCAAACTTCCTAAAGGAGTTTTTGAGGTTGCCAAGTTGTTGAATATATGCTATGGTGATCCACAGAACACTGGCACTGTCGGAGTAAAATTTTTGGTATGTCAGAAACTATCGAGTATTTAATCTTCCTCTGTTATTTTAAAATAGATTCGTGTTTCTCCAGATTAAGTAGCGTTGTGAACTCGAATGCGATTTTTTTTTAATTGGCCAGCCTTTTTGGTTGATGTTGGGTAATGATTTTCACAAGAATCAGATGTGTGTAATTTATTGATATTTGGTAGCTGTTTCTCTTCCTTACATTGAATTCTTTTCAGGTGCATTGGAAAGGCTATACTTCTGAGGATGACACATGGGAGCCAATTGATGGCCTTTGGTATGTTATTTTCCTAGTATAAGTTGCAAAACCTGTTACTCTTGTTTTTTTATGAATTTTTCAATGATAGGTTTGCAGTGATGCTAAGGAAAGGATTAAAGAATTTGTTGTGAATGGTTACAAGCGAAACATTCTGCCTTTACCGGTATATGTTGCTTTGCTTCAGAACTTTGCACTCTTGTTTAGTTATGTTAACCCTCCTTAACCTTTTTCTGTCTGATTTTAAGGGCACTGTTGATGTCATATGTGGTGGCCCTCCCTGCCAGGGTATAAGTGGGTTCAATCGATTCCGGAATGGAGAAAATCCTTTAGAAGATGAGAAAAACCAACAGATGTTGGTTTTCGTGGACATTGTGAAGTATCTTAAACCAAGATACGTTCTGATGGAGAATGTTGTTGACATTCTCAAGTTTTCTAAAGGATATCTTTGCCGCTTTGCTATGGCTAGTCTCGTGGATATGAAGTACCAGGCTCGGCTTGGTCTATTGGCTGCTGGTGCCTATGGACTGCCTCAATTCCGGATGAGAGTTTTTCTGTTTGGTGCTCGTCCTAGTGAGGTATGCTTTTACATCTTTTGGATAGTTATACTATTCTGCATGTCGATATATGCAATGTATTAATGGTTTTGATGCTGTAGATTCTTCCACAATTTCCTCTCCCTACTCACAATGTGATTTTGAGGGGGCGTGGTCCTACTGAATTTGAGGTATCATTCTTTCTATCTGTGACTGCTTATACATTTTGTTTGTGTTGAGTATAATGTAAGATGTGTTTCGTACAGCCGTGTCTTGTTGCATTGGATGAAAATGCTGATCGCTCTGTTCTGAAGGATGAATTACTCCTTGGTGATGCTATCTCAGAATTGCCAGAAGTTAGTATCTTTTCACATATCCTTTCTGCATAAACGTTGTTGTGCATGATGGTTGACTTTTTCTCTGTTAATGATAATTCTGTAATTTCTTTAATTGTTGGAATTAGGTTACTAATGATGAGCTTAGGGAAGAGATGCCATATGGAGAGGGACCAACAAATGAATTTCAGCGGTATATACGCATGTCTAGGAGAGGTAATTAAATCTGTTATGCTTGTATAGTTTTCTTTTTATATTTATATTTTAGATTTCTTGAGATTTAATTGGTCTCTTAAATCATGTTAGACTGCTGAAATTTATTATTTGGTTTGGATGTAATAGATTGTTACTTTTTTTTAATTGTATGCACAGAATTATTAGACTACTCGTTTGGAGATGAGGACCAAGGGCACAAACTTTATGATCACCAGCCCCTATGTCTTAATGAAGACGACTTTGCCCGAGTATGCAAAATTCCAAAGCGAAAGGTATATTATTTTTTTTTCTAGTTATTATATATGTTGATTTTATCAAATTTTGGTATTGTATTGATGCACTGCCAAAGGGTTTGCTTTTTTTGAGTTTATATAGCTTTCCCAACTGATGCATACATTAATGAATTTCCTTTTTTTTTAATATCGTAATATCAGGGTTCAAATTTTAGGGATTTAGATGGTGTGAAAGTAGGTTCAGACAATATTTGTTATTTGGATCCAGAGATTCCACGTCCACTGCTACCATCTGGCAAGCCACTGGTAACATCTTTGTGTGAACTTGTATCCTTCATTTTTCACATGGAACATAATTGTGTGAACTTATGCTTCTATTTTACTATTTCAAGGTGCCAGATTATGCAATCTCACATTTGAAGGGAAAATCTTTGAAGTAAGCTTCTATGTCTTTTTTCCTTTTGTATTTTGATGGTTTAAATGTCTTCTATTCTCTTGTATTTTGACAGTTCAAATGAGATCTGGATGGTAGTACCATGTGTGGAATTTGTGTACTTCTTGGTTCATGGGTCATTGTAATTGATATTTGAAGATGAGTTTAATAAAAATCTGACGTTTTTCATGAAATTAACTATCCTGTTCTGCAACTTTCAGGTGTTTTGGCCGTTTGTGGTGGGATGAGACCGTCCCTACGGTGGTCACTCGGGCTGAACCCCATAACCAGGTAAACTTCAAATTACTAATCTGATGTGGTTAATTATTTATTATTCTAGTTAATAAGTTTCTTCATTTTAGATATTTATTAATTATTAATTTGGTTTCTGTTGTCCCTAAAAGAGGCGGCTTAACTAAGGTTTAGCGAAAGCGATTAAGGTTTTGGACCGGTTTGGTATGAATTACCCTAATACAATTCAATTGGTACCCAATACAAGCAAGCACACAAGCAATTCAAGTATAGCAAGATAATGAAGAGAAAAAGAAAGAGAGAAATTGAACACTCGGTATGATTACGGAGTTCCGACCCGCTAGGAAATGCTAGCCTTAGTCGTACGTCTCCGGGAGTTCCGCTACCACGAAAGGGCGCGCTCCGTTCAATTCCAACAAGAACGGGACTACAACTTCGAACCGAATCACCTCGTCACAAGGACACTCGAGGCGGATCGGCCTAACTCGAATGGCACAACGGCCTCAAAGGAAAAGAGCTCTCAACCTATTCCAACCTACACCTAGCGACAATGTCGGGGCGGTGGTGTTTGAGGCTACTAAATCTCTCAAGATGGTCTAGCTATGAAAAGCTCAAGTGGGAGAGTATCCCTGTGCTCAAAGGCTCAATTCTGGTCTAATTTTGCAAGACTCGGCTCTTGCTATAGAGAGAACAAGGGGTGGATATATATAGGGCTCGAAATGAGCAGTTCCACAGAAAAAACAGGCCACAGCGTTGTACAACGCTGAATAGCGTGTATAACGCTGGAATATGACCGTTGTAAATTTTAACGGCTCTTTAAAAATAGCCGTTGGTCTGTCAGAGCGTTGTGCAACGCTATTTGCCGTCGCACAACGCAGGAGTGTAAAATCAAAGGAAAGCTCCGACAATTCCGTTGGAAATTGTCAGAGCGTTGCTTGCCACTGAATGGCGTTACACAACGCTAAAGGGAGACAAAAGGAACAACTCTGACAGATTCAACAGAGCGTCGTACAACTCTATATACCGTCACACAACGCTAACGTTACCCAACGCTGAAAGACGTTGGCTAACGTTACCCGTAACTTTGCATGTAAAAACAACTGTTTACATGGGACAGCGCTGTCTGAACATTGATGCAGCGTTGTACGACGCTAGGTCACAGAAAACAGGATTTTGCTGGTTTATTGAACTTTACGCTATCTAGACCATTTTAAGGATAAACAAGGACTAAAGTATATCGTCTATCCTAGTCTAAACTAGTCTACAAGCTCTCTAATGACTTGATCTTGATTTTTCTTAAAGCTTTTATCTAAGTCCTCATAAATTGTATCTTCTTCCTATAAAACTCAAAGAAGATTGTTAAATGCCAAATGATATTGTTTTGCAATCGACAAACCTAGAGACGTTTAGTACAACAGTTTCAAATTCTTCAATTTTGTTATAGATCATAATCCATCCTGAACAAGACCGAGTTTTGACAATCAGAGAGAATGCGAGACTACAAGGGTTTCCAGATTATTACAAGTTCAGTGGCTCCATCAAACAGAGGTAAACATTTGTTCATCTATTTGTCTGTTATTACATAATTTAGAATTTTGAACTGTATTACCTTAGCTGCATGGATCTTGTACATTTAGGTATATACAAGTCGGTAACGCAGTGGCAGTTCCCGTTGGTCGGGCCCTTGGATATGGATTAGGTCGAGCATTTCTGAAGATTAAATCTGATGGCCCTGTTTTTAGTTTGCCATCTAATTTTTCCCTTGTGGGCCAGGTTCCTCAGCCTAAAGAAGTTGAAGTAGTGTTCTTGTGACTTCTGACTTGTTGCTGATGATGTATCTTTGTTGCAACTTTAATTCTGTTTCGTAGTGGGTATGGTTTTTTAGTTAGGCGGCCGTTTCTATGGGATAATTCATTCCTTTATTTACTAGTTCCAACTATTAATTATTATGAGTTGTGCACATCATTGGTGCCACATTGTGGTTGTTTTATACTGCTATTATAAAGTGTGTGGCAGTATAGATTTTGCTGACTCATATTATTACGGTAAATTTTATGCGCTCTATAATTTGCAGATCATTCAGATTGAAACCTTTCAAATAATCGGTTCGAACTACAGTATTATTTGTACATGTAGGTTGTCGTTGGGCCTTTGCCTTTGTCTGTTCTGATGCCACAGAGGTAATCAAGATGGATACCTAATAATAAATTTTCTTTTTGTTACTAGTACAGCCTAATTGTCTTATAACGATTGACCGCACTAACTTAAAGTTGGTTTGCAAACTTGTACTGGGTATGATCTCTACTCATTGTCAATTCACTAACTGAGATTGTTACATAAAGCTAGCTGGTTGATTCCAATGACTCAGCCTGCTCTTAATTGTTTATGAACAACTGACTGATGAATGAAATCAGCGAAATGAGTAGTTAACAAGTGAATTGCTTGCTATAGTAACATTTAATTTCTTATGAAATTTTTTAATTGCAAAACAAAAGTACGATATGATTAGACGTCACTTCCGAAACCTTCCCTGGAGTATGCTTGTTTGTTTGTAAATCGATGAATGTTGTTTTTCTCGTTTTATTCAGCTAGTATTAGTACTCGATGAATTTTGTTCTCAGACAGCAAAAAAAAAAAAAAGACCTTATAATGGTCTTATTTATTGTTTAGGATGAAATTAATGGTCAAAATTTTGAGGATCAGAAAAGTGGGATGGACGGCTAACAAGCTATTCACTAGTACCACCTTTTTTTTTTAATATATTGTTTTTTTTCCTATTTTTTTTTATGAGGCAGAGTTATTTCAAGTTTTTTTTAAGTGAAAATTGTAAATAGCTGTTGCTCTATGTTTTTATTATGAACTTGTCTTTCTTTTTCTTGTTGTTCCAAGTTTCTTTTTAAGTTCTGAGTCTATGCAAATTACCTCCTGGCTCCTGCTCTCGCTTCATTTCATTCATTCAAGTATAGGACATACCTAAAGTATTTGTTTTTTTTTATGAAATCAATCAAATAAAGACTAATATTTCATGCGAATGTCTAGGTACAACACTTTTTTCCAAATAAATAAAAAATGAAAACAATTAAACAAAATTTACAGATATGTGGTAGATTTATAGATTAATTTCGAATCAAATTTTATTTATTTTTGAGTAGTGTTGCTAGATATTCTATAAAATTGTGCTAAAATATAAATCGTTATAATTTTCGACTCATTTAATATACAGTAAAACTTGCATCAGACTTTATTATTCTTATCGTGTATGATATGCATGCAGAATATTACATTTGAGTCATCATATTTAAAAATTATGAATTTTTTTAACGATTATCAAAGTAATCAAAATTGTTTGTTGTATATAAATTCGAATTCTACTAAAATCTAGAGAAGAGGTCAAAACAATGGAACTTGCCGCTGAAATTATAATTCCCACTCTTATTGTAACGTTACGGCTCTTTAATTGTGGCAATGTGTTTACTGTATTTCCAAGTTTCGTTCTCCTTCGGCTGCTTTTTTGCTTTCCCATTTGACTAACGTACACAACAATGTTTAATTTTTTTGGAATGCCAAGTCTTTAGGAAAAAGGGCCGGCTGCCCGGCTGTACATATTTAAGTGCCGCTACAACGTGCAACATGACAGTACAATGAGCTGAGAATTATTAAATCTTAATATTTTTTTTTTGTGCTGGAAAAATCAATGAAATTGTTAAATTTTATTTTACTTCAAGCACTAACAACCACAAAATGGGGTAAAAAAGATCAACATAGACCCGTACACGGTACGACCACTTCAGCCAGGAAAAGGCACAAAGCAAGCCGGTGGCGGCATGCCGGCATGTCTTCATACCAAGTTTCCTTTTGTTTTTTCTTTTTTAGCAAGCTTTCCTTTTTCTGTATACTTGACAACTAAGGAACATTAAAAAAAAAAGGAAGTGACAATATACACCGTCAGATCCAGTCACATAGAACAAGCAAAAAAAATCTCAGTGCTCCTTTCCGCAAGAGACATATCTTATTGTCGTCTTCTTCAATTCAATCGCCATTTCTAATTCTACCAAACAATCAATTTCTTATCTCCGAATCATTTCACTCTGCAACTTCGCCAATGGGATCTCTAACTCCGAACGACAATGAGGTACTCAAATCCCCAATGGATAAGCGATCGTACAAGATCGTACATCTATCTAATGGCCTCTCTGCGCTACTAGTGCACGATCCCGAGATCTACCCCGATGGTTATCCTCTCCTGTCCGAGGAGCGAGATCCAGTCGAAGAAGGTGAGAAGGGAAAGGAAGAGAGTGGAGAAATCAATGGCGAGGGATCTGACGTGAAAGAGGAGAAGCGAAAAACGAGCGCCTCTTCTCCTACGAAACAGGTTAAGCTCTCTTTTCATCTTTTGTGCGAAAACCCCTACAAGTTTAGTATTGTCATTGTGAAATATTCACCAGCTTCCAGGGTAAATGTAGGAATCCCCAAAATTATGAGTACCTAATTGCTACTGTTGCCACTGTGGATTTCTTCCCTCCTTGTTTCAAAATATTTGGGCTGAATGTGTCACAATTCCGGCCCAGATTGGTACAGTTTCCTCATTTTTAGGCTTGACTGGCATCAAATTTATTGGGCCGTATATATAGGCTTTGTAGTTTCATTTTTTTTTTTAAAAGAAGAATGCGGGTATTGACATTCTAAACTAAAACTGAAAGACCTCAAACAAATCCATATTAAGGGTTATGTTAAGCTGAAATGAGCTCTTAGATTTTATATTATTTTAAGTTACTGGGTAATATACTTATAGTTTTTAAATTTGTGCCTGTGCCCGTTGTTCCTCAGTAGCAGCCATTTGTCAATAAATGCTTGTCAAAAAATTGTAAATGTCAGTATGCTTTCTACCAGATGGAGAGCAAAGAGCTAATACATCCAAACAATTATAATAAAAAGTCATTCTCTTGTACTTGTGGACAAAGAACTCAAATTATAGAATCTATTGTGTTTGTACACTGTGCATACATTGCTTGTTGCTTAGAACAAGATCAACAGTTTGCTACTTCAAATGGAATCGGATATGTAATAGTTAACACCAAACTACAACTCAGTCAATGATGGGGCACTTAAGAGTAGGCATTTGATACCTCCTGTAGTTCTACATTAGGACCTTAGATTGAATTATCCTCCTGCATTTTAATCGACCTTTCCCTCATGTTATTATTTCTATTCTGTAATTATGTTTACAAGATAATACTATATATATATTTTTTTAATAACAGGCTGCAGCAGCAATGTGTGTAAGAATGGGTAGCTTCTCTGATCCACCGAATGCTCATGGCCTGGCCCACTTTTTAGGTTTGTAATGAAACCTTATCTTGGAATCTTTTCTATTTTTGGAACTATATCTTAGTCACTCCTTGAGTCTCATGAATGGCAATTACAGAGCACATGCTTTTCATGGGAAGTTCTGAATTTCCAGATGAAAATGAGGTTCGTGAAGCCTGAAATCTCCCTTTTTATTCATCGTGGCCTCTCACTCTTTGTTGTTGATTGAAGTCGATCATGCATAGACACATTGACACAAAGATGCATGCATTGTTAGTTTTTTTCTAGTTTTCTTACTATGTGTTTCTAGTATGCTAGTTATTTGTCAAAGCATGGAGGTTCTTCAAATGCTTTCACGGAATGGGAATACACATGCTACTATTTTGATATAAATCGCGAGTTTCTCCTTGAGGCCTTGAAAAGGTAATCTTAGGTACTGTTTTTGCTTCAGTATTCACTTGCACTGTGCAAAATCTGATTCAGACATAGTTACTTACTTTTGAAGGTTTTCTCAATTCTTTATATCACCTCTTGTTAAGGAGGACGCTTTGGAGCGTGAGGTTTTGGCAGTTGATTCAGGTACAACATCTCATTTTGTGGATTTTGTAAATTTTCCATTGATCAATTATCGTCCTATTTTTAACTTTTCCTGTGCTCCTTTTATCAAATTTTAGAATTCAACCAAGTATTGCAAAATGACAGCTGTCGT
The DNA here is from genome assembly GCA_028095005.1 of Rhynchospora pubera. NCBI lineage: Eukaryota > Viridiplantae > Streptophyta > Magnoliopsida > Poales > Cyperaceae > Rhynchospora > Rhynchospora pubera. The sequence continues at coordinate 148,167,086 of CM051462.1, read as the reverse complement.
CTGTCGCAACTTCATTGTGAAACTTCGACTCCTAATCATCCAGTGAACAAATTTTCATGGGGTATGTTCCCTCAGTAATCTGAAATGAAGTCTAAAATTTCATTTCACGTCTACTAAGTAGCTTTTTAGAATCCCTGTAATATATTTGTGATGTTCTCCTAGGAAACAAAAAGAGCTTGTATGAAGCTATGGGAAGTGGTGTTAATATGCGTGAAGAAGTCTTAAAAATGTTCAATGAAAATTACCATGGGGGAATGATGAAGCTAGTTGTAATTGGAGGAGGTATGTTTCTGAATTATCATTACTATAATATATCTTTTGTTTGGGGTTTAAGTTTCTCCTTAAATAACTCTTTTTGTCTCTCACAGAGCCAATTGAAATATTAGAGGATTGGGTGAGCAAATTGTTTATCAAGGTCAAAGCCGGTCCGCCACTGAAAATGGCCGTCGAGAAAAAAATTACACCATTTTGGAAACAAGGGAAACAATACAAGTTAGAAGCCGTCAAAGATGTACACAATCTCGACTTGTCATGGACACTGCCATGCTTACACAATGAGTACCTAAAGAAGCCACACTGTTATTTAGGGCATCTCCTTGGCCATGGTACTTTTTTTTTAAGGACTTTATCCTAAAAGGTTGTGGGGGGAGGGGGAGGGGGTGGTTTGCGAAACACGCACTGATGTACGGTATTTGCAAGAAGTTCCCTCTGCTTATTAGTATTTGAAAAAAAAATGAATGATTTGGATGCTGCAAAAGTGAATTATGATTCTTGGTATCACAAAAATTGAATCCTAGCCGGTGGTAAGCAGGAAAATATCCCATCAAATTGACCTCTTACAGTAAATTTAATTATACATTTATCAACTTGATTAGTCTCAGGTGGCTGATTTGCTCTTCCAAATTGAATTTATCTTCTTCGGTTATGCAATTGGTCTGTCTGAATATGCAATTGGTCTGTCTAATGATAATGGAAGCGAATTTATTCAATAAGAAAAATAACTTTGGTCAAATGAATAACTTAATTCAGAATATACATTCCCCATGTGGAAATAGGTGTGATTTTAAAATAGAAGAAGCATTGGAATTATCTGCAACTAATGACGGAGATACTTTCTTTTCCAAAAGGATATTATTAGATAAGTTTGATAGCTTTCCTAATAGCTTCACTGAAATTTTATAAAATTGGTTTCAGAGGGGAAAGGGAGCTTATGCTCTTTTCTGAAAGCAAAAGGATGGGCTACTTCAGTAGGGGCTGGTGTGGGTAGCGAGGGGACACATAGGTCTGCTTTCGCATACATTTTTTCTGTTACCATTCAGCTTACTTCTGAAGGATTAGAAAAGGTACGTAGTTAATTGCATTTTATACCTCAGATATATTCTTTCCTTCTATGATAGTCTATGCTGCATCTGCAAGTCATTCTATGTCTGCTGAAGTTCAAAAAGAAGGAAATAGTAACGAAATGCTTTCGCAGATGTATGAAGTTATTGATGCAGTTTATCAGTACATAAAGCTACTAAGGGAGTCCAAACCGCAAGACTGGATTTTTAAAGAGCTCCAAGAAATTGGAAATATGGAGTTCAGATTTGCTGAAGAACAATCTCAGGATGACTATGCAGTAGATCTTTCAGGTTCGTTTTTTTTTCTTTTAATTTGAAAGATTTTCGTTTAAAATTTATTTCTTAATATGAAAACAAAAAGTTATGACTGTCTGCAAACTCTGCACAAGGCGCTTCTTTTCTTAAATCTTGCTAAAAATTGTGTGATGTTTGTATGCATACTCTGATTACTTAAAATACTTACTGCAGTAAATTCACTCTTTTACCCGGAAAAACATATCATTTGCGGGGCATATGTTTATGATGAGTGGGACCCAGTATTAATAGAGCATATCTTGAGCTTTTTCTCTCCAGAAAATATGAGGATTGATCTGGTAACTAAATCATTTGACAAGGAGTCAACTGGTAAGCTGACACCCCATGTTATATCACTTTACAGATATTTCTTATAACCTGCAGATCTAGTGCTGGGAACACAAACCTGCTAGGTTCATATTGGTAGCTGCATCAGGTCATTTAGACCAAATTAATTAAGTTTGAATCCACCGAAGTGTTTTAGTTGGGATCTGGCTCAACTCTTTTTGCTGACAAAATTTTTTGAACCCAATCTGAACCCAACCAGGCCAAGTGCCACCCACGTAATGACATATACGCACATACAAAAGAAAATAAATAAAATAAACAAATAAAAACCTAAACATGCAAATAAAGATAGTTAGTGATGTTCCAGCTGAAATAGGAAGGGCTTAGAGGTATGGGGTAATTGAAGACCAGGATCCTAGTCCTTGAAAGCGTGGATCAAGTATATAATCTTACAATACTATCATTTGGTTAACCTCAGCTGTTCAATATGAACCATGGTTTGGTTCTCGCTACATAGAGGAGGATATCCCACTGCATCTCCTTGATACCTGGCAGGACCCAGTGAAGATAGACTCGTCTCTGCATCTTCCTCTAAAAAATGAGTTTATACCTTCTGATTTTACTCTGAAAAGTGCTAAGCTGCTGAAGTCTCTAAAGAGTGCCAAGCCAAAGTGCATTTTAGATGAGTCACTAATCAAGCTATGGTATAAAATGGATCAGACATTTAATGTACCCCGTGCCAATGTGTACTTTCTCATGACACTGAAGGATGCATATGCCAGCCTCAGGAACTCTCTGTTAACTGAGCTCTTTGTTGATCTTTTGAGAGATGAGTTAAACGAGCTATTATATCAGGTAGAAAGAAAACTATCATTTAATTTTGATAACCCTTTTTAGAATGAAACAAGCTAGTAGAGACTAATTTAGATAGAAATCAGATCGATCTCAGTATCGATATAGTCATTTTTTTTTGTATATGTTGGTTAGTTAAAACATTGTTACTTAATTCTTGACTGTAAAAACTTTAAGTAGTGTTCTTTTGAACCAAGCACTCTTTTTTTACTCTGATATTTTCTACAATTTTCAGGCAGGTATTGCTGGTCTGGGGAATTTTTTAAGTAATTTTGATGACAAGATGGAGATTCGAATTTGGGGTTACAATGACAAATTATCAGTTCTGTTGTCCAAAATTTTGTTGATATTCAGTTCCTTCTCTCCTGCTATTGATAGGTTTAAGGTAACTGTTTTTCACATTTTATATATCCTTTCTATTTCAAAAAGTATGACAGTACCTGACTGATAATTGCAATTATTGCAAAACTGAGTTAAACCAGAAAAAAATGGCTGACTTGCCCTGACTGATCTGGAAAGGTAGTTCTTTTATCTTGGTACCCTACTCATAGATCCACGTGGCTTCAGTACTTGAATTTGTGGCTTACACAAACAATTGAATTTGGAACAATTTTGTTGTAAATGGACTTTTTCCATCACCAACCTAACATTCAGTCAGTTTTTGCCAGCACATCTGTAAATGTTAGTTGTTGTTTGCAAATTATGAGAAATTTTAGATGTTAATTGCAACTATGATAAAATAGTAGCAGCCAGTTCAAAGTATTATGATTATTGACAAAAATCTTATGTTCGTATGCCAGGTTATTAAGGAGGATATGGAGAGAGCCTATAGAAACTCAAACTTGGAGCCTCTTGACCATTCGGCCCACCTGAGGTTGCATATTTTGTATGAAAGAAGTTGGGAGCTAGAGGAGCAATTATCAACTCTTCAAAATTTGACACTTTCTGATTTGCTAGACTTTATCCCCACACTTCTCTCTCAGGTATAAAGTCATATTTTTGTTTTACCCTCCTCCGAATGGTAATATTTTAATCAAGGCCCATATCATTCCAAATCTCATTTGAGAGGCTATTTCATTTATCTCCGGAAAGTATAATGTAAACCCTGCAAAGTCAGAATGCTATGGCTGCCCTACAAAAGATGGTCATCATGAATAATTCGTTAAACAAGATAAAATATCTTACATGCCTTTTGTACTATTGCTTATGAAATCATTTCAATTCTAAAGTCTAAAGTCTAAGCCTTTTATTCCAAACAAGTTGGGGTAGGCTAGAAATGACACCCCTACCCGGGTCATTTCTTGTTTATATGGCTGAGTTTTTTACGCTGGCTCGCCAAGCCTATCGCAAGCATGCGGGCTTGAACCCTGGACCTCTTGGAAGAGAGCCAAGTGCTCTTACCTTATGAAATCATTTCAATTAAGAAAAAAAAATCAAATTAGATAAAAGGTTCATTTAGTTCCCTATAATCTCTAGTAAATAATTTTAATTTTGCAGATGCATATAGAGGGGCTCTGTCATGGGAATTTAACTGAAGAGGAGGCCATTAACATATCAAATATTTTCACAAACTCCTTGTCTGTGAAGCCATTACCTAAGGAATTGCGGTATTATGATAAGGTTCTCTGTATTCCAACTGGTGCATCACTGATTAAAAGTGTGAATGTGAAGAACAAACTTGAAGTTAATTCTGTGGTCGAGGTAATAAATCTATTGATTTTACTTCTAGTTCTTAGGTACTAGTAACTTTGCTCAGTTTATTTATATAATAATTATTTTTTTCTTTGTGATAGCTTTATTTCCAATTTGAGCAACAACTTCGAGGAAGAGAAGCAATCAGATTAGGCGCTACCACTGATCTGTTTGATGATCTAATTAATGAACCCTTTTTTGATCAGCTGAGGTGCAATTTAATAAAAAAAAATATAAGGTTTTTCGTAATGTTGTCTAATGATATTATGTATTTACTGAATGCTCTTCTTGAAACAGGACAAAAGAGCAGCTTGGTTACACTGTTACATGTGGCCCACGTTTAACAGCCAAAGTGCTAGGATTTTGCTTCGTAATCCAATCATCGGAATATAATCCATTATATTTACAAAATAGGATAGATAACTTCATTGATGGTCTTCAAAAGTTGCTTGTATGTTTCTCAACTTGACATAAATATTTACTATTCTCAAACGTGTTAACCATGTTTTTGACACACGTTTAAAAGCCAAAATGCTTGGTATATTTTGTAGGATGGTATTGATGATGGCACCTTTGAGCATCACAGGAGTGGGTTGATAGCTAAGAAACTGGAGAAAGTCCCCTCTCTTGTACGGGAAGCTGATTACTATTGGGATGAGATTACTATGCAAAGGTAATCCATATTTAAAACAAAAAGTAATTGAAAGCTTTGTTGTTTCAGCCTTCTGAATAATTAGCTTGAAATTTAGGTACAACTATGGCATCAATGAAGCCGAGGCAGAAGAGCTTAAGACTATCCAAAAGAGAGATGTCATTGATTTATACAAAACTTACATTAAACCAGATTCTGACAAATGTAGACGACTTGCCATCCATGTATGGGGTTGCAACACAGATGTTGCTGATGTGGTAAAGATGCAGCAGAGTCCATGGAAGGTTATAGATGATATTGGTTCCCTGAAGTTGTCATCAGAATTTTATCAGTGGCAACACTGAATGCTGTTAGACTTTAGTTGGATACACAATGGTAGTATTAGAATAAGGAATTGAATAAATTTTTTCTCTCCTCTCTCCTCTCTTCTCTTATTCACTTTTATTCCAACTATTAGAATAAGGGGTTGAATAAGCCCTTATTCGGAATAAATCTTATTCAAAACGCGTTTGGTTTCATCCTAAATAAGTCTTATTCGGAATAAGGCTTATTCATCCCATAACAAACATATTGGTTTAATTGGTTTGGCTTGTAATATTTCTGTGTCTCGTATTATTGTATACTGAAAAAAGAAAGGGGGAAGACAAAAAGGAAAACAAAATCAATATTGGCTCTGTTGCAAGATCACGGTTCAATCCATTTAGTTTACTACTAACACACCTTCATATCATTTATGCTAATACCCTCTATGAACTTGAATAATAGCAATGATTGATCTTGTTCTATCTTGACAACAATTGCCTGAACTAACAATCTCCATAATTAGTAGTTGACACTTAGGTTGTTTTTGCCAGAGTTGATTTTGGCGCAGTTAGCAAACAAAGGGAATGGTTGTTTCTTTTTATTTTGTTATTACGAGTTCAGATTGATAATAGCACCTGTGTTTATATAAAATCAGTAGCAATGATAGTAGACTGCATGCTAATTATGAAAATGACTTGAGAAATGAGGGGAATGGAAAGGAACACGATATGGCAAACTCAAAGATGTACTTGCTTATTTAGTGCGTAAAAATGCTTCCTTGACAACTCAATAGATAATGTCGTCCTTTTTATTTTTTATTTTATGAAAGATACTGCTATGTTTCAATCAATAAAATCGTGTAGGCAGATAACAAACAGGCTGTTGATCAACATGCCCTTTGTTGATCAACAGACCGTGTCGGTGATTTTATAATTGCATCCGCTTCAGTGATTTGTTGATCGTTACAGGGTGTGTTTGGATGCAACGGAATAAGTCAGGAATAGAGAATAGGAATAAGAAATTTCAGTTTACGTGCTTATTCTTATTCTTTATTTTTATATCATGATTTTGTTAGTATAGGAATAAGGGCCCTTATTCCTTATTCTTGTGTTGTTTGGGTTGCACAAAAATAAGAATAAGCACGGAAACCGAAATTCCTTATTCCTATTTCCTATTCCCGGCTCATCCAAACACACCCACAGAGGATTTGATTCTAATTGAATACAGAGTTGCGGGAAATTGATTTATAAGAGTCCGAACACTCTTATATTTAAAAAATGACAAATTTGCCCTTTTCATTCAAATGCTTTGTTTGAAAGTAAAACCAATGCAGACACGAGATAGTCGCCCAATATTTTTCCTCTTTCATTGAGTGTCCTATTGATTTTGATTGCTTTGTAAAATAGTAGAGAAGCCTAATAAAACCAATGAGATTAATCGGGAACAAAATGGACGGCTAGAAATTAGAAATTTGCTTTAAACGGTCAAAGCTATGTTACTTGGGTGCAAGTGCGGGTGTCGTATCGGATACGATGCGGGTGCGGGGATACGGCATTTTTCAAAAAACTCGGATACGGCTGTATATATAAAATAATTAAAATAATAATATATATTAATATTAATATATTTTTGTAATTAAAAAAAACCAATGGGAAATATTTTGGTGTATATAATTTTTTTTTAACGGATTGAACTATATAGCATTGATTTTTTTAGTAGCTAAAAATTGAGCTTATCTAGTTCAACAATTTATTTTTTAAATTTATAGTACTTCTATTAATATCTAAATTTAAAAAAAAACATTATAGTTTAAAACTGGCGTTTGACAATGACAAGATAGCAATTTCATGGGCCATTAAATATCTTTGGATATTTTGGACGTATATTTGATTAACAAATCTTCACCATCACAAATCACCTTTTGATCCATTAAAGGCCCAATGTTAGCTTTGTTTAGTGTCTCATAAATTGAGTTGTGCGTCCGGTTTTGAGGTAAAGTTAGTCCCACAAGTAAAAAAACAAGTTATACAAGAGAGGAATATATTAAAGGAGTTACGGATGGGGTCTGTAGTTTTAATTTCCTTCTATGAGATAGCTGCGTCAGATGCATGCGCCTATCATAATCCTGACATATTATATGACACCTTAAATGCGATACGGCCCTCAAATTAAACGAGATACGCGTATCTATGCCGAGTCGGCGACCGAATCGGTTAGTCAAATTACTTAAAATAATCCGGTGCGGCAGGTGGCGCACCCGGTACGTATCGCACGTGAATCGCACAAGTATCCGCGTCGGATACGTGTCCGACACGGAATACGGCAGTAAAATGGAGTATCCGAGTAACATAGGGTCAAAGTAATTCCGTCATAATAACAATTCGGGGTGTCCGAATCAATTCCCATTAGTTGCGTTCTATGTTGCACGGGTGCGGGTGCGGGTGTCGTATCCGACACAGTGCGGGTGCGGGGATTCGGCAATTTTTTAAAAATTCGGATACGGCACTATATATAAAATAATAAAAAAATCATATTATATATTAAAATGTTTGATTTGTTTTTCTTATTGTTTATATCCAAGTACAACAATACATTGATTTTTTTCTTTTTAATCAAATTTCTTCTTTAGTCTTGAGCACCAACTTACAAGGCTATACCAGTATACCTGCTCACTGCTCAGTGAATGCGAATTGTACGGATGAGGTAATTTCTGGACAACCTCTTTAATTAGAACAGCTAATAAATAACTAAAACTAAAAGTACTAGTGACACAAGTTTCCAAGATATTAGGAATACATATTATTATATTAACAACATAGAACCAGTAAAAACATCAAATGGCTGAATCGCACAAGTTAATATTTAACATTAACAACACATAACATAGAACCAGTGCCACTTGGACTGAGCCGAGTGGCAGAGAGATAGAGCGATGTAGAGAGAGAGAGCCAGACAGGCGAGCCAGAGTCGACGCCTTACGGAGAGAAGAGAGACTGAGCCAGAGTCGACAGCTCGACGCTTCATGGAGAAAGGAGAGGCAGAGCCAAGAGTAGAGACTAGAGAGTGAGAGGGTGAGAGTCGATTGTCGAGAGAGTGAGAAAGAGCCAAAGAGGAGAGATGAGTTGAGCGGCGATTTGATCAAGGACTAGAGGGGAGAGCTGGTTAAGTGGTTAGGGTTCGGTTTTGGACCTTTTGGTTTGGGCCGATATATATATATATTTTTTTTCTTTGGGCCATTTCGGAATTATTCAACAGAAACGAATCTAATTCGTATCTCAAACGAATTCAATACGTATCCAGCCGAATTTTTGACCGAATTTTGCAGTCAAACACCTCAACTTTATAGGATACGCCACGTGGAGCGTCGGGTGCGAATCGCACACGAATCGCACGCGAATCCGCGTCGGATACGCGTCGGATACGGGATACGGATATTTTTGAAAGTATCCGGGTAACATAGGTTGCGTTCTCCTCTCACCGTATTCCTTGAGCAATAGACTGACAACTGGATCCCGCGATATAAAAAGGCCTGATTCCGCCCCCACTTTCGCTCACGCTCGAGCTTCTGTGCGATATCATCAAAAAAAAAAAAAAAAAGCTTCTGTGCGAAGCCGCAACGGTGATTACACAGTCGCCCCGCCGCATTAGGTCAAAACTCAAAATACTCGAAATTCGAAACTCAGGTACATTACATAAAACCCCCTCCTTGCCTCTCGTCGCCTCTCCCGATCCAGGCGGAGCGATATCTCCAGCTCCGGCGGCTCTTTGTTTCCCTCTCTCTGCCCATGGGTCCCATTCGGCTCTCCGCCTCCTACGATGACGTGGTGATCAAGTCGCCGAACGATCGGAGGTCGTATAGGATCCTGCACCTCCCCAATGGTCTCTTCGCACTGCTTGTGCACGATCCTGAGATCTACTCCGACGGATTCCCTCCTCAGTCGGAGTCGAAACGAGCTGGCGAGGAGGAGGATGAAGTCATGGAGGAAGCAAGCAGTGGCGACGAGGATGAGGACGAGGAAGAGGAAGAGGAAGACTTTGATGAAGATGAGGAAGACGATGATGAGGAGGAGGAAGAAGATGATGAAGGAGGTGACAGTGGGGTGAATAAAAAGAAGAACAAGGATCAAACCGTTAAAAAGGTTCGTTTTCTCCTTATCTTCCTTTTCTGTGAACACCTGCATTATCAATGTGGATTGATTTGATTGTGGGAATTTCCTCTGATGGATGTGGCAGGATTATTGATTATTTAGAACCTATCTTGCGCCTTCTGATTGATAGTGGTTTTTGGTCAAGTTCAGGCTCTTCCAATATCCATCTGAAAATTAGTGAAAGAATGAATGACGATCTCAATTCATATCAGTTTGTACTTTGTACGAGTATAGAATGAGTTTTCAGTGTTTGTGTTATTTACAACTGGAACCTTTTAAGTTTTATTAAAGTCTCATGTTACAATTTATTTGTTAGGCTGCTGCAGCAATGTGTGTTGGAACTGGTAGCTTCTGTGACCCTCCCTATGCTCAGGGTTTGGCCCACTTTCTAGGTTTGTGAACGCTTCCACTTCCTTCTTTGCTATAAATCAAATGATGTTGTGTTGTTGTTTTTTGATCTCAAATTTTGTTGACTGCAGAACATATGCTTTTCATGGGAAGTTCTGAATTTCCGGATGAAAATGGGGTCTCCATCCCCCCCCCCCCACCCAAATCCTTAAAAAACTTTCTGTTGAATGCTTATATCTACTTGTAGTTTGCCGATCTAAAACTGAACCTACATTTCACTGTTATTTTTTTCTACAGTATGATAGTTACTTATCCAAGCATGGTGGTTCGTCAAATGCTGTCACGGAAACTGAGTACACTTGCTACTTTTTTGAGGTTAACCGTGATTTTCTTTATGGCGCCTTGAAAAGGTAACTCAACTCTAATAATGAGTTGTGCTGCTAAATTTTAAATTTGCAACACCTTTAAAGTCTGTTCACAGAACATCAAAGAGTTGAACTCCTAATTAATTTGCTTTTAGGTTTTCTCAGTTCTTTGTATCGCCGCTTATAAAGGCTGAGGCTATGGAGCGTGAGGTCATGGCAGTTGACTCGGGTATGTTGTTTGATTTTTCAATATAAGTAACACCTCTTTGAACTGTTTCCCATCAAATGTAACAGTCATGGTGTTTGCCATGAAGTATAATTATCTTCCTAAGTATGATGCTTGGCATTTCCTTAATATCTTTCCAAGGAGGCCGTAACTTGTTATATAAATAGTTTCTAGAAATTCACAGTGCTGGAATATTTTTCATAGTTCATACAATCTTGACATTTGCCTTCTTATTTTAGAGTTTAACCATTACTTGCAAAACGATAACTGCCGGCTTCAGCAAGTTCAGTCTCATACATCAACACCCGGGCATCTTTTGAACAGATTCTGTTGGGGTATGATCAAATTTGTAAAGCATTATATACACTTCATTACTTAAGTGATCCTTTTTTTTTATTATGACCACTATTTTGAACTCATATTTGGTAAACAGGAAACAAGAAGAGCTTGTCTGATGCAGAGGGAAGTGGGATTAATATCAGAGAAGAACTTTTAAGAATATATAGGGACAATTATCATGCTGGAATTATGAAGCTAGTTGTCATTGGAGGGGGTAATATGATAAATAAATTTTCCTATTTTTTTTTTCCAGAATTCACTCAAGTCAGCTAAAACTATGAGCTAATTGATGCAATATCAACATTCAACCATTTCCTTAACAGAGCCCCTTGACACTTTGGAGGATTGGGTGGTGGAGCTGTTTAGCAAGATCAAGGAGGGCCCTCAAGTGCATAACAATGTTGAGAATTGTCCCATTCCTTTCTGGAAGTCTGGCAAATTATACAGGCTGGAGGCTGTTAAGGATCTCCATACTCTTCACTTGTCATGGACTTTACCATGTCTTAAGAAAGAGTATCTAAAGAAACCAGAGGATTACATAAGTCATCTCATTGGCCATGGTAATTATCCTCTTCTTGGTTTAGTTATTATAAGTTTATAACCATCTATATGCTGATCTGAAGTCCTTTGTCAAACGTATGGTAGACAAGTTTCATGATACATGTATTGACTTTCTCAGAGGGTAAGGGAAGCATCCTGTATTTATTGAAGGAGAAAGGATGGGCAACATTCCTATCAGCTGGTGTTGGTCAAGAAGGAACCCATAGGTCATATCTCGCTTATGTACTCACTACCTCCATCCATCTAACTGATGAAGGATTAGAGAAGGTAACTTTAACTACTTATTCGTGTCTGCATTCTGCAACCTTGTAGTATTTTGAGTGTGCCCTAATATGCATTTTGAAATGGGCACCTCAAAATCAAACAAATGACCAATAGTTAAAGGTGGATTACCTGAACAAGCAAATCACCTGCCCAAAGACTTAACCTGTTAAATGTGTCTGCGTAATATGCAGATGTACGAGGTCATAGGTATCGTGTATCAATACATAAAATTGCTCAATCAATCCAAACCACAAGAGTGGATATTCAGGGAACTGCAAAACATTGAAAATATGGAGTTCAGATTTGCAGAAGAGCAATCTCAAGATGAGTATGCTTTTAGTCTTGCAGGTTCTTTTCTTTCCATTATTTCTCTATGTGAAGCCCTTTTTCAGTTTGAGTAATTCCTATTGTTAAATTCTACGAAATTCATGGCGTCAATTTACATGTGCTTCCAATTTAGTACTGTGGTTGGCTTGTTATATAATTTAATATTTTCTCAGTTTTTTAATTGTTCTATTAATTTTTATATATCATATTGCAGAAAACATCCTGCTTTATGAGGATAAACACATTGTCTGTGGAGAATATCTTCATGAAGAGTGGGACCCAGCACTGGTGGAATACATCATGACTCTTTTATCACCAGACAATATGCGGATTGACTTGGTCACTAAATCATTTGATAAAAATTCCCAAGGTACTCCTCCATATAATGCCACAATTATATTGTTGTTAAAGTTTCAAGTATGATCACGGAGGAAACTTTAGCTTTACATTTGTTTTCTTATGTAAGAACTAACATTAAGTGCTACATCTTTTTTTTTTTTTAAATTACTTCCTTTTTTCTATATTGCAGTTTTTCAACTTGAACCATGGTTTGGTTCACGGTATACTGAAGAAGATGTTCCTTCATCTTTTCTCCAAACCTGGCGGGACCCGCCATCAATAGACACACTCCTGCATTTACCTCTGAAGAACGAGTTCATTCCTTGCAACTTTGCTCTGCAGAATGCCGACATGTCGAAACCTCAGTCCCATGTCAACCCTGTTTGCATCATTGATCAGCCTTCTCTAAAATTTTGGTACAAGATGGACTTCACATTCAACATGCCCCGTGCCTGCACCTATTTCTTGATAAGTGTTAAAGATGGGTACACTACCCTAAAGAATGCTGTATTAACAGAGCTGTTTGTAAACCTTCTCAAGGATGAGTTGAATGATATCATATACCAGGTTGGGCTATTGTTTTACTGATTCTTCCATAATAAGTTAATAATCATTTGTGTCATCTTCCAGCAATACTTTTCTGTTTCTTCTTCTTATTATTATTTCCCATTTTCAGGCTTCTGTGGCCAAATTGGAAACTTTTATAACCATTGGTGGTGATAAGCTGGAACTGAAGATTTATGGTTACAATGACAAAATCCCAGTTCTTTTGTCGAAAATAGTTTCAATGTCACATAACTTCTCTCCCAAAATTGATAGATTTAAGGTATTATTGTTTTTTCCCCTTGAACTTCCTATTTCTGTTATTTTTAATTGTTTATCTTAACAGAATTAAGGAGATCACAAATCTTTCAGGTGATAAAAGAGAATATGGAGAGATCTTACAGAAATGCTAACATTAAACCCGGCAACCATTCGACCTACCTGCGGTTGCAAGTTCTTCGTGAGAGATTTTATGACACTGATGACAAATTGGCCACTCTAACAAGGCTAAGCCTCTCTGATTTGTTGCCCTTTATAGCAAATCTTTTGTCCCAGGTAAGGAGTGATTTTCATCCCTTAAATCAGAAAGAGGACAAATTGTAAACTGAATGAATGCATATCGTTTGAATTCACAGATGTATGTGGAGGGCTTGTGCTATGGGAACTTATCAGAAAAGGAGGCTGTAAAATTATCAGAAATTTTCACGAGCACCTTAAATGCAAAACCACTGCCAGATGAATTGAAGCATCGTGACAGAGTTGTTTGTCTCCCACTTGGTGCAATGCTTCTGCGGAGTGTGCCTGTCAAGAATGACTTAGAAGTCAATTCTGTAGTTGAGGTCTCTCTCTCTCTCTCTCTCTCTCTCTCTCTCTCTCTCTCTCTCTCTCTCAATGTTTAGATTTTTCTTATGGGTTTTATTTGATTACAGTTGTATTATCAACTTGAACAAGAGAGAGGAAGGGAAACTATCAAACTAAAATCAACTCTTGATCTATTAACTGCACTTATAGATGAGCCATATTTTGACAGGCTAAGGTAATTTGTTTGCTCTAAAATAGACAATCCATATATTGATTTGCTATGGTAATTGTTTTTATCCTGTATATATGATTGGTTAAATAGTGTAGCATTTCTTGTGATGCATAAATAGGACAAAGGAGCAACTTGGTTATACTTTGGATTGCGGTCCAAGAACAACATACCGTGTAATGGGAATGCTTTTTTATGTGCAATCTTCAAAGTTTGGCCCGTCATTTTTGCAAAGTCGGATTGAGAATTTCATAGAGGGTGTCACTGAGATATTGGTAAAGACTCCTATATGTTAGCATTTTCTTTCTTTAAAGTCTCTCAGGCAAATTGAGAACCTCAACTATAAATACAGTTTTGTGTATTTAATTTGGTTCTTCTCCTTTCGTTAAGGATGAACTTGATGTGGAGAGCTTTAATCAGCGCAAGGATGCGCTGATAGCTGACAAACTAGAAAAAGAACCATCTCTTACATCTGAAGCTGATGTCTACTGGTATCAAATTGTGGACAGAAGGTATGTATTTTGCTCTCTTGTGGTTGTTCAGATCATCCAAATTACCTCTGTTCAAGGCTGATTTTTTTTTTAACCTATATAATATGAAACGGTTTATTATTTAAGGATTATACTTACAAGTTACAACAAGATTGTAATTGCATGTGTTACTAGTCGGTAGAACCTAAACTCAAACCCTATAGCGAATGCTGTTTCAAGGGTTAATTTATGGGGTTATGGTACAGTACAATTTCATAAGAGGCTATATGCTCCCTAGTTCCTTGCTAATAATATCAAGATACAGATCATATGTATCATTCCTTCCTAAATTGAGTGAAGTTGTGCTAACAGTTTGGTATGTGCCACAGGTATCTGTTTGATATGCAAAAGATTGAGGCTGAGGAGCTGAGAACAATCGAAAAGAAGGATGTTGTCGATCTGTACAATACGTATTTCAGACCACAATCACCAAAATGCAAACGCTTTGCAGTACATATCCAAGGATGCAGTGTAGACTCTGCTGATGACTTGGCAAAAATGCAAGAAAAGTCGTGGAAAACAATTGAAAATGTTGAACTTTTTAAGCAGTCCTTGGAGTTTTACTCTAGCCTTTGCTAAAGTTTTGGATTTCAGCCATATACCCTCTTCCAAAAGACAAATAAGAAAACAAAAGATGAAAATGAAAAGGAAGAAGAGAGAATAAGAGAAAAAGGGAAATAGAGCAAATACTTAAGGGTAAAAAAAGGACAAAAAGCATATTCTAACTAGGATTGTGCTTGCCGTTGTGTTCTTTTTTTCTTGAACTCAGGGATGACGAGCCACAGTTTGACAATTTGGTGCTTCGCAAGACGATTTGAGGATAAGAGGAGGCTTCATTTTACCGATTTTGTTTTTTTTTTAATTATAAATTTTGTTTTAAGTCCCAAGAGAAAAGAAAAGGTTTTTTTTTTTTTTTTTTTTGGTAGTGATAGTTTGGTACTGTGATGCTGGAGTTGTTTTTTTTAGACAATTTTAGGAAATTTGAGTGGACCGCATCTTTTTGTTTCTATAAAATAAATGCAACCAGTATTTCATTGTGATATTCCCCAGTTCTATTTCTGTGTGATGTTCCCTCTTTACTTTATTTAACTCCCTTAACTACTATCCTCTGATTATACACTAGAAAAGAATAATATGATGGGCATCTTTATTTTTTTCTGCATGTTACTAAAATTTTCTTGAATAATATTTCAGTTTACAAGTTACAACACGAGCTACCCTGGCAATCCCGCAAGCATACTATTGTCAAATCCATGTTTTGAGCATACTATTTGGCAATCCCGCAAGCAGAGAGGCTAATTGTTTGATTAAAATCTAACAATGCTATTGTCAAATCATGTTGCAGCAGCGATTCCTAAGGCGTTTTTTCAGGATAAGCTCTATCCAAGACCGGTCCCATGGATTATTGATGGTACTCATGGTACTCTTGGATTATTGATGGTACTCTTGGCAATTTGAAGGTCAAACAAACTCAAACCAGAATCATACTGGATGTGAGAAAATAAGTAAAACTACAAATGGTAGGTTCAAATAAATGTCTATTGGTGGCAAGGTGTTGGAATGATAACCTTAGCGTGCGGATTCTGATCTCTTCTTAGATAGAATTATGCAAGTTGGAGTAGGAAACCCTCTACCCATTAAAGGAAAGGTCTAAATAAAAGTATGTGAAACTAAAACTAGGGTCATAAAGTCAATTATATTCGTATCAAAATGTTATATATATTTAAAAGAAAGGTTTAGCAACAAACTGTACCAAAAAGATATGTTATGTTAAAGGGGGGAAAAAAGTTATACATACAGTTAGTAAAAAGAGGTGCTTTAGGCTTTAGCCGAAGTTTGGAAATAGTTTTTTATTGGCAAAAGAGCAAAAGACTATAAAATGCTATTAATAGTATCTATGAAGAACAAAAGGGTGGATCATTCTTGGTTGGAAGAAGCACATGGAAGGGTATGAAAAGGTGCGTCAAATAAAATATCAAGACCAAAGAGGGGATCACCGGATCAGACCACACATGCATGCACTTGCCCCTAACACCCTAACCGAGCACAATTGCACCACCACCTACCCTCTCAGTCTAACATAGCCTGGCTAAGAAGACCAAGTTGGCCTCCTTGGACTCAAATCCGGGTCCACCATGCACCTAGACTTGTTTGATTGGGTTGTTAACGGTGCAGATGAGTCCATGGTCCGTGACCCCACATGCCTGTGGCGATTCCTCTTTCACTCTTTGGGAAATGCTGCATTGGGACATTGTTTTGTGTGCATGAATAGATTTCTGATTTGTGACTGTGTGAGTGTGATTGATTCAAATGGAATATTGGACCTCAACTGTACATAGGGTCCTCGTTTTCTCCGATACTTAATCTTTTATAGGAGCTTTTTTTTAGGATTAGAATGGCTTTGAGATATTTAGTAGTACAAATTTCTGTAGAAATGAGAGATCCTACGCTAGCACAAGGGTAAATTTTTTTTTTTGAGCATATGCCAAATAGCCAGTTTGTGCGATTTGTATATATATATATTAATATATATATATATAGAGGATCACTAATGTGTCATCGATGGCACGGCCTGGGCCATCAATTTTCTGTCCGTTTGATTCAATTAAGAGGTGCACATTATTTTCATTTCACAAAAATCTCACGTTTTGCTTTAAGGTCAACCGTTTTTAAATGACGACCTACTTCAGAAAAAAAAATAGTCTTTAGAAACAACTCAATTAATTGAGGTTACCCTAAAAAAACAATTAATTGAGGTTGTCAGTGCAGGAAATATGAATGCAATGTACCTTGGTCCAAATAATTTGAACTCGTGATTCATGAATAATATAGGCAATGATAGTTGAGTCATTCTATGTTAACAACATCGGAGGAAGAACTAATTAAGAAGGTATCATCTCCACCATTAGTTACTTATTTTTGTTGTTTTCTTTTTACTTTTCCTTTCTCTAGATGGAAAGGGCTAATGCATATATCTTTGGACCGGAAATATTTATATATATGAATTACCATGATTTATTTGTCATTTGAAGAAATGATTTTAATTGTAGAAGTTTGGTTGTCTATACAACCATAATTGTTCATTTTAATTTTTTTTTTATTTTCTAGAGACAAGGTCATATGGAGATTAAAAGTTAATTATATTTAGTTTTTTAAAAAAAAATTCACAAGTAAGATTTCGATAAATAATTACATTTAGGTAGCCATCGTAATATTCCTACGTGCATTCTTGTTTGGATTGATAGTAGCGATGCACTCAACTCACTTGTATAATAATAGTAAATAAACATTCTCATGAATTATAATTATCTAAGAATATCTAAAATTTTATACATAACCGGGCTTGAAATTTTGATGGATCGTAATTATAACTAATGATACCAAACCTCCGATTGACGTCGTTCAATATTATTTTTCTCTTGAAGTCTCGATTGTATCCATTAGAAGCATGAATGAATAGCATGTGGCAGTGGTTGCCAACATGTGCATGTATAGCGGTGGATGATAGCATATTTCCTTGTTTTGTAGTCATTTATTTGAGTAACAGAATTACGAAAGGCCGTGAACGATACGGGCATATTGCTAATATTTTAATAAATTCCGAAGTGATAAAAAGAAGCGGAACAAAAATATATCACAAATAGAAGACATACTTATTACGTATACAGGACTTCAATAACTATTTTAAATCACTAGAAAAGAATAAGCTTTGAATGTCCCGGGACACTTGTTTGATGGTCCCTTTTTTTCTTTCCGGATGATAATGAGTAAATATATATTTCGAGATTAAAATCGCATTCGTTTGAACTAAATATATAGTTACTTCAACTAAAAATAGCTATAGATATCCACCAAAACGGCCAGTTAAAATATATTTTACAATTGTCAACAATCCTGAATTTCCAAACTCGGTACTCAAAAATTTCAAAGTCCACACTCACTGACTTAGACTTCTGAATTTATTTTCTTTGACATAATTCCAACCCTAATTGATTGAATCTTTGCAAACTTCCAAAAAGAATAACAAATTACGGACGCAAGTCCGGACTTCCCATGTGACCTCTAACATGGTGGGCCTCTCTTTCTCTTGCCACCTTTTATCGAGTTTTAAAATGATGAAAGGTTTTGGCCTTTGGGACAAAAGAAAGAAAGTAGTCATATACTCATATGCCAAATATATGTCAAATCATACTTATAAAATTATTTACTTAAAAATGATAGAATTTATGATCTTGTAATTCATATAAAATAAATAAATCATAAGTTTGAACTCACAATTTTGTAGGGAAGACATGGCGTAAGGCGGAAATCCAATCTTCCTTAATTTCCCTTAGTTCTGAGTGATGGCACGAAAATTGGCATTTTTCTTATTCTGTTCTCTTCTTTATTAGGCGAAAAATTAGGAAAGGATGCCTCTTTAATGACAGAAATAATTATTTATAACTAAGGTAATTAAGGGGATTGCATATTGAATGAACATGGTCCATCAGTTTTTCCATCAAAAACTAATGGACCCTTTATTAAATGAATTTGGTTTAATCATTAAATATAGGCCATATTATATATAATTAATAATATTAATATTAATTATAACATTCTCCCACTTGGCCTATAAAATATCGTAATGAAACTCAAACTCAAAAATTTGGCCAATAAAACTTAAACCTTGTTCAGTTAGAAATACCAAACTAAACTAATATAATCAAAATAACTATTAATGTTATTTGATCCCTATTAATTCTAGAAGTGGCATTCTTTCCAACAAATGGTTAATAAAATTCATTCGATCCTCATAAGTATATTTGCTTATATAAATTACATTAATGCGCAAACATAAGAAATAAGCAAACAATATAAATTCAGTCAATACATAAATGAAGCTTCAATACATAACTTAATAAATACATTATTGTTCATTACAACATCACAAGTCACTAACCAAACCCATGCCGGCTACATGCTCTTTGAAAAGAGTAGGTGGTAGTGCCTTTGTTAGAGAATCAGCTAACATAGCTCTTGTATTGATGTGTTGTATGACAATAACATTATCCTTAATTTTTCTTCTAACAACAAGATATTTGATGTCAATCCATTTAGTAGCACCGCTGGACTTGTTGTTTTTAGAGAAGAAAACAGCAGCTTCATTATCACAAAATAACGTGAGTGGTCTTGCAATACTCTCAATTACTTGAAGTTCAGGTATAAAATTCTTCAACCAAACTGCTTGACACTGAAACTTCAAAACACGCCACAAATTCTGCTTGCATAGTGGAAGATGCAACTAAGGACTGTTTGGCACTCTTCCATGAAATTGGTCCCCCTGCAAGCATGAATATGTATCCTGATGTGGATTTCTTTGTGTCTACACATCCAGCAAAATCCGAATCAGAATAACCAATGACCTCAAGGTTATCGGACTTTCTGTAAGTAAGCATGTAGTCTTTAGTCCCTTGCAAATAGCGTAAGACTTTCTTAGCAGCTCGCCAATGATCCAAACCTGGATTTGATTGATATCGGCCAAGCATGCCAACTACAAATGCAATATCAGGACGTGTGCAAACTTGAGCATACATTAAGCTTCCAACAACCGAAGCATACTCATTCTTTTCCATTTGCTTACGTTCTGATTCAGTTTTGGGACATTGAGCCTTGCTGAATTTGTCACCTTTGAAAATGGGAGCAACACTTGGAGAACAATTTTGCATATTGTAGCGCTTAAGCATTTTCTCGATATATGCCTTTTGTGATAAACCTAAGAGACCACGAGACCGATCACGGTGGATTTCAATGCCTATGACATAAGAGGCTTCACCTAGATCCTTCATTTCAAATTTCTTTGAAAGAAAGCGTTTTGTCTCGTACAACATGTCTAAATCACTGCTTGCTAACAAAATGTCATCCACATACAAAACAAGAATGATAAATCTGCTCCCACTAACCTTGAGATATATGCATTGATCAAAAGTGTTTTCTTGAAATCCAAATTCTGTGATGACCTCATCAAACTTTAGATACCACTGCCTTGAAGCTTGCTTTAACCCATAAATTGATCGTTTCAACCGACAGCCCATATGTTCCTTGCCTTTGACAACAAAACCTTCAGGTTGTTTCATGAAAATTTCTTCATGCAAGTCACCATTAAGGAATGCGGTTTTCACGTCCATTTGATGCAACTCAAGATCATAATGAGCTACAAGAGCTAAAACAATTCGTAACGAATCTTTCTTTGAGACAGGAGAAAAAGTATTATCATAATGTATACCTTCTTGTTGCGTAAAGCCTTTAGCAACTAATCGGGCCTTGTATCTTTCGATGTTACCATGAGAATCAGTTTTAGTTTTGTAAACCCATTTGCATCCTACGGGTTTAACACCTTTAGGTAACTCAACAAGATCCCAAACATCGTTTTGTTGCATTGAGTTCATCTCATCATTCATGGCTTCCAGCCACTGAGATGACTTATCACTTTTCATGGCGTCCTTGAAGGAGATAGGATCATCTCCATGACCTATATCTCCACCTTCTTCAGTAAGGTATACAATATAATCATCAGGTATTGCAGATTTTCGTTCTCTTTGCGACTTGCGTAAAGGTTCTTGTGGCAGCAAAGGTACTTCTTCATTGTTAGGAACATTATTAACATTAGTACCTTCATTTAGTAATAATGGAGAAACAGAACTTGTAGCCTCTGAAATGACCGAAGTTGGAACATAAATTCGATCTTCTTCATCGAGGTTTATAGTTCGTTTTTCATTACTCCCACTAATGTTGCCATTTTCAAAAAATACTGCATGTCTTGTCTCAACTATTCTAGTGGTATGCGAGGGACAATAAAATCTAAAACCTTTGGACCTCTCTGGATATCCTATGAAAGAACAACTAACGGTTTTGGAATCCAGTTTCTTAATTTGTGGATTGTAGACTTTTGCTTCAGCAGGACAGCCCCACACACGTAAGTATCCTAGTTGTGGTTTTCTTCCAGTCCACAATTCATAAGGTGTTGCTGGAACGGATTTACTAGGAACTCGATTGAGAACATGTGTGGCTGTTTTTAAAGCCTCGGACCACAAAAATTCTGGTAAAGTGGTATTGCATATCATACTTCGTACCATATCCATTAATGTACGATTACGCCTTTCAGCCACTCCATTTTGCCGAGTATCACCCGGCATAGAGAATTGATGAACAATACCACTTTCTTGAAGAAACAAAGCAAATGGACCTGGACTTTGACCCAAGTCAGTGTGCCTACCATAATACTCACCGCCTCTATCTGATCGCACTACTTTAATTTTAAGATTATGTTGATTTTCAACTTCAGCCTTAAAAATCTTAAATTTGTCTAGTGCCTCAGATTTTTCAGAAATTAAGAACACATAAGCATAGCGTGAGTAATCATCAATAAAAGTAATGAATGATTTGTGTCCGTTTAAACTCGGAGTGGGAAAAGGACCGCATATATCGGTGTGAATTAATTCCAATAGTCCCCCACTTCGAGTGGCTCCTTTCTTATTTCCTTTAACAAATTTTCCTTTAACAAATTTTCCTTTAACACATTCAACACAATTTTCAAAATCAGAAAAATCTAATGTTGGGAGAATTTCATTTTTAATGAGATGTTGCATTCTATCTCTTGAAATATGGCCCAATCTGCGATGCCATAATTTGGAAGAATGTCCAACATCACGATTTCTCTTTGTGCCACGTTTGTGATCAACACAATTAACATTCAGGGATAATAAAGAATCAGAAAAGGAAGAATCCAAACATAATTTATATAGATTGTCACATAATAATCCAGAACCAACAAACTTAGAGTTATGATATAGTCTCAACTCATTATTTCCAAACTGAAACATAAAACCACACGCATCAAGTCTAGAAACGGAAATTAAATTCCTAATCACACTAGGAATATAAACTACATCATGTAAATAGAGAATAAAGCCACTCTTCAAGACTAAACGAAGAGTTCCTACGGCCTCTACTTCAGCCTCTAATCCATTGGCTACTTTAAGCTTCCTTTTTCCCTTTTCCAGCATCCTCACGGAAAGGAATCCCTGCAATGAGTTCGTAATGTGCACAGAGGCACCAGTGTCAACCCACCACGTATTTAAGGGAACATCAATTAAAAGAGACTCACAAATCATATAATTAAAATCATTACCCTTCTTGGCAAGCCACGCTCTGAACTTGGTACACTCCTTCCTTACGTGTCCAGGTTTCTTGCAGTGATTGCACTTAAAAACACGTTTTGTACCAGATGTACTTGCTTTGTTAACACCAAGACCATCATCTTTCTTATTCTTTCCTTTACCATTGTTCTTTTTCTGTTTTGGACTTTCAATGGCAGCATGTGCAAAGTCAGGTTTTTCAGTCTTAAGCCTTTCTTCTTCTTCAACACACATGGCAATCAATTCGCTCATTTTCCACTTCTCTTTCTGCGTGTTGTAATTGATCTTGAAAGGACCAAACTGAGCAGGAAGAGAAGTCATAATGAAATGAACCAAAAATCCCTCAGAAATTGCCATGTCCATGCCATTTAATTTTGCGGCCATATCATTCATCATCATGATATGTTCACGTACACCGCTAGTCCCATTATACTTGGTAGTGAGCATTTTCATTATGAGAGCACTTGCATTAGCCTTTGATGTACTCTTAAACTGCTCCTCAACAGAGGCTAAAAATTCTTTAGCAGTAAAAGGTTCACCAGCAATATTCTTTTCAGGAATGCCTCCCCGAATAGCCAAAGAAATGGTGCTTTTGATAATCATGAGAGACATGCGATTAGAACGCTCCCATTTTGCATAAGCAGTTTTTTCTTCATCTGCAGCATCATCCTTTGGTTTTTCAGGTTTATCCAAACGTAATGCTTGGTCTATTTCAAGAACACCAAGACCAATCTCAATTTGCTCTTTCCAAGTTGAAAAATTAGTTCCATTCAATGGTGTTATTCCAGTGATTTGACTACTAATGTTGCTCAATGCTGTAAATTCATGACAAATAAAATGCTTACTATTAACTAAAATCCACATACATATAATAAAATTAAATTAGATCAACTATAATTAGGGGACTAATAATTAACTTAATCTGAAAATATTAAAACGCCAATTAATATTTCAGGTTTAATAGTTGATCCATTAAAAATCAATTCATATCACTGTTGGGCAGAAATAAATTGAACATAAGATATAATGCTATTTAATAAATTATTCATGACAATTAAAGTTGGTAAAATTGACAATTATAATTTATTAAATGTACACATAAGTAATACTATAGACATCATGTAAAACATAGTTCCTTTTAATAAAATGGTAGTCACAATTAAAGTTTGTCAAATTGATAACGACCAGATATTAAAAGCAAATTTATATGACAGTAAATTATATATAACATAGTTCAGTTGGGTTACTCGGTATATATAATATAAAATCATATCCTTAATTAAATTGTCACATATAACACACAAAATTATGTACGGTTATATATAAAACATCATAAAAGAAATATAAATAATTTTAAATCCTGTAAATAATTATGATGGTAAATTTTGTGATAAAATAAATTCACCACACAAGGCCCTGATTAACTTAAGTACAGTAACACGATTGATATAGAAATTAAATCCAAGTGTTACCATATGTACTCATGTGATTAATTGAGACATTAAGAGAGTAATTTATGGGGACCAGATGAAAGGGCGTGAGTGTACAGAAAAGAAAAGAAATTAATAACAGTAGCGCACCATAAGATGAAAGGGCGTGAGTGTACAGAAAAGAAAAGAAATTAATAACAGTAGCGCACCATAATTCCAGCGCGTACAGAAAAGAATAATGGGGTATATTGTTAGTTTATTGATTCTGAACAAACTAGGAAGTATGGGGCGTATACTTACTACTCCATAAGCATCAGATGAAATTTCCCAAATAGTTCGTTACGTTTGCCAAAAAGTGCAGCAATTAACGGATTTGATATGGTTGGGACTAACAAATTAAACTATAGCTTTGTATCCAATCCAAGTACATAAAATGGCAGATCTTGGTTGCACACGTGAAGGAAAGAGAAAGTAAAATGAATTCTGATAAGAAACACCAATGTGCACACAAGGTTTAATAATTCAGGAAATAGGAAATATGCGAGAATAATTCAGTAAATTCCAGTAAAATACGAAAATTACTGTATAATTTTATATGAAATTACAATACCCGACAACTGATACCAAATGATAGAATTTATGATCTTGTAATTCATATAAAATAAATAAATCATAAGTTTGAACTCACAATTTTGTAGGGAAGACATGGCGTAAGGCGGAAATCCAATCTTCCTTAATTTCCCTTAGTTCTGAGTGATGGCACGAAAATTGGCGTTTTTCTTATTCTGTTCTCTTCTTTATTAGGCGAAAAATTAGGAAAGGATGCCTCTTTAATGACAGAAATAATTATTTATAACTAAGGTAATTAAGGGGATTGCATATTGAATGAACATGGTCCATCAGTTTTTCCATCAAAAACTAATGGACCCTTTATTAAATGAATTTGGTTTAATCATTAAATATAGGCCATATTATATATAATTAATAATATTAATATTAATTATAACAAAAAATAGTTAGACTTTTAATTAATTTCCATTTCATATCATGAGCTATTGTGTTTTGTTATGCAAAAAAATTGTGTACTATAATTGTTTTCTTGAACTTCAATCTGGAAGAAAATATACGTTGACGAGAAATTTGAATTTTCTAAACAATTTTTTTTTATATAAATGTTGCATTGCAAAAATTTTAGATACTAGTAAATATACTTTTTAAATATTAAAGGAATATATTTGCAAATAATGTAATTGACTATATCGTAATTCATTTACTTACAATAAAATTGAGTCGTTTTAAGAGTAATATTACTCCTTTAGACGTATGAAAAGTTATATTCCTTTTTAATCGAGAAGAAAGAAGCAAGATACAAAGCCATCAGGCAAGATAAAGAAGAAAATAGAGTATACACATATGACATAATGAAAATTTTTGTTGTTGTTAATATTATAATTATTTTGTAAAAATTTTTGGTTGCTTTCAGACACTTCAATTGTTGGTCAACTACCGATCATTTTCTTTTTAATCGGAAGTCCACCTCAAAAGCCCTTCTCCTTTAAAAAAAAGTTGTTCGGAAGAAAGGATAAAATTTATTGCATAATATATAGCATATCTTTGCAACTTCATTTTTCTAAAAATCATTCCTAAATTCTCTTATTCAAGTAAAACAACAATACTAAAGTTAAAAACACAATTTAGAATTTTGTTGTCATCATTAAAAAAACCATTTGGTACCTATCAGGCGATCATTTCGTTATTTGTATGTCGCTTCTACATTTTATATATAAAAGATAAAACCATGTATAGCTTATGTTTTAGAAGGGTCTAGTTCGAAACGAAAAGATACAACAATTAAATCTTGGATTAGCAATTCAGCATTTAAAATATCCTAACTCCAAATTCTAGGCCAAATTAACCTAATAATTGACTTCTGCAATTTTATAATCTAGAACCTAAATTTATGAGATTCCTTCGACGATGTAATAATTTAGTAAAAGAACAAGAGTCACCGACAATGATACGCTCTCCTTTTATTAATTTATTATTCTCAGGGTAAATTTGCAACATACCTGATATCAAGTTTATTGCATGTGGCAATCGGTCCTGAAATTTAGACCTCTCGTATGATCCTTCAACACTGTACATTATTGAAGCATGTGTTTTTATCTCCACCTAAAAAATGGAAAAATTCCACGTCAATATAATATAGGAAAAATAATTTGCATCGTTCATGTACAATTGATAGACAAAATTCCATTATTTACTTGTGTAACTTTTTGCCTAATATAACGAAAGAAAGAATGTAGTAGAACCAACCACAAAATGTACAATTGTTAAGAAATAAATATTGTCCGCGAATTACATTTTTGCTTTGTGGGTCAGTGGGTGGACATCTATAACGCATATTGTGCAAACATAATTTGTAGAAACTGTCTACAAGTTTTCTAGTTGTAATATTTTACAACGAAATATGCATCAATTACCATTTCCTACTCCACTTTTTTTTTCACTTTTCGTTTTTATGTTATATAATTAGAAAAAACGGATTTTCATCCAAATAATAATAATAATAATAATTGCATCGTTAGAAGAAAGAAGGGGCCGTTTGGATCGCTTTGAAATTTGGAGAATTTGAAAATTTTTTTATTCCTAGACATAAATTTTTTGGAAAGTGTGTAACTTTATGAAGAATTTAAATTGTTTATAATAAATTTATATGTAGGGATATAAAATTCTCAAAATTCTGGTGGATCCAAACAGCCCGAAGATAATTCAGAATTTAATTTGGACAGTCGCAATATGGGAAGGTCCCTATGTAGTGCGATATACTAGGTCGCGACTAGGTCTTAGAAAGTTCGATATATCACATCAATTTCTCTCTATTTTTCATTTTTTTATTATTTTTTTTCCTTTCCTGTTCGCTCTTCTGTTTTGCCGTATAATTTTTCCTCTTTTATCCCTAGTATTGTATGTCCATGTGGACCTAATAGGTATTTTGCCTACTATTCCTCAACATATGTATCCTACATTCCTACTAAAGGATACATAAGAGTTTATATGTATTATCAAGTTATACTTATACACCCTTATTTTAAAATTAAACGGCACTTAAGTCCTTAACTACGTACATTAACTCGCTTTCTATTATTCATAAAAAAGAAAGAAAAAGTCGCTTCCTCAATTCTTATACATTCGTCGAACTTCTAACGGACTTTCCACTAATTATTGAGGCAATTTAAGCATAATTATGCGTTAATATAACAATTCCCCACCCCCCCTCTAAAATAATAAATTTCAAATCAGCCCCCCTCAACTTTTTTTCCTGGCTCCGCCCCTTTAGGAGACCTACATTCATTTTCCTCGGTAAAGAAAAATATAGATGTTCTATAATAATAAAAAAAAATGTTCTGGGCTATATTTTTTTAAAAGAGATGTATGAATGAAACTTCACAACTTCATAGTGACACAAATAAAAAGAGAGAGAGAGAGAGAGAGAGAAATAAGATCTAATCATAGAAAAACTTAATCATCAAACCATCGCAGAGGACATGGTTAGCAATCCTTAACATGTGTTTCACAGTTTAGTATTTTTGTATGGTTCACTCTGAAAATTAAAAAGAATATACCGCCTGCTTAACGTACAGTAATAGAAGCTACTAGTCTAGTACGTGGCAATAATTAGTTGATTAATGCCTCATTAGGAGATCATACCAATTAAACATGTGCACACATATACTTTATTATCAGTTACTGTTACATGGGACATTGCCAGATCGGATTAAAAAGAAGTAATAACATGGGATTATTTGTTAGGTCTTGATTTTGTAAGTTGATGTTAATAATTTTCAATGTAGAGGTACATTTTTTTTCTTACTTTTTATTTCAGATTTGTTATGTTACATGGGTGCATTCATGAGTAGTGACCATGTTTTGATGATATTGGAGCAAACCTCTGAGTCTTCTGCTCTAGAATACACTACACAGAGATGAAAACAGAAGATCATTTTTAATATTTATAATCCTGAAAGGCTGCTCTTAACTGCCAACTGATCTGATCACTATTCGGCGTCGTGGGGACCATCGTCAAAAAGCAGCCCCATCGGTGTGCCAATGATTTTCTGCCACGCTCTCTTCTTTCTCCTTGCAAATTTTTTAGTCGATCGGCGGATTCTCTAAATCAAAAGATTTTTTCTTTTCGAGTCTAAGTAAAAAATATTTTTTTGAGAAATTAATAGTCTAAGTAAAAAACTTGTGGATCCGTTTTGGCGTACATTATTTGCTAATCAACAATTGGAGTTCAGAAATA
Organism: Rhynchospora pubera; assembly: GCA_028095005.1. Classification (NCBI taxonomy): domain Eukaryota; kingdom Viridiplantae; phylum Streptophyta; class Magnoliopsida; order Poales; family Cyperaceae; genus Rhynchospora; species Rhynchospora pubera. Next base: position 148,138,735 of record CM051462.1, on the reverse strand, counting down.
ATTTAGTTGAGTTCCAAAGATTTTCTAAAATTTTTAAGTTCGTTCTACATTAAATATTTATAATAAAACAATTTTAGTATACTAATCCTTAGTATATTATTCAAAATTTTTTATACTTATTTGTTCTCCTGAGTAGCATAAATTTATTAAAACCCACTACATACACCCGTAACAAATTTATTTTAAAAAAAACTATTGTGCTCATGTGCTGTGTGGCCATTTTTTTTGTCACAGCTGAAGTTATAATAGTCTTTTCTTTTCTTTTCTTTTGATGATTGAGTCCCGACATACATACGAACATTCAAAAGCTAATCATTAATGGATAAAAAAAGTCTCCAATAAATAAAAAATAAATGATATGTCAGTGCACAATATTGTGGTTTTATTGATGCAGTTAATGTGCTCATTCAAAATCCTGTCCGTTTATAGTTAACATTGCCATCTCCCATTCCTCATGCAGTTCATGCCCTGGCAAATATTTATTAATTATGCATTAATAAGCCAGTTATGAGCCCCCACCAACAAAATAATTGATCTTTTAATTTCAACATAATAAATGCAACATAAGAAAAACCCTTTGTAGGTACTTCTAAATTTAATATACAGCGTGAGCACCAATAACTGAATTCGGTAGCAGCAGTAAATATGATGTTTCAGGAAATATATAATATTGGTTTGTCAATTGATAGATTTAATTCATTGCATACAGTTTATTTATTCTCTTTTTTTTAAAAAAAAAAAACAAAAAGTACGGTTCCTGTAAGTGTTTGGTTCAACGAATGGGAATGGAAAGGAAAGAGAAATATGGGAGGAAAGTAAATGGAATGGATGGAAAGGAAAGAGAAATATGGGAGGAAAGTAAATGGAATGGAATGGGAAAGAAAATTGATTTACTTTTATGATCACGGTTCTAGTGCCACAAGTTTTTGGTGCCACAAATATTATAACTTTTCTTTTTCATTAATATTTAAAAATTTAAAAATTTAATTTTCGAATCCAAACCGTTTATCTTGTTCAATTTTACGAGTGATGCATTTCTATATAATTTATAAATTTTTTAGTTTATTTTATATTTGATCGAAAGGCCAAAAAATGAACGAATCTTGTTAATTATAACAGATTAATTTTAATACGTTCATTTGTTAGCCTCTTGATCGAATATCAAATAAACTCCAAAATTTATAGAAATTATATAAAAATGCATCACTCATAAAATTGAATAAGATCAACGGTTTGGATTCGAAAATTAAATTTTAAAATTTTAAAATATTAATGAAAAAGAGAAGTTGTGGCATTTGTGGTACAAAAAACTTGTGGTACTAGAACCTTGCTCTACTTTTATATGTTTGGATGACTAATGAAGGAAAAGAAAAATAAATTTTAATTCCTGTCTTTCTTCTGTTTGGATAATCTAATTTGAGGACGGTAACATTGAATAAATTAACCACAAAGGACTGTTATGCCCTTAAATCCTTTATCGAGATATTCAAATAATAAAATGATAACATTTTAAAATTAAGAAAGCAACATATCAATTCGTACAACACGTCTTGCATTTGTTAGCGATAACCGCAAGTAAAACTATATTGTCTTTGTTAATACAAATTAAATTTACATTGTTATTGTTTTCTATACTTATACCATTGTTTTATATGTTTATTATCCTATAAACATTAACAGAAACCCAATACTATAACGAATCATTTTGCACAGTTACCATAGACATTAGTTTTTGACTCTATGTATGATGACCCTTATATAATTAAATCACGTGTGTTAGAGAGTAACAAAGTTATAATGGGGCGGAGCTACATGTTAGCAAAACTGGGTTAATGCCCCCCCTGTATTTTTAAAATAACTCCTATAAAATGCAAAAATTATATGCTATTGTGTTTGATTCATTCAATTTGCCCCCCTCGAAAATCTAAAAACTTTAACATGATATCTTTTTGCCCCCTTGTTCTAAAAGTCTGGCTCCGCCCCTTTAGTTATTTATTCGAATAATACAAATTTGTTCATTGAGGAATTTATAAAGGAAATTTTAATTATCAAAGTTGTTCATTAAAACAATATACTTGCGAGATTGATAGAAAAGTATTTAAAGAAATACTTGCGAGATTGCGAAATTTTAATTATCAAAGTTGTTTATTATTAATGATTCCAGTTATTTAAAAAAAAAAAATCAAAACTTCAAAAGTCCTTGACATGTGATAATTATATCTTCTGTAATCAAGAGTACCTCCGTGTAAAATACAAGGTTATATGAATAGAAAATGGAAAGGACAGCATGTGTCGATTATCAAATCTTCAAAACGTCTAATATTCGGGAATGATAAGGATCATCCTAAGATCCATCATCCCCGTCATCCCCAGTAACCTCTTTCTATTTTTGGAATTATCCCCTGACGCGTTTTCTTTTTTTAAAAATCCAACGCGTTTTCTTTTTTTAGAAATCCAACGCGTTTTCTATTCCCCATCCCCTCTCCCTCGCGCAGGATACGCTGTCCGTCCCCCACCCCTCCCCCCTCTCCCTCCGTCCTGCGTACGAAGGTCTCATCACTTGTACAAGGTCTCATTCCTAATCACTCTTAACGAAGCAGAAAACCTGAAATACAGGGAAATTAAATATATATAACTGTTGAAGTTATATATGTAACTGTTGAAATTAATATATATAACTGTTGAAGTTATATGTGTAACTGTTGAAGTTATATATGTAGCTGTTGTAGTTATATATGTAACTGTTGAAATTAAATAGATAACTGTTGAAATTAAATAGATAATTGTTGAAGTTAATATCGTAATTGTTGAAATTAAATAGATAACTGTTGAAATTAATATCGTAAATGTTGAATTTAATATATACAATTGTTGAAGTTATTATCGTAATCTGGAGCAGGGAAAGTTTTTTCATTCGTATGTTCTCGTTGCCTTGCCGGGTTGACTTGAGTGTGAGTGTTCTCGTAAATGTTGAAGGCCATGGACCTCCGCAAGAAGCCCTTGCTCATGCTCCGCCTCCGTTCCCTCATCCTCGCCGGCAAGACCCGGTCCATCCTGCTCCGGGACTTAGAGAAAGAGGTGGGTTTCGTTCAGAAGTGGAATTTTATGTGTCTTATAGAGAGGCATCCGACTGTCTTTAAGGTCACTGGAGGTCAGACTGGTGGGCCCGTTTCAACAATTATATATATTAACTTCAACAGTTAATATATATATAACTTCAACAGTCACATATATAATTTCAACAGATACATATATAACTTCAACAGTCACATATATAATTTCAACAGATACATATATAACTTCAACAGTTACATATATAACTTCAACAGTTATATATATTAACTTCAACAGTTACATATATAACATATTAACTTCAATAGTCATATATATAAGTTCAACAGCTACATATATAACTTCAACAGTTACACATATAACTTCAACAGTTATATATATTAACTTCAACAGTTACATATATAACATATTAACTTTAACAATTACATATATAACTTCAACAGTACATATATTAACTTCAACAATTACGATATTGCCTTCAACATTTAAGTATATTAACTTCAACAGTTATGAAGTGTGTAGAGAAAGAGGAGAAGGGTGGGGGGGGGACGGTGTACATGGGAGGGAGGAGGGGAGGAGGGGGAGGGGGGACGACGTATGTAGGAGGGAGGAGGAGGGAGGGGGACAATGTACGTGGAAGGGAGGAGGGGACAGGGGCGGATACAGAGGAGGGGAATGCGAGAGAGTATGCGTGAGGGAGGAGTTAGTTACGTACGCGAGTTAGTTACGTACGCGTGAGGATGATGGGGATGATAGAATCTGAAGGATGGTCCTAAGCAATTCCGTCTAATATTTCCTTCCCATCCGTTCTCCTCCGATTTGGAGGAAAAAATATTTCTATAGAAAGTAAATTTTTGGATGGAAACGATTTCCCTCCCTGAAAACTTTCCCTCCATAATTCCATCCAAACAAAACAACATCCTCAATTTAACCTCCGTTCCCATCCCTTCCCATCTATTACCATCGATCCAAACAAAGTGTAAATAACTTACAAAGGCTCCGTTTGGATATGTGTGGGAAGAAGGGAAGAAGGGAAGAAGTGGGAAGAAGTATTGAGAAGTGTGTAACTTTGTGAAGAGTTTGAACTGTTTATAAATTTTTTTTTCTTCTTCTTTCTTCCTTCTTCTTCTTCTTTCTTCCAATGATCCAAACGCACCCAAAGTTTATTATTGCTAACATTGAGTACTGAACAAATAAAGACAAAGCCAGAACCAAGTCAAACTTTGACCAAACACTTCCCTAGAAAAACTACCATATCAACATGGTTTCAGGAAAAAGCATAAACAATACAGTGAATGTCTTTAAGAGTTCAATTAATACAAAAAGAAAAGATAAAAAAAAAGAAACATATCAACAGTTGTGTTTCAGAGACTACACCGCCACATCACATGCTGATCTGACCCACTTGCACTTGGTATCTAAAACCGGATAGTGAGACAGTGCTCCCACTATCCCCACCCATTTCTGGCCTGAATTAGACCATGGCATTAAGGGGAAACTGGAAAGAGACACAGGAGAGATGCAGAGGGACCGAACCAAAACTTTGCAAGTTTGCAAGAGATCCAATCTTGAGTAATTTTATTGAATAATCCTTTTTTATTTTTTCTTTTTCTAATTTTTGTGGCCAACATTCCTTCGAGGCATGATGTCAGGCTTTGGCCATGGGATATTTAATTGTGTCCAACTTTTATAATTCCTTCGTTCGTTTGATATCTTTTCAATACTATTAAATTAAAAATAAAATTTGCAAGTCTGTTTTTATTATTTAAATTGAGTAGGTATAAAACACCGAACCGATTTAGAAGTTATTTTGCCTCTCCATCAAAGAATATATTATTTTTGAGACTATTGATAGATGTTATCTCAAACAAAAAGATTGAATTATCAAGTTTTATCACCTTTTTGACGGATGACACATGATCAATCAAATTTCAGATTTGATCAAATACACACCTACAATTAAAATTTTACAACAATATATTGTAAGATGTTGAACATGTGTGCTATCAAAATTGTACGTAGATTAGACTTTTTTTTCTTACAAGACAAGACAATTATTGAAAGCTGTTACATGTGTGATAGTTATGGAATTGATGAACGTTTCCTATTCTTTCAAAAATGTATATCACCTAAACCATTTTAGGTGAATTTATTTCAGCTAAATCGTGTTTATTCTGACTAAAATGTGCACAAAAACCACATGATAAATATTTATTGAGATGGGCTAAAATTAGCCACGACTGACGGATGCAACCGTCAGCTACGATAAAATTTCAATTTCGAGATTCTAACAGTTGATCTGAACCGTTCAATGTGTTCTCCATATTGATATCTCATTGGAGACCAAATTTTATATTTTTCTGATTTTATTTACTATTTCTTTGAGATTTTTAAAAATCATAGTTATTGAAGGGTCCAGAATTGTTTAGATTAAGAATTTTGTTAAAATATCAAACAAATACTAAAAAATTTCAGAAAAATATAAAAATTTTGTCTCCAACGAGATTTCAATATGGAGAACACATTGAACGGTTCGGATCAACTGTTAGAATCTCAAAAATTGATATTTGATCGTAGCTGACGGTTGCATTCGTCAGTCGTGGCTGACTTTAGCCCATCTCATATTTATTACTTGAAAACATTTGGGCAGTAATGGGGACTGGGTACCGTAGCATATGGGTGTGCAGTGGTCCAATGAGGCTAGAGCCTAGAGACGGGTTGGTACTTGAACCAGAACAGGAACAACTGCATGTGCACTTGATTCCATAACCGCAGCAATCAGTTCAGATTTTTTTAATTTTTTTTTAAATAATTTCTTTTGCTTTTTTGATGGGCCGCCTAACTCCCAAGCCTGATCTCTCCAAAATTAGCCCATGAAAAAATTTACAAGGCAAATAAATTAACTGAAACAAACCAAACCCCCAGCCCCACACATGTGAAACCTCCTTTTGGTGTATAACTATATATAGACCCCCTTACTCACTTCGCCAGAGCATCAACAAACTCCAATCACTCACTACTCACCAAAGGCTAGTCTGAACACTTAGAACTAGTGAGTTCTCAACTAACACAATGGCTGTTGCAAAATGCCTCTTCTCCTTTGTCTTTGTCTTTTGCATCTCTTCCTTTTTGTTCAATTTACCAGGAGCAAGTGCCAACTATGGCGGTTGGCAGAATGCACATGCGACATTCTATGGTGGCTCTGATGCATCAGGGACTATGGGTTAGTAAACTTGTTTGATCAGAATTGATTCGCTCATATTAAAGCCTCAATCCTCAGATTGTAATACTTATTTCCTTTTATATAATTAACATTTACAGGAGGAGCTTGTGGTTATGGGAATTTATATAGCCAAGGATTTGGGACCAATACCGCAGCGCTCAGCACCGCATTGTTTAACAATGGGCTGACGTGCGGTGCGTGTTATGAAATGAGGTGTACTGATGATGGTAAGTGGTGCCTGCCGGGTACAATTACTGTGACAGCGACCAATTTCTGCCCGCCAAACTATGCACTGCCGAGTGACAACGGTGGGTGGTGCAATCCTCCCCGTCAACACTTTGACCTGGCCGAGCCTGCCTTTTTACAAATCGCACAATACAGGGCCGGCATTGTGCCCGTCTCATTCAGAAGGTACAATTGATTTTCTTTGTTTTGTACATATTTGGAAATAATGGCATGAAAATTTTTAATAACACTTTGAAACATAAAACTATAGGGGCAGCATAGAACATGCATGTAATTACTAGAAAGAAAGTTGATAGAAGCTAGCTATGTTTATTATAAGACGATCATAGTACCAAACCTAGCTAGAAATTAAATGATTCATCACGAGAGGCTCGTAAAAATTAAACGAGACAATTGGAAAAGTTATTGCAAACAAATTTATTATGTAGTAGAAATTACCGAAGTATATGACTGAACTTACTGGAATGCGTATTCAAGCATTATTGTACTAAAATACTGAATGTGTTTACATTAATTTAAAAAAAGAACATAAAACAAAAGGTCATTGGTAATACATCTCGAAAGAATTTTTAAGTTTAATTTTTTTTTACAATAGATACATGATTATTTAATAAATAATTTATAAAATTTGCAGGGTGCCATGCATGAAGAAAGGAGGAATAAGGTTCACAATCAACGGCCACTCCTACTTCAACTTAGTGCTCATCACCAATGTAGGTGGTGCCGGTGATGTGCATTCAGTTTCGATCAAAGGATCAAGGACCGCGTGGCAAGCAATGTCGCGCAATTGGGGTCAAAACTGGCAGAGCAACTCATACCTCAACGGCCAAGGCCTCTCCTTCCAGGTCTCTGCCAGTGATGGCCGCATGGTCACAAGTAACAATGTCGCACCGGCAGGTTGGCAGTTCGGCCAGACATTCCAAGGTGGCCAATTTTAGTATTTTAAACTTGTGTGGTATAAAAAGGGGGAAAATTTTTATTTGGTGTTGGGTTTCCGGCAAGTGTCGAGTGTGGAATCTGGGCTGGTTCTCTGCTGAGGTGGCTAAAATAGCACCCGCAGAGAGCCCAAAAGAAGGGGGTCGATGAGAGAGAAATTTGTGATTTTAAATTGGTACATAGATTGGGAGTTCAGTTTGCTTTGATCATGAATGTTTTAGCAGTTCATGATTTGATGCGTGTAAGGAAATTGATATTGCTATTATTATCGTTTAATTGATCTTGCAAATTCTCTGTCTCTCAAATTGTAAGCAAGAAATACTCTTAAAATTGTAAGTACCACAAGTTTTCTTTAATACTGCTTGGTATGAAATAATGAAACCAATAATAACAGACAGGGCAAGACAATTTAGTCTGGCATGGTCAATACCTTCCAATCGATATCTATTGCACCGCTCTTGCTCTTTGTAGTCTTGCTTTCTGTCCGTCTAATCAATGATAGATGTCCTGTAATTAATACCGAAATTCGTTAAAATTCATGTTGCCCGTAAATCTTAACTATTAGATTGCGAAGGGACGGATCAAATTTAACAATTGTATTATGTAGCTCTATTTATGGCTGCAGAGGATAGAATCAATATCCTTCGTAGTTATGCAGAGAGTAGTTCTTAATAGAAAATGAAAATTGTATTAAATTATTATGTTTTGATTACAAAGATGCGTGTCTATTTATAGACTAATTCTAAAACTATGCTAACTATCTCGTACCTACCTCTACTCTCATCACTTAATCATTTTAATTCTCAACTCTAATATTATACATCCTTCAATATCTACTACCTAACTATTTTCTAATACAACTATATTTCTAACATTTTCCTCAAGCTCATCGTAGTGGCATATATATCGAGCTTCCCATCTTTGTCCAAATATTTTGATATATTATAACTTGCATGTGTTTCAACGTCTGTGTCAAGCTATTATGCAATAGTTTAGTTACTCTCGTATAATTGTGATTGATATTAAGTTGTTAATATCTTATTTCTCTTTCATATATTGCATTGGGAAATAACCTTGAACAAAAATAAGTTCTGCTATTTGTTAACATTTTTGCAAAAGATATTGAAATAATAAAAAAAACACAAAAGTCAAGAGCACTTCCAACATTGGCATTCAGTGCAAAATATTTACCAATTTGCACTATCTTTACCTCATAAAAGTAGTAATGTCTTTTTGACTATTTTTAGTGCAGCTAGCTCGTGTGTTTGGAAAATTAGAAACGATTTTGTTTTTAACAATACCCAATTAAAACTACTAGACAAGCTCTTCTTATCATTTCAAATTTGGTTAAATATTGGATAGGGGTTTGGAGAGAGGCGGTGAAAACTGCAATTGACCAATGGCTGCCGATGGAGTGGGAGGCAATACCACTACAAAGTAATGTCTGCTCCACGGGGTCTGCCAGGAGAGGAGATAAACTAGCTTATGAATGTAGAATGGCTTCCTTTGTGCTTGGATGTTAATTAATTAGTACTTTGAGCTATTCGGATGCTTTCGTTTGGAACCTTGTCATGTTGCTTAGTAGTGAGCTGATGCTTTCATGGAGTAATAAATTTGTTCGTTGTTTAGATGAGTGATATTTCTGTAGTCTTTAATTGTTGTTTTTTTCCTTTTGAGTATTGCTTTAGTATTTAGACTGGGTTTAGTTAAGTTGCAGTTAGGTTCAACTTTTTGTAATTCTGTTTCATTTCAAAATGAAATTTTGAAATTGGGTGGCGCTCCCACCTTTTTTTAAAAAATAAAATAAAAAAAACACAAAACTATGTATCCTTTTAACTTTCAACTTCCTCCAACATTTTAGATTTTGGCCACTTTTGAGGAACATTTCAATTTCTAACAAAAAAAAGTAATGATAAATAGGAAAAACAAGTATATAATCCTAGGGTGCGTTTGGATAGGTGTGGGAAGAAGGGAAGAAGGAAAGAAGTGGGAAGAAGTATTGGGAAGTGTGTAACTTTGTGAAGAGTTTGAATTGTTTATAATTTTTTTACTTCTTCTTCCTTCTTCTTCTTCTTTCTTCCAACAATCCAAACGCACCCCTAGAGAGGAAAGAATTTTTATTCTTCTTTTAGCCTTCGTTTGGATGAGAGAAGAAGGAGGAGGAAGGAAGAAAAAAAATTATAAACAATCCAAACTCTTCACAAAGTTACACACTTCACAATACTTCTCCCTATTTCTTTCCTTCTTCCCTTCTTCCCACACCTATCCAAATTTGAAACATTTAGATTTATTTCGTGTTCGTTTTCCTACATTTTATGCTAAATTGTATGCAATGAGCACACTTTTTTAATGGGTACATCATCCTTGAATGTATTCCTCGTGAGCAAAATAAATGAAAGAAATTAATGTCTCATAACATTAGCATTTTTAAATTATCATAATGTTTGTCACAAAAATGTTGGAGTTATGTTCTAGAAGTCAATCATGTATTGATGATTATATGTTTAGTTTATGTTATTTATAATATTTAATCATTTGTTATTTGATTTAAAAAAATGGACATAAACCCTGAATCTTGCTCAACTTGATATAACCCTCTATAATCTTTGAAATTGAAAATAACCCATCGTAGTCAAGTGACTCTTGGATATAAACTCTTTCCTTTGTTTAAACAAATATTTTCAATAAAAAATTTCTATTTTTAATATGTATGACTAAACTAACCTTCTTCTATCAAAATGAAACCCTAGCTCGTACCTTGCAATCTCGCATCTTCCCATATGTTATTCTTAAAGCATATATTTTAATACTATTATATGTAATCTACAATTCCATCTTTAATTAGCGAAGGACTTAACGGAGAGATGTGGTGCGTCAGGCCCTCTTCTTTCGTTTTTTTTGTTGGAATTTGTCAATTTGGATAAGAAAAAGCTGAAGGTTAGACGAGATAATACTGTAAATTTAGTCAGTTTAGTCCCTATACTTTTGAATTTGTATTTTCTAGTGATCGGAGATGCAACAATTGATGAGGCTTGATTAGTTGGAACTGTGACGACAAGGAGAACACGATGGCATGGTTTTCTTTTGTTGCGTTGGTCTGGTTAGGTGGGGAAACCACGTAAATAATACAGTGGTACAAGGAGTGGTAATGATGGAATTTGCAATTGTTAAATTGTACCAATTATTGGTTGTTTACTGTCATGGTAATAGAAGGAAGGGAATGTATGCTTTAATTTGATACAAAAGGGTTACATTTGGTAGAAGGACCAAGGCTCAAGTGAGGTTGGTATGGTAAGAAAATCGGTGTCAGGAAAGAACTTGAAGGACCGAGCTATGTATCAACTATCAACTACCATCAACTTGTGGCACTATATATAACACTTTATCAAACGTATCTTTAAAGTATAACACTTTCCCATCCGACTTCTGTTTTACTTGGATTTAATTACTTATGTATACATGATCACATTTGCTAGTATACCAATTTCTTGCACCTATACTCCATTAAACAGAGAAATGTACAGTAGACAATTAGTGTATCTATTAAATGTACTTTTTGTAAAAAAAAAAGTAAATCTATAATACTAAGAATATTTAACCTGAAGGGATCAAGGGATCTTCAAGATAGTGTATCTATTCCATCATTTGCAATTGACTGTACCCATAAGAGACAATCTGAGAAAATAGTTATGCAATTTTCATTGTTGCCTCACATTCTCTAGTTTTAACTGAGAAATAGTTATGCAATCTGAGAAAATAGTGTGTATATCACCATTTGCAATTGACCGTACGTGTCAGTGGCCAACCATAACGACACTGTTTGCAATTAACCTTAGGGGTATTTCTATCTTTTTAAGCTAATTCGGATTATTTTTTTATAAGAAAATCATAGTTAATTATGTATGGTTAAGTTGAAGGGCAAATAAGAAATCATTTTGAAGAGTTAAATGATAAATAAGAAATACAAAAGAGTACATGGAATAATAAATAAATAGAAAATAGTTAGAGTGTATAAATTTTTTTTTGCCTAGTTACATTAAATGCAACCCTCAGTTTGTAGTTTACAAATTAAGCTATTTATCTACATCTCCTGAATGGGTGTTGGAGCGAACAAATGATGTAACAGAAGGCATGGTTTAAGAGTTTCATTGAGATTGGGGGATAGTGTGTAGAACTAAGATGGAGGGTGGACTAGGTATACTAAATCTTAAAATCATGAACGATGCTATGTTGAGCAAATGGGTTTGGAAATACAAAGATCTTTTGAGTAAGGGGTGGTGGAAAGATATTATAAAAATAAAGTATAACAATTGCAATAATAATCAACGGTGCTCTCCCTTTTGGAAAAAAATAAAAAGATTAGAACAAATAGTAGACTTACAATGTCATTTTATATTGGGCGATGGAAGAAATACTAGATTTTGGCTGGATAGATGGTGTGGTGATATATCTTTAAAGTCTTTATTTCCATCACTCTTCAAGATTTGCACTAATAAAGATGCTACGGTTGATGTCGTACTAGGAAGGGTACTAAACTTATATTTTAATAGACAGTTATCAATGAATCTTAGAGATGATTTACGTGAGTTGCAACATTTAGTCTCCTCTTTCACCTTGCGGCCCACTTCAGATTTGATATCATGGGGTGGGAAGGGAGGAGGTAAATTTACAACAAAAAAGATGTATGCGTGGTTAGATAATAGAGGCATTCGAGATCATACTTATGCTCCCATTTGGAAAATCAAAGTGCCTACAGATTTTTATATGGCTATTGTGTAAAAAATGATTATTAACCAAAGATAATCTAGCTATAAGGGGGGGGGGGGAGACCTTACATGCTTGTATTGTCAAAAATTAGAATCGATTGACCACCTATTTTTCGATTGTTCCCAACAGACAGTTATGTTGACATGGTTATTAGATAAATTTCAAAGGCCACCAAATTTTAGATCGATTGAAGACTTGGTAACATGGATTTCCAATTTACATCCCCGAAAAAATAAGATCGCTTGTATTATATGTTGTGGTGCGTTGTGGTGTGTATGGAAAAATACAAATGCAAGATGCTTTCAAAATAAAATGTGCCATTCGTTTAGATATCTAGCTTCACAGATTTTGACTTTGATAAACTATTGGTCAAGGATATGGACGAAGGAGGTTAAAACACAAGTGATGGAGTGGCTGCCTTCCCTTGACAAAATGCCGTTGCAGATTACTGGAGGCGAGCTCTTGGATGATGAAAATGCGGAAGACACATGGATCCATGCAGTGCTTTGAGTTTGATGAGACTAAAGAAGGACGACCTAAGAGGCTATGCTGGGTGAACTCTTGGGTTAAGGAGAGAACTTATTATTTATTTTATCTATTTTGTGTTGTTTGCTTGTTGTTGGGTTATGATTATCTTTATGAATAAGGATATTAATGTAATAATAATGAATAAAGGGAGATAGCATTGGAGCATTGGTATCTCATAATTTTGGTACCAGTGCGACAGACTCTAGGGTTGATGGTTGAGAGAGGTTGTAATAGAATGCTTTTTTCGTTTAATGAAAAGAGTGGTGGGCAGCTTATGCTCACTTGTTTCAAAAAAAAAAAAGAGTTTCATTGAGGAAGATGAAGGATATTTCGGTCCTATATATTAAAAACTGAATTTTTATTTAAAATATTGTTTAAATAAATGAAAAGAATTTATATCTAAGAGTGACTTAATTACGAAGGGTTATTTACTTATTTCCAATTTCAAAGATTATAGTTTAGTTGAGCAAAATTTGAGGGGTTAGATTCAATTTTCCCTTTAAAATAAGATTAAAAAAATCAAAATGGCTTATATCATCAGTTAATAAAATTAGATGGCTTTATAAATATCCAATTTCGAAGATTTGAAGGGTTTATTTTCGATTGAAGAAGATCAGAGGGTTATATCCGATTTTGCCAATTTGGAGAGGATCGCGTGGCACGTCGTTTCGGTTCCGTTCTGTTCCAGACAATTCCAGCGTACCAACATCAAATCGAATGCTCAGCCTCAGCGTGCGCAGTTCCACTTCACTGCTCGCCAAATCCGGCGCTAGTTTTCTCCTGCCCCTTCTCCGATCCTCCGCGCAAGTTTAAGTTCCCATCCGAAGAAGCATCGTTTCTCTCCGATCGGTTCTTCAATGGACTCGGTTCGCCACGCCTCCTCTGCGCCGGTAGCTAGCTTCCAGCTGTCTCCTTCCTGCGCGCTCAAGCTTCAGAAAGGGGACATCACTGTCTGGTCCCTCGACGGATCCACTGATGCCATTGTAAGTTATTTGATCTCTGTTATTTTTTTTACATGCTTTTCCTTTCAAAATATGACTTATTACAATTACAATAATTCATATGATTAGAGGTCTCAATTGATAAGCAATTCAATTCATTTGATATAAATTTTCTGGATACCTAACGAGTTGCTCATATTGGAAGTTATATTTTGTTTGTTGTATGTTATATTTTAGTGTCCTAACTGATTGATTATTATCTAGGTAAATGCAGCTAATGAAAGAATGCTAGGTGGTGGAGGTGTAGATGGAGGTAATTCACAATCTGTTCTTTCAAGAAACCAGATATCAATTATTTATGTCACTTGTAAATAACTTGAATTGTAAATTTGTAATATAATATAACAAATCTCCTTTTTAGCCATACATAGAGCTGCTGGACCAGAACTGCTAGAAGCATGTAAGAAAGTACCAGAAGTTAGAGCTGCTGTCAGATGCCCAACTGGAGAGGCCAGAATTACCCCGTCAGTGATTATATGCTTGATTTTTTATCTAATTGAGTTTTATTATTGATTAGTTACCTTCATTTTGTAACTAAATAAGTTATCTATTACAAATAGAGCTTTTCGACTTCCTGTGGCTTATGTGATACACACTGTGGGGCCCATTTATGACATGGATAGGCATCCTGATGTTTCCTTGAGAAATGCTTACAAGTAATGTTTTCGTCTCTTGAGATTTCATTGGTTCCTCTTAATTTTGAAATTTTATTAATAATAAAATCGGGCTCATTTCAGGAATAGCCTGAAGGTCGCAAAAGAGAATAATGTGCAGTATATTGCTTTCCCAGCTATATCCTGCGGTGTTTACCGGTACTGTGCTTTCGAATTTTAAACATTTTTATTGAATATTTTTTCCATGGACTTAATGATGTGGTGAATGTAACTCGTTTTATTTATTCGACATTGTTGTAGCTTTCCTTACAAGGAGGCTTCCAGAATAGCTATATCTACAGTGAAAGAATTCTCAGATGGGTTAAAGGAGGTGAGCATGGCTTTCATATAATATATATTGATAATTCAATTCCAATATGCAGCCAAATTATTGTCCCAATTTTTTGAATCAGCTAAAAGCCTAAAACTTTCCATATCTGATGATACTTTTTGGATATACTGTATATTAATTTTTATTTATTATTTTTTTTTGCAATGTTTTCCTTTTGTTCTTCTTTTTGAAAGAAAATATATTGGAAGCTTTATGAAGGCCTTTTCTGTGTGTATAAACCTACAGCCAGACCTTTGTTGTTTAGGAGTTTATTGTTTAACTTGCAGTTTTAATTTAGAAAGGTATATCCATTATTAGCTTTGATGCTACAATTTTTGTGCAGCGATAACAAAATTTTTGGTTTAATTACAGGTCCATTTTGTTTTATTCTCTGATGAGCTTTATAACATATGGCTTGAGACTGCGCAAGAACTGCTTTAAAGGTCTGCTTCAATTAATTTCTGCTTTTGGGCAGATAGAGATTATTGTTGTACGACTAAATAGCATGATAATGAGTAGTTTTTTTTTTTTCGACATAAACTTGAGCCTATGTCGGCCAGGAAGAAATATGGATCGTGTATTGTGAGTTTTGAGCAGTTTGTAGTGAGACTAGATTACCAAATTTTATTTTTTAATGTGCTAATCTACCCTTGCAGCTAAGATACCAGCTCGAGATCTTTCGTGAATATCTAATTACAGAAGCTTGCGAGTCAGTACTCTTATTCCAAAATGCATGGCACAACACCACTGATGACCAGTGGTAAACTATATATCTGCTAAATTGAATCTCCCTCTCTTTCTTGGTACCTTAACTATTGTTTTTAAACTCAATTATGTAAAACCCTAGTTGCTTAACTGTAATCACCAGCAGTTCTGCAAAATTTTTAGGAATAGTACCTGACATGCTAAAATTTGGTAATTTCTGCAAATAAAAGGTTAACCAATGGGTTGCTTTTCTGGCCTAAAAGGTACCATAAAATGCAAGGTTCTTTAATACTCTGGTGCTTGCTTGATTAGTAAAGCAGCAACATTAGCCCTGATAAACTGAACCACAATCAGAATTAGAAGCACATCTGTCACACCAGCTGGGTGTAATCAATTTTTCCGCCCGAGGCGTGAAACACGCATCCTTAAGGCTCATAGCAGTGCTAATAAATTTTCCTTTTTCTTTACACAGAAAGTAATCATGTCATGGAAATGGAACATATGAAAACCACACGTAACAGTATTTTACATTATTAGTTTTCTACAAGTTTCCACCACAGAGTATTAACACTACTACCCTTCCCTTTTATTCAGAACCTCCGCTCAAATTTCACACACATAACCCAACAAAGGTAACTAATCCTGTATACGGTCAAAATTTGTCTAGTGCAGTTTCAGCACACACATATATACTTGGCCGGTTTAACTAGCAAAAACTACTATTCCTCATCTACAAATTCGAGTTCCACCTCTTCTTCATTTACTATCGAATCACCGCTACCGTCAGAACTAGAGTCTGCATATACAAGCGAGCATGCAACTCGACAATGTGTTCCATATCTATAAATATTATTATATTACTATTCATATCTGGCACAAAAAATTCCCAATTTTAAAAAGTTGCACTCAAAAGTCACAATTGCCCGAGAACAACACAACTGATGGCGCTCCTAGAACTCACAATCCATCGAGGAACATGCATAGAAAAATTCACGGATGAAAATATATAGTTTAGTGCAGATTTTAGTTTCAATACCCAGATTTTTGTACAAAATTCTACAAATAGCATATACCAGATGCATAATCTCATATTGAAAAAAGCCTTGGAGACCAAATTGTTCTCCATATTGAAAAAGCCTTGGAGACAAAATTGTTCTCCATATTCAAAGTCTTGGAGACCAAATTTTATATTTTTTCAAAGTTTTTTACTATATAGTATATATTATAATATTTAAAAAAAAACACTATAACTAGAGTATTTCAAGCCCTCCAATTTTAAAATATCATAATATGTAACAAAAAAAATCGAAAAAATGTAAAATTTGGTCTTCGAAAAATTTTCAATATAAGAACAACTTGAACGGTTCGGGCGACCATTTGCATTCTGGATAATGTGTTAAATGCTTTATTAAATTATCAAATATCAAGTAGCATGTGTTGAATTAAGTACATAAAACATAATTAGTCTATAAAATTTTAGAAAAGTTTTTGACAAGCTACCTCTAGAAGGAAGAAAAGTTCGTGGGTTGTTATTCAATTATTAGAAGGCCTTGGTAATGAAGTAGCATCGTAATTATTTGATAAGAATCATCAAGAGTAACAATTGTCGTTCAATTGGAGGTAACAAAAGCGTAATATAATAAAATAATATTTATAACTTATTATTTCATATTATTTATTTTTTAGATTAAAAATCCCGTAAGCGCTTATTATTTTTGGGGCCGTTTGGATGAGGTTGGGAATTGAGAGAATAGCCAATTCTAGGCATAAATTTATTGAGAAGTCTGTAACTTTGTGAAGAGTTTGGATTGTTTATAATAAATTTGGCATAAGAAATTCCGGAAATTTGCAATTCCCACTTATTCCAACCTCATCCAAACGCCCCCAACAGTTCTTTTGACTAGTTAGTAGTTTTATACAAGTCCAAACTGTGTCAGTACTTTTGACTAGTTAAAACCGTAGAGGAGACTGTTACTAATGAGATGCTTTCTTTATTCCACACATGCAGTGAATCCTGAATGTGACCCTGTGTGGCGGATAGCGAAACAGAATAGTGTGGAACGATCCATTTCAAGATGTGGAAATCGAGATCACAATAGACCCGACACAGGAAATATCACATCAGAGTGTGCTTAGAAGGAATCCTTTATACCCCAGTCTCCAAGTCACACTTCGCCATTAAGAAATACAGCAAGAAAAATAAAGGCAAAATAAATTACTTCTCCCTCCATTCCCCGCCGAAAGCCAAATCATTGATCAATATTAAAAAAAAAAGAAAAAAAATTGGAAGTTCATTTAACAATTCTCGCGCAAAAAAAGGAGTAGAAAAGTAGAATCATTACGATTGCGTGCTTATTTTGACCCTTTTTTTTTACACAGAAATTTAGAAAGTCTTTGATTGGTTTGTTTCTAGAAAATACAAAAAAATAAGGAGGTCAACTAAAATAGATGGAAGGAGGTGCGAAGGAGCGTTCGAATGGAGAGATCGCCATGGCTGACGCGAGGAAGGAAGGGTCGACCGATCAGTGTAGCTCCTCTTGCAACAGAGGGTATCGCCTCTTTGATCGGAAACGATCGATCCATCAGATTGTCGGAAATGGAAAAGGTACTTTTTGTGGGTTTTAGTTTTTCCTTTGTTTGAACTCTTGAATAATTTCAAGATTACTTGTAAGATGTAACTGTTCAAGACGATCGTGTACTGTTGTTTGTGGAAATTTGTGAATCTAACCTCCCAAAGTTTCTGTAATTTGGTTAATTCTGAGACTAAATTGGAGTAGGGAATTTTGAATCTCAAATTAGTTTATTAAGAATTTATAGTTAGTGATTTGTGATAAGAATTTCTAAAGTTTGAAGTGATGCCTTGAACTAGT
Source organism: Rhynchospora pubera (assembly GCA_028095005.1). Taxonomy (NCBI): domain Eukaryota; kingdom Viridiplantae; phylum Streptophyta; class Magnoliopsida; order Poales; family Cyperaceae; genus Rhynchospora; species Rhynchospora pubera. The sequence goes on along the minus strand of CM051462.1, from coordinate 148,120,403 downwards.
AATTGTGGAACTCTTGAAGAAAAATTAATGACTTGCTATTTTAGTAGCTATTATAATAACAGTAATTTTACTATATGTCTATTAGTTACAATGTTCTCTCTTTGGCCAATTTTAGCATTTAAGTTGTGGCTTGCGTTGATCAACTGCTAAGTTCTTGTTTTAATTAAGAGGAAAGAGCCAAAAGAAAATAGGAAATGCTCCAGAGGGAGAAAATAAAAAGAAAACCTTTTAGTCTTTATGCCGATAAAGTCCAGAAACCAGAACAATCATGCCAGTTGGTACATTTAGGTACCAGTGTATGCTATCCTTTGTCTCCTTTTGAACTGTGAATCTCTCTAATTTCATGCATAATTTCTTTAATATTCAATTTCAGTTGCTGATATAATTCTATGGAAGAAGCCATGGATTTCGATCAGCAGTATCGTAATAGTCACGGCCGCATGGTTTTTGTTTGAAAAGACGGGTTTATCTTTTCTGACAATCTGCTCAGATGTGCTTCTAATTCTGATTGTAGTTCAGTTTATCAGGGCTAATGCTGCTGCTTTACTAAAAAAGTAAGCTCAAGAGTCCTAAAGAACTTGACACATTTTATATAGTACCTTTTGGGCCAAAAAAGGAACCCACTAGTTATCCTTTAGTTTTTTTGCAGAATTAGTAAATTGTGGGGTACTATTATAATTTTTTGCAAAACTGCTGGTGATTGTAGTTGGGGGCCTAGGGTTTGCATAAATGAGTTTAAGAACAATAGTAAAGGTACCAAAAAAAGAAGGAAATTCGATTTAGCAGACATATTCTTTAAATTGGTCACAATACAAGGTCTGAAGCTTTTGTAGGCCTTACAAGCAAGGTTTTCTCTCCTTTTTCTTTTTTCATTTTCTAAACCTCTTTGGGGCCTCATGTTAGTTTTGGTTGGGTTTTTGATTTTTTGGCGGGGATCCCTTGACAATCTTGGCAATCGTCAAAAATATTTCATACTTGAAATCTAACATTTAGAGTTTGATCTATATATGTATATAATGTACATAAAAAATGATATAATTTTATTCAAATTTTAAACATTCACCAAGAGACTTTAAATGTACTTCGGTTTAGATTTAATTGTCTTTGGTAGGATATCAGATGACACTTAAATTGCATGAAATTTTATGCACAATAAGGCCAATAACACATTTATGAATGTTTTGCAATTTGAGACGGAATTGTCATGATTGTCAAGTTAACTTATTGCCAATAATTGGTGAAGTTAAACCTTTTGTAACCAATCCCCACCCTTCTTTTTCTGCACGTAGTACAAGCACAACAATTGGTCTTGTTTTGCAAAAAGATACATATATACTGGTGATTTTATTGCAAAGTTCTCTTTTATAGGCTTTGATAAATTACATATGAAAAGAAATTTACCTCATCAGGCAATCGAAGCCAGTTCCAGAGTTGGTAGTGTCAGAAGAAATGGTTAACAGTACAGCTGCAACATTTCGTGCTAGGGTCAATAGTACATTAATGATTGCTCATGAGATCACCCTTGGCAAGGATTTCAAGCTATTTTTCCAGGTACAGTATTGTTCTGTAATATATTAATATTTCAATTTTTTTTTTCTCTTGTACTAAGTAACTGATTTTTCTATACTTTTCTGTTTTCTCAAATTTCAAAGGTTATGGGCTTCCTGTGGGTATTGTCTGTTATTGGCAATTTCTGTTCCTTCTTCACTTGTGCCTATATAGGTATTATTCTATTTCAGTATTTCCCACTGCTCTCTTTATTATATGTATATGTATGCGATAACAGTTTGGCCCTTAATATATATACAATTGTAAAAGTATCTGTCCTTTCCTTTCCTTTCCTTGATATTACCAATTATGGTACAGATGTGTGTCAAATATATGAATGAAATCTAAGGAATAGTTAACCAAAATGTAGCAGCTGTACTGTTAACCATTATGGTTATAACACTGCCAGAAGTTTCTACAAGTTAAGCACTAAAATTTTTCTCATCTAAATGTCAGGAAGCATCGTGGCTATAACACTACCAGCCTTATACAATAAGTATGAGGAGCGTGTTGATCGCTATGCCGGCATCGTTCACCAAAATATCTCGAAGCATTACAAAGTGGTGGACCAAAATGTGATCAACAGACTCCCTAGAAGCTTGAAAAAGGAAAAAGCTTCATGATTGAGTTCACAAATACATGAATGCAGCCTTAATAATTTTCTTTTTCTCATTGGGGTATACTTGATGTTCATAGGATTGTGGGTTGTAAATTTGCGTGTGATAAACATGTGATAGTTGCATATAGTTCCAGTTCAATTATGGGCATGGAGATAATCCTCCGAATTATAGGCAACAGGCATTATGTACAAATCTCACGTTATTGTTCTTTTTTCCTTAGGAATAAGCCAGTGTTAGTTGCTGTCAAAGGGGGGAACAAAAAATAATATCAGTGCTAGTCCCATTTCATCAGTGGCTTTGTACAATGCGTTCTGGAATAAGAGTACGGACTCGCAAGTTTCTAGATGTTCACAAAAGATCTTGAGCTGGTTATTTTAGATTGAAATATAGCAGTTGTTGATCTAGATTCAGTAGAATTTTGGATAATTTGGAAGGAATTGTTAGAAGAGAGAGATTGAGAGAGAAGAGAAAGGGGATAAGAAGAGGAGGGAAGAAGAGACACAATAAGATACAAGAGAGAAAATGGTTTTCATTTAAATCTTGATTGTTTTCCAAATGCTTACGTTCCTAGCTTATATAGCTAACCGATTTACTACTGCAAGAAATTACAATTTAACACTAAATAAAAGTAAGACACTAGTTAATCGGAGTCACGTTAGTAAAAACAGACATCTCATCTATGCAGCTATCCTCCTCAGCCATCGGTCAATTAACGACTCAACTATGGGCCCTCCTTCCTAAGCTGGCCCAGTTACTATTCCTCCCTAGTCCCTTTTGCTAGCTTACTAGTCCCACCAGTCGGCACTAGAGGCCCAACATTTAGCCCAAAATCACTACCTCAAGCTTCCAAGGATTACTTACCGCTACAATTTCATCATAATTCATCCACTTGCATGTTCACTTGTATGTTTCCTTCCCAGAAACTTTTCTGTTACCTTCTGAGCTTATCTCCTGACTTTTCTGTTGAGTAGAGGCGAGGCGCTATGATGAAACTTGCTTCTTTATTATCACTCGAACTATCGTTACAACCTCTACTACTCAAAATATTATACCTCCAAGATTACAATTTTATCTCTCAACTATTCCTACACCTCCTAACTACTAACACTCTATTCTTACAAGTGGATTTGGATTGCTTAACTTGGATTCAAACTCATGGCCTAACATCCTATTTATACTACTCAAAAGTCGGTTGGTGAAAATTCTAGATTATACATTAGACATCATAGACTATAATTTCTAGAATATACTTGGAGCAATCAAGGTTGGTTACGGTTTCTCAAGAAATTTCTAGATTTTAATTTTGGGCTTTTGGGCCAATGTTGCTCCTTTAACACTCCCCTCAACATTGAGCCCTTTGACTTTCGTTCTTCTAACGATCCCACGTTATTCGCGTATCTCCTTGCACTTCTTCTTGTCTGTCGACACTTTTGAGTTGTGCTCCCACATTCTTGTGTGACTTGTCGAGTCTTGTATCTCTCTATAGATCCATCAGCTCGGGTCTTTACCTTGTATACCCACTTGCACGAGATTGACTTTACTCCTTCTGGCTTAGGCACTAACTCCCATGTTTGGTTCTGCCTCAAAGCCGCCATCTCCTCCTCCATCGCTTTTCTCCACTTGTCACTCTTTGCCGCTTCTTCATAAGACGTTGGCTCAAAATCCTCAATGACTGCGGCATTCGCATATTTCGGGTTTAGTCGTCTTTCTCGAGACGATCTCCGAAGTGGTGGAGGAAATTCTTCAACTTCTTCTGGCAGTTGTGGAGTCACATCTTGAACTTCTTCATGCACTCCTGTCTGCCATGGACTCTTGGATTTTGAAGGAGTCGAGGTCTTACCTTCGTCATCTTGGACCTCGTGATCATCTCGTGCTACGTCTTTTGCCATCTCTTCTATCTCTGTCTCCACGTCTTTCGTTTCAGAATAAATTATATCTTTAGATGGCCAATATGACGAGGCTTCGTCGAAGACTACATTCCTTGAAGTATAAATGCGCCCGTTTGTAGGATCACAACACCTCCAGCCCTTTCTTTCATCGTCGTAGCCGACGAAGATACACCGTACCGCCTTCTTGTCGAACTTGGTTCGAAGATGATCAGGCACGAATACATAGCACACACAACCAAAAACTTTAAAATGACTTACTGTGGGTTTAATCTTCCAAAGCTTCTGGAATGGTGAGATAAAACCCATCTTCTCTTGAGGTAGACGGTTGATGATGTGTGCCGCCGTCTTCATACACTCGGCCCAAAATCTTCCTGGCACGTTCTTGGCGTGTATCATGCTTCGACATGTTTCGGCAATATGTCGATTCTTCCTTTCTGCTACGCCATTTTGTTGTGGGGTGTTGGGACAGGTTAACTGTCGTCGTATCTTGTGTTTCTTTAGGTAGGTGTCAAACTCATGTGATACATATTCTCTTCCATTATCAGTGCGAAGACACCGTACCTTTTTGTTGAGCTCACTTTCCACCTTCTCTTTGAACTCCTTGAATTTGGAAAGTGTCTCCGATTTTTCTTTCATAAAGTACACCCACACGTCCCTCGAGAAGTCGTCGATAAATGTCACCATGTACTTTGAGCCGCTTATGGAAGTTTGCTTGATTGGCCCAAAGACATCCGAGTGAACCAACTCTAAGGGCTCCTTAGCTCTAAACTTCGATTGTTGGTAAGGAAGTTGATGTGCCTTACCAAACTGACAACCCGCACATACTATGTCAGTACGTACCTCCATGTCTGATAAGCCCTTGACCATCGACTTCTCAACCATGAGCTTCAGCTTGTGATAGCTCACGTGCCCTAGTCGTGCGTGCCAGAGATCAGAAGTTTCATTCTTCCGAGTCTTGTCTACGTAGGCCGACTCTGCCGACATCACATAGATCGACTCCATTTTTCGACCTTCCATGATCGGTGTCAGTGGCGAGGCTAGAAAAATTTGGAATGGGGTTCATTCAGATAAATAAAAGATTAATTAATTAACTTTTATCAATATCAATAGAATTTTCATGTCAAAAAATTAAAATTTTAATTATGGGGTCAACAATGGAGTTTTATTTGTATTTTTATGGGGTTCAAATAGTGGGTTTCTTAGAAAAATTGTCCATATAACAATAAATTTACATATAAAAGTATTTGATTGTAAAAAATAAATGGGTGACATTGCATCCCATTTGATCCATTTAAACTCGCCTATGATCGGTGTGCCTGACGCCTTTATATTGCGGTACACCTTAACTTCTTGCGGTCCAAACAATACATAGTTTCCTTGTGCGGTCAGTTGTGAGACTGACAATAGGTTCTTCTTCATGCCGGGAACGTGATAGACTCGTTGCAACTCAATTTGCTCTGGGTTGAAGCGAGAGGGAATCATTGTCTTACCGATGTAAGCGATCGGCAGCTTGGAGTTGTTGGCAGTCACGATCACCTGCCTCCCATTATACTTCTCCAAGTCCTCGAGTTTCTTGATGTCACCCGTCATGTGGTTTGAGCAACCAGAGTCGACAATCCAGTCACTCTCATAGTTGATTCTCTCTGACTTGGACACCGCAGTCAGAGCAACCTCATGCTTCTCTTCTTGCTCCTCCTTTGAGTCAATAGTTGCAACCGCACAGGCAGCCTCGACATCCCAGTCGTCTTCGCTGCTGCTTTCATGACTTTTGTCATGTCGTCCGTCTCTTGACGTTGCCACATTCCCCTGGACTTTCTTCTTGAACCGACATTCTCGAGCATAGTGTCCTTTCTTGCCACAATTGTAGCATCTATCGTCTTGATCATCGGGCTGGCGGTTATTGTTTCTCTGATTGCGAGCTCCCCCTAAAGAGTTACTCCTCCCCTTCGGCCTTCCTTGTTGGTTTGGCCTGTGACTGGGTTTGCCTTTCGACTCATAGTCAGATCGACCCTTCCTTCGGCTGCTGAATAGCGCCTCTTCTTCCTGCTGTGGCGAGACTCCGGCTATCTGCCTCGCTAGAGCCTCTTGGTTCGCGAGCAGATTCTCGAGCTCCAATAAGGTTGGCTGAGTAGGCCATCCTCGGATCGCCGCTATGAACCCGCTATACTCGGGTTTAAGGCCGTGGATGATGATCCTTCGCATGCGCTGCTCGCTAATCTTCTCTTCGGGGTCGAGTTGCGCAATCTCGTTGCATAACGACTTCACTTTGGTGAAGTATTGGTTGATCGTCATGCTCCCTTGTGAGATTGTCATGAGCTCGCTTTCGAGTAGTTGGAGGCGGGCATCATTCTTCTTGGAGAATAACGTTGCCAGAGTGTCCCATGCGACCTTAGGTGTGGCCGCATCGCGTATGTACACAAGCAACTCTTCTTCTATGGTTGTCTTGAGCACATACATGGCCTTTTCGGCCTTGATTTTCCATTTTCGTAGAGTCTCGGTTTCTTTCGATTTCTCTACGGATGGGGTTCTTCTTCCGGTCTGGGTTAGGGTCTGGTTTAGGTCATCTACTGGTACCGTGGTCTCTACAACCTCCGGCGGAGTAGTCTCAGATCCGCCGACTATCTCCCATAGGTCCTGACCTTGTAGGTAGGACTCTATACAAGTTCTCCAATTTGTATAATTGGTGTTATTTAATTTTTTAAGACCACTAGTCGTACCTGCGAAATCCATAGCTTCAACTAGCTTCACGTTGTCTAGCAAGCCCCTTCTAGGAATCGCAACCTCCCGACGCTATGCGTGACCTTCACGAGAAACCCGACCGATCCTCCGACAACACTGGCTCGTACCGGCTCTGATACCAGATTGTTGAGTAGAGGCGAGGCGCTATGATGAAACTTGCTTCTTTATTATCACTCGAACTATCGTTACAACCTCTACTACTCAAAATATTATACCTCCAAGATTACAATTTTATCTCTCAACTATTCCTACACCTCCTAACTACTAACACTCTATTCTTACAAGTGGATTTGGATTGCTTAACTTGGATGATACAAATAAAGGCCCTACATCCCTATTTATATCCTACATATGTCGGTTAGAAGATGTCTAGAAATTAATAGAAATTTTCATGATTGTTCCAACCGACATATATTGTTTCTAATAACTTCTAGATATCTCTTGTTTATTCGGTTGGCTAATTAACTAGGCTTCAACAAAATGGGCTTCATGTAGTTGACGTTGGCCCAACTTTAACATTTTCAAATTCTAACTTAGACATTCTAAAAATGAATTTCATGATGATACTAGTCCAGTGTTGAAATAGAGTTGGTAACGAGTTTAACATCCCTTGCACTGCCACAAGCTCCCATTTGTTCAGGTCACACACACCCCATTGCCTTGTGTATCTATGTACCACTTCTTTCATCACATGCCATGGTCTTTGATAAATGTATGGCAAATCTAAATACTCATCTATGTTTGAATCATTCACTTAATTTACTAAGTGCTGGTAAATTACCATCTTGCCCTTGAAACTTTATGTTCTACATCATTTCTCTTTTTCTAATACTTCATTACATACCTCTACTCCTTTGTGTTTGTACCGGTGCCTATGGTACAACTTATGACTAAACATATGGCATAAGCCTTGTGCATCCCTTTGTCCAGTTTGTGTGAATTTACCACCTCCATTTTTCAGCCAATTATCTCGGTTCTTGTTATGGCTATGGCCTATGTGTGAATTCTATATCTCGCTAAATTATTTCTGGATTCCAAGTTTCTTGCTATGGCCTATGGGTACGTGCTGAAAAACATTTGATTACCAAGCAGCAAGCACAGAAATATTACATACATGAAAATACCGAAAATGAAACAATGAATCCGTACGACAACCACATCAGTTCCTTCCAAAAAGAAACCAAAGCGGTGGAAGTGGAACCAAACGAAACTCCACAACAACACTTGGTGGCATTTATAACTCTTACATGCATGCACTACCCCAGTCCCCCCAGTGACACTTATGACTTATCTTCTCCATCTGACACCACTTAATCAAATCAATCCATGGCGCTTCTCCGCTCCATCGCCATCTCCTCCAACAAAACCATAACACTAGCTCGATCGGCGCGCAGTCTGACGACGGCAACACTCCCGCCTCTCCCTTACTCGTACGATGCGCTGGAGCCGGTGATCAGCGGCGAGATCATGATGCTTCACCACCAGAAGCACCACCAGACTTATGTGACCAATTACAACTCGGCGCTTGAGCTTCTCCACACCGCCATGGACAAGGGAGATGTGTCAGCTGTCGTGGGTCTCCAATCGGCCGTCAAATTCAATGGAGGAGGTTTATTTATTAGAGTTTTTTTTTAATCTTTTGTACTTTGTAATCCTTCAGTGTGAGCACTATTGTTGCAATTGTCTATTTGACTGTATGAAGACCAATTTGCGTGAGATTTGATTAGGAAGACGTTTGAATTCTTTATTTTGGACTGGTAGTTAGCTTTTACGTCAAAGTTTTTTCAACCCTTAATTGACCTGGATTTTGGACAGGTAGTTTTTAAGTCAAGTTCAACCCTTCAGTTGCTGTCAACGGTTTCTCAAATGGATATGTGATAGAATTTTGTTAGTAAGAAGACAAAAGTTGGCGTGCATCGTTGCATGAAAGAAGCTAATCAAATGGAATCTGGCATTGGATTTATATGCATTTTGGTCATTAAAAAGTCTACATGGGACCAGTCACCACTCACCAGTGCAATTTGCGTGGTCAAATAATGCAATAGGACCACTTCAATTTGGTCATTCAAACTCTTGTTTGTGAGACATTCAATTTGTTCATTTACTAAAGCATTAATTTATTCAGAGGTCCCAAACAAATCATGCAAAATCCCTCTTTTGGTAAAACCATTTATCTAAGTTTTCATATTATTTACTGCAGGTCACATCAACCACTCGATCTTTTGGAAGAATCTCCGACCCGTTAATGTGCGTTCATATTGTTGTTAAATATTTCCACAATCTTTATCTGCGTAGTTTTAATTATGTGAAAGAGTCAAATTGACAGGCTGGAGGGGGTGAGCCACCACACAAAAAACTTGGTTGGCAAATTGATACAGATTTTGGTTCATTTAATGCTCTTATTTCAAAAATGAATGCCGAGGGAGCAGCTCTTCAAGGATCAGGCTGGGTGGTTAGTTTAAAATTATGAAATCTTATATCATTGGTTCATGTGCTTGTTTATTTATTACTGTAACTCTGTATGGTATTTCTCTCTGGTTGATATATAATCTTGGTTGCAGTGGTTGGCTTTTGATAAGGAGTTGAAGAGGTTGAAAGTTGAGACTACTGCTAATCAGGTTACATGCATTTCGAAGGAAAATTACATTAGTTAGTAAAAGAAATGGCAAACTATGAAGCATTTGAGTTTTTAATTAGAAAACATAACAGAAGTGTGACACCTTTAAATGTTGGTTTCGCCCCTGTAGATGAAATAATGCCTTAGATATAAAATAATAATAATAAATTAATATTTAATAGAAATGGAAAATTAACTAATGTTCAATATTTGTTTGCACTGAAAGGATCCACTTGTAACCAAAGGTGCGACATTGGTTCCTTTGCTCGGTATTGATGTGTGGGAGCATGCGTATTACCTGCAGGTAAAAAATAAATAAAATAGAAATGGTTACAAGTTTCTTGAAAAGTTTTCTTTGTTACAATTATTTAGTTTTATTGTCTGTGTTGTAGTATAAAAATGTGAAGCTAGAATACCTGAAGAACATATGGAAGATAATCAACTGGGAATACGCGGGTGAAGTTTATGAAAAAGAGGCCCAATGATGTAATCTCTCTGAAGAAAATAAATAAGAGCTTGTGTATAGGTGTTTTTGGTGCTAGGTTAAGTGGTGTGAATAAGGATGTGAGCGTTTCTGGCCTTGATGTTGAAAGTCGACTTGTATATAATGACATGCTGGTTTGTGTAATTTTGGTGAGCTTTGGGTGTTTTGAGTTTACTTTAAATGATGCCCCCATCTCAGGGTGTCAAGTACATTTTGTGTGAATTAATACGTAATAAATTTAACTGAAATTTACATAGATCAATGATTTTTTTTTTAATGTTGAATTTCACTTGAGAGAGTGATCAAGTTAGAACTTCATCAATATATCTCTAGCTAAAATTTTTGTGAGTCCTGACTCGCGATCAATATAAATCTATTTTGGAATAAACTACTAGAGTAACTGATTTTTTTATAAATGTGAAATTTATTCCCAACCTAGTTGAAACTAAAAGGCCAAGTTTATCAATATGTTCGATTGTGTATCAAATCTGATTTATAAAATAAATTATTCATGTAGTTACTAGTTAGTTCATAAAAAGAATTAATATTTAAATCAGTTCATAGTATGACTAATCAATTTAATCTTGTTCTCTATTAAATACAAGGTACACGGAAATCATATAATTCTCTAAGTTTTATTTTATTTCTTTTATTTAAACGATCAAGTTGTAAAATTCAAAGAATAAATTATTTTTTCTTGTACCTGGTAGCCGCTGCCTGGTTTGTCAAAAAAAAATATATTTTTTTCTTATCGACAAATTTTCTTTCATAACTGATTGCGATAACTGTATTAAATAAAAAAGTACATACAAAGCATATAACATATCTCTCACGAATTTCAATTTTTCAATATAATAAATGATCAATATAATGTATCCAAAACAAATTTCTCATGTATTTTTGACTGAAAAGATTTAAACCAAACGCATTGCTAGAGCGTACGTATATAACTCTCTGAATCAAAGCTTTGGTATCGAACATGTCCCTTAATCCAATTTTGCAAATGATTGCAACAAGACTTTGAAGATTTGTGGTACCAAACCGACAAAGATGGCTAAAAGCGCCCGACTTAAGTTGCCCTCGCACAAGGGATATTCTGAAAGCGCTCCTATGATGTAGCTTTCAGATTTTTAACTGAAAACTAACAAATTCATGGAAGCTCTCTTTGCTTTATTTAGTACAGCAAAGTGCATCTTTCCTTGGGACTGTTTGAATGGATAAGGAATAAATAAGAATAACAAATTTCGGACGAAAATTTATTTCTAACCATCTAAACTTTTCACAAAATTACACACTTCTCAATATTTTCCGCTTAGAAATAGACTATTCCTCTTTTTCCTAAGCGATCCAAATAACCCCCCAAAAAAATTCCTAGGACCTACTGTGCACCAGATGTGGATTCCTAAATATCAAACTTGATTGTTGTTGGTATGAGAACTAGAGTACCATAGCGTTGGGCTATAAACTGTTTTAATTGATTCTTTAAAGCCAGTAAGCTTGTAGTCTTTGATCACTCAGGAATTGGGATATTTAATAAGTGAAGATATTTACGTGAATCCAATTTTGTATGATAACATGACAACTGATGGAATTTAATACTGATCGAGTCATCGAGAGCTAATAAAACTAAACGATCAATTTTTCAAATATCTTTACTACTTATATAAAACACCAATTCAAAATAAATCAACTCTCAAATCGCAACTGTTATTTTCCAGAAAAAAATAAATGAACTCTCTCTCGTTTGCTAGTATCGATAAACGATCAATTAACTTTCAAAACGCCCTAAATTGATTTATATTTTGGCCTAAACTATATAAAAATATCTTCAACTATATCATATATATTCTGACAAGTTTCCATTAAGCTATCAAAATTATTCAATAATTTTGTTGTCAATATAACATGTTCATATATCAAAATAATGTGTTATTACGTAGAAAAAAAAAACTTTATCAAACAGAAGATGTGTTGTTGGCATAATGGGAACCGCTATTTTTCCAGAATAACCTCTGACCGCCACTATCTTCAAAAGAAAAATAACATAAGTTACATCGCTCTTTCCAACATTAATGGAATAGGGGACAATATTAATTGTCCCATTACAGCTACTTCAAATTTATTTTGGAGTTTTTGGGCAAAATTTGGAAGGCGGCACAGTTGGCAGACTTTTAAACACGTTTCAAGTTTCAATGAAACTACATATATCAAAGGGCAATAAAAAACGGTACGCATCAACCGTCTCGAGTCTCTTAAACTTTGAACAAGAACAAATCGTTTTATAGATGATAAAAAGAAATTGTCAATTTTTGTGCTGTTGTTCTAAAATTTTGAAAAATCACAAATTTATTCTTAACCTAAAGATAAAATATTTTGTTTTCTAGCTACCAATTTAATATAAAAATCGAATTAAGCATAATCGTACTACTACAAAATTAGCAAGATCGGAGATTAAAATAAAAATTTTGAAATATATCAACGATCGAAAATTTGAATCCGGAATGTAATTTTCAAAATAAATTCTAGATTTTGAAAGATATGAATGGTTGTGGTCATAAGAAATGTCAGTTGTCAAAATATGTTATCAACAAAAAACTAAATCGGCGAGGGTCGAATTCAAATATGACACTCGAAAAAAATGATTGTGAACTAAAAGAATCAATATCATGATTATGACTGTGCAGTACACTGATTGATAGATTCAAAAATAATATGGTTTTGAATGATAGAAACCAATAAGACATTCTAGAAAAATGTAGAAAATTTAAAATAAGGGAAGGAATTCCGCCACCAATTTTCTTTGGTATTTGTTTATTGTAATATAATGCAATAACTCTTTTTCCTTTTCCCCATCATTTATCATTTTATCGTTGTTTGTTGCAAGAAGCGTCTCACAGTGTTGTTATGGGCTAAATGTTTAATAAGTGTGTGATAGATTTAAATTTCACTTTCCATGTCTAAAATCTTCTACTAGACAAAATTTTATTTATCATTAATTATCTTTTCAATTGAAGGAAGAATGAAGATATTAAACAGTAAGTCATATAAAGAATAAAATATTCTAAAACATTTTCTTATGTAACTCGCTTCGATGAGTTTAGATCGATCGTTTAAACATTCTATATATGAAATTATTGCATGGCTTTTAACCTTAATCTTAAACTTCTACACAGTCACATTCTCTCTCTCTCTCTCTCTCTCATCAATTTATATATTTATTATTCATCTATCTATCTATGAGCCTGTTAATTGTCGTTTTGCACTCTGTACCAAATTGTAAATTTAAAAGAACTTTCCTAAACTGAAATAATATATATTTTTTATCGCGAGCAAATCCATCACGTGTTTTTTTAAAGAGTTAAAATTGTTTAGCATTTTCTTATGAAATAAGATTAATTGAATAAGGAAAAGCACAGAGAAAACGAACTATTTACAAATAATTCCGAACATAGTTCATATTTTAATTAAAATAAAACATAAAATTGGTCAACATTTATGGACGAAAATATGCAAAATGCATTCCGTTAAATTTATATAGTAATTGAAAATTATTTCCAAGGAAAATTCATACCTGTCCTCCCGGTGCAGGCATATGCTGCAGAAAACAAACAAAAGAAAATGCAACATGGGATCAGGGGAATGAAGTTGAAAGTCTTTCCCAAACTTTCCTATTCCAGCATCGTCAAAAAATAAAAAGGTTTTACAAGTCAAAAATTTTGTTTGAACTCGGTGTACCATAAAACACCACAACGCTACTTCCCCAAGGAGGATCCAAATTACCATCACGAGTCGTCAGATCACAAGACCAGGTTCACCCATAGTTCAATTCGTGGGTGAGGTTGTCAGAGGAGAAGTGAAGTGGGTAACGGATAGTACAGTCCAAAGCGCGTGCAGACTCCTCATTCCTCAACTGAAACCCTTACGTCGTACGTTTCTTTCTAGCAGCGTTTTTTTTTTTTTCTTTCTTTCCTTGTTTTCCCCAATTACCCCTAGATTTTATTTCTTTCGCAAGTAGCTCCTGATATTTTCTTTACTCCATTCCGGCCACATATTTTCCGGGGACTTCATACTTTTTTTTTTTAAAAAAAATATTTATGCCACTTCAAAGTTGGAGTTTTGAATAATGTCACTCTATATTCAATTAAATCAGAATTTTACCACTAATTTTGTACAAAGAAATCACATATGTATCCAAATTACCTTTTTTTTTTCCCCTCTCTTCTGGCTAACCTACCTTGTGTTCTTGTTCTTTCCTAATATCCCATCTGTCTTCACTAATTTCCATGTTGCTATCACATCCTGTTGTTTCTGTCATCGTCTCGGACTTGTAGGCTCTGCCTACGCCTCTGCACCCAGCCTTTAATTTTAATGCCGTCTATCGATTAGCCCGGAGAGGAAGAAAAAAAGAGTAATTTGGTCTATATGAAAATAAGATACGGAAAAGGGGCAATTTGTACAGTATTACTGACAAATTTTTAATCTAATTGAATTTTGGGTGGTATTTTTTAAAGACTTAATTTTAGAGTGATATTTTTTTAATTTTACAACTTTGAGGCGCATAAATTTATTTATTTATTTTCTTTTGTAACTAAAAGTCCGTGGGCATCCGGGTACTTCATACTGACATTGGACTACTAATCTGATCCCCTGTCAAGGGCAAACAGCGGACACCAGCAATTGCCAAATTATGTTCTCTCCTTTTGCTGTTGCTATTGATAAAGGAAAAAAAAATCTTTACCCAAAATCTACATAATTGTTAAATATTTAGTTGTCGAATTATATTTTTTCCATCTGTTGCTATCCTACAAAATGAAACTTCCTTAACCAAACTATCTTTAAAAATATTAAATTATTCATTGTCAGATTATGTTCTCTCTCCATCGTCTGTTGCTATCCATACAAAATGAAACTTCCTTTACCAAACAATTCATATAACTACTATATAATCATTTGTCAAATTATGTTTTCTTCTTTAACTATCGCTATCTATACAAAACGAAACTTCCACTACCGAACAACCCGTGTAACTCCAAAAAAAGAAATCTCCAAAGCCACACAAACAAACCGACATACTCAATTTAAAAAATTAATTAATATATATAAATATTATGATTCAACTTAGCTGGAAAATTTATTAGACAAAATAAGTTGGTATCTTTTTTAAAACCATTTGTTTATTAAAATAATTCTACTTGATTGATTATCAAAAGGTTGTTAAGTGCATCTTCATTCTTATCGTCTTATTTAATTTTTATCATTAAAACCATAGGCTACGTTAATACCTTTGCATATTCCCTTGTCGAGTAAATCTCTTGTATATAATAAAATATCTTCTAAAATTTGAATTATTTGTTTTAATTAATTTAAATTTAAAACTACTAATCGTGTCATTGTCCAGAAAATAATACAGTCTTTATGACAACAGCATATCTTATTTTTTCAGCACTGTATTTATTGATATGCACGCATCATATCGTAAGAAAATATTTGGTCATAATGACATGTAGCTTCAGCAATATCGTCATCATATACTTTCAAAGGTTTCATCGAATCAGCACACAAATGTTTACACAAAAAGAAACAACAGAAGACCCAACCTCCCTTAAGAAACAGTCTCCACTCTCCAGACTCCAGGTTCAAGTTCCTCGTGAGAAAAGGGTAACCGGTACACGTGTCAACTCCCAAAATGGTCGTACTTTGCATTAATATTCCCATAACTGATAACTCTCTTCACTTTTTTTTTTTTTCGGGTGATGTATATCCTATCTCTTTCGCTGCGTTTGACTCTTCACTTGAAATATTTTATAAGTTTTTACAATTTAATTAGGGATTCCTCAGTTAGTATCTCATTTGAAGAAACGTAATTAGGAGAATAAAAGCATTTTATCCTTCTAAAATTAAAGGCTTCCATTTTGGAGTTTACCCACAAGATAAGGATGTATCATTGTGTATACACCTTACTTGGCATGGTATTCAGTATTCACCTAACCAAATTCATGCTTTTACCAAAACCACCGTTTTGTAAGGTACAGTCTGACGATTGTTATCTCCATTTCCTAAACAAATTGAGAAGTTCAAAAAAAGGTACAGATGGATCTAGTCAGTGTATTTTCGTCCGGCACAAGGTTTTGTCGTCCCACCTTGTGCAATTTGAAACAATAAACTAATTTGGGGGGCCTAAAAATGGAAAGGAAGTTAATTGTGTACTTTTCGAGGTATTAATCTATAAAAGGGAAGCATTAAGTGCGAGATACTCTCACTAAATAGAACAAGAAAAAAAAAGGAATGTTGGTATACCGTATACGCTTGTGACTTTTGTGAATTTATTTGGATTGAAATCTAGATTATTATTTTTTTGAATAAAGAAATCAAGATTGTTCCATCATACAAATAGTGGTCAGCTTTTAAAATTATATATATTTAGTATGATCTGTTACTTCCCTAATATCGGCGCCGTGAAATAAATTCCGAGAAACCCTAGTTAAGGTGAAATTTAAAGAACAGAATAAAATATATGCAACGCCTGGTTGCGTTCATTTTTTGAACCTCCGAAAGAAAGTAAATGGCTTGTAATTTTGGCACAACAAAAATATCATAAAAAATAATGAATTAATTTTCTAAAATAAAATGAAACCAACAATAATTTATATTAAATTTTTTTGGCAGCATGAACGTATGAAATAATTCATATAATATGTTTGTAAAAGAAAAAAAAACTAGTCTGCAATAAAAGGTAGCTGCCGAAATAATTTATACCACTTGTATCTTTAGTTTTAATAAATGCCCTGATTGTTTTTCATTACGCCCAGTAATATCAACCAATATGATCTCAATTCTAAAAAGTCATAATTAACGTGTCATATTTTCATTGTTATGATGATGGAAAAAAATTTCCTTATGTAACAACATATAATTTGATTACTAATTTTTTTGAAACAAAAAATGACAACTTTTTTTAATGGTTCAGCTGTTCTTTGATAAGATTTGACGATGATAAATCACTCTCACTTAACTAAAAACGATTAATTTAATTTTTTTCGACCCTTTTTATAACTTGCACACATCATTTTTGTTATAAATGGACTTTAACCATGCTGCCCATAATTTTTGTTAGAATTTTTTTTTGAAAATTATCTCATTTGATAAATAAATGTACATCGCTCATCAGCCCCTCTGGAATAATTTTCTGATAATGCCCTTGCAGAAATGAGATTTTGCAAAGGTACAGTGACAGTGGGTGCCCCAATCGTGACGGGGCAGTTCAGTACCAAAGCTGACGTGGCAGGTGCTTAAGCAACGTCAAAAACCTTTTTTACCATATACCTCCTTCCCTCGCCTCCTTCCCTATAAAACCACCTCTCTGGTCCTCCCTTCTCCCCTCCTCGTCCGAACAAAAACAGAGAATTAAAGAAATATAAATATATAATATATAATAAATAAAACGAGAGAGAGAGAGAGAGAGAGAGAGAAAGAAGGTGTTTATTTACCAAAGGAGAAGGAGGAGTTGGAAAGTGAGAATTAGGGGTTTATTTCCAGGGGGGGGTTTCTTAAATTGGAAATCCAGATCAGGGAAATTTCACAAACCGAAACCAACCCAAACCCAAACCCCCAACCCCAAAACTCGTCTTGCACGCAGTCGCAGCTCCGTCTCCGGCAACTCCATTTCCCTCATGCCCCGAATTTAGCGAGAATGGGGGACGTGAGGGGAAGGGGTGGTAACGCTTACGTCAGGCTGCCATTCGCCGTGGCTGTGGCGCAGACCGTGCCTCACCCCTGTTCCATCAGGCCCGAGGCGCTCTACCTCGCCGAGACCCGCGCGTGCCAGATCGTGCGCCAGGTGCAACCAACCGAGGCGTCCGAGCGAAAGCGCAAGCAAGTGATTGCGTATGTGCAGAAGCTGATTGGCGCTTCTCTCGGCAGCGAAGTGAGTTGATTTGTTTAATATCTTCGATTTCCGCTTTGGTATTTTTAATCTTAGGTGGATTTTGTGCTTTGATCTGACAAGGAATTGTTTAGATGGGGGTTGACATGGTTATTAGTATTTTATTATTCGGTTATTGCATGTGCGTGGGGGCCTGATTAAAGTGGGATTGGGGTTGATTAAACTATTGGGGGATTGATTAGAGTCATCTTTTTCAAGGATTTGGTGGTCCTTTGACTATTTGACTGCCAATTTATCTGGACAGTGGGAATTTTGCTGATTTTTTTAAAGCTAAACTCTTTGTATTAAAAATTTAAAACTTTAATAAATTTGAGAAACCAAGGTCAATCAAGGCAGGATCAAAGAGAATTCTATATAAATTGGTACTTACCTACTGGTAAGGAATATGTGCATGCAATTTTCTGTGATGGGCTTGCACAGTGAGCATTCTCTTAACTGTAAGTAAGTATCAATGACCCCCCCACCACAAAAAAAAAAAGAAAAAAAAGAAAATATATATATATATATATATATATAGAGAGAGAGAGAGAGAGAGAGAGAGAATGGATTCAATCAAAGCGCTTTGACCGGAATCTCAGTTATATCCCGTCGGTTTTCAATTTTGAAAGTCCAAACGACCGATCCAAACCGTCAAATATGATCTCCATATTGAAATCTCCTTGCCGACCAAAATTTTCATTTTTTTGAATTTTTTAAGTATTTTTTTAGGATTTTAAAAAATCGTTAATCTAATTTGTTCTGAACCCTAAAAAAATTGCTGTTTTTTGAAAATTCGAAAAAAATACTTCAAAAATTCAAAAAAATGAAAATTTTGGTCGGCAAGGAGATTTCAATATGGAGATCATATTTGACGGTTCGGATCGGTCGTTTGAACTTTCAAAATTGAGATCTGACGGGGTTTAACTGGGACTCCGGTCAAAGCGCTTTGATTGAAGGCTTTCTATATATATATATATATATATATATATATATATATATAGAGTTTAGCTACGGTGAGTCGCGACTCACGGACCCTCCGGTGAGTCGCGACCAATACTCCTAGATCTAGATCAAAATGACCGATCCAAACCGTCCAATATGATCTCCCTATTGAAATCTCCATGTAGACCAAATTTTTCATTTTTTCGAAATTTTTAAGTATTTTTTTGAAATTTTAGAAAATCGTTAATCTAATTGGTTCTTAACCATTCAAAAACATCAGTTTTTAAAAATCCGAAAAAAAATACTTAAAAATTTCGAAAAAATAAAAAATTTGGTTCGCACGGAGATTTCAATAGGGAGATCATATTGGACGGTTTGGATCGGTCATTTTGATCTAGATCTAGGAGTATTGGTCGCGACTCACCGGAGGGTCCGTGAGTCGCGACTCACCGTAGCTAAACTCTATATATATATATATATATATATATATAGACTAATTACAACAACAAGAAGTAGAAGTGATTGATTGTTGATTAAATAGTAATTGGTTTAGAAGTTCTGTCAATTCACTTTAAATTCCGTATCCATGGTTTCTTACCAATCACTCTCTTAATGCAGTTGACAGTGTAATTATACAAGAGTAAAAAGATTAATATTGAAAATATCTTGTTTTCACCAACAATACAAGGGAATATATATATTTTTTGAAATCTCACAGTAATAATACAAGAAAATAATATATTTTTCTAAATCTTATGAATAAATTATTTTCTCATTCAATCTCCAAGGAAACTTTCCAGAAAATTTTTTTTCAGGAATGACTTATAGAAATTATAGAAAAATCTTTCCCGAAAATATATTTTGCGTAATTCGAATAGAAATTATAATCAAACTTTTCCCCAAAAAATACTTGCAGAAGGCCAATAGAAATTGTGGAAATGCTTTTAATAAGGAATGTTAGCTAGCGAACAAGAAGTTTTAATTTTCTGAACACGTGTACATCCAATGAAAAGTATGTCAATTTTTAACTCGTAATGCACATAACGAGATCAATACATACTGTCGTGGATAATTATTAGTAACAATTGTGTCAGATGCTTTTATGTTACTCACACGTAGCTGTCGGTGAAGGAAAACTTCCAACATAGTAGATCTTGCATAACTTATGATTGGACATTTACTTGCAGTTGAAAATGAACTTTGTTTAGCTTTTGTGTGCCGACAAACTATTGCATTTTTTCTGGATGAGCTGAGAGGCTGCAATAGAGGCTCATTAAATTTCATTTTTCATGTGCAATGAATAAGGAACTTTATCCAAATAATAGGCACATTTCTTTAAATCAATATTTTGAGCATACTTCCTTCAGTGATTTATTGTCAGCTAACCGAAATGGTAACTTTGAGCACTGTCAGGTAACACCCAATATTAATAAAAATATTGACAAAATAAGTTTACTGTTACTGGTAACAGGGTCTTTAGTTGGTATCCTAACACTAGTAGCTAATTGTATTATTACTGTAATCGTTTCCAGGTGGTCGCATTTGGTTCAGTGCCACTGAAAACATTTCTGCCAGATGGTGACGTGGATCTGACTGCTCTCAGTGATTGTGTGCAAGGAGATTCGCTTGTAGATGATGTAAGGCGTATACTTGAGTCTGAGGAATCTAACATTGATGCTGAATATGAGGTCAAGGATGTCAAGTTTATTGAAGCAGAGGTATACTTGTCTTTTTCTTCTTTTAAGCTTGTTTATTTCTATTTATATATTACTTGCTTTCTCTGCACTCGTACTTTTCTTATTTTCCAATTTGTTTTGGGAAGTTGTGATTTGTATGTTAAGGGATTTTGGTTGTGGGTGTGAGGCTTAGAATTTCGATGCCTGTTACTGGTACTGATTCCCAATAAAACAACTGCCTTTTTTTCGCCAGGTTCGACTGGTTAAATGCCTAATTGAGAATGTCGTAGTCGACATCTCATTCAATCAAATCGGAGGACTTTGTACTCTCTGCTTCCTTGAGCTGGTATGTTTATACTATATTCGTTACTGTTATTAGTATTTATTCTGAAGAAATTTTTTCCTTTCAAGAGGGAGTCTGTGGGAAATACTTCCCACAGAGTTCATAGATATGCTGATGCATATAGAATTACCTGGAGCTTACTTTAAAAACTGCAGACCTTGAAATAATTAATGTTTGTATGTGTTGTAGGTGGATGATTATATAGGGAAGGATCATCTATTTAAAAGGAGCATAATACTTATCAAGGCATGGTGCTATTATGAGAGTCGAATCTTAGGCGCTCACCATGGCCTTTTCTCCACATATGCGCTTGAGACCCTTGTGCTTTACATATTTAACCTGTTCCATAAATCACTCGATGGTCCTCTGTCTGTAAGTCTCTATTCATTCTGCCAGTTATTGTTGGATATTGTAATGTTATTGCAACCATTTATTTAATTATGGCCTGACATCTACCCTTTATTTTATGTTTATTTGTTTGAGCAGGTTTTATACAGATTTTTGGAGTATTTTAGCAGGTTTGACTGGGAGAGACACTGCATTAGTCTCTACGGTCCTGTTAGGTTATCATCTTTGCCTAATTTGAATGGTTAGTAAACGTATATCTTAGATACTTGTCCTATATATTTCGTTCTGTTACTAATATCTGTTTCTTTCTTTCTTTCTTTCACATGCAGTTGAGATGATAGATATTGACAGTAATAACTTGCTCTTTACTCGAGAATCAGTGGCAAGCATTCTGAAGAGCTTTTGTTTTCCTCGGCAAGATAAATGCAGTAAAAAATTCACCACCAAGCACTTGAACATAATTGATCCTCTCAAGGAGAATAACAATCTTGGTCGAAGTGTCAGCAGATGTACAATTTTTGCACCCGCACCCTGGAATAAAAATTACCTTTCTATTTTTGTCTTCTCCTAACCTAACTGGTATCATTCTTTATGAATCTTACAGGCAGTTACTACCGTATCAGAAGTGCTTTCTCATATGGAGCTCGCAAGCTTGGCCGCATCCTTATGGCCTCTTCTGATCTGATCTCTGACAATATTGCGCTATTTTTCACTAACACCCTCCAGAGAAACAATGATATGAGACCACCGGACATTGAGGTTTTAATGGACAAAGACATCTCTGAACTGGAGATTTCCAGTACTGAGAATGAACCTGTGTCAAATGGGTCAGAATTGGTCTCTGGTCTTTTGGATCTTAGAGGGGATCTGGAGGCTCATTTGACCTCTCTCAGGCGTATACACCTGCACCTTGAAGACATCTTCGCTCAGCTCATGGACCAGGTTCAGAGCACTGATTCCTCGGATGCATCAATAGAGGATAATCAGCAGGACCCAGTTTGTCCTACTGCCACCCTGGCTAGGTGGGAGACAAATGGGTCACTGTCTGATCCGTCACCATGGACTTCCTCCTCGCCCATCTCATGTTCATGCAGCACAATAGAGGATCAGAGTCAGAATCAATATCCCCAGAATAACTGCATGTGGGACCCTCAAAGTCCGCAGCAACATTCATACATGCATATGGACATGAACAACGGAGGTGTTCTACAGGAAATGACACCAGGAGTGCTACCAGGACTATATGGGCCCCAATGCTCGTATGATCCATATAATGCTGGGATGCAGAATGTCAATTGGGAGATCCCTTACCAGCAAAGTAGTATGCAGTATGGTATTGAGGAGATGATGTGGAAGCAGTCACAGGAGTGGGAAATGGCATACCAACCAGGCAGCAACAGCCCATACCAGTCATTTGCTTCTGGGATGTATGTGAATACAGTTTTTAATGGGCTTCCACTGTCCCCGCGTGTTGGTGGAGAGGATGTGAATACGCAAAGGGGAACTGGCACATACCTTCCTTCAATGGTACTTAGGCTCTTTTTTTTTTCTAACTTTTGTTTTTCATATAAATGGTCCATAAATGTAAAACAATGTTATTTTCTTGTATTATTTTGTAGAATTGTACAATTTCCCCAAGGGATCGGCGTGGTGGGAATGGAAGGTTCAGAAAGCAGGCCACTTCATATCACCCACAACGGCAAAACCGTAATTATAACAACAATAACAATAACAGTTGGTACAGGGTTACCGATGTAAAATTCTATGAGAGAGACTTATCTGGGCAAGGAGATCAAACTGACAACCCACCACTTTCAGCGGCTGACAAGATTGCTGCTCCCATCAGAGAGAATTCTGAACCAGATCCTCCCTTAGTGGTTACAGACCAACAAGCTGTTCCTGCTACTGCTTCACCAACCTCCAATACTGAGTCAGAGCCTCCCTTGGTGGGTACAGACCCACAAGCTGTTCCTGCTGCTGATTCACCGACTTCTTCTTCCACTCGACTCGGAAAGAGTGTTGAGTTCGGGTCATTGGGACCTGTTGTGTTGGAGGGCAACTCATCATCACCACAGGTCTGCAAGAGGTTTGAGGATAGTGCAACTGATGACGAGGAGAAATCACAAGCTCCTGAAGAATCATTTGTTTGGAGTAGGAAGGCTGAAAAGAAAGAGAAAGCTCAGGCCCCGGAAGAATCATTTGTTTGGAGCAGGAAGGTGAGTTCTGAAATACCATCTGAACCATCGTCTCATGCCAAAGATAAAGTACCAGTGAAAGCATTTTCATGGAGTATGAAAGGAACTTTTAAGGTACCGTCTGAATCATCATGTCATACCAGCACCACCAGTAACAATCAGGAAAATGTTAAATTTCCGTCAATGGAAGTACCATCTCGGTGTAAGAAGGAAAACGTGAAGGTACTTTCTGAAGCATCTCATCTTACCAGTACCTCCCAAGAAAATGTTAATGTAAATACAAAAACATGGTCTCATACTCACAGAGGTGATCTGAAAGTCTTGCCTGATTTACATCATCGGAGCTGGGCCGAGGTTTCGAAAAGGTAACATGTTTTCCTTGTTCATTGCTGCATGTTGTATTTGTCTATCTACTCTCACTAAGTTCAAGGAATATGACCAAAACTTGGAAAACCCAGAAAGTTGAATATAGAAACACACAAACGTTGAAGTAAGATTGAAGTTTTATTTTTAGAATTATGGATTCAAATAAGACTATATTTAAACACTCAAATTTAGATGGGATCTGTAACTTTAAAATTCTTTTCTAAAATAAGTTAATTAAATTATGCAGGGGAGCGCTACCATATTATTTGAAGGATGATTTTGACTTCCCTCCTTTGTCCAGTTGAGGTGCAATAATGGTGATGGAAAGAGGAAACTAATAAAGTAGATAATAACAAAAAGAGAGGAACAACAACTTTATAGAGTTTTAAAAGACAGAAAGTAAAGGCTAACTGATGGAGAGTGCTGAAGTGGCTCGAATGATCGTTGTTCGAGCCATGAAGGGAGGTTGCATTAATCGTATGTAGTCTTAGGGTTTATCTTACTAAATGGCCTTTTTTTTTATTTTCTTTGCATCTCCTTTAATCTCAAAGATAACAGGTGGGAATAAGGTCTACTCTTCACCGTGAGGGGTTTTTTTTTTTTTTCTGTTTTGTAGATTTCGTTTTTTTTTTTCTTCTAATCTCCATCTAATCCAGCCCTTCTAGTGAGGGCTGTGCTTAAAACTTTATTTTGGTGGGAACTTAAAAGTCGTAGTGGTACATTTATCTTTCTCTTTGATTATATAAAAATGAAAAAAAAATGTTGAAAAGAAACATTAAAACTAAATGAAAAAATGTATATTTGGGCCAGATGTGTGCTTTTTTGAATGGTTTTCTGAAGAGAATTGTCCGGCCACCAAAATTTTGGTGCCATTTTTATGCCATAGCTTTTCTCAAGTATAAATCATTGATCGTGTTCTATTCGAGGTTGATGTGTTGCACTTTAGCGCTCACAAAATTTTGCAAGTTTATGATATGTCATTGTTCATGAATAAGAATAGAATCATGAAGAATATCAATAGCTAGAATTTGTAGCCAATGTTTAAATTATTTAAATGTTAATGAGAAAGAAAAGTGCAACTCTGACGCCCGAATAGATCGGGTCTGAATAGTAAATTTGGTATGTTAAGCGGATTTTGGATGTTCATATATTTCTTATATTAAGGAAAAAAAAACCTATCATACTTTAGTTTTGCATAAAACCACCGTGGAAAACAAAGAAGTATTTATTTTTTCGTTCTTGTATATGGTATTGGCATCTCATGTTCTGCATCTTCCTACTTCAGTTGTCTTTCAACCTTTTATTATGTGACCATTTCCTGTTCTGTAGCCTCAAGATTTAATATTAACAGAAAACAAAATTTAAGGAACAGATGCGAAACAAAAGGAGTTGACACGTGGCAACAATAGAATAATAGTATAAATGATCACAAACTCTGATTGAGGAAAGAAAAAGGTTTTACATTTAACATTATCCACTCTCTAAAAATTTGATTGTGATTTGTGCGTAATATCACACGGTCTCGATGCGCATCTTTACCTATCTTATTAAACTTTAAATTGCCGAAAGGATGAAAACTCAAAACTAAATTAATATATAAATAAAAGGAAAAAAAGATGGCAACCTTAGCTTTGGGAATTGAACTACATTGGTGACATGTATGGGACAGAAATAACCACGTAAATTTGAGGATGAAAAATACAATCGTTGCTTAAATGCAAGGACATTTTTTTCCCCTATTATTTTCCGGACCAATTTAGAGTTTTAAATTTGAGTTTCTATCCAATAATATGTTCAATTGCCTGATCCTTTTGGTAAATTATTTGCGTTTTATAGTAAATTGTTCATTGAACAAGCTCTCTAGCAATTAGCAACGTCATGATAAACTTCATGGCAGTGGCACTGCTTTTCGCTAATTACTTTTACTTTTTTTTTTCCCTTTTATTTTGAAAAGAGCAGCTGAGAACCTGAGCTGCCTTTCGTAATGTTCAATTGTATAACGACAGAACGAATTATCATTCTAATACAGTAGCAATAAAGATTCAGCTAGATCTGTTTTACCAGAGTCTCTTCTTACATTCTTCAATTATGTTAATCTTCAGTACAAGAAAAATATATAAGACAATAAGTAGAAAGAAAACACAAAAGAACATTAACCTTAAAAGTTTAACCCTTCTCTCTTGTACATAGAATGTTAACTCAGATAAACTGATTGTTAGTAGAAAAATAAACTCAGATAGACTGACGATCTATGCAGAATCAAAACTTTCTTTTAACAAAACTTATAATTACCCACAATCCGAGTGTAAAAAAACGATCAATTAATCAATTAAAATTAAAACAAATCGCATAGACAGATTTTATTCATATTGTTCAACTATACGACCCTTAATTGCATTTATAAACCGCCAATTTTACAGTATCTACATGGAAAAAAGGTTCCATGTGACAAGATAAATATGTTGAAAAAAGTTATAGTGCCACAACTTTTTTTTTTCCGCAAATGCCATAATTGCCTATTTCAATAATATTTAAAATAAAAGTTAAATTTAAACTTCAGATCCAAACTGTTGATCTAGTTCAAATTAACAAGCAATGTGTTTCCATATTTTTTGTAAAAATTGGTGCATCAAATTAACTCAAAATTTTACAAAATTTATATATAAATGCATCACTCTAAATTGAATAAAATCAACAGTTTGAAATTGAAAATTTAAAATATTAATGAAATAAAAATATTATGGCATTTGTGACACCAAAAAATTGGTGCACTAGAACCTATTTAAATATATTAAAATTTATGCTAATTAAGGCACATCAAGCAACTTGAAAGCAAAGTTTTTATACTAAGCAAATCAAACATTCAAATTTGCATCCTAAAAAGACTAGCATATTTGCATCCTTCTGAAAAGGATATAAAATTATAAATTAACATGCTACCAAAACCAGCTCTGCTCTGAAATTGTAATATTACAAGAGAGTTCGAATAATTTAGCCCAACCAAAGGGCACACAGTCCCTAGCAGCTAAGAAATTCAAGGTGGGCAGAAGTTTGGACTTCCCTCATATATGGCATATTGATCCAAACATCAAGGTTGATGTTTAATTATTCAGAAATACAATATTTACCCTCATGCTGACGTGAAAAACAAAAAGAAAGAATCATTCTATGGGGAACATCTAATCTAACTTGTATAAACAGAGCTTGTAGGAGTGAGGATGTACATTTTGCAATCATGCACTTTAACTTGAGCCGTCAAACTTCCCACAACATTCTCAGAAAGAGTCGTGTGCTGGAGAATAATAGACAACAAATAAGATACCTTTATCATTACTAAGCTATGGATGCCATCATGTATACAAAAGTTTGACATAATTCTAACATAACATTAGTCAGAGGTTAGAGATAAAAATACTCACACTCCATAGATCTCTGACAGAGTATTGGGCAGACTTATCAAGCCCCAGTAACCCTAGATCAGCTGAAATGTTGACAACTTCAGAACAACGATTCCATAGTACAACAGCTACTTGTTTTCCTGACAGTGGGCCTGCCCATACCTGTTATTTGAAAGATACGTAAAAGAAGTACAATTTTTCTAGTAGCTAGGTTTAACCTATATTCTGTTTTTCTTATTCCCAATTCTCTTTTTAGCATAAAGTTGCTGAGCTGAGGGATATAAGGGAATAAAAGACACACCTGGCTGCAATTTTTTGTCCCTTCAGCATATATTTTTCTTCCTTGAACACCAAGAGGATCTGCATTGAAGAAATGTATATTTTAAATAATGAGTTAGTATTGTATCTTGTTCCTAATTGTTGCAAGCCAACAATGGGTTACTAAAAAGCAACAGAGAAAATCTTAACCAAACAAAAACAGGAAAGGAACCTTGATTTACAGCAATAACCTCCTTATTGCTCAATATTTCAAACATTTGAGAAGTCATGTTCCTCACGTCACATCCTATCAAAAGAGGGGCCTGAAACCACATTAACATGGATTGAAGACCATCATCAATGAAAAGTGACACATATCCTTTTAAATTAATGTTATGAATCTGTAATAAATTAAAAAAAGAGTTACCTTCATCAGAGCCCAGATGCTAAAATGAGATCGATATTCAGCATAAGTCATCCCCCCATTGCCAACTTCCAACATATCAGGGTCTGAAAAGCACAAATTGTAGAGATGAGAGAGAGAGGGAGGGAGGGGCCGAGGGGGAGTAAAGCTGCCCAGAAAAGAGTTCGCTTCAATACTACAGATTTCATGGACTGTACCAAGCAGAATTAGGCCATCCATTTGAGACTGAACAGTCCAAGTCAGAGCCTGACATGGCACAAACAGGTATATGTCAAGGTTGAGTTGGACCTTCCGATCTGAAATGATGGAATATATATTCCGGGGACAGTCCAATGACATCTGTACAATTGGAAAGGAAACCAACTCAGAAAAAAGTACCATTCCATCCACCAGGTCCTGCATATGATGCCCACTTGTCATTTAGGTCAGCGATTGTAGTCATGCTAATATTTTTAGCACCATAAGTGCAAAAATAAACAATAAACAAGTCAGTAAAATATATATATAGTAGATCAATAAGTCAAGTTCAAATTTGATGTCATAAATTAAGGACTGATTACCTTTCCCACGTATCAGAAATATCATCTGTTGTTCACCAGCTATTTCCAACTTTTCCTGCCCATAAGGCTGGATCATCTACACCCCTGTAATTTCATTTAAAAGAAGAAAGCACATTAAAAGCAAAATAACTAATAAATATCAAACGTCTCGTATGTTAGTAATGATATATGTTACCTACCATTCACATAGGGAGTAAAAAATTTTGCGCCCAGTTCCATTTAGTGCATCACGCATGGGTGGATAACTGTAACAATAACAAAAGGTGACCATTAACATTTCAGGGAAATTAAAAATTGTAGTCTTACCGTTTTAGTAACCACAAAATTTTAGGCTTACCGTTCTATTGGTTTAATGCCCAAATTGAAGCAATTGTCGTATTTTAGATAGTCAATGCCCTTCAAAATTGCCAAAAAAATAAATGAATGGTCAATCAACTAAAAATTTTAAATAAGATCTTGATATATTTGATGAGCAACCAAAAAAAATTTATGCCAAATCTCTCTTACAAACCATCACTGCCTAAATGAGATCACTGTAAGAATAAGGTATTAGAACTTGGCGTCATATCCAGAGGTGCTACAGCAACTATCGCTGTAAGAATAAGATCACTAATGCTAACAAATTCTTAGGTTTGGTTGCAAAAATTTTGGGTAGTCCAGGTGAACATCATACAATTCTTCTACCCCTGCACAGATATGGTAACGCTGAAACTCGCCATAAATTTCCACTGTTACTAGCTAGTAACATCCTGTAATACAACCATCATGTATAAGTATAACCTTTCCCATGTTACATTTGAGATGATTTCATACCCATGAAGCAAACAATTTGGCATCATCTGATTCATGGTAGAGGGATCCAGGCCGAACTTGGCATGTAAAGACCCTAGAAAGTTGAAATTCATCATTTAATTAAGCTGTTTCACATGTTTAATTAGACTGAGAAAGCTCGAGTTAGTATGATTAGATAAAGATGGTACATGGTGCATACCCAGCATCAGAGTAGATACCAAGATAGAGGCCCTTTTTATGTACATAATCCGCAAGAGCCTTTATGCCAGAAGGAAAATTCTTGGAATCTGGTTGCAATTGTCCCTAAAATTTATAGCACAATTTACAAAAAGTCAAAGAAAATGACAGACATCAATGGACTGCACATGAAAGAGGTTAGTCAGTACCTTATCATCTCTCTTCATGTTTGACCAACAATCATCTGTTAAATTTAAAGAGTAATTCTAGCATACATCCATTTTTATGGTGCATCCATTTGAGTTTTTCTGACAACTGCCGTAAAAAATTACACAAAAATATTTTGGACATTTGACCACATCAAATAGCTTCTTATCCAGTTTAAATGATTTTAATGAATGACCAAGAAATTTTCAATTCAAACAAACTTAATGCCTGACCAATCCAAATGAGGAATATAAATATACAAATTTAGTTTCTTATTCTGAATAATTAATTATGGCAGTTGTCAAATATGTCAATTGGATGTACCTCAAAGTTGGGTGTATGCTAGAATCACTTCAAAATTAAATAATAAAGGAGTTAAACAGCTGATATTCTAGATGTTACAAGCGCATATTGAAGTTAATTTGCATGAAAAATACCTATATTAACATTATTGTATCCTAGTTCAGCAAGCCCTGTTGAAACCAACGCATCGGCTGCCAAATATTGAGAACAAAAACATTAAAGAAGGCTTCTATTTTTAGATAATAAAAGAAAAAAAAACAACAAGCAACTTCCTCTTCCTTACCAATACACTGAAATTGATTTTTCTGATAAGCAAATGAAAGGAACGATTTGAATTTATTTAGGATTACAAATAATCATCAAATTAGAAGTCTAATAACTAACCTGTTTCTCTAATGAGTGTCTCATTAATATTGCAAGCAAAGAAATTCCAACTATTCCACCTATAAATAATGACTAAATTAGATGCCGATCACAAACAATTAGACAATGAACTTCCCATAGCAATTCAATACCAGTGCAAATGAACAGTTAAAAAAAAACATTAAATATCAAAAGAGAGAAAAAGTGGATACCCCATCTGAGGAGTGAGAGCGAGGCCGTTGTTGAGCTGAAGCTTGCCATAGTTGGAAGTATCGAAAGGTCGAATTAGTCTAGAAGGTTCCTCCACACCAGGAGGTAACCTCACCGCACTCGCCATCGACGCCATGGCGAGCACTAGAACCGTGAATAGTCGTCGATAAACCATTTCGAGATCTTTCCCTCTCCCTTTCTCCTCGCTTCGCTCTCGATACTTCCGTCTTGTTCTACTTCAAGCGAGAGAAATACAAGACTTTAAAAAGAACCAATGGTCCATAACTGACATGCGGGTCCCACCTGTCAATTTTCCAGAGTTCAACTGTGTTGTTGGAAAATTAAATAGGTGGACCAGGTCTTGTAAATAGGTGGATCATTGAGTGACTTAATTGTGGGCCCAGAGTAGACTCCTAGGGGCGTTTGGATCGCTTAGGAATTTAGAAAAGTTGCAATTTTTAAGAATAAATTTATTAGGAAGTGTGTAATTTTGTGAAGAGTTTGGATTATTTATAATAAATTTATGGTAGGAAGATGAAATTTTTCAAATTTTTTGGGAATCCAAACAGCCCCTTATAGCATACCAAATGGTCTTGGTTCAGAAAATTATTTTTTGCCCGGAAGATAATACTGTTTTGGCTGCACCTGGTCTATGAATATTGTACGTGTTGTTTTTTTTTTTTTTTGACAGACTAGACAGAGGCTATCTAGTTAATATTGTACGTGTTGTTGAGACATAGCCATATGAAAGTTTTGACGTTTAGGTGCATCTTTTTCTTAGTCTTTGTTTTATGAGGTAAATAAAAATTGGAAAATTAGAGGTGGTTGATTAAAGTTGTTGGGTTGGATTAAGCCATTAAGATCTGAATAAGGACAAAAATGTCATTTTTGGACAAATAACAGATGGCGCTTCGAGATTGTGTTTCCTCTTATCCACAAGGAAAAAAATGTCTCACTCTTATGACTTATCAAGTTATTTGTGTAATTAGGTCCATGCAATCCACACCTAATTCTTAATTATTATTATACGTACTTTCTATGGCCAAGGCACAAGAAGACAACCGTGTAGCAAACAACGCTATCAGGAGTGAGGAGTCTAGGCGTACCATGGATAGACGCGAGAGTTTTGCAAACAATGATTACATTATTGATAAGCATTTGGCACCTTCAAAATACCAAAGGCGCCGTTTGGATTGGGCTGGAATAAGGGATATTCCGGAATTTCCAATTCCTGGAGGGGCATTACGATCCAAACGCTCCTGGCCTAAGTTGGGAATTTGCTGGATGGTGCGCATATCTAATTCCCGAAGGAGATGCCTTGCGATTAAAAAACCATTTCCTTCGTCCTTCTCTCCAGAAAGAAAAATTTTTTCCGACCTTCTCTCCTCAATTATTTCGAGCCTCAATAATTGCCCCAACGAATCTAATTACTGTTTCTCCTGTGATCGCAACTTTCCTCTTTCCTCTCAGCTTCGCCTTCATATGTCGGCAAGGGAGATTGTGTTGCGACGCTGCCACAGAAAACTAGGGTTTCGGTCATCTCCTTTCCGTCTTCCCTCCTGTCGATTATCTCGATTTTGGTTTATCGTACGTTCAGCGGTTAGTCCCTCGTTCCTTTACTGTCGTCGATTACTCCTTGATTAGAAATTTTGAACTCCAATTGGCTCGATTTGGTACCGCAGTAGCTAATCCATGCCGGAACTGTTTCTTTCCTTTCCTCGCAGATCGCCCGTATTGAGGCTCGCGTTGGCGTCAAGAGCAGGAGTAGGTGTCAGCATCTTCGTTGCAGATCTGCTTTCCTGTAAGTCCTCTATCCTTATTTTCGTACCTGTACTTTTAAAATCCCCATATATATGTAGTACATTGCATAGCATT
Organism: Rhynchospora pubera; assembly: GCA_028095005.1. Taxonomy (NCBI): domain Eukaryota; kingdom Viridiplantae; phylum Streptophyta; class Magnoliopsida; order Poales; family Cyperaceae; genus Rhynchospora; species Rhynchospora pubera. Next base: position 148,088,148 of record CM051462.1, on the reverse strand, counting down.
GAGATTGGTTGTTATCTTTTTGGATAGATTCATGCTAAATCGTCTGACATGCATTATGGTTTGCACTATATGTGATATCTTACCAGTTTAGAAGTTATGTCTATAATAGGTTCCAACTTCTGCAGTCTACAGTCTAGTCTAGTGTAGTCCTTTAAATTTCTTATATTTGAGGTGAACATCACTATATGAGAGCAAAGCATATTTGTAAGTTGTAACAAAAAGTAATTAGATGGCAGCAGGGTTAATTTCATAATACTACTAACTGATGATTGTGGTTTGTAACAAGTACACCTAAATCGATACGACTGTACTTCATAATTTACTGTCCAAATAAACACTATTTGCTTAACTTGTTCCCTTCCTCAGTTCCATTAATGTGGTTTATTACATGGCGGTTGTACATTGAGAGCGTCTCATAGGTGATAGTCAAATAGACAAGTTTGTCATATGTGACTAAATCTGTTCTAGATTACAATTGAACTCTTCTGTCATATGCTTGTTTCCCTAGAAAAATGAACCCCTCTTCCCACAAGTCAACCCAAAACAAAGGAACAGCATCTGGTAGTCGCCAACGTAAAGACGGCACTCGTGACAAAAGATTAAGGGTTGACAATTGGTCCGATTTGGAGACGTCAGTTCTCCTAGATGTTATGGCAGACCTTAAACTCGAACGGGGAATGAACAACATAAACTTCAAAGACTACAGCGATATACATGCAATGTTCAAGGAAAGGCTCCCTGATTCCACGTTGACTAAGGAAAATTTGAAAACTCGTGTCAAACATTTGAAGGGCCAATTCACAGCCGCCAGAAGTTTGACACGGCATACCGGTGGTTACCATTGGGATTACCAATCCCACAAACTCATTGCACCAGCTGAATTTATTGAAGCCCAAATTAAGGTTTGTGCTTAACTTTCATTCTTAATACTTTTTTTTTTGTTGTTGTTGTACGCTCTTCTCCCTGTCTTTACTGGACAAGTACAACAGTATAGTGTATATGAAAAGGAGACTTCGGTTGATCCAAAATGACATTTAAAGAGTAATTCATGCCAACAAGTAACTTTTGATTATTTAGGTACATAGCCTCAGATTTGTTGTTGTACTGTAGTACCAGCCATGCTCGGTATTATCAACTGATATGAAACCAATTTCACTCTTTTGTGTTTGTCAACTGATATGAAATCAACCCTTTATGAAATGCAGGATAATCCACAGAGATTTGGTTTCCTGAAGCGGCCATTCATTTGGTTTGAGAAATTTGACATGTTGTGTGGTGAAAATCAAGTTGAGGGGGCAGAGGAGCAAATGGTGGGTGCCATAGCTGAGGAACGAGAGGGAAGTTCCGATACTCCCGATGAGGGAGTTCCCGGACGGTGCCGTATACATATAGATGCGGAAGAATACCCATACAGTAATGGACCGTACTTTGACTTCAATCATGAACCTGATTTTGAAAACAACCCTGATGTTACTAGGAATGATGATGTAAGTCAACAAGCATCAGAAACCCTAAACACCAGGTATACAAGTAGGAGCTCAGATTCAGGCAAGCGCAAAAGCACTGATGGTTCTGGACCGTCTATATCGAGGGGGAAGAAGATTCAGCGCACACAAAATCGTAGAACTCGGCTGTTTGAAAGTGTTGCTGACAACGATGAAGAGACCAGGGCTTTAAATAAACGATTGGTGGGTCTTTTAGAGAATCAATTGCGTTTTGCAGAAGGCAAAGCCAACAAAGTTGACACTGAAAAAGACCGTTGCACAGCAAGGCTGAACCAAATGGAAGATTTAGACGATGCACTTAAGGTTATCATTCTTGGTTGCTTCTCCAAAGAAGATGTTAGAGACATATTCCTTCGTGGCTCAGATATTCAAATCAAACATTGGATAAGTGTAACTTTTCCTGGACATAACAGTCGACATGAGCAGCAACAACCACAGTACAGTCCCGTGTTTCCTAACCAACAAGCGTTTCCAACTCAACCGTCACCTAGTCACCCTATCCCTTCCCCACCGATAAATCCCTTTTTTGGTTATAATGATCCAAACTTTATCAATTATCTTAACCAATACCGCCCACCGCCTCCCCAGTGAATTGCGATTAAATTTGTAATTTAGGACGCGATCTTTTAATTGTTTAGTATGTTGTACTGTTTGAGTGCCTTTGCTTAGGATTTTAATAAGGACGCTTAGGATGTTGTTTAGGATGTTAAACTGTTGCTTAGGATGTTCTTTTAGGGTTTCCTTTGTTTTAATGAACTGTTGCTTAGGATGTTCTTTTTAATTGTTCCTTTGTTAAACTGTTGCATGCAGATTGTTAAACTGTTGCTTAGGATGTTGCTTATGATGCTCTTTTTAAATGTTCCTTTGTTAAACTGTTCTTTTTATGATGCTCTTTCAATGTGATGGTAGCGCCTTTGTTTTTAAATACTGTTGTATTGTTAAACTAGAGCTTGCTTAAAATTGTATTGATGGTAATTTTAATTTAATTTTTGCGAGGACACAGTAGTTGTTGCTGAGCTAGGTAAATGGATTCTGGTTCTGACGATGAAATGCTGCAACAGTCCATTCAAATTGTTTCCATTCTGCTAATGCAACAATCTCAAAGAAGGCGTGACGGAATGAGAGCATGCTTGCAAGAGTGGAAAGAAGTTAAGAATGATAGACCAATGACTGGCGCTGAAATGATTACGAATCAACTAGAAGGTCACCACGATCGTTGTTACGAACAATATCGTTTCAGCACACAGAACTTCAAAACTCTATGTGACGAGTTAAAAGCAAAGGGATTGGAATGTAATGGTGAGGTAACAATTGAAGAGCAAGTGGGCATGTTCTTGCAATTATTGGGGCAAGCCAGCAAAATGAGAAAAATTGAAGAAGATTTCCAGCGTTCTCTTGAGACTGTTTGGAGATGTATCCGCAATGTGCTTCACTATGTGTGTGAATTGAGTTCTGATTATATAAAACAACCAAACTCCACTACCCCCACACATCCTATGCTTGCAGATGGAACACAATATGGTTTATTTAAGGTAAATTTTGTGACATCAATAAATTATGGTCAATTATTTTCAAGTGACATTGGAATAAAAATACCGTCCTAAATCATTTGTAGGATGCTATTGGAGCTATCGATGGAACACACATACGCGCATATCCCAACAGCGAGGACAAATATAAGGAACGCTATATAAATAGGAAGGGGGAATTCACACAAAACGTGATGGCAGCGGTCGACTTTGATGGTAATTTTGTAGCTGTAATAGCTGGTTGGGAGGGCTCAGCACATGATAACACTATATTGCACTCAGCAGTTCAGAGGGGGTTACTACAGATCCCTCATGGAAAGTTTTATTTAGTTGATGCAGGATATGCAAACACACCTCAATTCCTTGCGCCGTATCGAAAGGTTTGCTATCATTTGGCTTCCTTTCGTGATAGAGCACATAGTCGGGGCAACCATCAATATGACAAACCCGAAGAATTATTCAACCATAGACATGCTCAATTAAGGAATATTGTGGAAAGAACATTTGGGGTGGTCAAGGCTAGGTTCCATATCTTGAAAGATATGGCACCATTTAAGTACAAGATTCAAGTTAAAATTGTGATTGCATGTTGCATTTTGCATAACTTTCTCAAACATCACAATAGACTAAACAATGTGTCGGATGATGGATCATTTGAAAGCACAGCAGGATGTAGTGGTTCACAAAATGAGGGTAATTGCGATGAAACGGCGGATGCATATGCGGCATTTGAAGATCCTCCAGAAAGAGGAACGTTGCGTGAGAACATAAAAAATGCACTTTGGCAAATGAGACTTAATGCGCAACATTAATCGATTGTTTACGACTTTATATTATGATATTAGGATTCTCATGTTTAATTGGAGTTTGCGACCTTGTGTATTTTATTTGATAATTATGGATTCTATTTATGTACTATTTCTGTACCGTATTTGAAAAGACTGTTTGGTTGTGTTAACATGAGGTAATCAACTTGAAGGTGATTCTATTTATGTACTATTTATTGTTGTGTTAACATGAAGCAAGTGTTTGAAAGAGAGTACAGATTGATAAATAAAGTTATGCATAGTTTTTACTATCAATTAAAAAGTACATATCCTTTTTACTACAGATTGAATTCTGACAGTTCAATTGATTCAGACAGAATGCATAGTTTGTTATGCACTCTAAACTGTGCCATGCCTATTTGTAAATTCAATGAAATCAGAACATTATTCAGAGTATTGATAGAAATAATCCTGGAATTCACATAAGGAGCTATATTTATTATTCCATAATCAACAGCTATATTTATTATTCCATAATCAACAGCTATAATCAACAGCTATATTTGGAAAGCTTATTCAAAGTATTGATAGAAATAATCCTGGAATTCACTTCTATAATCAACAGCTATATTATTCCATTCACAAAATCAGACTCTGGCACGCCTATTTGGAAAGTTGACCACTCTCAATCAGAGTTGACCAGAACATTATTCATGCATTTACTTGGAGACCACAACATTAAATGTTACCTATCATTTTTCAGGCACCAGATTGAACTAATTAATACAAAAATTAAACTGCACTACATAATAATAGAAGGCATGGAAGTATTGATAAATAAAGTACATGAAGTAACTTTCAAAAAAAAGACAAAGCAACAGAAGAACTAATGAGTTACATCTGATGCCTTACTATAACAATTAGCACAATTACAAGAATCACAACCACAATGAAACAGATAAAGCTAAACTTTCTTAAAGTAGCTACTGAAGCAACCAAACCTGTAATAGTATCGTCATGTAGTTCACATTTTCTCTTCATTTCTTGTTTGAGAGAATCCAGATTACATTCGAGTTTGTCCAATCTATCAAATAGCTCAGATTCAGTGGGTGTAATTGGTGGTCCTCCTGTGGTTATATATCTGACGTAGTCATTCTCCCACTTCCAAAACTCACACCTGGTGTTCTGTTTGGAAACAAAAATAAAAATGAAAAGTGATTTTACTTCTATTACCAGTGAGGGAGCTTTCTTCTATTACCAGTGATTTTACTTCTATTACCAGTGAGGGAGCTTTCTTCTATTACCAGTGATTTTACTGTTTTTAGCTGAGAACTACCTATATATAGGGGTTATTTCCTCTCTACCTTTTACATTCTGTTACGTTTTATGGTATCGGATCCCTTGTTTCGAAATTGGTCACTAGTGAATTGCAAGAGGAACAAGCCCTGACTGTTCCTGTGATTTCTGAAACATGCATGGAAAAGCAACAGGAACAAGACACCAGAATACTGTATGAATTAATTACCACCTAAATCATTATATTACCTATATACAGAAAAGAAAGGAAATAGAATATGAAGAACGCCTCAATTTCTTTATCAATAAGGAAATGTCATAACACTTTTATTTTCTAGGAACTATTTTCATAACAATAGAAGGCATAACACTGGATTGGAGTCTTACTACAAAAAAGAAAAATAACAAAAAACCCTAATTTTACCAGGTTGCTGCATTTGTAGAACACTCGATTGGGATTCCTCTTTGTGTGGCTCACCAGCCTCTTAACAGTTAAACCACACTCTGGACAGGGCACGAGCGGCACGCCATTACTGCCACCTCGGTCAGAACTGAAGCTCGACGACGCCGAAGGTGACCCGGAATCAGTGCCTCTGTAACGGCGATGCATCACACCCGGTATTTTGGGGTTCAACAATGAGCCCGTAGGCGACAGGAGAGAGATCCGGCCGTGGAGAGGACGGCAGCTGAGACAAGGGGATCGATTTAAACCCTAAAACGAGATCTGTCGGAAGAGGAGGTACGGAGGGGACCCAATTCGAATGGCTCTAATCGAAGGAGTTAGGCTCCGATAAAATATACCCACAAATGAATATTTTAATAAAACAAATTCCTTCCTTATTCCTAACATCATCCAAACAACATTTCATATTCCCGAAATTTCAAATTCCTACCTATTCCTTAATTCCGACTTTTTCTAAATCCTATGCCAGGATTTTGCAATTCCCTCTTATTCCAACCCCATCCAAACGCCCCCAAAGGTATATTCCATTGTTGTTCTTTTCACAAATTATCTTACACTGATAACCAGAATTTAGGTATTATAATAATATGGACATATGGTTTGTATTTTTCATTTAAGTATGGCACTTCGGATTTAATTAATTATTTTTTCCCCATAATATGCTTTCTTAAGTCAACATAAATTTCTCCAGCACTGACATTAAACATATAAGAAATAGTGTATATAAGAGTTCCTAAATGTCATGAACTGTTGATAAAATTGTACAAGCAAATTTTTTTCTTATAATTATGGGAAATAACCTTTTCTAATAAACAGGAAACTAAAATTAGACCAAGAAACAAGGAATGTTTCTTTTATTGGAGGCATAAATAAAATAGCACGGAAATGATAAATATATATTGGAGGAATAAATAAGAAGATGGTTATCTTTGGAGTGGAAGGATGGAAATCATATTCCTTGTACGCTTCAGCAGCACCCGTCTCATATTGATAATGGCCTTTGTGAGTTCGAGATCATATGTGTCGGGTACAGATATGTTGAACTGTTTGCGGGTCATTTCCCTGGAACCCAAGTATTCGATTTTGTTTAGTGTTGACTGTTGAGTCAAGAGGCTCCTATTACAGCTCAAACCCAATAATTTGCAATCACTGACACGTTGCAAAAAAAAAAAAAGGATTGGAAGGTAACTTTCCGGTAATTAAAATTATAAGAAACATTTTTAGAAAAAAAATATTATTAAAATTTTATACAATCAAATAATAAAAATAGATAAATTATTCTCCTTATTAGTAGTAATACATAATTTCATACCACAAAGGTAATTTTTTACGTTACTAAACCACTATATCTTTTTTTCAAAGGCAAGTTGGCAACCGGCCAACTGCAACTTTATTAAAATAAATTAAAATGAAAATATAGATTTACATAAAACACTAATCTATAAATACTCCAATTCTAGAGAGCTTTTCTACAGTAACATTGATGATGTCATCATCATGTCTCCAACTACCATCATCTCCATTTTTTCTAAAATTGGAGCCTCCATTTCTAAAATTTCAGATCAAATATAGTTGTATTTTTAAATTGTTATGATACCTTCAAAAATTCATTTGGTGATAAAAATTTATTCGCAAGCTCACAAAAATATGTTGAATTTAATTATATAATTTTTTAACTATAGAATTAGAAAATATTTTAAATAATTTTCTTAATCTCATAAAATTTTTTTCTATTATAGTTATGTTTTTTTAATTGTTTCAAGGATTTGGAAAAATCATTAGGCTATGAAAATTTATGTGCTTACTCAAAGATATATGAAGAATTTAGTGACATGAAATTTTATAAGTATAGTCTTATAAATATTTTAAATAAATTTTTCAATCTCATAAAATTGAATCCCCATAATTTCATAAATTTCAATAGGTTTTTAATTATTTAAAGGAATTTATGACTTTATTTATGCATAAATTTTTATATAAATATTTTTAAAATTATGAAAAATTTATTCATGCCATAGAGCCATTTTTAATATAACAATATAATTTTGTGCAATATAAAATATACGGTATGTTTAAATTTTGTTGAGATTAATTATTAATTCAATTGGCTGCAAAAAAAATTATATCTTTCATCACAAAAATATAAAATTTAATAATTATAGAGTTCTAAATATTTTTACAAATTTTTAAATATGATTACTAAATTATATTATTTCATAAAATATAATTCTACTTTTAATTATTTCCAAACATTTTCAAAATATGTTGATGTATAAAATTTCTATACATCATAAAAAAAATTATACAAAAATCTAATGACATGAACCTTTTAGATTTTATACTTTTGCAATATTTTATATAATTTTTTATTTTTGTAAATTTTCATAATAGTATTTTAAATGTTGGATTGCTGACATATAGTCCTAGATTGATTTTTTTTTATTAAATTTTACATGTATGCATATAAAATTATGTTGATCCAATGATATTGAATTTTTTCGATATTTTGAGCAATTTTCATCTTTTTAAAAATTTACAAATTCTATAGAACTACATAACTTTTAAAATTAATTTTTTCATCAAATTTTATATGAATAGTAAATATAGAAATCCATTGTTGCTAAGTAATTTAAATTATTTGTAAGATAATATTTAATTTTATTGGTATTCAATTATTGATTATGGATAATAAAAAAAAATAAAAGTTGATCAAATTGGTAAAACTTAATATTTAATGATTACATGTCACCCTTCACTTTCTATATATTAAAAATGATAGAGACAATTAAGGTCTCTTGAAATTAAAAATCTCCATAAACAATTAGTTCCGATATAAATGATAAATATATTATAAATGGCACACATACAAAAACTATGCTATTAATTACAATCAAAAGATCAATTGTAAGATAATTTGGTATTTATTCAAATATTTACAATCATAGTTCTAGCCCTTATAAAAATTATAAGTTAGCCTTAAAACTTCCCTCATCGCGCGAAGCGCGAATCTAAAGCTAGTATCTTTCAAAGTTGAAAGTTAAAGAAAGCGAACAAAATTATTAGCAATTATAAGAATAGTCTAATGGTGAAGACCAATTGCGGACTTAGGTCTCGATCTCGAAAAGAAGTTTATGCATGATCGGTACGTCAGCTTGAAAAATAATTTTGCACCGATGTTCACATGTGCGTAATATTGATAATTAACAAGGAACATTAATTATGAGAAAAAAAATTAATATACAAGTTAAGTGATGATTAAGTTCTACAAATCATAGATAAAGAATTACCAACATAATTGCATATGTATATGTTATAAAACATAGTACATGACATGACCCAATGAAATAAATATATAGATTGTATTTTGTGTCATTATTTATTTCATTTAAGTTTGATTCTAAGTTTGAGATGATTTAGTTTTTCCATATGAGGATAGATTCTATAAATATCGTCTACCGCTGATTCCTGATAAAGGCTGCTATACGGACGTTATTTATGTTTTCTTGAACTATGCGGGGGAAAAGTTCTTCATCAAAAAAATCGTATATCCCTCACTAATTTACTTAGTGAGTGATGATATCTGTTTAGGCCTCTTGATGGAGATAGATTATTTGCTAGCAACTTGATATAATTATCTCTAGATAAAAAAACGTATAATCTGCAAAAATGACACATTTCTATCTTGGATTATACGATGATATCATGTGACATAAGAATCAGACAAGGAAATATTTTATTTCTTATGTATGATTTGAATATTTGTATCAGTACATTATTTATGCGAATTGAGAGTCATAAAGTGTTGTTAGATACCGCTTATGATTATTGGAATAAATAGCGATTTAATTCCATGACCAACATAGCATAAATCCTCAAAAGGTCACACAAATAGAGTTGTAATCACACGATGCATTATTTATTTATTCGCAGTAGTGAGTATTGCGAATATATGATAAGTTGATAAATTAGTTATATACCGTTATGAACTGTTATAATTAATTAAGTCAAAGTGATCATATAGAAATAAATTAATGCATTATCTAATCCATAAATAATTATTAATAAGTTAATAATTAATTTTGTTCAACTTACCTTAATTAATTGAGCTATTTGGGCCTTTGTTTAAATTGTTAATTTAAAGCCCGAATTTAGGATGGTTAAAGAAGCAATTAAATGAATTAATTAATGGACTAAAAATACAATTGTTGTAGCCCAATTTTTGCCATTTTAAGGCCGGCCATAGAGGGACAAGATTGTCCATGAATTAATTATGGAAATTAGGTTTAAAGAGCTATAAATAAGGGGTTCAGGTTTGGAGCAAACCCTAACTTCTCTCTCTCTTTTGCTGGTTGAAATTTTCCAAGAGAAAAAAATTTTTCAGTTTTCTCTCTTGTTGCTTTTTTCTCCCATCTTCTTGACTCATGTGTTGAGCAAATTTCTTCCACCATTCAATTGTTTAATTGAAAGAAAAGGAAGAAAGGGTTAGACGTGATCTCTAATCGCAAACACAGTTACAAGATCGTGGTGATTCTCTTGGTGGACTCGAGGTCAACCTTTGGAGAAGAAGGAAGAGCGGTGCAGCACGCCACCAACTCCTACGCCTTGGATTTTTCCTTCTTGATACGACTCTTGAAGAGGTATATCTATAATCTCTTTTTTCATGGTTAATTGATGTGTTATATGCTCGCAATATTCTTTCTTGTGGTTGTTTGCTTGTTTATCTTTGTTAATTGTAATAAAAATAAAATTTGTACATCCTAACCACTTACTAACAGATACCAACTTTACAATTATCTAATGACCTCTATACTATTTATGCAAAATCAAGTAATCAGTGAATTACAGTTTTTAATTTGTGCAATCAAGTAGGAGAATGAAAAAAAAATTCTATCTAAAAAAATAGTGGTGGTAAATCTATGGCTCCGTTTGGATGGTGTGGGAAGAAGTGGGAAGAAGTATTGGAAAGTGTGTAACTTTGTGAAGAGTTTGAATTGTTTAATAATAAATTTATTCCCATCTTCTCATCTTCTCTTATTCTCACTCCCATCCAAACACTTCCAAAAAGAAGCTATGAAACAATTATTGACATTGCGTAGAAATGGTAAGATTAATATCGAAACAGCACATGAAGCAAAAGTCATGTTTCCTTCTCATGCAACATAGATGCTTCTAAAATTCAAAAATACCAACACCGTGATACGAAGTGCATTTGGTTTCAGACTCGAGGCTGATAACTGCAATCAAGCCCTAAAGCAATCAAGTAATTATTAACCATTTTTGGTAATAGACTCTAATTACTTCTGTCTGAAAATAGAAACCGTTCACCCTTCCCTTCTGTTCCGTGCACTCACCTTTCCCCTTCATCCTCTGTTTTGTGCGCTCACCATCTCCCTCACCCGCGTCCCCCTCTCTCACCCACGTCTCCTCTTTCTCTCACCCGCTCCCCCCTCTCCCTCATTTCTCCTCCCTTATTTGGCTCCTCTATGCCTCGTCTCCTCTCTTTCTCGCCCCTATACATTTCTTCTTGTTTCCTTCCCTTCTTTCTCCTCCTCTATCAGCACTTCCCCTCTCTCCCGCCTGCTCCCTTCCCATCCCCTATCAGCGCCTCTCCTTCTGGCGCTTTCCTTCTCTATTTTTTCGTATTATTTTTTTTAATATACTCCCTTGTCAATTATAAATACTCCCTTAATACAAATAAAATACTCTCTTATGAAAATATATATACTCCCTGAGTTTAATTAAAATACTCACTTGAACCTATAAATTATACTCTCAGGTAATGTTTACATACTCGCATAAAATAATTACTCATTTGAATTTATTAAGTACTCACTTGTTAAATATAAATACTCACGTAATACAAATAAAATACTCTCCTTATAGTTTTATAACATAATATAAATGTTATATACTAAGATATAATATTGAGGAAAGTTCAGCTACCAACATGTTGGTTGCCTCCAAATGCCAGCATTTTACTATTTAGTTAATTCTTTTAATTTTAAAATTCAAACATTAAATCTAAACCATTGATCTTCTTTAACATAATGAGAGATGCGTTTTCATATAAGTTTTAAAAATTTTAGAGTTAATTTGATACTCGATCAAAGGCTAAAATATGAAGTATTAGAATGAATCCATCATAATTAACAATGTTTGTTTGTTTTTCTATCCCTTGATCGAGTATCAAATAAACTCCAAAATTTATAAAACTTATATGAGAACGCATCACTCGTTAAACTAAACAAGATCAACTGTTTGGATTTAATGTTAGAATTTTTTAATTTGAAAAAATAACTTAGCAACAAAATGTTGCTATTTGAGGACAATCAAAATATTAGTAGCGGAACCTTAAATACTTCCTTAATATATGTATTAAATACTCACTTAAAAGTTATTAGTTACTCCTATATATATTAGATAACTATTTTGATTATATATATTACATACTCCCATAAACATATTTATTAGATACTCACTTATTAAAATATAATACTCTCATAATACAAATAAAATACTCTTCTATATAGTTCCATAACAAAATATAAATATTTTTTTAGTAAGGTATAAATATCAAATACTCCCTTAAAAATTATTAGCTACTCCTATATATATTAGATAATTATTTTGATTATATATTTTAGATACTCCCATAAATATTATTTAATTACTCCCTTACATATAATAATGAGAGCTTGATCAACCTGACAAAAAATTAGATCATTGAATAAGAAAGAGAGAGAGGAGGCACATCAATGATGGGAGAGTGTACAGAGACAAATAAGGGAGGAGAAGTACAAAGAGGAGACATGAGGAGTACGGAGAGGTGCGCGAGAGGATGAGGGTAGAGGAGAAAGAAGAGGAATTTGGACGGAGAGAAGAGGGGAGAGGGATTTGCATGAGACTAAGTCTTGCAGAGGGGTGAGAGAGAGAAGGGGGAGTAAGTCGCACAGAGGGGTGAGAGAAAGGAGGGGATTAAGTCGCGTGGGAGGGGCAAGGAGCGGGAGAATCTGATTGCTTGATTGCGCTAATGAATTCTCGTTTCGACTTAACATTGCACAAAATCATGTCGCAGCAAAAACAAGGCCTGTGAGGCCCAAATAGTCGAGCCCAAACAATCTTTGGTAGCATAAACATTCGTCAATCGTCACTCGTCAGCATCTTTCCTTAAACTGATATTCTTCGCAGAGTGAGGAGGTTTAGATCTCGTCCGTACCGTCCGCTAATCGTCACCGTCGAGATTTGATCGGATCGATCTCCGCAGGTGTGCAGAATTTTTTTTTTCTCCGTAGAGATTTTGGCCCTCTTTCCTTCCCTTTGGTGAACTGTACGAGAATGGGAAGTTTTTTTTTTTGGAAACAATTAGGAAGCGCCCACCACTCTTCTACGAGAATGGGAAGTTGGAAATCAAGTTTTATTTATGCTCACTAAGAAGAAAAAGGAGAAATTTTATTCTAACTTAATTGGCATAAATTTAGGCAACTAAATGCAAGGGTCACAATCTCTGATTTGTCTCGAAGTCTCTAGATCAGTAGTCGTTTTCTTTTTTTGAGGGTTGAGATCCCGACAGTCTTAATCTTATTACATTTACATATACTCAATGCTTTGAACAGACCAAACATCGAACTGATGGAGCAACCAGTTTGATGGTTCGATTGTTTCAACCGTTCTATCGTACAATTTTACCGGGAAAGTTTGTAGATTACAAATAGTTCGGATAATTCTAAATTTCCAATTAACCTCTCTGAACATTTATAAGTATAGATTTTGGAACAAGAAGTTGTTTCCGTCAAGACCCAACTCTGGGTAAAAAATCATGATGAAAAATAACAAAAAATCACGCTTCAATTCAGTGTTTGGTGTGGTGTCATACACTAACAACAGTTTCAGATATGATAAAGGGGTTTAACAACCGACATTTTTCCATATTTTTCAAATGAAATAAATTAGAGATAGAGACAGAGACTTATTTTCCCTAAAATTTCTCTAGTCTCTTTCAGGCACTGCCCCTTAGCCTTAGGCATATCTACCTAAAAATAGGCCATTGAAATTTTTCAGCAGACCACATCTAGGATGGTACGACTTTCACAAGTTACTGGACTATTTGGATGATTTTATTTGTATCATGTCTACATGTGTCATGATGCAATTATAATTACTCATAAGAAAGTTGAAGTATATATCGAAAATATATAATTACTAAAATATTGTTTTTAAATACGCCGATGTATAAACTTGCATTTCATGCATGACTCGTAACACTATAAACAAATATCTGCTCTGAACAATGCCGTAATTAACTTTTCAAAAATCTAAAATAAGATTAAATCATGATAAGATTGAATGTTTTTTTATTTTTCAAAGAAGAAAAATAAGTTCTTTGGTGCAAGCCATAAAGTAAATTTTCTGGACCAGATAATTAACAACAGAACTTTACTATGGATTGGACTTTTAGTATTTTGATGAAAATCATGCAGGATTCCGGTAAAGGAAAATTAAACTAAAGAAGCATGTGGCCTAGTAGCTCCAGGGGCGGAGCCAGCACGGTGGCCCAAGAGGGCCAGGCCCACGCTGTTTTTTGCATATTAAAGGGAATATTATGATTGGGCTCCCCCTAGTTAATACAAAGTTCTATAGTTTTCCTTCTACTTCTTGAGTAAATTTAGTAGCCTAGTAAAAATGAGATTCCATCTCTCTAAACTTTCATGCATAATATAAAAAATGTCTTTTTTTCTATCAATTTTAATGTATTCAGTCACATATTGGTCGACCGAACAACTCCGAAGTTTGACCTCGGCCCCCCTCGCCACCGAATCCTGGCTTCGCCCCTGAGTAGCTCAGTGACAAGAGCACTAGATTAGCCTCTAAGAGGTCAAAAGTTCAAGCCCCACATGCATCTTTAATTTCAGAAAAAATTCGATGACAAAGACCTCCCTCTTTCTTCAAAAAAAAAATTAAACTAAAAAATGATTCGAACTAAGAATCACTTAGTTGACGGAATAGAGCGAAACCACTAGCCAATCGAATTACTAGCTTCTCATAATTCTACTAAAATAGCACATGATTGCTGGGAAGTGTTACTAGCTATCTGCTGTAACAAGACGCGTCCCCATAAACGTTGGAACGAAGGCTTCAAAACTGAAGGTGTCCGACTATACTTGAGGTAGTAAATTAATGATGATGAACTCTTTGACGTATTTCATAACCTATTCAATTAATATTCGCTTGGAAAGCAGCTTTTCTTCATGCATGATGGCCAGCTTTACTTTGTGTGGTGATTTGTCAATTGCCACCAACAAAACCTCTACTTTGTTGTTAGTACTCAGTACTTACTACTTTACTAGTATAGAAACCAGAACAAAGCATGAAAAACATGGTAGTTACTCGAGTCAAGCCGTGTACAATAAAAGCTATAATAAAAATTAAACGATAGAAAGAAAGGTAAACTACTGCTTCCCGGCCGTATACCTTCCGTTGATATCAGTTTGGTCTATTACATATTTATGGTGAAATTAGTTTTAATCATGGCTGTTCCTTCATTCTAACTTTTCTTCTTTTTTTCACCTAATAAGACTTTAGCGTCTTTCCAACATTCATCTTAGGTGGTCATTAATCGCGCGCCCTAGAATAGGCATCAAGTGATCACTAATTCACTATAACATGGTGCTTTTTCCCCTGTTTTTTAATAAAATAACAATTTTCCGCTGTTCTGCTAATTAAAAATATGGTGCCAATATTTTCATTGTAGTTTGGATACATTATTACAGATGATCATAATTGCTGGATGCAAAGATTAATATATAGAATATATATATTGTGAATACATATTGTGAATACAATCCGGATATCTATATGAAATACTTGTTGTGATACTCTAATAATTACTTGTAGAAAAACAACAATTTCTGTTACGTAATTCCCAAACTAAAAAAAATTATACGAGTTATTATTTCTACATTGTTTTTGTTAGTATCTGACCATCTGTTTATCTTATATATGATATTCATATTATTATGACCAAACAATCTGGTTTCTGGATTCATTTAGGTCAATTATTTGTTTATTATGTCCACATTAATACGGAGATGATTTTAAATTTCAATGTATGTTAATATTTGTATATGTCGTTGTATATAATGAAGTGCTCAAATAATTTCCAACTTAATTACACACTACTGGGTATTATTTGCTCTCAGGTCTTCGTCTAGTGGCAAAAAACAATGCACTTTTACTTAAAGTCATGGGTTTGAAATCCGACTAGAATTCTTTGTGATATTTAATTTTAAAATAAATTAGAAAGCTTGGCTTCCATCTTATCTTCAATAGTCAAAACAGATATTATTTACTCCCAAGCAGCATCATTTTCCCACCCTAAAGTTGCCACATTGTTCGTGTTTCCTTACACACGGTACTTATTAAGCTATATATATATACATGGCTTCTCACAATCTCTAATTTATAGTATTAATATGGCTAAATATTATATATATGTCCTTTTTAGGTTAGAAAAGCAAGATATCTGTAAATTTGTTTTACATGAACAAATCAGTTGAAGCTGTCTTTGACGATATCTCTTTCTATGTTTAAGTATACAATTATTCAGCTACTAATCCAATATTTCAGCATACATATATATATACATGTATATATTCAATACTCTCCATCATAATCAGTACGATTTTACTTTTTAGCATTATATATATATGCTGTGAAAGTAATCATTGAAGGAGATGGAGATAGAACCCCACTTACCACCTGACCTATCACCTATACTACAAACGAATCAGACTACATATGAGGACTGAAAGTGATTGTTGCACAAAATATATAGTCTATTTTGCAAAAAGGTGAAAATGATGCGTGCCAATAAAGTTTTCCATAAAATGTATTAAACTAAACTCTAGTGGCTAGGATCATGAATAGGTTTCTTTAGAAAGAACTTGCTTTTGATGAACACCTTTCTCACAAATTATTCATAAGGAGGAATGAATGCCTGAGATACAAAATTTATTTTAGCGAAGTTACCTCTTTTCAAAGTTACACAGTAATGGGAATAGGTGAAGTTATAATAAAACGTGAAGATCAAAGAAATCTATTCATCTACAAACAGAAATATAGCATATATATTACTACGTGTGTAATCACAAGAAACACATGGCAGTAGATTGAGGAAGGAATTAAACAAACAAAAAGTTTTGGTTAGATTAAAAACATCAACATATATAATTGGTTTCAAATAAAACAAACCAAATTTTCTCAAACGCTTTCACAATAACATCTTGATATTCTCGCGAATTGAGGGACAAATAGCAAGCCAAAAGCTCCTCTAAATCTTTCAATCTTATGATGTTTTTCTCTACAATCATCTCAACCATGCTTTCCATGAAATCTTTCTCTGCATTTGTAGTATACTTCATCACCAAATAGCTCTCTGAAATCCATCTCCTCTGCTTGGTTCTTGAATTGCACCTCGGGGAAATAGACTTAACCTTGAGTTTGCTTGCTCTGCTTCTCGGTTTTGTCAGAATTGGCCTGAGCTTGTGTTCTGGGCTTGGTGGTCCTAATTCAAATACTATATCATCATGCGATGATTTTCTGTGAATTGAAACAGGCGATGTGGGTTTTTGTTTGGGTTTGTGTTTGAGTTTGATTAGCCGAGAAGGCGTTTGACATAAGGCATTGAGTCGTTCTTTGCTGGGGAGATACTGAGATGCTCTGTTTGGGACATAATTTTGTAAATTTGGTGGAAATGGTGCAGAAATTTCAAGCTCTGGTAATTTGTAAATGTCTTCTTCTGATTTTTTGGAGGTTTTTGAGTTGTTTCTGATTCTTCTAGGTTTTGCCATATCACTAAGTTTGTACAACCATGAGTTTGACATCAAGTCACAAAGCCTAAACTTATTCTTCCCCATTCGAAGAAGAAACACTCCTCGCTCTAGACTTGTAAATTCAAGAATTCAATCCCTGTATATAAAGAGAAATGCCTAGTGTGAGTAGAAAGTTTTGAGTAGAGGAGAGACCTGGTACTGGTAACCGGCAGTAGGCAAGTGATATCAACATGTAGTACAGAGGGCTTTTATAGCAAAAGGATTTTATTTCTCTGCATAGTTAGCTATTATAAACAGACAAAGTGCTTGCCTAGATTATGGGATTGCTATATATCTTAGCTTTGGCCATAAGAAAGAAAGAATCGAGCATGTATAGTAATTTATTGTGTGCCTAACCTACCATACAAAGATGGATTCTTTTTTGTGGTCTTGTATTTACTGGTCCATCATGCATCATTGACCTTCAAGTTCCAGTACAGTTCTGGGGCCGCTAATACTTGCCTAACACACTACTACTTAAGAAAGTATATATATAATCATGACAACTAATTAATTTTGGTCACCAAAATTAAGCTAGCTTAGTGATTCCTATTACGTCTTGGGGAGAAAAAAATAAAACCGTGATATGAACATCGATCAATGTTACAAGTAGCTGGTTTAGTTTGTTGGGGTTCCAAAAGTTGCAGAGCTACGGAATTTTTTCATTTTTTAAATAAATAAGAATGTTGCACATGAGTTTTTGAGTCATGGATACGTATCCATACCATAGTCATCATATCACATACCTCTAATAGATTCTAACCTACAAGTAGAGAACTCGTGCTATTTTTGTTTGGATTTCTAAAAACACGGTTCAGCCTATAGCTAGTCGATCTTTATTTAGTTATATCATTTACACTTCTTAGACTTTTGTTTATTATAATTAATTCACACTCCTTAGTCTAGCTTCATGTTATGTGTTGCATATTAATTGCAGGACTATATATATATATATATATATATGGGTGAGACATACTTCGCACTTATATATTCTGAATTTTGATGTTACTTCTATTTATTGGATAGTGCGGTCTGTGAATTATTTGATAGGTCAATCGCATTATACTTTGATGTAACATTATGGCGATTTCCATACCAAAATTTAGTGTATATATGACGACTGTGTTATGTATTAACTATATATTAAGATATATGGTCTACCACTTGTAGCACAAAAAAGAAATATAATGGCCATGATGATTCACAATTACAATTTTGAATTAACAATAGAACTGATACTATCATGACGGGAAAATAATAAATTGTGCAGTGAATGATGAATTTCGCGTTATGATTAAACACGTGTATTTTTACTAGCTACAGTTTAAACCGAGAACTCACCACAATAGATCACTTACTATTTGTTTAATACATTTACGTAGAATGATTAAACACTTTTTAGTAATTCAGGAATAGAGATTGGATCATCCGATCATGAAAAGTTATCCGGATCATATTCTAAGTAAATCCCCTGACATCTTAAATTATATGCATGTCATCAAATTGCACGTCGTAAATAAATAAATAAATAAATAAAAATGAAGATCTTCATTTGGAAGCTGCCAATTGGCCTGAAAACCAATAAGCACCTTTACAGAATTACAGAGCAAAATTTCTGAATATGCCAGATCATTTTTCTCCCTTTTACTTTTTCATGAACGATAATATGAAAAAGGCTGTATGTTGCTTTCAATATGAGCCTTGCATGAGGGGTCCAGCATTTAATTCTCCCACTTGAGCAAAAACTCTACTGGAGAGTGGAGGTCCCTTGCAATTTACTTGCATGCTTTGTCTAGCAAGTGAAACATGAGCTTCTCATTCACCTTAATTGCGCAATTTTTTCATTTAATTTTTCTCTTTTTTTAGGAAAACAATCAAATATAATGAATTAATGACTCATATGTCAGTCTCATTTTGGTTCATTTATTTATTGTTTTTTGTAAGGAATTTTGGTTCTTCCCCAGCCAATGTTGCAATTGAGAGTGAATATCCACAATCCCAAAACTGTCCGGCTGTAGGGAGTGATTGAATGGAATTAGTTCAGAGTGCAGACCATCCGATCTTAGTGGAACGATTTCGATTTGTCTGTGATTCTTTGGGTTTGTCGTACGGTTGGAGAGGATCCAATAGAGAAGAGATGAAGAACTGTTTGACCGGACCAAATCAATTAATACCCATTCAGTCGCATGCGCCGGTCATGGTCTCTCATGGACCACTCTTCCTGCCCTTTCTCCTCTTCTCTTTTTAGACTTTTATTTTCCCTTTTTCTCTTTTTTTTTAAATAATTTTTTTTCCAAACGGGGCCCCTAAGCGAGCCTTCTAATTATTTTTCGAAACATTTTTTTTTCCATTTGATTTGGTAATTCATTCTGACGGAGCCTCTGGCCTGGATCAGGTTGATAAACCCACATGATCAAATTAATTTGGCCTTTTCTGTTTTGTTTTCACGGTCTCTAAAATATTTTAAACTGCCATAAGATATGATACACCCACAGAATCAAACTATTTCAGCCTTTTCTGATTTGTTTTCTACAGTCTCCCTCAATAATTTTGAACTGAAAAACAAATAGGGAGTTAGATTTGAAATGTTGGGGAAACTTTTTTCACAGTTCTTTTTCTCATTTGGTGCATGGATAAATGCAGACATGAAACAGTAGTATAAGCTAGAAAATTAGAAAAAGTGAATTTGTTTACACCAAAAGAATGACACATCAGAACTTGGAACTCAGCCTCCTGCGTGCATGGATAAATGCAAACATAACTCTTGACTAATTACAACTGAATCCATTGTTATTATTGTAATTATTTAGTTATACCGACAATATATTTGTTCTAGATGAATATATATTCATCTCTGTTGCAAAACCAAACAATCCATGGATTTGAAATGTATGAATTATTGTTGTCAAAGTCTCAAAATGCTTTATATATTTTTGAGATGCCTAAATTCAAATTTATGTTACAAGTCAATGATAAATAATCTATACAGAACTTTCAGTGACCTGTGCTGAGATTGCCCTCTTTAATGCGGAATAGAATCTGGACTGGTAGTTAGGAAAGGGCTTGATTGTTGATGTGAAATTTGTGAATGTGTAAGGTCAGGTGATTGATAGGATTAGACATGCGGATATATATATGAATACGAATACACGGAAAAGCCCTTTTTACCAAACTACTATAGATTTGACATCATGGCGATGAGGCATGACCATGACCTTTCTTTGCATGCAAAATCTATTCAACCAACCAATATACCCCATTCTCGACACAACACACACACACAGAGTCACACACACATACGAAGAAAAAGGCTCTGCACGTAGCCGAAAGAAAACAATATTACAAATTACAGCCGGGCTATAGAAAGTGTTGGGTCAGACTATATACATACCTGGTACCTCCTAGATGCCAAGTCTGTGCAACTCTTCCACGGATCGAGAGACACAGAGAGAATCAATATCCTATCATGCATGGACCGGTTTCTTTGCTCAGTCTAGTCACGGTTTGGTATCTTAATCTGGCCTCACTAAGTACCCAGTACATATATTTGGCATTTTGCTTCATGCCTTTTCTATGACTTATTTTTAACTCAAAATAACTGGAGGTTCAGAAGCGGTTTATCATTTTTATCAAGGTAAAAAACAGAAATGATACATGACTATGTCTAGTCTTACGTAGTGTAGGCAAGTACATCACTATACATAGTCTGGTAGCCAAAGCCATCTGAACGTTACCACTGACAGCTTATATGTATATTGCACAGAAAATATTAAATCAGACAAAATTTAAAATTTATCATCATACCCCTCTGTTATTCCAGTCCGGACCTTGATATAAATAGTTAGTTGGGATAAGAAGGCTGAAAAGACCCTGCAGCTTACAAGAAATTTGAGACATGATGAGTCTCTCTAAATTAGTTCTGGCCCTATAGGATTATATGGAGCTAATCATCTACTATTCTTAAGGCCCAATTAACACTTAGAATAAAGACAAAAAAAATAAGGAATTTTATGTAGACAAAATAAGGCAAATTTTATTGCAATTATTGTAGGCAAATTCTACAGTGAACATAATTTTGTTATTAGATTTCAATTCGAATCATTTAACCAAAAGATGAATGACCGGGATTCAAACCTGACTTAAAATTTCTGTCCACCTTAGAAATATCCATAATTGGATATAGTACCAGAACTTGTTGTATTGTACAAAAATATAGCACAAATATTATTTGAGGAACGCCTTTCCTCTGCTATTTACCTAATTAAATTTAGATCTGTTTAAGTCTCTTGATAAAATATTTTTTTTCAGTGGTTTAGAACGCTACAACACCGTATAAATTTAGCGGGTTATCCGATAACAAGGATCATAGAGGATTTAGCTGGCATATAGTAGAAAATTAGCGAAATAGCGGTGCAGTTTATAATTTGCTAGTATTTTGGACATACCTTTCACATACGAACTCCGATTGACATGATTCAAAGTTCTATGGAAAGTTTACAAAATAATCCACAATTTTTATGTTTTGAAAATTTTCAAATTCTTAATATTTAATGGTCAAAATATGCATAGAAAATAAATATAATTTTAGTCGGCGTTAATTAGTTGCATGAAAATATTTTAATTTTTCATTTTAGGCTAAACTAAACCTTCAAAATACACTTGTGTGTGCAAATCCGCTATGGTCCGATATTGGCAGCTAAATACACGCTATCCGCTATGACATTACCATGTCTACTACGAGTTCTTATCTGCTATTTAAAGGTTTGATTTTTTTTAATAAATTGATAAAATATTTTTTTCGAAATTAACTCCGCTGATGGGATTATTTATCTGCATATACAACAATGAATGCAAGTGGTAACGAAAGGGATTGTATGTACATGCCCATTATTTCGATCATCAGTAAATACCCATAAAACGGCCACAAATATAGGAAAGTAGGTACACAGTTAGCTTGAATACTTAATGAAGGATGTACAATCAACCATATATATTATATCTAACTATATGCAAGTAAGAATAACAAAATTTACTCTTACACGTGTAAATAACTGACATCCTGCTTAACTAATTTCCATGATCATGATCAGTTCCATCAATAGGACCTGATGGTGGTATGGTGCTACCTCGAGGGAACATGCTAAACCACATCGGCATGTATTTTGCGTTGAACTCGAGCTTTGTGGTACCAACCGATTTTGCCTCTCTTAGCTCGATTCGATCTATCAGCCTAGCAGTGCTCCGCCCAGAAAACAACATAAGTATGATAAAAATGATAGCGTAATGATAATATTTAGCATTAGAGGCCATATATGGCGTGCTGGTTGGACTTGGAAGTAATAAAAGAGGATGCATGGATTGAGCTTTATAGCTTGGCAAGGAAGAAGAATTGAGAAGTTTCATTATTTTATGTTATCTTAATTGATATTATTGCATGGAGCACCGATACGTGTACACATTCAACCACAAAGTGTATTAATACTCGTATATATATGACCTTAAAAGTTTTTAAAACAAAATTTACATTTAGAGCCTTTGTTTGTTAAATTCACCGCTATTCGCCAGTGAAAAATGCTATTACTATTGGTCCAAAGGCCCAAGTAATTAATTCTCTCCTTTACGAGGTATGGGTCGATCGTACGTATTAATTAAGAATCCAGCAAACTTGGCAAAAGTAAGTGAGATATGCTAAAATCAATCACGACTGACGGATGGACCCGTCAACTACGATTATATTTTAATTTTTGAGGTTCTAATGACTAATCTGAACCATTCAATGTGTTCTCCATATTGAAATCTCATTGGAGACTAAATTTTGCATTTTTCTAATTTTATTTACTAATTTTTTGACATTTAAAAAAAACATAGTTATTGAAGGGTCCAGAATTGTTTAGATTAAGAATTTTGTAAAATACCAAACAAATACTAAAAACTTTTTTAAAAAATATAAAATTTAATTTGTCTCCAACGAGATTTCAATATGGAGAACACATTGAACGGTCGGATCGATTGTTGAAATCTCGAAAATTGAGATTTGATCGTAGCTGACGATCTCATCCGTCAGTTGCGACTGATTTTAGCCTATCTCAAAGTTCAATTATTTAATATTGTGTAACAAAAATGGCTTTTTAAAGTAACCTGTATAATCAACCAAACCGCATAATTTCATAGATTTTGTTTGAACTGAATTGAAATAATGAACGTTTTATTAGTCAGTTAAGATCACTTTAAAATTATTCTCTTTTTCTACTGAATTGAACTAAATTGAATTCTTCCTCAACACCTTTCGATCAAAACTTTTACCGAATAGAAAGTATTTGTAATACAGAGTTTGAAAAAAAATTGGTGAAAATATTAATTTAGTAGGAAAATAATTTAATTTGAAACAATGCAACACTAAGGCGCAACAAAAGTATGGGTCTATCTCGCCAGTGCACCTGGTCAAAGGAAGGAACGCAGTTTTGTATCCCCACAGAGGAGAATGCCTAGACAATCGTTATCGACTTTTGACGTGATAATATCAGCAGAAGATTCTCTAAACGCCACTTTTTCAAATAGATTTCTCATTTCTTAGCTTACAAAATCCATGTAAAATTTATATAATCCAATCCAAAAATGAATAAAGTAAAGGTCTATCTCGCCAGTGCACTTTGTCAAAGGCTCCGTTTGGATGCAAGAAGAAGAAGAGAAAGAAGAAAGAAGGGAAGAAAAAAATTATAAACAATCCAAATTCTTTATAAAGTTACACACTTCCCAATATTTCTTCCCACTTCTTCCCTTCTTCCCTTCTTCCCACACCTATCCAAACGGAGCCAAAGAAAGAAACACAGTTTTGTATCCCCGCAGAGGATAATGCCCAGACAATCGTTACCGACTTTTGACACGATAATATCAACAGAAGATTCTCTAAACGCCTATATATACAACTTCTCAAAGGAGTCGCCACTTTTTCAAATAGATTTTCTCATTTCTTAGCTTACAAAATCCATGTAAAATTTATATAATTCAATCCAAAAATGAATAAAGATTTATTTTATCATTGTCTTGATCCATTCTGTAATCCTAATCACTCTACCACATTAGATTATGCCAACCAATGTGGGGATGAACTTTTTTGAAAAACAAAGAATCAGCTCATGAATGATTTCTCTTTAACCACCACTTTCAAGTTGTCTAAAAGAAGCTCATGAATGATTTTTTTAAAAAAAAGAAAACATACGACTTAGAAAATTAAATTTCAATTCTCAAATGAACGGCGGCGGATCTAGCAACCGAACCCCTGTCCCACCACCACGAGTCACTTCACCTTGAGCAACTCCCAAACCACCAATCGATCCTTAACCTGAGAATTGTATGGGTTTTTCGTCATTCTCTCGTTAGATGGAAACATGTTTCCTCGAGAAAAGGAAAATGTCTTAGATTCATCCCTCTTAAGGTTCGATCTCTGTATGGAATTCTTGACGACAATATAACCAAAACAAGAGTCACTTCTTAAAAGGGTTTATTAATTTTGCGGGTCCTTTCTTTCCAATAGGCGCAAGCCTCCATTGTTAATTACCTCATGATCGCTCACGAGAACCTCTGATTAAGAGATCTAAAGAATTGTATGCAAAAGGCCAGAAAAATCGTCTCTAAAAATAATTTTTGTGCTTATGATGGGACTTATTCTTTTAGCTTAAGTGGACTCAATTGGTGGTACCAGACTTAATTGACAGGACCCAATTGAGAATTACTAAACTTTTAGGGGCCGTTTGGATCGCTCAGGAATAAAAGGAATAGTCTATTCCTAGGCGAAAAATATTGGGAAATGTGTAATTTGTGAAGTGTTTGGATGGTTAGGAATAAATTTTCGCCCGAAATTTGCTATTCTTGCTTATTCCTTACCCATCCAAACAGCCCCCTAAAGACTTTTAACTTGACTCTTAGTTTGAATTTAAAATCTGGAAAAGGAATTTGAGTTTGGTTTAGGAGAGGTTTTCGTTCGTAAAGGGAAAGATATTCATTTGGAGTCGTTTGGTAAACTCTCGGGGCTATAATTGGCCTTCTTGTGAGAGTGAAAGGAGTTTTACAACCTTCGGGGCCTCTTGGGCGACCTTCTTGTGAAAGTTGGTTCTTTTACAACCCTAGGGACCTTTTGAATGGTCTTCGTAACAAGACTTAGTTCTCGGGCCATTTGACGGCTTCTTGTGAGAACAAAAGGAGTTTTACAACCTTTGAGACCTCTTGGACGGTCTTCTTGTGAAAGTTGGTTCTTTTACAAGTTACCCTAGGGACCTTTTGTTAGAGATATGTCCTAGAAGCCAATCTTATTAGGCTACTTCTATAGTTTATGTTATTGATGATTTCAGATCATTTGTTCTTTGATTTAATCGTTGACAGTTCATTCAGGTTGAGGATCTGAATTATAGATCACTGTTATTCATTTAGTAGTAAATGACAACGATAAATCTAAAAGTCCATAATCTTGATAATTAACAAAGGACATTAATTATCAATAAGATTAGTATGCAAGTTAAGTGATGATTATGTTCTATAAATCATAGGTTAGGAGTAACCAACTTGATTGCATATGTATATGTTATAGAACATAGTACAGGACTGGACCCCACGAAATAAATATATGGATTGTGTTACGTGTCATTATTTATTTCGTTATGATTTTGGTTCTAAGTTTGAGATGATTATCTTTTCCACATGAGGATGGATTCTATAAATCATGTCTACCGCTGATTCCTGATAAGGGATGCTATACGGACTTGATTTAAGAACTCTTGAATTGTGCGGGGAAAAGCTAATTATCAAGAAAACCGTATGTCCCTCATTAATTCACTTAGTGAGTGACGATATTTGTTTGGGCCCCTTGATGGAGATAGATTGTTTGCTAGCAACTGATACAATTATCTCTAGATCAAGAAACGTATAATCTGCAAGAATGTCACGTTCCTGTCTTGGATTATACGATGATATCGTGTGACATAAGAATCAAAATAGAGAAACATAATTGTTCTCTTATGCAGGATTGAAATTTTGTAGCTGTACACTATTTATGCGAATTGAGAATCATAACGTGTTGCTAGATACCGCTTATGATTATTGGAATTAAATAGCGATTTAATTCCATGTCCAACATAGCATAAATCCTCAAAGGGTCACACAAAATTGGTATTTAATCATACGTGCATTATTTATTTATATGCAATAATGAGTATTGCAAAATATGATAAGTTGATTAATTAATTAAATAGCGTTATGGACCGTTATAATTAATTAAGTCAAATGGATCATATAGAAATAATTGTCTAATCTCTAAATAATTATTATTAAGTTAATAATTATTTATAAACAACACACTTAATTTAATTAAGTTATTTGGGCTTTAATTTATTGGTAAATTAAATGTCCAAATTAAATAGCTTTGAGTGGGCCTTTAATTAATAGAATTAAGGGACCAATTGGAGATGGCATAGTGGCCCATAAAAGCCCTATATGGGGCCGGCCTTGCATGGTGGTAGGTGGGAGTGGCACACTTGTAAATAGTGTGAACTCCTAGTTAGGGTTAAGAGGCTATATATGGCACCTAAAGGAGGCTACTTGGCTCTCTTCTCTCTCCTCTCATCCTAGCCGCCACCTTGCCCCCCCATAGGGTGCGCCGCCCCCCTCTCCTCTCCACTCAAGCTCATGTGTTGAGCATCCTTTTCTCCCACAAATTAGTTTGATTCTTTGGTTGAAGAAAGGGAACGCTAGGGATTAGACTAGTTCTTCTCTTCGCTAGCACGAATTGAGAAGAACTTGGTTAATACCATAGTGGACTCGAGGCGCCGCGAATAGGAGGTGTTTGGAGAGCTCTCGATCGACTCCAAAGCCAAGGATTCGAGCCTCTTGGTTGCTATACCAAGAGAGGTAAAAATCCACCCTTTCTCTTGTGTCTAATCGGCTTTTGTACTAGATCCGTTTTGTGTGTTGTTTTGATGGCTTAATTAGTTGGTAATTAGCACAAAAATGAAAATTACACACTTCCTAACACCTTTTCAGCGGTCTTCTTAATAAGAGTTGGTTCTCGGGCCATTTAATGGCTACTTGTGAGAACAAGTTTAGGTTTCAGTTTTCAAATTTGAACTTGGTTTTAAGTCCCTTGTTTTTTCTAGTTTTTTCATTTTGGGGTTTCTGTTTCTAGATTTGTGACCAAAGTTTGGTATTGACTGGGATTTGGATCTAGAAGTTTTCTAAGTTTCAGTTCCTAGTTTCTTAGAGTTAGGTTTTGGATCTTGATATCAGGGCTTTAATAATTTTGGAATTAGGTTTTAAAGGTTTGACTTTGGTTTGAGTTCACATTTTCTAGTATTAGTTTTGGATTTGTGTTTTAGGATTTCTAACTCCTTGGATTTATGTTTCGGGATTTCTGGATTTTTGGATTAGGACTTCATGGCTTTTGGCTTTTACGGTTTTGGGGTTTTGGGTTTCTTGATTTGCCAACAAGTCAAAGCAGATAGACAAAAGCTCGCGGGATTGGTACAGTTACTTGGGAGACCTAAACATAAGTTTGAATCGATAACCATGGATTTTATATCAGGATTACCGAAGACCCCTGGCAATTATGATTCTATTTGGGTAATAGTGGACCGGCTGACTAAAGTCGCTCATTTCATACCCTTACTAACAGAATGTTCTGGGCCAGAATTGGCGGAATTGTTCATGAGGTCAATATTTAAATATCATGGATGCCCCAGAGAGATAATATCAGATAGAGATACTCAGTTTACTTCTAAATTTTGGATCAAGTTTCAAAAGACCATGAATACCCGAGTAATGTTCAGTTCAGCTCATCATCCTCAAACGGATGGTCAAACTGAAAGGACCAATCAAACTCTTGAGGATATGCTTAGAGCCTTTTTTTTAAGTTTTGGAGGATAATGGATTCAATACCTGCATTTAGCATGAATTTGCTTATAACAACAGTTATCATGCAAGTTTGGGTATATCTCCTTATGAAGCCCTGTATGGGGAAACATGTAGAACACCTCTCTGGTGGAAACCTCAAGGATTGGTGGATCCTACTGGACCACAATTAATTTCCGAATGTACGGAAAAGACCCAATTTATATTAAAAAGACTGAAAGTTGCACAAGATAGATATAAAAAGTATGCGGATCTGAAAAGAAGAAAAGTTCAGTATAATCTTGATGATTGGGTTTTAATTAAGATATCGCCTATGAAAGGGATTAAGAGATTTGGAGTTAAAGGAAAGTTAAGCCCCAGATATGTTGGACCTTTTAAAGTGGTAAAAAGACTTGGAGAAGTAGCTTACGAACTGAGTTTACCAGATGAGTTGTCTCAAATTCATCCAGTATTCCATGTGTCACAACTTCGTAAGTACATTCCGGATCCTACTCATCGAATAGATTACTCCAAGCTATATGTTCAACCTGACTTAACATATCAAGAGAAATCCATGCAAATTCTAGATCGAAAGATACAGCAGTTGAGAACCAAGACGATACCATTGGTTTTGGTCCAATGGGGTCGTCATTCTACTAAAGAGGCAACTTGGGAACTAGAAGATAAAATCCGCGAACATTATCCAGAATTATTCAGGTGAGAGTCGCATCGTTCAGGAGACCGAACGATTATTTTAAGGGGGGTGGAATGTGATACTTCTGAATCAGTTAGACGGTAATCAAGTTCCAAATTATCTGATTAATTGATAATTATTATAATTACATGAATTATATGATCAAGAAATTAAATTGGATTATATTATTTAATGAATAAAGCTTTAGTAATCTGTTTGGTCTGTGAACATGATAAATGTTCGTTATAATTTTCTGAGTATTTCTATATAAATGCCATAAATTTCTGACGTTGAGAATGGATTGGAATAATTTAATTAGTGAAATAGCTAATTTACAAAAGCTTGTCATAAACTAACAACACCATAACCCATTAAGTTTTGGCCACAGAAGATCTGGACCTCATTTAACAAAAGTCAGAGCGACGAGGCGCTCTCTCTCTCTGCCTCGTCTTTTCCTCTGATCTGTCTCTCGTTTCCTCCGTCTATTCTCCTCGAGCTCACCCAATCTGAGCTCGTGGGTCTGGTGCTCGTGTTGCGCTGTGGTTGGATGGCGTGGCACTGTCGTTTGACTCTCCTATTACTTAGAGGCACCTCAGCTGACCTCTCTGACTTGTGTGATGTCTCGCACGAGGACTTATCCTCTTCTCTTTGATCGATGGCGGCTGTTAACGCCTTGATGATGCACTGTCGTGGCACGATCCCCTCCTCAGCAACGCCTCTCTCTCTCTCGTCCCTTAACAGAGGTAATTCTTTATATTTGGGGGTCGAGTTTGGTATAATTTGGAGCTTTTCGAATTTGAGAAGAGGAGAGGGAGACGACGGCTGGGGAAGGTACTATGTGCTCATCTTGAACTCTTTCTTTCAATTGATGTTCAATTTCGATTGATTTGTGTTGATCCTAATTCTTAGAATTTTTTTTACTGTTAAGGAAATAAGTGCATGGACCTTGCCTTATTCTTAATTTGCTTATCGTTGGTCTTTGCCTTGGTTTTCCTTGAGTCATTGAGGAGATTTCTCCATTCTCATGAGAAAGGTATAATCTTTGCTTTTGTCTTTGTGTATGCTTGATGAACTGTTTGATGAAATGCTTAGTGTTAATGTTAGATATGCTAGACTAACTAACTTAAGCTTGAGATGATGTCTGTGTTAATGTTAGATATGCTTAGTGTTAATGTTTGAGAAACTGAGCCATTTGATTTGTGACAGTGAGATACTATTAGGTTATGAGGCTATTTGATCTGTACTTGTGATGTAATTCTGATAAAAGAGAGGCTATCTCTGGGTGCCAGTAGTTATTGCATCATTTAGTATGCATATGCTTTGCATATTGGTGGATCTAGATGACTGACAAATTGATGTGAGCTTGTTAGTTACCATTTATGTGTCATTTAGCATCTGTGCATATGGATAGTTGCATGAACTGAATGATAGGGTGTATTTAACTCAAATAGTGGTATATATATTCAGATAAAACTAGAACTGTGGTTGTTTGAGGAGCATGACTGTTAAGATGCTTCCTGCATATCTTTAGAACTGAACTGTGATATGATGGAGACATATTAGATCTGTTGCATACATGATAGTTGTATTATCATTTTTAGTACATAAACTGTTGCTATTTCATGCTTTTTAAAAGTGCATCAGTTTTAGGGAACTATTAGTGGCTAAATGAGTATTTGAAATGCATGATTTTGAGCAAAGGTCATAGTAGTGTTTGTATTTCTATTGTTTGAGCATGAAATTTGATAGTGAGATGCTGTGGCAGTAGTAGTTTGGAGGTATGAGCAAATATGAAACTTAGCATGAGCATTATAAACATGTTTTCAATTGGATTAAGTGAAGGAAATAGTTTTAATACCTTGTGTTGTCATATGATATGCTATAACAATGAATTGGTTGTTGCATAGTTGTTCTGGGCAGTGTAAGCATATCTTAAGTATAATTGCATATTTTGGCATGTTATCAGAGGCTAGAAATGCATATCAAGCATATAGAAATGTGTTTATTTAAGATTATTGGATGATGGATACCTTGTACCAGTTGCTGGTACCAAATTATGAGTTCTGGTACTTTAAAATAGCCTCTGGTATGATTTGCGTTAGCTCGGGGATGAAAACGTAAAGAAAAATATTTTCTGAGGGCTTTTCTGTAAAATATTGAGGGCATATTTGTGACATGGACAAGATTTATGAATTTCTGTGGACTTGTATGTAAATCTGAGGAGGTTTCTTAAATTCTGTGGGCTAAAATGAATAAATTGACAGATATTGGATCAGATTTTTTTCAGTGACTTATCGGGTTCTGTCGGACCCGTTACGGATCGACGCAGTCAACTGGGTTCGACCCGTTGTGTTGTGGGCTGTCGCTGGAATTTCTGTTTGGGCTGGATTTTTGGGCCGAGAAAAATAAAAAGAATTGTGGGCTTACTTTATTTATCTGTTGGGCTTTGAATAAATTGAATTGTGGGCTTCTGAAATTGGGCTTTAATAATATAATTCTGTGGGCTTTAACTAATTAAGTTTCGGATTCGATTTAAGCATAATTAAGTGACTAATTCTGTTGAGCTTGATTGAACGTTAGACTAAAGACTTTGACCCAATTTAAATAGTCTAACTTTTCGAGAGATTTTAGGGAGATGATGAGACGTCTGATTTGAAATTAAGAATGGATACTATGGCATTATACTCAGACAATTTTGATCCCACATGAATGTTATAATTTTCTGGATTAATATTTTTGAGTTTAAATTTCTGATTTCTGATAACGATTCTGTACTCTGACTTTCTGACTTCGATATTAGCGATAATCGAGATAAAAAATACTCTGAAATGTATAATTAACGTAGTTAAAAAGAAATGAAAAGATAAAATTAAGGAACTTGGAACTGAACCGTCAAACTAAGTATCTGTTGGAACCAGACTTACGTAGTTAAGTTTACCAAACGGGTTATAGCTGTCGTTAACTGAATATTAACGGGACTTGATCTGTACTTTTGTAAACATGCACGAACAGCTGCCAGGACCCCCAAGAGAGCTGTGAAGGTGCGGTTACACGGATTCTTTGTTAATATCTGGACAATCGGTATTTTTAAATTCATGCATAGCATGTTGAGACAATTGGATCTGCATTCTATTTTTCACGTAGTTCAGTTAGAACCCTGAAAAATTTAAAAAATGCATGTTGTGCATAAACTTCCGTTTGAATCGTTGAAAATAAATTTCTAGTCTGATTCAGCAATCCGTTTGATTATAATGTGTTGTACTAAACGTCTCTAGGTTTGTCGATTACAAAACAATATCATTTGGCATTTAACAATCTTCTTTGAGTTTTATAGGAAGAAGATGCAAATTATGAAGACTTGGATAAAAACTTTAGGCAAGATCAAGATCAAGTCTTTGGAGAGCTTGTAGGCTAGTTTAGACTAGGATAGAAGGTATACTTTAGTCCTTGTTTATCCTTGAAATGGTCTAGATAGCGAAAAGCTCAATAAACCAGCAAAATTCTGTTTTCTGTGACCTAGCGTCGTACAACGCTAGATAATGGCACACAACGCTAGAGCAGCTAAATTCATACTTTTGTGAATCAACGTTGCACAACGCTATATAGAGTTAGGCAACGCTGAGTCACAACGTTGTACAACGCTCAGTAGTGTTGTACAACGCTACAGTTAAAAACTTGGAAAATTTCCTGAGTACCATCGTGCAACGCCATATAGCGTTGCACAACGCCACAAAAATCCCAAGTTAGTTGTGCTGTTCAGACAGCGCTGTCCCATGTAAACAGTTGTTTTTACATGCAAAGTTGCGGGTAACGTTAGCCAACGTCTTTCAGCGTTGGGTAACGTTAGCGTTGTGTGACGGTATATAGAGTTGTACGACGCTCTGTTGAATCTGTCAGAGTTGTTCCTTTTGCCTCCCTTTAACGTTGTGTAACGCCATTCAGTGGCAAGCAACGCTCTGACAATTTCCAACGGAATTGTCGGAGCTTTTCTTTGGTTATACACTCCTTCGTTGTGCGACGGCAAATAGCGTTGCACAACGCTCTCACAGACCAACGGCTATATTAACTAGCCGTTAGATTTTGTAACGGTCATATTCCAGCGTTGTATAACGCTATTCAGCGTTGTACAACGCTGTGGCCTGTTTTTGCTGGGGAGCTGCTCATTTCGAGCCCTATATATATCCACCCCTTGTTCTCTCTCTATTCAGAGCTTAACTTTGCAAAATTACACCAGTATTGAGCCTTTGAGCACAGGGATACTCTCCCACTTGAGCTTTTCATAGCTAGACCATCTTGAGAGATTTAGTAGCCTCAAACACCACCGTCCCGACATTGTCGCTAGGTGTAGGTTGGAATAGGTTGAGAGCTCTTCTCCTTTGAGGCCGTTGTGCCATTCGAGTTAGGTCGATCCGCCTCGAGTGTCCTTGTGACGAGGTGATTCGGTTCGAAGTTGTAGTCCCGTTCGTTGTGGAATTGAACGGAGCGCGCCCTTTTGGTGGTAGCGAAACTCCCGGAGACGTACGACTAAGGCTAGCATTTCCTAGCGGGTCGGAACTCCGTAATCATACCGAGTGTTCAATTTCTCTCTCTCTCTTTTTCTCTTTATTATCTTGCTATACTTGAATTGCTTGTGTGCTTGCTTGTATTGGGTACCAATTGAATTGTGTTAGGGTAGTTCATACTAAACCGGTCCGAAACCTCAATTGCTTCCGCTAAATCTTGGTTAAGCCGCCTATTTTAGGGACAACATAATGAATTTAGTCAGACTAATGACAAAGGATTGGAATGGTTTCAAATGACTTTGAAACAATCTGTTGAAATTATTGGAAACCAATCCACTGTTATTCAGCTAAGCATAGCACAATTTTTATCTATCACTCTCCGGTGATTCGGTTTGGCCACCGACCCGACCAGGTTACTAGCGCTATTTTCTCTGGTTTATTCCCTCTGTTTGCTCGGTACCATAGGTTAATACCAACGGTTTTGGGAAAAGTTCTCTCTGTGTCTGTCGGGCCTGTCGGGCCTTGGGAGCTTGAGTGAATGAGATATAAATCCTCTGTGCACTGTGTGTAAGATGATATTGATTCTGTTAATGCATTTCATATTGCAGTATGCTGGTTTTAGGACCGTTCCGACTGATTCCTACGGTACTAAATCTGATTATGTTATACATTCTGTTTGAAAATACAAATCCTTGGAAAGATTATAAATAAAAGGGAATTAGTACATTGCACGGATATGTACCAAGAAACCGTGTACTGGAACTAAAACACGTACTGAGATTATATTCTCATCCGTTTGTTATTTTTGCATGTGCCTCGCTGGTCGGGGGTTCCAGGAGCGTCGCAGGCTTACTAGGCCTTGAGCGGTTGCCACGATCGAGTGTTCTTTTGTCAAGTTGGAAGTGTACGTGCCCCATTTGCATTGCAATGTCGCTATGTTACTCAGTTTCGATGATTTTCCGGAGATATATACTTATGTTTACTTTGATTTCCCTGGTTCTGATGAGTTGTAGGTTGACTCATCAGGGTCGTAGGTACCAAGTCCCTCTGGTGTTGGTTTAGTTGTTGTTGTTGTAGTGGCCCCTGATCTTGTGATGCCCCGGTTTTACCCTAGCTTGGTTTATTTAGGGTGTTTGGTGGAACCCGTCAGTCGTTCTTGTATATTATACTGACAAGGTTTAGGTTAGCGGTAAGAAATAAACTACCAAGCCTTGTAACATTATTGTATTGTAGTGTGAAAATAATATTACTTTATTCTGGCTTTATTCGTTTGAATTTTTCTGTTTCCTGGGACCGAACTCAAGAAACTGGAATATATAATACAATAATTCTGACT
This sequence comes from Rhynchospora pubera, assembly GCA_028095005.1. Classification (NCBI taxonomy): domain Eukaryota; kingdom Viridiplantae; phylum Streptophyta; class Magnoliopsida; order Poales; family Cyperaceae; genus Rhynchospora; species Rhynchospora pubera. The sequence goes on along the minus strand of CM051462.1, from coordinate 148,053,314 downwards.
GTTAAGCCTTAACAAGAGTACTAATTACTCTTGTGGCGGAGGTGACGTCACATCTAGCTTCCGGAGTGTGACACCAATCCTTTTGAAACTCCCCTTTAACATATTAAGAAGGGCTAAAACATTAAAGTATAAAAATGTTTGGTTTATTTAGATTTTCAGAGTTTTGAGGTCATTTTGGCAAAATTTCTAGACTTGAGATTATTTTTACAATCTTGGATCCGTTTAGCTTTTGCCTTAACGGGCTCAACCCGATTTGACTAGTTTTATTCTGCTGGGCCCTACTTGATATTGGACTTGGAATATATCTAGATTTCATTTGTTTTTTTTATTATTGGATTTTTTTGTTTAACTTTAAAGCATGATATTATCACAAAAGGGGTTTTGGTAAACCGATACAGAAGTTTGGTGTTCACATGGCTCCGTTTGGATGGTGTGGGAATAAGAGGAATAAGGAAAGAAGTATTGGGAAGTATGTAACTTTGTGAAGAGTTTGGATTGTTTATAATAAATTTGCGAGTAGGAAGAAGCTATTCCCTTATTCCTAGGCTCATCCAAACACAACCATAATGCATGGAGTAAGTCTTGGTACTAACAGAAAGTTACTGGGTATAGGTATATCTTTCAGTACCAATAAGTTGGGTATAGGTATATCTTTCGGTACCAATAAGTGAAGGTTCAATGTGATTAGTCTAGCAGAGCTTGGGTACTGGTACAGGAAAGATCCGGTATAGAGGTATGGGTTTGGTTATACATGTGGTTTCTGAGTATTAGCAGAGCTTGAATAAGGAATAAGAATAAGAATTTCGGTATGTGTGCTTATTCTTATTCTTGTGCAATCCAAACAACACAAGAATAAAGAATTTGGGCCCTTATTCTTATACTAACAAAATCATGATATAAGAATAAGAAATTTGGACAAGCACGTATACCGAAATTCCTTATTCATGGCTCATCCAAACACACCAGATTAGATTGGGCACCAGTACAAAAAGGGCTGGTACAGAGAATGGTATGGAAGGGATTTAGATGTGTATATCAAGGAGGGAGAGACATATGGGGAAGAAGAGAGATTGGTGCTGAGAGCAGTTTAATATGAAGGTTAATTATCACTGAATATGCTTGCTTGAGTTTAGAATGGTAAAATTGATACAAACAAAGTGAGCGTTGACATCACATTAGCCTTTGACAATGATTCATGCACACCTATACAACGCTAAACAATGCCCATACTCAATTATAGACTCATGATCTAATATTCACAAGATCCAAATTTACACTTCATTGTTCTCGCCATGCATGTACACAGTTAACCTCATAAGTGACTGGTAAACATATATACACCTATATCACTTGTTTTATATGGAGTTCACATGCTACACTACTTGCTTATCTTCTTAGCCGACAAAAGGATTAAATATAAACCACTACTTTGAGATACTGTTAACAAAACAGTGCTATTGATATTACATACACAAAATCAAAGTCACTTTTGACTCTTTGTAAGTACCTGGCATAAAAGAGAGAAAATGCATTAGCAAATTGATAAAGGAATGAAGAATTTTATTTGTGATGCCGATTCATTAATGTTTGGTATTGACTCTATCATATTTATGTTCTATATATGTTTGTAATCTCATTTTACTAAAGGCGCCTGAGGACTGACATTTCATAAGTCAACATTCTTTTGCAAGAGTTATGGTCATGACAATTTGGTTCAAGGACACTAAGAATATGGTAGCAGGCCAAGTTTCATTGAGTTTCCCTTCTACACAGTGAAGATAACAGATGCCTTTAATTTTGTACATGATACCCATGTATCACTTGTATGGATATATAAAGTATAAACTGAAAACCTTTCCAGTACCTATCCAAAATCATCAAAATAAGTGGTTACACCACCTACACATCAGTGTTATTCAACTGTACCTTTAACAATATCAACAGATAAACTAAAAATATATTTTTCTTAGGGATTTCTAGAAATACCCCTACCATTTGCATTTATTTATCATTTTTAGATACAACCAAGCTCCATAAATAGGGAAAAGGAGCTCATGAAGTCATATATGCAGTGAACAAGTTATTCATGGTTTTCTCCAAGACAATATTCACTATAACCCAGAAATTTTATTATTTCTCATAAAGGGACAGACCTAACTTAATTCTTCCTAAGTTTACTATAATTTATGTATGCATCCTATGTTACTTCTATACAAGTCAAGCCAGATTACTTAGACACCTTTTGAAGTTCAATTAAAGAGATGAGACTTAAAATATTTGACATAGGTATGTTGTGTTTTGACCTTCCTAAATTCTAAACATAGAACATTTTTATACTAATTGAAAATTATAAACTGGATATAAGCAAATATGTCCTAAGTATTGACTTGTGTGTGTCAAACATTAAGAAATAAGGATAACATATTTTTGTCTCTGAATATACCATAGAGAATGATATCAGATTGGAATGAAGCACTATATTTTTATGCATGACAGCCCCCATTTTTATGTGTGTACTATACAAAGCCATCTCTAAACAATTATTTAAGACTTGGCAATATACTTTATTCTACCCATGACTTGAGCATGTAAAAAGTCAACAAACATTAAGAAAGGCATTTTTAATATTTCTTACTTAATATTCATAGAGGTGAAAGATATATTTACTCCAGAGTGTACTGTTTATCAAGTTGCAAGTTTCATACATGTTTTCTATGTACATGTCTATATTCATGAATATCACTGATTTCAATTACTATTGTACACTAGCTATCATGCATGAAGAGGGGCCTGACACAATTTGGGCAACATAGCAACCCATTTTTGAGCATTTCTAGCAAGCTAAATTGCATGCTAAGGTCCAACAAAGGATGAGAATTGGGTTCTCTTGTTGGATTGTCAGAGAGGAGCTACATGAGAACTGGGTTCTCTGCTCCTGGATCATAGAATTCATGCAAGGTCTTACATTGGTCTTTCATCTTTCACATATACATTTCTCACACAATTGATAAAGAGGCTGAATTAAAATCAATGTTATCTAATATAGCATATGACGTTCTATTGTAGTTTACATAGCATATTGTGTTAACTTCCTAACATTATTTTGGCGGCATAACTGCCTATTTCTATGCAGTTGAAACATAACAAACAGCCATGTCTGGATCTAGTGAAGTGAGGGACTGGGTCCCCTACTGGATTTATTAGTGGAGATCAATGGGAACTGGGTTCCCCTTTCCAAGTCATCAAAGCACATGCAATTCAGTTAATATACCCCTACATTTCAGGTAAATATAAACTTTGCTGCACTTCTCAATAAAGGACTGGAATTAAGATCATCTTCTTGACTTAAACCTAACCAGTGTAGCAGGTAAATCAAATTAAGTTATACTTTCAGATCAATTTAGTGATGTGATGGTTATATTTTAGTTGATGGTTCTGGGGTTTTGAGGCCTCCATAATTTCCCATAAATCTCAGGAAATTTTTGGATATTTTTATGGGATTTTTGGAGTTTGTTTGGTATTTTTCATGGTTGATCAAAGGTTTATCCAATTTATTTGGTATTTATGGAATTATTCAAATTCATTAATTGGCATCAAATTTTGGGGTCAAGCAGATCTTAGTCAGCTACAAGCCTTCTTCTGCAGAAGGATCTCAGTCGGTTAAACTTATTAATTTTTTAAGTCCTAACTATTTTCTTCTTAGCTCAATTTCCACCAATATCTTATATATTTTCCTCTCGTGAGTAAATATATAATTAATACAATGATATAGATCTAAAGACTTCATTAGTTTATCTCATTCATAACAACATAATTATTGTGAATCACTAATTTTTGCTTCCTTTTCTTTATCAATGTACAATTGCCAAATCGAAAAAAAAAAAACTAAATAGGGTTAATTGATATATCTCCTTTCTCTCTGAATAAATAGTCATTTTTATTGGTGCCCTTTTTGGACAAAATGTGTAAAACTCCTTAATGTTTTTTTGATAGAAAAACTTCTTAATGTTAATACCAACTTTAGAGTTATCCAATGCCCTCTATACAGTTAACAAATTAAAGTAATCAGTGAATTACAGTTTTTAATTTGTGGAATCAGGTAGGAGAACGAAAAAGGTTTCTCTCAGAGAAAACAGTGATGGTCTATCTATATATGAAACAATTATTGACATTGTGTAGAAATGGTAAGATTAATATCGATACAGCACATAAAGCAAAAGTCATGTTTCCTTCTCATGCAACATAGATGCTTTTAAAAAAAATGCCAACACCGTGATGCGAAGTGCATTTGGTTTCGACTTAAAGGAAGTGCTAATACTATTTAGTCAAATATTGCAATTCAATTCTCAAATATTATTCCATGAGAAAGTAATTTCACCAACTCTAATTAATCAACACTTAACGTATCAACTAGGACTTAAATGTGCAAGATTATCTTATTGGAGTATATACTTGCCCAGGGCTGTCAAACGTGGAAGATGGAACGGAAATCACCTGTTTCGTTTTCATTTTCGTTCCGTTCCACTTGACAAGACAGAAATGGTGTTTCGTTTCTGTTCCGTTCCACATAAATTCAGTCCAAAAGCCGTTCGGCGTCAATTTTACACTGAAAGTTTTCATTTCGGCGTTCCGTGGATCAATATCATAGTTCCGTTTCCATTCTGTATGTTGAAACGTAACAAAAAAAACCCTTCCATTTCTGATCCATTCCGGACCAAATGGAACGAAAACGTGCGAAACATAACGAAATTGACAGCTCTAGACTTACCTGCTTTTTTTAAATGAACAGAAACATCAAAGAGGGACAACTTAGCTTGTTTGACCTGTAGAGCCCATGGAAGCGTTCAAGAGAAAGTGGTGTGCGCACTGTGTGGGAGTAGCACACACGGCAATGCCTCCTTATTTTTCCACGTTTCCTATAGCTGTCCTTGTTGTATTTACACGGAAATGAGGGAATTTCAGAGTAATTAGTACGTGATTTAATCAATTAAATTATAACATTTCGGGATTTCGTATAGGAAAATTTAAAAGTTTTTTAGAAAATATCTGAAAGTACCATTGGACTATATTAGAGAAATGAAGACCACTTGAAATCTTTTTTGCTAACAGGAGAACCGACGTAATTTTTTTTCTTTTTCGAAAAAGTTGGCAGAAACTGCCAAGTTTAAGGTTCACCGCCTCTCGGAAACTAAACTGCAGTAATATTATATATTTTTTTTATTCTGAAGACTCAAAATAAAATTTTAGTAAAAGCATAATTAGAACCTTAGTTTTTTATTATTTTATATAAATGAAGAAGAAATCTTGAATGGTGGAACCAGTAAGAGCCAGAGCTAGCAGCAAAAGGCATGGAAGGTCTTTTAAGAACTAGATATTTGTCATGTCACTAATGAAATTTCTTTCAACCAATGCCAGATATTTGCTTCAGTAGCAGCTTAAGTGCCTAACTGACTAACAAGACAACGACATATTTATGTCTTAAAATAACAAAATCCATTCATATAGCACTCGTGCAGTTTTATTGGATTGTTGATATACGCCTCGACTAGTTATTAAATGTATAATTACGAAACCCTGTAATTGTTTTAAAATGCAACCATGACCTAAAAAAAATCCATTCTACAGGATTTGTCATATGTCCTATTAGGCTAAATCGCCTCAAAGCCATGGGCTTCATCGCATTGTCTTGCAACTCTCTCAGAAAACATGTAGCCATTCGGGCTGAACAATAAACGCAGATAGTACGATGAGAAAGGGGCCATGTTAAGTCGATAGAATTAGTTAGTCATTAATGCACTACTTACAAATACAAAAGTTTTCTCCATTTTAAAACTTTCTTCCCTGGTCAAGTAACTCCCTTTCTTAAAATAAAGAAAGAACAGCTGATTCCTTTCAGTTCATGAGAATGCAAAATTCCTCTCCAGCATCCTGAGGAAACTGAGGGGTTTATTTAAAAAAAAATGCTCCTCGGCATCTGGCCAGTAATAAGAGATGGCCGTTACAATATTTCAGAACACATGGTTCTCTTCTGAAACAAAATTTGAGCACTTACACAGAAGCCTATATAGAAAAGAAGAAAAACAAAAGAGGAGAAAATCACCAATGAAATTGAGTTAAATTTGTCCATGCAATTGATTTAGTACAAGAATTCAGTACCAGCTATGAGCTGCATCAACCACTTAATGAAGACGATGAAAATTGATGATAGAAAGCTAAGCATGGAGAGCATCATCGCATTTAATACCCATAGGTTATAGTTGGTCCCTGATACGGTGATTCCTGCAAGGCAAGTAGTCAATTCCCCAAAATGTCATTTCAAATTGGTGTCTTCCTTGGGATCTATGTAACTGAGCTTGTCAATTATAAAGGGCAGCCATGCTGTTTCACTCGACATAGTAACTGTTAGGCATCATACAGCATTTAGAAATTCACAAATTATTCCTTTCTACTAAATAGTTGGAATTAGTGAGCTGCAATGATATTTCTAAGTGATAGATTGAGTTGAAATCTTCTCCTGTGCTGGAATAGTTTCAGTTGAGATCTGAATGTATCTCAAAGCACTGCAACAGTACAGATCTCGCAGGAACCATTCCGTCATGGACATTGTGATTGTAATCTTTTTAGGGCTGATTTTCTTCATTCCTCTGGATAACAAGTAAAAATATTGATTCTCTCTATCGAGTACTTGCTTCTTCAAGTACCGATACATGCATTCAAGAAAATGTTTCTTCTAACTGAAGCCAAATATGCAACCAATTCTCTCTGTCAAGTACTTGATTTTTCACAATTGAAGGCTTAAGTTAAAACGGTTTGGTTACAACCAATGGTTTCTGGCACAAAATTTAAACTCAAATGCCAAGCCTTACTTACAATTTAAGCATAATAAGTAACTATTTGTTGAAACATCAATAAACAAAGAAGTAACAATCATCCTCCAGTGAATAAAATCTTAGAATTTGGGAAAGAAATACAAAACAATGCAACAAAACAGAAGTAACTATCAAATCAAAGATAGATAGCCAACCAAAAATGTTAATTTTGTCGCTTACTCATTACTTTAAGCTTCGTTCCTTCCTTCAAACCCCGGCCGCATGAGCTTCTTCTCCCTTTTTTCAATTTTTCTCATCTTTTTCTGATGAATTCTCTCCTTTATATTCTCAGATCTCTTACTCTGCTTCTCAGCCTTTGCCTTTGCCACAGTCTCCTTCCTTTCTCTCCATTTTTGTTTATTTTTCTCCTGTCTCTTTTTCTCTCTCTTAATACTTTGTTTCAGCAACTTGGGATCATCATGCACCTTCTCTCCAGCCGCCTTACTAACAGCGGCTTTCCAAGAAACCTTCTTACCCTTTTCAGGATCCTTCTTCACCTCTTCAAGCCTTTTTGCTCTCTCCAATTCCTTCTCCTTGGACAGCTTCTTCTTTCTCTTTTTATTCTCTTTACCATCAATTCTAACCTGACCATATGTAATATCAGTAGGCTCCTCGACCTTATTCTTCTTCTTGTTATTCTTCGAAATGTTCGCATCATTCCCATCATCTCTCTTTCTCTTACCAGTATTACCTGCTGAAGCATCTTCTTTCTCTTTGTTATTCTCTTGATTCCTCTTTGTCTGTACCTTAACCTTCTTCTTGTTCTTCATCTCCTTCTTTCTCTCCTGCTTAAGCTTTGACTCAGGTCGAGTGTTGCGACCCGCTGAGAGCTCTTCAATCCGCCTTCGCAAACGTTCCCGTAGCTCTTCGTATGTCACCGGCCGTTCGTCAGTGGATAAGGCCATACTCTGAGCCTTCACCACTTCCTTCTCTTCTTCCTCCTCCTCCTCTTCTACTGCTTCATCTTCGTCATCTTCTTCATCAGAGGACGAATCTCTCTCTTCATCCAGAGATTTCTTCAGCAGATCGAGAGTGGAGGTGGGTCGGGTGGGGTCGAGGCGGTCGCGGCGAGATTTGAGAATGTTCTCTCGCGTTTGCGTCTTGACCTTCTTCTTCTGGGATTTGGAGAGGCCGGGGAACCAGGGCTTGTCGGAGGAGGAGTTGGGGAGGAAGAAGCGCGCGGGGATGAGCTCGACGAGCTGGTCGAAGAAGAGAGAATGCTCTCGGATTAGAGTCTTCAGGTCGAGAGGAGAGGTGGTGGTGGGTTCATCGGCGCCGACCGCGCGCTTCTTTCCCATTTCCTGGGTCCTGGCGAGGGTTTAGGGTTTTGGATCAGAGAGGAGAGAGGAGGGACACGAGATTTGATTTATTATTTGGATACACTCATACAAAGAGGGAGAGAAAGAGAATTAAGGCCCTATCTGGCCCATTTAGACATTATTACATAAGGCCTTCTTTTAAATAAAATTAGTTTGAGAACTCAGTTTATTTTAATTGTGGGCCTTACAGCTATACTTCATTTGACTAGTCAATATATAATACAACCAATGTTTTTTGGGAGTAACTAAATTACTATAAGGGAGGAAATTGATCAGTATAAGAGAGTAACTAATATATACAACGGAGTAAATATACATATCTGATTCTACTGTTGTTTGGGAGTAACTAAATAGCTATAAGGGAGTAAATAACTAGTATAAAATGAGTATCTAATATGTATGAGTGAGTAAATAACATTCAGAACTGATTCTACTGTAGTTTGGGAGTAACTAAATAACTATAAGGGAGTAAATAAATACTATTAAGGGAATATTTAATACAAATAAGGGAGTAAATAATATTTATATATGATTCTGCTGTTGTTTAGGAGTAAATAACTAGTATAAAAGGAGTATCTAATATCTATAAGGAAGTAAATAACATTCAGAACTGATTCTACTGTTGCTTGAGAGTAATTAAAAACTATAAGGGAGTAAATAATTACTAGTAAAGAAGTAGTTAATATAAGTGAGAGAGTAAATAATATTTAATTTCTGATTCTGATAACGGCAGGGCTGGGTGACGGCGACGGGAGGGTTGCGCGACAGCGACGGGAGGGCTGGGCGACGACGACGGCAGGGCTGGGCTGCGCGACGGCGATGAGATGGCGCGACGGCTGAGGACGACGGCGACGGAGAGATGCGCGTGAGGGGGTGAGGCAGGGTGAGAGGGATGCGGGGGTGAAAGGAACTTGTTTTCCTTTTTTGGACAGCGATTTTTTTCTATTTTTGGCATATGATTGCTTGATTGCCTGACTGCTTGATTGCAGTTATCAGCTCCGATAGTTTTATCACTTTTTTTATTTTTTCTTACTAAGCCCATAATATTTTCTATAACACCAATAAATAAAATCCCGGCGATGCTTTCATGTTTTGCATCATAGGCAATTTCGGCAGACCATCGCCGGACCACGGCTAGAGTTTGCTGGAGTTATGCAAGGAATGTAGATGTAACATAGTAGAAATACCAGACTCGGTTTAATTGTGTCAATTAGGTAAATCTTAAAAATAATATTAAGATAAATAAAATTTTAAAACTAATAATCTTCAAATGGATAATTCAATCATAACAATAGAATTCACTCGAAATCGAAATCTTTTAATCTGTGTAGTTTCTAAAAATCATCTACATGATTCTAGCAAAATCAAAGTTTAATTAATAATGAAATTTAATATCAGATTAATTGAATTTGAATGAAAACAATTAATTAAATAACTCTATATGAGTTGCAGCACCCTTGGCCATAGAGTTTCTGCCACAGAAGATCAAATGGGTAAATTTTTTATAAAAATAAAAAATTCACCGTGGCACCATCTCCTTTCTCTCTCCTTTTCCCTTCTCTTTGTTCGCTCCGTCCGATTCTTTCTCTTCTCTCGTCTTCTCCGACGAGAAACTCCTCTCGAGAAATTGGGGTGGATGAACTGTGGCTAGCCAATCCCCTATGCCACAGTCGATCACCTCCTATTGGCTGCCCCTCTTGCTCTTATCCACGAGAGAGGTGGATAAGTATGGAAGTTTGACTCAAACTGTAGGATTCGAGCTTGAGATCCTCACCGTTGGCCCCTCTCTTCTCTTCTCCTTACCATGGCTGCCTATAAATACCTCGAGGTTGGTCTAATTTTTGTTTTTCTGTCGGCTAAGAAGAATTCCAGAAAAAAAAATAAATAAGGAAGAAAATAAAAGGAGAGAGGGAGCTAATCGTTGAAGATCCAAGGTATATTTGAACCTTTCTGTGCTATAAATGAATTTAAATAGTGGGTTGATAGCTTGCTTGACTGATTACTCGATTAGGGTTTGAGCCTAACTTGAGTTATTACTATGTGTTAATTTGATGTTGCTGTGTGGACCTGGAACGATGAAATTGATAGTCTGATGACCCTAAATTTTTGGATTTTTAATGCTTGAAACCCTAATTGCTGCGGTTTATAGGTCTGTTAATTGTGATTAAGCCAAATGGTTTGAGTTTGAGGTTGTTCTCGTGGTTGGGCACTGATGGAGACCTTTGTGAGGCCTTACGATGGGATTTGAGGCTTGGTATCAGCCTCTGGTACACTCGATGTACCACTGGTACCATACTGGTACGCTGTGACGCTGAGTCAGGGACTAAAATGTGAGGAAAAAGGACTTGTTTGTAATTTCTGGGGGCCTCTTTGTGAAGAAAAGGACTAGCTTGTGAATAAAATAAATTAGGGGCCTCTGGATAAAAATTTCAGTCCTTGCGGGTCGGATCCAGACCCTCCTTAGCGGATCCAAGTCGGACCCGTTAAGCTTGGCTCAGGTCAACTGGGTCAGGTTGACCTGACTTAACCACGTTTGATTATGTGCCTTAATGGGCTGACTTTTGGGCTTTGGCCGAAATAAAAGAAAAATTATGCTGGCCCAGTACAGAAAATTAATTTTGGGCTATTAATCTCGGCCCAGTGCAGAAATTTAGACTTAAATTTAATCTTAAACTTAATCAAAGATTAAGTTAATTAATAGTATGCTTAATAATTAATTATAGGAAAGGCCGTTAGTAATAACTGGGTATTCCTTTAATTAAGTGGGATTCTGATCGGTGCTGAGGGTACTGGTCAAATTAATTCCTTAAAAACCGATACTAATTCGTTTGCAGTGTAGTTTAAGGGTCGAATCACGGGGACGGACTATTCCTTTCCTAAGTTTAAACAATTCGTATTAATTTAAATTCTTTCGATTAAATAAACAATTCAAATTTCAAACAGATCCAAACTGAAGGTGAGTTGCAGTTACAGAATTTAAAATTATAATTCCCTAGAAAAAGACTTAGCCAATTGAAAGTTTAAACAATTAACAAATGATTAGGGGTTCGGGTTGTCTAACTTTTCCTGTCTGTCAAGGTTGGGACGGACCGTTCCATCTCTGGAACGGGCCGTCCTAACCCTGTCAGATGGCTGGAACTGTCCGTTCTAGGCCAGGACGCCCCCTCTCGGGCGGTCCGTCCTGGTCTTGGAACGGGCCGTTCCAATCATCTGATGTTTGTTTTGTCATCCAACTTAGTTATTTGCTGAGTGTTTTTGCGTGGATTAGATCAAACCTAACCTACAGACTTGCGCTCTAACTCTCGTTCAGGTCAAGTTGTGGGGTTCTGTTTAATATATCCTAAAAACTCCTAAATTTCAACTCTCGTTTCTTGGTTTAGGTGTTTCTTATTGATTTCTGGGTCTTGGTAAACTCCCAACCTCTCGGTTTGTTGAGTAAAACTTCTAATTACTTGAAGTTTGGTTAAATCCTTTCGGATATTGCCTACCTAATTGATCTAAGTGTTTGCTTGTTATTGCCGATAGACTTTGTTTTGACAATTAAACTAGGCCTTTGTTTAATGCAATAGCCAAATCTAACATTAACAATTTGCAACAAAAGGATAGAATTAAATTTCAGAAATCAAAACGCAACTTAACTTAGCAACTAATCAAGTATTCAAACAAAACAAACAACTAAAAGAAAAGTTATCGAACCATAGCCCCTAAACTAAACTACTCCATGCAAGAAAAAGCAGGTTTCATCATACAAAAACACAAAGAAAAAGAAAGAAAAACCAAGTTACAACAAGATGTGCTTGAAAATCGTCTATCTCCTAAGCTCTGTCCTGTCTGGGGCGGGCCGTCCTGATCCTGGGGCGGTGCGTCTCAGGCTGGTGGATGGCCGTCTCGACAGGGTGGTTGCCTTGCTCCTTTCTAGTTCTCCAAACTTAGCAAATTTCGACTCTCTTGACTTGGAGCCAGGACAGAGCTTATATAGGCCTCTTGGGAAGCTCCAAAACGTGGCATAGTGGCCCAGAAAGGCGGTGGAAACTGAAGAAACCGCCTCACCAAATCAGGCACTCTATATTTGGAATTCTCGAAATAACTCTCTGGCCTGGTCGTGGACTGGGACGGCCTGGTCTAAACATGGGGCGGCCCGTCCCAGCATGGGCTGAATGCGTCGTCTGAATTCCCTCTGCCTGCGTTTGCACTGAGGTGGGACGACCCGTCCTATGATTGGGGCGGCCCGTTCCATCTTGCTGGATTTGTGCAACTTAGTCGATTTTCTCCTTTTTTCGCGCCAAAGTGTGATGAACCTGTATAAAAAACTTGCCGGGCTACGGCTGAACTTTCCTACATCTAACGTTAGCACAATTTAAAGGAAAATGAGTAAAAACACAAGTAATTTGAACGAATTTAGGGGCTTATTCTGGCTGAAAATCAAGTACGAAAACCGTACATCAAAATCCCCCAAGCTTGAACATTGCTTGTCCCCAAGCAAAACTCTAGACTTAGACCTGAATTAGACCCTAATTGAGTTCAAATACCTGTGTACTAACTAGTTCAAAGAATCCTTTTAGTTTAAACTTAAGTGATTGTGACTTTAAGTTACAAGGGCATTTTCATCAAAAAGTTTTTCTATTAAGACCAAAATATTTTATTTTTTTTTGAGTGACTTAACTTTTTCTGAAATCAAACCAAAGATCCTCACATCACTTTGACTCTGTTTCATTTCACTAAGCATTAAATCAGTTAATTCTTCAAAGTTTTTATTCAGTTAGAAATCAAGTAGAAACGGGATCGAACCTGCTCAACTCAAATAATTCAGAATAACTCCAAGTTGTTTTGCACAGACTTACGATGCTTCAAACCAGAAAATTAAATAACTTAAAAGAAGAATTATTTACAAGATACAATTCTCCTGGGGCGAGGAGGTTTTTCCCGAGGCGGAGAAGTCGGCCAGATAAGAGCGGATTTTTAGAGGATTTTTCCTCTTTATTTCTCCTCTTTTTTTTTTTTTTTTATACCATGAATCTCTTTCTGTTTCTTACCCATGGTTTATGGAATTCTTTTAATCCGCAAGTACCTATAGCCTCCTACAGTGTCCATGGCACTGCACCACTTTTTAGTTCCCCTTTTTATTTTGTTTTTGGTTTTTCCATTTTTTTTTTTTTTTTTTTATTTTGATTTTGAAAAGAAAATTGCGAAGGTTTTTAGTTTCTGAAAATCTGTGCAAACCATCTTACAGTTATCCTTATTTTTGAGTTACTCAAATGATCTTAGGCGAACTAAATCAAGCCCTTTGCCGGCTCTATTCAATACAACCGTATAATTGCTTTTGAAATTAACCATCCAATGCTTAGCAAAATTACTCCCAAGTCAAATGAAAGTTACTATCCTTAGCTTGCCTCAAATTAGTTTAGTCAAATTCATTTTACAAATTTTCAACAAAGTTTTTAGTTTTTCTCAGAATCTGCCCAAATTTCTCAAGTCACAAACATCAAGATTAGCTAAATGATCCTTAGAACTATCCTAAATGCAACTTAGAATGATTTAACTATGCAAATCCTACATGTATATACAAAAACTGCCAATGCATTGTGTCTGGAACGACCTGTTCTAGTGTGGAACGACCCATTGGGGCGGACCGTCCTGATGGTGGGACGGACCGTCCCAGACACAATACTTGACTAGTTTCAATGCTCAGACAGTGTTGGAACGGGCTGTTCTAGACTGGGACGCCCTGTTGGGACGGGTCGTCCCATTGGTGGGACGGTCCGTTCCAATACTGTCTGAAACTGGCAATATGCTATGCAGATGCTCTAAGTTATCCGTTTTTTCGATTTTTCGATCCTTTAACCCCCCCCAAGCTTATCTACTGGACTGTCCCTAGTCCTAGTAGATGCAAGAAAGAAAATAAAGGAGAGAAAAATAGAAAAACGTACCTGAAACTGGCTCAGAACTGTGGTGGGTCAGGTGGCGGTGGAGCTGATGGTCCAGGGCCAAAGATGTGACTTGCGAGGCGGCTGAGCAGATCATCATTCCTTGCATTGCGCTCATCTTGCTGCTGCCTCCATCTCCTGTTCTCCTCCCGCTCTTCATCAAACGATGCCTGCAAGTTCCACTGAGCGGTGTGGATGTCATGCAGCATGTCAAAGTATCGCTGGTCCGATCCCCTGCCGTATCCCGGCTGCCACTGTGGCTCAAACCCTCCATGTGGGCGTGGCGGAGAGGGGGATGGACGAATGTCCTCCATGCGGATCCCACCCCATGTGAAGTGCTCGCCCTGAACATTATCGAAGGGCTCAATGTGGGGCATCGAGGGGAAATGGGAGGGATGCTGAGATGGGTGGCTGGAAGCACCTGCTGCCTCCGCCTCTGCCGATGTACCGGCGCCTGCTGCCCTAGCAGCGGCCTCCATCTCAGCCAAACGGCGCTGCATCTCTTCTTCTTCATGGTTGATCAAACGCCCATCTCTATCAACCAGAAGCCAGGTCCTTTTGTTTTGGAGATCTATGGACCTGGTGAATGGAAGCGGGAACCGATGGCGGCCATAACAAAACTGATACTCTGATCCAACCTGGGCCACCATCCCCATCTCAACCAGCTGCTTCATGCCTAGCCGGTTTGGTCCTCCGCTTCGCCTCAACTCATCCCAGGGCACTGTGACATCATACTGGCGGATCAAATGAGTCACGTACCCGCCCACTGTGATCTGACCCGTGCCTGCCCTGAGATTGTTGGCCTGTTTCTCGAAATGCTTCATCATGAAGTAGGCCAGATTGAGCTTTGCCTCGCCCTTGGGATAGAAGATCTGGTTGAGGATTGCTTGCTCACCACGGGTCAACTTGACACCCGACTCACCTTTGGCAAAGATGGTGAGAGAGAGCATCCGCTGTATGAAGCGGATAGTCGGGTGCTGGATGTGGGAGGAGCGGCGGGTATTGACTGGCTGTCTGTGCTCCAAAGATAGCTCCTCCCAAAGGTTGTCCTCAAAGAACTCATCCGTGATCTCCCCATTTTCCAGCCCAAAGAACCGGGCGAAGTCATTCTCGTTGCAGATCATCTTCTTTCCGTTTGCACGGAATGTCATCTGCCAGAGATCATCCTTGAAGAAGAGGTCAAGGGTGCAGAGAAACTCCATAGTGAGGGCCGTATAGGCTGGAGCTCTAATCTTCCAGAATCTCGGGCGAAACCCGACAGATCTGGTGAGACGGAAGAAGTCCTCGCGGATGCCAAGCTGATCTAGCACCCGCAAGTCAATCGCCTTGGTGCTTTGGAAGTGTTTGTTTCGGAGGTTTTTGAACCTCTGCTTGGCATCTGAGCCCTTGAGGCGGATGTGCACATCGGCAAGCTCAATTTCTGCGGGCTGTGAGGGGTAGGTTTGCGTCTCAGGGACGAGATCCTCCACCTCTTCTTCTTCGGCCTCTTCTTCTGCCTCCGCTGCTGCATTTATCTCTGCATCTGTGGCAGCAGGCTCAGGATCATGTTGAGCTTCAGGCTGGTGGGACTGAGCGGTGTCAGTAGGCTCGGTCTGATCATCTGCCATGCCAGACACTGACTCCAACTCGGACCAGTAATACACGTAAGGTGATGGCTGCCTGCGCCTGGTCCAACCCGCGAATGGAATGATCTGATCCGGATCCTCTACGGTGTACTGGGACTGAGATGATGGAGGTGGGTTCACCATGAACTCCCGCGGATCGAGCGGGTATTTGTCAAGTGGTGGGATAGGGCTGTCGTCCTTCGTTGACCACCCACCGATGCCCCTGGTAAATGATCTGGGCACAAGAATTCTCCTCTTTCCAGGCTTTCGAGGGAGATCTCGAAACAAATATTTTGAGATTTTGTCTGAAAGTCTCCCTGAACTCCTCCTCTGCATGGAACGGGTCGGTCCAGAAATGGGGCGGTCCGGTCTGTCCTGGAATGCAGTGTTTTTGGATGTTTGATGGGTCTGGGGCGGACCGTCCTGATGGTGGGACGGACCGTTCTGGACTAGGTGGATAGAGGGGTTTTGGGTTGGGACGGGGTGGTCTGGGATTGGGACGGGTGTTTTTGGCTGGGTTTGGAAATTGGGACGGGTCGTCCCAAAGGTGGGACGGTCCGTTCCAAGTTAGGTTTTGGCAGAAAAAGGTTAAGTACCAGAGGTGTTTTTTTTCCGTCGATTTTTCGATTGATCTTGGTTCTGGTTTCTGGTACAAACTTAATGGAATTGGTTTAGAGAATGAAATGAGAGGAGAAAGGGTTTGAATTTACCGAAAAATCCAGAGGAAATGGTGGTGGTGGCGCTGCGGCAGTGGCGGATACGGCGGACTCCGGTGAAATCGAGAGTTTGCGTCGAAATGGAGAGGAGGGAGGCGAAGTGGAGACGGAGGAGAGGCGATTGAGGCTGAGTCGCGGCCAATTCGACGGCGGATGCGGCGGATCTGTCGATGGGCAGCGGCGCGGCAGCGGCGGATGGTCGCGGCAGCGAGAGGGAGAGAGAAAGAGAGAGAGTGAGTGCGGGAGAGGAGAGGGCTAGGGCTCCGGCGAGGCGTCGGCGGCGGCGTCTCGTCGGATTTCGCGAGGGCAGAGAGAGAGGGTCGGGTGAGAGGGAGAGAAGGAGGAGAGAGAGAGAGAGGTTTGGGTTTAAATGAGTTTGAATGGGGAGAGGGAGATGGGGTGTAACTGTTGGAATAGTGGGTTAGTGGGTCGGATTTGGGTTAGTGGGTAGTTACTCGCGAAAACCACGCGTAACGGTTATTTTTCGAAATGGGACGGACCGTCCTATTATTGGGGCGGACCGTTCCATTGGGTAAGTCCACATGATCAATTGCGCTCCGTCCTGGTCCAAACCTGGCCGTTCCACTGGTTGGGACGGGCCGTTCCAACGTTGGGGCGGTCCGTTCCAATCAGATTTTTCTCCCCCAAGCTTGTCTTTCTCAGTACCTCATTAATTTCTTCGCGTTTTCTTCCTGAAAGTGATCAACCACATCACAAATTGAGCCAAGTATTCTGGTTTATTTAGCCTACTCCTAATTTTTTTTATTCTTTTATTGGTTTTTCAAATTTTTATTTTATTTTAGAATTTTTGACATAAAGGAAATTGAATAAACTTAAATTTCAAAAAAAACTGAACCCTTGGGTTGCCTCCCAAGAAGCGCTTGTTTAAGGTCTCAAGCTCGACCCCTGATGTCTACGTCTCTGCGGGTGAGGGGTTGGTCAAAAAGTGGGCTTCCCCTCCTTCTGTGCTAGCATTTGGATTGACGTAGAACTTGAGCCTCTGTCCGTTCACCTTGAAGGTCACATCTCCTTCCTTGTAGATATCAACAGCTCCAAATGGATAGACCTTCTTCACAACGTAAGGGCCTGTCCATCTAGACCGGAGTTTGCCAGGAAATAGCCTCAACCTGGAATTGAACAGAAGCACCATATCCCCTGCTTCAAAGGATCTTCTTTGGATATGCTTGTCATGCCAGAGCTTTGTTTTCTCCTTGTAGATCTTAGCATTGTCATATGCACTTAGCCTTATTTCCTCCAGCTCGTGTAAGTCCAGAATTCTCTTCTCTCCAGCTGATTTATAATCCATGTTGAGTGCTCTAACTGCCCAGTATGCCTTGTGTTCCAATTCTACTGGCAAATGGCACGCTTTTCCATAAATCAGCTTGAATGGGCTCATGCCTATGGGAGTCTTGAAAGCTGTCCTATATGCCCATAAGGCGTCATCCAATTTTAATGCCCAATCTTTTCTTGTACTGCTCACCGTTTTCTGCAGGATATTCTTAATTTCTCGGTTTGATATCTCAACTTGGCCACTAGTTTGCGGATGGTAAGGAGTTGCCACCTTGTGTCTCACTCCATACTTCTTTAAAAGATTCTCAAACTGTTTGTTAATGAAGTGTTTGCCCCCGTCACTAATGACTGTCCTTGGAATTCCAAACCGTGGGAATATGATCTTGGTAAAAAGCTTTTTGACTGTTGCTGAATCTGCATGCTTACTCGGTACAGCTTCCACCCATTTGGACACGTAATCAACTGCCACAAGAATGTACTCATAGCCACATGAAGATGGAAACGGTCCCATAAAATCAATCCCCCAAACATCGAAGATCTCAACCTCTAGAATAGGATTCTGAGGCATCTCTTGGCGTCTCGAAATGTTGCCTGTCCTTTGACATTGATCGCAAGAAGAGATAAATTTTCTTGCGTCCTTGAATAGCGTGGGCCAGAAGAATCCGGATTGCAGAACTTTGGCAGCGGTCTTAGACACTGAGGCATGTCCTCCGTAAGCTGAAGCGTGGCAATTGTGCAGGATTTGCTCAATTTCGCTCTCCGGTACACACCTTCTGAACATTCCATCAACTCCAAATTTCCACAGGAAAGGGTCCTCCCAGAAGTAGTATTTAGCATCGGCTATGAATCTCTTCTTCTGCTGGAAGGACATCTGATAAGGTATAACTCCGCTCGCTAGATAGTTTGCAAAGTCAGCATACCATGGAGTCGCCTTAGTTGGGACGGTCCGTTCCAGATTGGGGCGGGCCGTTCCAACTGTATCGCCTGGCTCAGACTGGGCCGTTCTGGCTGGAACGGTTGTCCTGACACCCTTTGCCGTGGCTGGGGCGGGCCGTTCCATGCTAGGGCGGTCCGTTCCAACCTGGATTGAGTACAGATGTTCGTCTGGAAATGAATCGTTGATTGGCATTGTCTCGGATTTGATGCCTTCTGCTTTGATCCTTGATAAATGGTCAGCAACACTGTTCTCAGTACCTTTCTTGTCACGGATCTCAAGATCGAACTCCTGAAGCAAGAGAACCCATCGGATGAGTCTTGGCTTGGCGTCTTTCTTCGAGAGTAAGTACTTGAGCGCAGAATGATCGGTGTAGACTATAACCTTTGAACCGATCAGGTAGGACCTGAACTTATCTAAGGCAAAGACTACTGCAAGAAGCTCCTTTTCTGTTGTGGTGTAGTTGACTTGGGCTTCATCTAACACCTTACTTGCATAGTAGATGGCATAGGGCTTCTTATCCTTTCGCTGTCCGAGTACAGCTCCAACTGCATAATCACTTGCATCACACATCAATTCAAACGGTTCATCCCAATTTGGAGGTTGCAAGATCGGGGCTGTCACGAGTGTTTTCTTCAATCTGTCAAATGCATCAACACAACTTTTATCAAAGATAAATTCTGCATCCTTCATAGTCAAGTTTGTTAAAGGCTTAGCAATTTTAGAGAAATCCTTGATGAAACGCCTGTAGAAACCGGCATGACCAAGGAAACTCCGAACATCCTTTACACAAGTTGGCTCCGTGAGCTTCTCAATCACTTCCACCTTGGCCTGATCAACTTTAATTCCTTGTTCTGAGATTATGTGGCCCAAAACGACTCCTTCTTGCACCATGAAATGGCACTTCTCCCAATTCAAGACTAGGTTAACTTCTTCACATCTCTGCAATACCTTTTTCAAGTTAGCTAGACAGTGATCGAAAGTTGTACCATAGACAGAAAAATCATCCATGAAAACCTCCATGTCTTTTTCTATAAAATCAGAAAATATAGCCATCATGGCTCTTTGAAATGTTGCTGGTGCATTACACAAACCAAATGGCATCCTACGGTATGCATAGGTCCCATATGGGCATGTAAAGGTCGTTTTTTCCTGGTCTAGGGGGTGAATTGGAATTTGAAAGAAACCAGAATAACCATCTAGATAGCAAAAGAAAGAATGCTTAGCCAGGCGTTCGAGTAGCTGGTCAACAAATGGCAGAGGAAAGTGATCCTTTCGGGTAGCTGCATTCAGCTTGCGATAGTCCACACACATCCTCCATCCTGTGACGATTCTTGTTTGGATCAGCTGGCCTTCGTCATTCTTTATCACGGTTGTGCCTCCCTTCTTTGGAACAACATGAATGGGACTAACCCATTTGTTGTCCGAGATGGGGTAAATGATCCTTGCTTCCAGAAGTTTATGGATTTCTTTCCTCACAACTTCGCTCATGTTCGGGTTGAGTCTCCTTTGGTGCTCCACAGTTGGCTTGGAGTCTTCTTCAAGTAGGATCCGATGGGTGCAAATCGAGGGATCGATACCCTTTAGATCCTCAATCGAGTATCCGATTGCTTTCTGGTGGATTCTCAGTTCTTTTAGTAGCTTTGCTGTTTGATCTGCATCAAGATTGGCATTAACAATAACAGGAAAGGTTTGATCTGGGCCCAAGAATTCATACCTGAGATTGTCTGGCAGGGCCTTCAGTTCTGGCCTGGATTTCGCATCATCTGAATTGGGAAGGGCCGTTCCAATGTGGGGCGGGCCGTCCTGATGGGTGTCCAGGCTGAGAATTTGTTGGATTTCAGCTGGAGATCGCAGCTGCATGATGGCTTGATCTGCCTTGATTTGGGGTGGTCTGTTCTGTTCCTCTCTGGCAGCCAAGTATTCAACCATTTGGAGAATTTCGTTGAATATTAGGTCCGCCTCCTCCTCTTCAGGTCTGGCCGAGAAGGAATGGTATGCCTGAACAACACGTGTGTTGAAGGATTCTTCAACAATGGCTTCCAATGATTCCACCATAAAGATTGAGTCAACATGATCTGGCATCTTCATGGCTTTCTCTACATCAAACTCCACTTTTTCATCTCCAACCTCTAGAATCATCTTGCCGGTCTTGCAGTTGATAAAAACTCCGGCGGTGGTGAGGAAGGGGCGACCAAGGATGACTGGAACATCTAGATCTTCTTCCATATCCACAACCACAAAGTCACAAGGTACAACCAAATCTCCAACTTGGACTGGCACGTCGATTGCTATTCCCAATGGCAGTCTAATTGATCCGTCAGCAAGCTTCAAAGTCATGCGGGTCGGGCTCAGCTCCCCCATTCCTATCTGGTTGTAGACTGTCTCGGGGATGAGACTAACGCTTGCTCCGAGATCCAGCAAAGCTTTCTTCTCTTCTGCATTCCCGATTTTACATGGGATCGTGAACTTGCCTGGATCCTTCATTTTCACTGGCATCTTCTTTGTGATCAGAGCGCTGCATTCTCCGGTTAAGGCCATGGTCCCGCACTCCTCCAGGTTTTTCTTGTTGGAAAGGAGGTCCTTCAAGAATTTAGCATAAGATGGCATTCTGGTTAGGAGGTCGGTGAAGGGAATTGAGATCTTGATCTGCCGTAGAATGTCCAGGAACTTCTCGTATGCCCTATCTTTCCTGGCCTTGGCGAGTCTCTGCGGATATGGAACCTCAATAGCTCTGTTAAAAGGAGAGGCGTCCCTCGGGAGTTGGCTGCTTGTGGCAGTTGAGGTGTTTGGGACGGCCCGTCCTGGGTTGGGGCGGTCCGTTCCATCATCTCGTTCTGCTGCTGGTGGGCCCGTTCCAATGTCTGCCGCAGCGCTGGGCTGGTCCGCCTGATCAGCTTCTGCCCCGTCCTGGGTTGGGGCGGGCCGTTCCAGATTGGGACGGTCCGTTCCAGATAGTCCTGGAGGAGAATCTGAGGGCATTTCAGGCCCGTCATACCTTGTTCCACTCCTCAATTGATGCGAGACGCTCTTCACATCCTCCCTAGGGTTTGGTTCAGGTTGGCTGGGGAACATACCTGGTTTGGTGAGAGCTCCGACGCTAGATTGAGACAGCCTTTCGTCGAATCTTTGAAGAAAAGCCCCCATGTCTTCCCTGATCTTCTCCAACTCCCGATGGACTGCATGATTGAAGATTCCTTGACTCTGCATGAATTTCTCAACCATGGGCTGCGTGAGTGTCTCTTGAGGGCGTTGTTGGTTCCTTGGTGGTCCGGCTTGGCTGGGGTTAGCAGCTCCATTTGGGTTTGAGTAAGAGAGGCCCGGATGGTTTCTCTTGTCGCGATAAGCATAGTTGTTGGTTGGCGGGAAAAAGGAAGGCGGATTCATGAGTGCATTCACCTCTTCTGTCTTCTCTTCTCTCTCAACCAAGTGGCACGCCTTGGCCGTATGCCCTTCTTCCTCGCAAAACTGACATTTAGCCACCACCTCAGCCGGTTTCTTGTTGAGATTTTTGATCATGACGGTTAAAGAATCCAGCTGCGATTGCATGTGGGTATCCCTGTCCACTTCAAGAAGTCCTCCTTTCTTCTGGGCTCTAACTGACCAGTTGGTTTGAGACCTGGCCATATTCTCAAGTAGAGCCTTCGCTTCTCTGCAACCCATCTCAAGGAATGATCCACCTGCAGTTGAATTAATATTCTGGCGAGTCATATCATCCAAACCATCATAGAAACTGACAATAAGCCTATTTTCAGGTACATCATGGTGTGGACACATTCTCTGCAGGTCCTTGAACCTTTCCCATGCCTCAAACAGGTTTTCATCTGGTTCTTGTTGAAAGGTTAACAATTCCCTAACCAATTTAGTTGTTTTTACCCTAGGATAAAACCTATCTAAAAAGGCTTTGGTTAAGTTTTCCCAAGAATCAAATGGTGCATCATTGAAACTATTGAGCCAATCCTCAGCTTTGCCCCTAAGAGAGAAAGGAAAAAGAGTTAAGCGGATTATTTCTGGTTCCACGTCTTCAGGGACAAGGGTTGTGCAATTGCGCAGGAAGCTTTGCAGATGGCGATTGGCATCTTCGTTGGGGGCTCCACCGAAAGCTGAGTCCTTGATCAAAGCAATCAAGCTTGGGTTGTAGTAAAAGTCACGGGTTCGCTCAGCCTTTGGTGGTCTAACTCCAAGTCGGACGTTAGTCGCTGTTGGTGCACTGATTTCTCTGAGAGGTCGATTGGCCTCGGCTTCCCTTGCTGCTTCGAGGGCTTCTCTAAGGGCTCGCTGGACGGGAGTCTCCTCGGGTCTTCCCCCATTGCCATTCAAGTGGTCTGCCATGTCTTCTTCGGGTGGCGTCAAAGGTGGTTGAGTTCTCTCTGGGTTTCTGCGGTTGCACTGGTAAAACTGGCGAAACGGTTGAATCAGAGAGCCTTCCTCCTCTGTGAGTTCAGCTAAACCTGGGGCGGTGCGTCCTAAAATGGGACGGGCCGTTCCAGATGAAGATGGGCTCGGTTGTTGATTCTGTTCCCCTCCTCCTTGTTGACGAAAACTTGTATCGCGTGCGCTGCCTAGTTCTTTCTCCTTGTTAGCCAGCGTATGCGACTGCAAAATTTCAAAAACAAAAGAAAAGGTGAAAAGAGATTGAAAGAATTTAAGTTAAAACAGAAAGTACAACTTAGAAAAAGGCACCGTCCCCGGCAACGGCGCCAAAATTTGATCGGTGCTGAGGGTACTGGTCAAATTAATTCCTTAAAAACCGATACTAATTCGTTTGCAGTGTAGTTTAAGGGTCGAATCACGGGGACGGACTATTCCTTTCCTAAGTTTAAACAATTCGTATTAATTTAAATTCTTTCGATTAAATAAACAATTCAAATTTCAAACAGATCCAAACTGAAGGTGAGTTGCAGTTACAGAATTTAAAATTATAATTCCCTAGAAAAAGACTTAGCCAATTGAAAGTTTAAACAATTAACAAATGATTAGGGGTTCGGGTTGTCTAACTTTTCCTGTCTGTCAAGGTTGGGACGGACCGTTCCATCTCTGGAACGGGCCGTCCTAACCCTGTCAGATGGCTGGAACTGTCCGTTCTAGGCCAGGACGCCCCCTCTCGGGCGGTCCGTCCTGGTCTTGGAACGGGCCGTTCCAATCATCTGATGTTTGTTTTGTTATCCAACTTAGTTATTTGCTGAGTGTTTTTGCGTGGATTAGATCAAACCTAACCTACAGACTTGCGCTCTAACTCTCGTTCAAGTCAAGTTGTGGGGTTCTGTTTAATATATCCTAAAAACTCCTAAATTTCAACTCTCGTTTCTTGGTTTAGGTGTTTCTTATTGATTTCTGGGTCTTGGTAAACTCTCAACCTCTCGGTTTGTTGAGTAAAACTTCTAATTACTTGAAGTTTGGTTAAATCCTTTCGGATATTGCCTACCTAATTGATCTAAGTGTTTGCTTGTTATTGCCGATAGACTTTGTTTTGACAATTAAACTAGGCCTTTGTTTAATGCAATAGCCAAATCTAACATTAACAATTTGCAACAAAAAGATAGAATTAAATTTCAGAAATCAAAACGCAACTTAACTTAGCAACTAATCAAGTATTCAAACAAAACAAACAACTAAAAGAAAAGTTATCGAACCATAGCCCCTAAACTAAACTACTCCATGCAAGAAAAAGCAGGTTTCATCATACAAAAACACAAAGAAAAAGAAAGAAAAACCAAGTTACAACAAGATGTGCTTGAAAATCGTCTATCTCCTAAGCTCTGTCCTGTCTGGGGCGGGCCGTCCTGATCCTGGGGCGGTGCGTCTCAGGCTGGTGGATGGCCGTCTCGACAGGGTGGTTGCCTTGCTCCTTTCTAGTTCTCCAAACTTAGCAAATTTCGACTCTCTTGACTTGGAGCCAGGACAGAGCTTATATAGGCCTCTTGGGAAGCTCCAAAACGTGGCATAGTGGCCCAGAAAGGCGGTGGAAACTGAAGAAACCGCCTCACCAAATCAGGCACTCTATATTTGGAATTCTCGAAATAACTCTCTGGCCTGGTCGTGGACTGGGACGGCCTGGTCTAAACATGGGGCGGCCCGTCCCAGCATGGGCTGAATGCGTCGTCTGAATTCCCTCTGCCTGCGTTTGCACTGAGGTGGGACGACCCGTCCTATGATTGGGGCGGCCCGTTCCATCTTGCTGGATTTGTGCAACTTAGTCGATTTTCTCCTTTTTTCGCGCCAAAGTGTGATGAACCTGTATAAAAAACTTGTCGGGCTACGGCTGAACTTTCCTACATCTAACATTAGCACAATTTAAAGGAAAATGAGTAAAAACACAAGTAATTTGAACGAATTTAGGGGCTTATTCTGGCTGAAAATCAAGTACGAAAACCGTACATCAGATTCGATTTTATTTTTTCGGGAGATGATGAGAATAGTTCGAGTGAGTCAAGAACAGATACAATGACGTTTATTCACCGACTGTCTGATCCCAAAACAAATAACCAATCAAATCTTGATTTTTATTCGTATTTTCTATGTTTTCTTATTTAATTTCCGATTTCTATTTATCAATTCTTATTTCTTATTAAATGTTTAATTAAATAAAAACACTAATTAAATAAAATCTTAATTAAGTACATATCTAATAAATTACGTAAAATAAAACTAAGTAGCATAAATACTAAACGAAAGATACTTAAGTAAATAATAGTCGTAATAATTTAAAAATAAAATAAATTAATTAAGAAATAAAACTAATTATATTAAATAACTTTTAAAATTATAAAGAATTAATTAAAATTAGATAAACTAAAAATAAAAAGAAAAAATTAATAAATAAATAAAAACTTAAACCTATTGAAAACACAAGCAATTACTAAATAATAATTAAATAAACATCAGTCTAGTGGTATAAGCCAGACCTTGTAGTCCTAAGTTTTTTAGGTAAAGGAAACCGTTAAATTAAATTTTAATGGTTTTTAACCAATTTACAGGAGAACCGACGGAAACGAGTTTTGATCCAGCAGCAGGTGCGAATACGTGGACTTTTATAGAAATCTTAATAATGGTAAACTTAATTTATGCATGGCATGTTGACAATCCGTTTTGAATGCATAAATCTGTTGCGACTTTTTCGTCACTATTCTCCTCGAAGGAATTTCTCGAAGAACAATGGGAACATAGCCTTAGATTCACCTCCCTTAAGGTTCGATCTCTATAGCGGGTATCTCTCGACACAAGAGAATCCTAACAAGAGTCGCTTCTTAAAGAAGTTTCTTGATTTAGCGGGTCCTTTCTTTCCAATAGGCGCAAGCCCCTATTGTTAATTACCCCGTAGTTGCCTACGGGAACCTCTGATTAAGGGACGTAAAGGGTATTGATGTAATGGGCTAAGAAAAGAGACTTATGGAGTGCTATTATTTGTCTTAAGGCGGACTTAATTGATGGTACCAAACCTGATTGACGGGACCCAATTAAGGATCGCTAAACTACTAAAAGACTTTTAACAAATAGGGATCTGATTTTGGTTTGGAAGAAGTTTTTGTTTGAAAAAAAAAGTCTTCACTCGGAGTCGTTTTGGAGTCGTTTGAAGTAATTTTGGGTAAACTCTGGGGGCTATGACTGGCCTTCTTGTGAGAGTGAAAGGAGTTTTGCAACCTTCGGGGCATTTGGCGCCTTTGAGCGAAAGTTGGTTCTTTTACAACCCTAGGGACCATCTTAATCGGTCTTCTTAATAAGAGTTGGTTCTTTAACGACCCTAGGGACCATCTTAGTCGGTCTTCTTAATAAGAGTCGGTACTCAGGACCATCTTAGTCGGTCTTCTTGTGAGAACAAAGAGGAGTTTTACAACCTTCGGGGCATTTGGCGCCTTTGAGCGAAAGTTGGTTCTTTTACAACCCTAGGGACCATCTTGATCGGTCTTCTTAATAAGAGTTGGTTCTTTAACGACCCTAAGGACCATCTTAGTCGGTCTTCTTAATAAGAGTCGGTTCTCGGGACCATCTTAGTCGGTCTTCTTGTGAGAACAAAGAGGAGTTTTACAACATTCGGGGCATTTGGCGCCTTTGAGCGAAAGTTGGTTCTTTTACAACCCTAGGGACCATCCTGATCGGTCTTCTTAATAAGAGTTGGTTCTTTAACGACCCTAGGGACCATCTTAGTCGGTCTTCTTAATAAAAGTCGGTTCTCGGGACCATCTTAGTCGGTCTTCTTGTGAGAACAAAGAGGAGTTTTACAACCTTCGGGGCATTTGGCGCCTTTGAGCGAAAGTTGGTTCTTTTACAACCCTAGGGACCATCCTGATCGGTCTTCTTAATAAGAGTTGGTTCTTTAACGACCCTAGGGACCATCTTAGTCGGTCTTCTTAATAAGAGTCGGTTCTCGGGACCATCTTAGTCGGTCTTCTTGTGAGAATAAAGAGGAGTTTTACAACCTTCGGGGCATTTGGCGCCATTGAGCGAAAGTTGGTTCTTTTACAACCCTAGGGACCATCTTGATCGGTCTTCTTAATAAGAGTTGGTTCTTTAACGACCCTAGGGACCATGTTAGTCGGTCTTCTTAATAAGAGTCGGTTCTCGGGACCATCTTAGTCGGTCTTCTTATGAGAACTTAAATGGAATTCTTTGGACGAGGGGGCCCATAAGAATTCGATATCTAAGTCATCTAAGGTCGATCTCAACCCTAGCGAGAGACTTTTCCTCAAACGAAGAGGTTTCGGCTTTGACTTTGGATTTCGTGTTTGGACTTTTAACTTTTGATATTTCGCTTGGGATATTGGTGATTTTACTCACTTTGGTCTTTACACTTTTGATCTTTGAAAATACTTTTCTATTTCAGAGTATTTAATCTTGGAAGATATCATTTTCAAAATCATTTAGATTTTGGAAAATATACATAATCGAGTATATTTAGACTTTTGTGGATAGCATATTTGAAATTTTGAAAATACTTAATATCTTTCAAAGGAGTTTATTTAATTTTTTCCAAAATCCATTTTTAAGGTGAAAATACTTCAAAAATACAAAAGACTTCTACTTTGACAAAATTTCATATCAAAGTATCAATGAAGTTGGTTTATTTTGATTTTTAGGATTTTATGGATATGTCGCTTATATTTTCCTGAGCTTCCTACTATTTTTAATTGATTTTCAAAGTTTTATGTTGACTTGGCATCATTCTAATTGGTCCACATCATCAGGTTTTGTCGAGGTGACAGATGATTGAATTTGATGAGGCAACAAGGCGTTTAATATTATTGGGCTTCTGTTAATCCTGCTCTTTGGGCCTGGATGAATGTCGGGCCTTCCTTTTCTTATCTTGTTTCATATCGCTGTTCTTACAGAGATTGGGCACATAAGTTTCGCTATTGGCTCGCCACAGACGATCAAGGGATTCTATGGCGCTGGCATTCGAACGAAGAAGATGGGCTTGTTTCGCTGCTAACGGGTCCGACGGAGCGGGTTTGAATCCGCTATCAATTCCGGCCATCATAGCTCGTCGGCAGGGGTACTTCGTCATCGTGAGAGGGAGAGGAACACAACGGTAGCCCCCGTTTTGGTCGCGTTGTCGTCATCTATTCTGGGGATGAAGAATTTCATACGGCGGAAAAGTTAAAATGCATTTAGGTCCCTGACAGTTTCGTTTTCGAGCTTTCCATCGATCTCTACCATCGTAATCGATGGAATCAACCCCGTTAGGATCGTTACAAGTGGGATGACACACAGGGGTACTCAATTTCTATTGCGTTTTCCTAATTTAGTGGAGAAGCCCCAGACTGATATTGCAAGGTTCAGGGAAGTGGTGTCGAAAAACACTCATGAGACTATCTCGATTTAGTTTTGGTAATGGAAATGCTAGTATTCTAATCATTACACGCATTAGTTACTAGTCAAGTTCACTAATTAGGTATTCCTTAGGTTTGTAACAATCTGGAGCAATACACTATTTTCTAAGTCTTACATACAATCAGGTTTAAAGAAACCCACGTTATGCAGAATGTATTTGGTATGAACTTCTTGTACACGGCATCATGTTGATTATACCATGCTATTAACCATTACTTCACATGTGCTCATTTAACTTAGCTTAAAACAAATTTACACTATCCATATACAGGCAAGTAACAATCAAGGTTACTAAGTCACAAAACAAAGCCATTCAACAAACAAGTGCAATTATTCCTGTGAAGAGATCTGTGGTACTGTTAACAAAAGAGAGAAAATGAAGATTCAGTTATACCAAAGCTCAACGGTTAAGAAGTAACAGCGAATATGAATTAGACTAAAGAACAAGACAAGTTTGCTGAAATGGCTTACGGATTTACCATACTTACTGATTCTGATGAACTAAACTAGGGAAATTGCCAACACCTCACATGCCATGCTGGATTTTAATTATGAAAAGTGATATCATGCCTAACCACAAAGTCACAACTGATTACGATTCTAATTACAGCTAAGGAGAATATCAGAATCTATATACAAGGAATATTTCTATTAAAATCTAGAAATGCTCGGATATTCGATTTCATGTACACTTTAGTAACTTAATCATACTATTTTACCAATTCACAATCCAGGAACAACTAGGTCCTGCCAACACATTCGTAAAAGTCACATTTATGCATAATAGTCCATAATTTAAAAGAAATGACACAAAACTATTTTTTTGCAGCATTTCGGCTTGAATTTATGATAATTGCTCAAAGATCCTCTAACTTGAGCTCAAACAAGCTTCAAATTAGAGAACCAAGGTCTGGCACTGAGGAACCCTCAGCCGAGACCAGTAGCAATACCTAGTCATGAGGAATCCTCATGCTAGGTTACCTTCTCCAATCTATGACTAAGGAACCCTTAGTGTAGATCTTGATGGAGGTAGGCAAAGGATTAGACCAGAGATTAGGGAAAAAAGGAAGCAATCGAGAGAAGGAATTGAGAGGAAGAAAAGCTTCTAATCAACATATAAGACTTGCAATTCTAGAATTTAATGCTGAACTTTTTGTGTTTTCTTTACTAAGCGATCACCTAATGTCATGGAACCCATGGCATAGGATCTCACGTTCCTAAATCTCACCAAGACAAGATAGATGTTAAGAGAAGGTAGAAAGCTTCCAAGAAAAGACCAGAAAAGAAGAACAAGCTATTTAGTTACTGAAATCTCGTTATTAAAACCAAGATTATCCTTAATTCCTCTTAATTGATCACCTAATACCATGGATCCCATGATATAGGGTCTCAGATCTCGAGGCCTCATCAAGAAAAGCAAGAAGATCGTCATCTAAACAAAATCGTTTGATTCACACTTTCAGAGATAGAAAACGAGTCTCAATTCAAACGAAATCCATCAATCCTTTCAAGAAAACAAACAACTGCATATCATACAACCATGGTTTACCTCTTTTCTTACCTACCTTGCTTCAGTACAATCCTCCTTCTTCGTAGATTCTTCTATTCTATCCTATCTTGCTACGCACAACAAGTGCTTGACAAAATGTCTACCTATCACTATCCTATGTGTGTGTGTATTCTGTGGAAGAAGAAGGCCTGGAAGTGAAGTGAATTTGAAGAAGTGGAAAAAGGTCCCCTCTCTCTCTTTTGAGGTAGTATTTATAGGCCAACTCCTCTCCTCTGATTGGTCGAGAGCCCGGCAGTTTCGCGTGCGACAGAATCGATCTAACAAATTTCTGCTGAGCGCTTCTTCCCCTCATTGTTTTCTCTTCTTGGTTGTACTCGGAGGACAGTGAACCAAGGGACTGTTCTGTGGGTCCCTTCATTTTTTCTTCATCTGTTTCATAAGTTCCACACGCACCTAGTCCTCATTCGCGAAGAGGTCGTATTTGGATTGAAGCTGAATACTCAGCGACATTCTCCCCATCTCTTGTGTGCACTCGGCATCATGTGAGCCGTGTATGTGTGTTCAAACTGTAGGTCGTGGTCTTCGTACAACAGGTGCATGGGGCTTCCTTTCTGTGGGAGAAGAACTCAATTTTCGTCCCTTCTCTTTCTCTCCATTTCAACCAACATTGCTCATCTCCATTTAATCATTTCTCTTTATTTTTTAGGGCTGCTGATGTTAGAAAAATTATTTGAAGCACTTTCCCTTTGATTTTCTCTATGAAATTTTGTACATATCTCTATAAAAATGTGTATAATCTGGTAGAATCAAGAATTTTCCAAAAATACCCCTCCTACTATTTTATTTAATTTCTCCAATTTCAGGGGCTTCTTTGCATATAATGACAATTTTGTAGCTCCTCTAGCCAATTTGGGGGCACCATAATCTTTCTCATGCTTCATTGTATTTTTGGGTATTTTTCCATAATTTTTGGGATCCGTTTGATATTTTTCATGATTTTCTCAAACTTCTCATAAATCGGTATGCGTCTCCATTCGCGAAATTTTAGGGTCAAACAAAATTAAGTTATCATTTTTAAGGAATAAATATTACAACTCATGTTGAATAAATCTCCTTTCTTATAAAAGTTAAAAGAACCAAGCAAGTTTGTATGATCCTTTGTTATAAATGAACTGTTTTGTTCCAGTTCAGTTATACTTGCTTGGAAATATGAAATTATGGTTCGCAAAGAAATTTTGGAATGTGGATTTGAGCATAGAAATCAATGCCACTCTCCGAAGACGGTTGGCCTCCGGCTTCGGCCAGTTCGATAGCGCTATGCGGATTTGGAATTCCCTTTTGCTTGCCCAGGGTTAGAGAACTATCTCTTTTGCCTGCCCTCGGGTTAGGGAAAGGTCTCCTTTTGCTTGCCCAACCGGTTGGGTTAGGTGACCTGAGTGAAAAATGATGAGATGCTTATAGGATTTGATTTGATATGGTTCTATCTGACTTATTATCTGTTGTATTGCATGTTGTTTTACAGCATGGTTGTGATTGGCCCTTTTTGTTAGAGATATGTCCTAGAAGCCAATCTTATTAGGCTACTTCTATAGTTTATGTTATTGGTGATTTCAGATCATTTGTTCTTTGATTTACTCGTTGACAGTTCATTCAGGTTGAGGATCTGAATTATAGATCACTGTTATTCATTTAGTAGTAAATGACAACGATAAATCTAGAAGTCCATAATCTTGATAATTAACAAAGGACATTAATTATCAATAAGATTAGTATGCAAGTTAAGTGATGATTAAGTTCTATAAATCATAGGTTAAGAGTAACCAACTTGATTGCATATGTATATGTTATAGAACATAGTACAGGACTAGACCCCACGAAATAAATATATGGATTGTGTTACGTGTCATTATTTATTTCGTTATAATTTTGGTTCTAAGTTTGAGATGATTATCTTTTCCACATAAGGATGGATTCTATAAATCATGTCTACCGCTGATTCCTGATAAAGGCTGCTATACGGACTTGATTTAAGAACTCTTGAATTGTGCGGGAAAAAGCTAATTATCAAGAAAACCGTATGTCCCTCATTAATTCACTTAGTGAGTGACGATATCTGTTTGTGCCCCTTGATGGAGATAGATTGTTTGCTAGCAACTGATACAATTATCTCTAGATCAAGAAACGTATAATCTGCAAGAATGACACGTTCCTATCTTGGATTATACGATGATATCGTGTGACATAAGAATCAAAATAGAGAAATACTTTTATTCTCTTGTGCAGGATTGAAATTTTGTAGCTGTACACTATTTATGCGAATTGGGAATCATAACGTGTTGCTAGATACCGCTTATGATTATTGGAATTAAATGGCGATTTAATTCCATGTCCAACGTAGCATAAATCCTCAAAGGGTCACACAAAATTGGTGTTTTAACTATGCATGCATTATTTATTTATTTGCAAAAGTTGGTATTGCAAAATATGATAAGTTGATTAATTAATTAAATAGCGTTATGGACCGTTATAATTAATTAAATCAAATGGATCATATAGAAATAAATTAATGCATTCTCTAATCCCTAAATAATTATTATTAAGTTAATAATTATTTATTTCAACACATATGGATATTAAAAGGTTTTAATTAAATAGTTAATTAAAAGTCCAATAGGGAACCAAATTGGGAGCAACAAGAAAGGTCCATTTAATGGTTGATTGAGTGGACCCATAATACACAACACAAGGCCCATCAAGGTCCTTATTATGGCCGGCCATACTAGGTGGTAGGTGGGGTGGCAATATTGTAAATAGATGGTGTGAGGTAGGTAGGGTTAGCACACTATATAAAGGGTTGTATGGTTGCAAATCCACCTCTCTCTCTCTTCCCACAAAACCTAGCCGCCCCCTAGCCTCCCGAGGCCGGCGCCTCTCTCCCTTCTTCCTCTCCCTATTGCTCATGTGTTGAGCCCCCTTTCTTCCTCAAATTGATTGGTTGATTTGCTAGAAGAACGGGTTACCTAGGGATTAGTCTTATTCTCCAAAGCTACTAGCATAGTTTTGTCGAGGATTTGGTTAATACCAAGTGGACTCGAGGAGCATCGACAAGGAGGCCAAAGGAGCGAGCACCACCTTCAATCGAGCCGTGGTTCAAGCCTCTTGATTACGATATCAAGAGAGGTATACCTTTGAACCCTTTCTCTTGTGTGAATGGCTTAGTACTAGTTCCTTTGTTTGTGCATGCTTGTTTTGAGGTTAATTAAGAGTAATTAACCATAAAAATTGAAAATTATGCACTTACTAACACTTTTCTGCCACGGTGCTCAGTATGCAGGCTAGCTAATGATTTGCATTGCATCACTTCTATCATTTTATTTATTATATTCTAGTATTCATTTATTATTCACTGCTATTTAATTATTATTCATATTGTTAAGTCGAGTATTAATTCTAGATTAAGATTTCAACTAGAAATCCACGTCTGGAACTAAAACTCGCACTGAGAATTCTATTCTCACTCGCATTTGTTTTTGCATGTTCCTCGATGGTTGGGGGTTCCAGACGACTCACCGTCCGCAGAGAGGACCACCCATAGTAGTGTTTGACGGATCCCATGTACATATCCAGACCTATGTACCACCTACGTTTTCATATTACCTACCATGTGTCTATGTCTCCTTTAGGAGTTTACTTTTATATTGAGTATCCGAATGCCCAGCTCCTCCTGCTCCTGTTCCACCCGCTTCTGCCCCTTCTCATTCATCATCAGCAGCTACTCCCATTATCATTGTAGATAGTGATGAGGGGGAGGAGGAGCCTGAGGAGGCTTGAGGTTGTTGTTGTTATTACTTTTAGTATGACGAGCTAGGATCAACTTTTGGTTACACTAGTACTAGTCTCTAGTGTATATATTATGGACTAGACTAAGTGTTTGCTTATAAATCCTAGTCTCGAGGTGTCACATTTTGAGGGTTGGTTGTATCAGCTACTGTTGTGGTTTGTATATTATATGATGGTACTGTGTAGTAGTTTTTATATTTCTGTTTTTCTTATTTTTACGATATGACATAATATTTGTTATATTATCTAGAAAAAAAATGGAAGGAAATAGCGAATTGAAATGTTAGTTAGGTTAAGCCTTACGAAGGTACACTTTCATGTATTTTCGTGGCGGGAGCTGTCATACTCAGCTGCGGGATGTGACAGTAGATGAATTTTTGTAATAAATAACCAAGAAAAATGTAAAATATTCAAATCGAATTTGCTTTTCCGTTTTGTTAATTAATGGAAGATGAATTTGCTTTGTGCGTAAATGGAAACTTGTCATTGTGCAAGGCACGATTCAAATGAATTGCTAGATGACTTTCTAAATGGGCGTTTGGATGGTATGGGAATAAGAAAAGAATAAGAATTTTAGGAAGAAAATATTGAGAAGTGTGTAACTTTTGACTCCGTTTGGATGAGGTGTGGGAAGAAGGGAAGAAGTATTGGGAAGTGTGTAACTTTGTGAAGAGTTTGGATTGTTTATAATAAATTTCTTCCCTTCTTCCCACACGGTATCCAAACGGAGTTTGGAAAGAGTGAGAAGATATTATTCCGCGAATAAAAAATGTTGTTTGGATGGTGAATTAGGAATAAGCAAATTGATATTAATTTAAATAAATTATTAAAAATTATTATTTTAATATTAAATAAAGTACTAATTAAAGAACACATAAAATTTCATTTAGTTATTAGTATTTATCTAATTTTGTTGAAATTATGTATATATAATTGTTGAAAGATGTTATTCTTAGAAAGAAGCTATTCCGAATAAATTATTATTCTTCTTACTTCTAACTTGTTTGGATGTCTAGAAAGAAGCTATTTTTCCTATTCCTAAACAATCCAAACGACCCCGAAATCCCACATATTTTGTAGATCCTAATTAATTGAAATCCATAAAAACAATATTGTCAGAATTGAATAAGTCGTCCTTGATAATCATTTAATCTTCTTTTTTGGAAAAATATTTGGTGGCATGGTTTAGTTGACTGTTGGCCACCACTTTCCTGTCGGACAAAGTGCCACACGGGGAAGCCAACGATTGAAGAAAAATAGTAATTATATCATGCTTAATTACGCGCTAATCAATTTTTCAATCAATAACCAGCTTTTGCTTCAGGTCACTTAACCAATAATAGTATCTGAGAGTGACATTGTTTGGTCTTACAGAATCCATGAAAATACAATGAGACAATTATTGGATGAATACATATATTGCCCAGGACGGCTTTTGTCTCAAAAAGTGATAAAATAAATAAAATAAAACAAAGTCATTAAACCGATTGGTGCCTTTTATGCTGGTACAGAAGTGAAATCATTGGTCGATGGCAACTATTATTATTGTCCACTTTTGATATTTTTGAACATCTCTAATGAATGCATAATGGTATAATAATATTATTATATTTATATTGAGTAAATTTGAATTGTGATAGGAGAATGTTATTCGGAAGAAATATAGAAAAATAATAAATATATTTTTTTAGAAAAATTATGATGTTGTTTAGTAAAATAATTTTTGTTATTTCAAAAATATAAATAATTAAAAAAAGGACTCTTCCTTTATTTCAGCCTAACAGCCTGGAATCGAAATTGGGAGATTCGATTCCACCATATATTTTAGCTTATTATTCAGAAAAAAATTATTAAAAGAAAACAATACTTAATTAAGGGATCTAATCAGTATAGCATCTTGATTCCGATTGATTCCAGCTTGACTAAAATTTTCTTTGTATGATGTCACGTCATAGTATATTTGATTCTCTTTGAAAGATCACAAAGTATGATATTATTAATGTGTATGATATCATTGCTTATCAATTCAAGATTAATCTGGTACATTGATTGGATACATGCTCAGTTCATACGAATCCAGATCGATTAAAACCATTATTGCTATTTGCTTGCAACTGGCTTTAAGGAACTTATTACTAGGCCCAACACAGATTGAGGCCCATATATTAGATAAAAATATTGTTTCTTGTGTAATTTAAATTAGCACAATAGTTATTACCCAATTAATGTCTTGCATATGTCTGTGCTTTCAGTTACTGGTCAACAATATAAATTTTTAACATTATAGGGAAAAAGCTGAGATGATGAAAAGCAGAATCGCTATCACAAATTGCAAATTAGTTAACCTTGTAAAGTTGTAATTTGTGGTCAAATCTTACTTGTCGATAAACATCTATGCACAACGTTACTACATACATCTTTGTGCACAAAAAATGGAACCATTGCTTGTTTCTTTCTAGTTTTTTAACACTTTCACTCTATGGAAAATATTAAATATATACCAATTCTTTTTAAATTTTAATAGCGATGCATCTTAGGCATCTACGTGTATGCATATGATTTTCCAATCAGATGGTGCATAGTTACCATGTAGAAACCATCTAAGGATGTATAAGATGTATCTAGACGAATTTCTCATAAGATAAATGAGAAATTATATCAATTTTCTAGCTGTCCTTTAATTCTCCATTTTATTAACAAAATGGTATTATTTTAGATAGATATCATTTTAGATTATTATCCAATAGCTAGCCATCTAAGGTGACTCCCCACTTATTATACGTGTATCCCACCTATGTACAACGCGTAAGCCATAAGAAATTAAGAATTCTTGCTCTCTCTCTCTCTACCTACAAACTTCCATTAACGGTCTAAATGTAACCTTCAAGCTACCTCTCTCTCTACCAACTTCCATTAGCGGTCTCAAGTAACCCCCAAGCTACCTCCACAGTGATCTTTATTTGGTACACCAAAATGCCAAATTCACAACATTGCTTCAATTGCACTAAAATGAAGCCATGTAAGTGCAAAGGATTGATCAGCCTTTTCAAAGGCCGGCCGTTTTCCAAGTTCTTCAAGTACTTGCGCCGCTCCGCACAAAGGAGGAGGAGGTCTTCTAGAAGATTCCGGTCGGTGCATGCCGTTTTCTGGCCATTGATGTCCATGAGGTCAGAAGATAGAGAACGCAATGCCGAGCATCCTAGCTTAACCTTGACTGAGACGGAGATCGAGTCCGAGATAGTTCTTCGACCACAACCAATTGAACAAACTCCTCTGACCTCTTCCACAAAGGTTGAACCTACTCCTCTTCCTACCACCTCCTCTTACACAAAAATTGAATCACATCCTCCTCCTGCCACCTCATCTTACACAAAAACTGAATCAAATCCTCCTGCCACCTCTTCTTACACAAAAACTGAATCAAATCTTCCTCCTACCACCTCTTCTTACACAAAAACTGAATCAAATCCTCCTCCTACCATCTCATCTTACACAAAAACAGAATCAAATCCTCCTCCTACCAACTCTTCTTGCACAAAAACTGAATTAAATCCTCCTCTTACCGCCTCCGCTTATACAAAAACTGAATCAAGCCTTCCTCCTTCCACCTCTAACACAAAAATTGAACCAGCTGGTCCTCTCACCTCCTCTCAAGCAAAACTTGAAATGACTCCTCATCCTCGCACATCTTCTTACACAAAACGCAAACAGGCTCGTCCTACTCTCGTCTCTTCTTATAACAAAATGGCAGCACAGATAAAGAAGGTCGAAGAAAAGAACACGATTGAAGATGATGAGGTGCAGAAAGCATGTAGAAACTTCGAGAAGTATATAATGGAGATGATTTTGGAGGAGAGAAAAGTTAGAGATTTGTTGGATGTAGAGGAGCTCATGTACTGCATGGACAAGTTGCAAGCACCAGCTTTCATTGAGTTGGTTTGCACCTTCTATGGTGAGCTCTGTGTGGATCTGTTCTCAAACAGCGGCGATCAGCCAGTGCTTGAGGCTGGTGCCAACTAGTTAATTGTCCTTTTTCACATTAAAATCTGATTGGAATGACAGTTTGTGCATTGGAATGCATTTCTTGATTGAGGAAATCCTAACAATTCTTTGAATTATTTTTTTAAGATGAGCACACATAATACATTAGAACCTTTGTTGTTTGGTGTTTTACACTTCCAATTTTGTATAGTTTATTTGTGTGCTATTGTTTGGAGATGAGAGGAAGCAGATGGTGCATTAGGGATTGATAAAAGAGCGGTCTCAGTATTTGAGGATTGAGATTCATTCTTTTTGTTTTCTTTCTTTTTAACCCATTTGAGGTTCTTATCTTGGATGATATGGTACTATGTACCGCATGTAATTCTGTAATTACTTATTTTTCATGATTCAGTTGGACATACCATTCTTTTTCATATTCTATTTATTTAAAGAAAAAATATTATAGTATTTTTGTCTCAATTTTTTTTAGATATCATGTCAGTGGCTGCCAAGTGGCTTTCAAATTTATTTACTGAAAATATTGGATCAGCACCCTCTGCATCTTTGATCCGAATCGTCCGATCTAATTTCGACGGTTAAGATTAGCTTATAGCACGAATTTTGACAAATCTCGATATTAATGACGAACATCCATCATTGATCGGACTGTTCGGATCAAAGGACTGACCTCAAAATATTACCAACGAAGAATCAGAGAGGAAAGATAATAGTCCAAGGTAGGCCTTGATTAGCATTGTACTGAAGCCTGGCCTTTTAAGAGCCCAATAATATTTAGACCTAACTGGATTGCTCCTAATTTTTCCCTACCATTTTTAATTTTTATTTTATTTTTTTTAAATAAGTGGGTGAAAACCCACCTCTTTTCATTAAACTGAAAAGCCCAACAATATACAAACAGATCAATGTTTATAAACCACAAAAGACTCGGCACTGGTATCAACCACAATGTACCAGTGCCCCCATTATTATCTAATTCCTTTTTTCTCTAAAAACCTCTGAATCCTCTCAAAATTAGGGCAATAGCAGTAAAAAACGGACAGCAGTACAAGTCTTCTTCTAAGTAGCATAAATCACCATATTGCCTCTTGTATCCTCTGCCAACCCTCCTTTGACATCTTCCAACATTGGAACTGGCTTCACCTTCAACTGCTCAGCATCTCCATACTCCTGCCTGAAATCGGCTATCTCCACCTCTTCTCCAGTACCTTCATTCTCCATGAGCTGTGCCATCATTGTGTCTTCTCCAGGCCATAGACGCCAGATATCCTCCCTATCTGTTTCTTTCCACATACCAGACCAATAATGAACCAAATTCTTGATATCTGCAATCATTTTCCTAAAAGAGTGAGGTCTGATATTATTGAAACTACACTCATTTCTACATTTCCATATAGTCCAAAGTATGGCTGTGCACCAGTATCTGTAAGGAAGTTGTTTATCCAACTGAGTTTCACAAATCAAGAGATCCTCAATCTTGCCTGGCACATTATTAATATGTAGATATCTATGGAACCATTCCCATATTCTCACACTGTAAATTCATTTGAACATTAAGTGATCTACAGTTTCAAGATTAGGGCAGTAATTACATCTAGGATTACCTTCCCAACCTCTAATAACCAGATTATCTCTAGTGAGTATTCTCCTCTTGCTAAGCAGCCATAAGAACATCTGGATTTTAAGAGGAATTTTCATATTCCAAATGAAATTCTTACATCTAACTACTCCCCCATTTTCTAGCCAATTGTACATCTGTTTAGTGGAAAAAGTATCTTTCCCAGAGTGCATCCAAATTATCTTATCAGATGAACTTGCAAGAGGTAAATATCGTAAAGCTAATTGTATCAAGGAATCAAACTCAGTTATTTGTACCCTACTAAGTTGTCGTTTAAATGTAAGATATCTCATATTTTCTTTTAAGGCCTTGTTAACTGTAATTTTAGGATCAGAACATATCTGATATAAAGAAGGGTATAGAATTTTAAAAGATAAACCCTGGTGCCACGCTTCTTCCCAAAATTTAACTGACTGACCATTACCAACTTCATAAGTGCAGTTAATATCAACTATCTGTTTCAAATCAATGATCTTTTTCCAAAAATGTGATTTAATACCATCTATACCAAAAATACCATATTTAGTGATTATCATCTGTTTCCACCAACCTTTTGATCTATGATCTCTTAATTTCCAATACCATTTGGCCAATAAAGCATTATTCATTGTTCTCAGATTCTTAATTCCTACTCCTCCTTGCTCAAAACTACTACAGACAGTATTCCAATTTACTAAATGATACTTTTTCTTGTTGCACCCATCCCATAAGAATTTAGACCTTATCCTATCTATCTTTTTTTGTACCTCTACAGGCATATGGTATACAGGGAGCATATAAATTGCAAGCGAGGAAAGCACACTTTTGATGAGGGTAATCTTGCCTCCATAAGATAAAAAGTTGCCTTTTCATCCCAATAAACTATGCTGAAATTTATCTAAGATCATATTCCAATCAGAGTTACACAATTTCTTCCAATGAATTGGTACCCCAAATAAAGAAGAGGAAATTGTGCAACCTGACAACCAAAAAGCTGGGCTAGCCTATTAGCTTTATCTTCACTAATATTTATAGCATATAATTCACTTTTGTGAAAATTGATCCTCATACCTGATATAGCCTCAAAACCGATGAAGATCCATTTGATATTTTGCACCATACTCTCATCTGCTTGACAAAATATAATCGTGTCATCTGCATAGTGAAGATTGACTATAGCATGATCGTTATCTACTGGAATCCCTAATCCTTTAATATATTTATTATCTCTAGCTTTTTTGATCATCTAATTCAAACTATCTGCTACTAGATTAAACAAAAGGGGGGAAATAGAATCCCCTTGTTTCAACCCCCTTTTAACCTCAAAGTATCTAGTAAGTCTGCCAGACTGCCATTAATATTTATGCATACAAATCCTCCGATCAACAGACTCTTAATCCAAAGTATCCATTTCTCATGAAAACCTCTACTTTGTAACAATTCAAACAGAAATTGCCAATTAACCCTATCGTAAGCTTTTTCTAAATCTATTTTTAAAACAATTCCTTCCTCTTTGGATCTCTTAGTGGAATGCAAAATTTCATTGGCACATACTACATTATCCAAAATGAATCTATCTTGTATAAAGGCAGCTTGAGAAGGATCAATAAGTCTATCAATAATAGCTGCTAACCTACTTGTGAGTACTTTTGTAATCCATTTGTAAATGCAGTTGATGAGGCTTATTGGTCTATAATGTTTTATCTCCATAGCATTTTTTTTTCTTTGGAATAAGTTTGATTATAGCTCTATTTAATTTTGCTACATCTAATCTGTTAGCATAAAAGGCCTCAAAAATATGCATCACATCAGATTTTATGATATCCCAATTTTTTTATAGAAATAAAAGCTCATACCATCTGGCCCTGGTGTTTTTTCTGATGCAGAATCCAACAAAGCCTTTTTAATCTCATCAAAAGTAAATGGCTCTATCAGTCTGAGATTTTCCATATCTGTCAATTTTTTATCCTCATTCCAAAAATCAGATTGGAGAGCTGCAATCTTGTCTCCAGAAACCCCAAATAGATCTACATAGAAATTGACAATATGAGATTCAATATCTGTAATTGAATTGGTATAACAATCATCTATATTTAGTCCCAAAATCAGATTTTTTTTGTTTTCTAATAGTTGCTATCTTATGGAAACATTTGGTGTTGTTATCCCCCTCTAGTAACCATCTAAGTTTGCATCTTTGATGCCAATATATTTGTTCATTGTCATAAATTTCATCTAGATCCCTCAAATGATCATTAAAATTGATGTTCTCCTCATCAGTCCAATCCCTACTTTCTTGTATTCTATTCAAATCATCTAAAACTTTCAAATGTGCATGCTTTTTCCTTTTTATCTCTCCATAATAATTTTTAACCCATCCTTTTATTTTCCTTCTAAGTTGTTTACTATTTTCCCCCCACTGTCTAGCAATCTCAAAATCAGAGTTAACTTTGTTCCACCATCTAGGAAGCAATCTCAAGAAATCATCATTATCACACCATGTTTTGTCTATTCTAAAAATCTGATTATGTTCTAGATCCCCTCCGGTGCTATCTAAGATAAGAGGTGAGTGATCTGATTTAAATCTAACCAAGGCTGTAACCATGGCTTTGTTGTAATGCCCATCCCAATCATGTGAACAAAAAAACCTGTCTAATAAAGCCAAACATGATTTTTCTCTCATACTTGACCAAGTAAATCTTTGTCCAACCAAAGGATATTCAATAAGATCTAAATCATTGATGAGTTTATTAAAATTTCAGGCACCAGAAATATTAAAATGATTACCATTCTTTTCAAAATGAAATCTAAGAGAATTGAAATCTCCCAACATCATCCAAGGACCATTCCAAAGAGATCTAAGATAAGTAAGCTCTTTATAAAAGAGTTTTTTAAGTCTATATTTTGTGGGCCCATATACCACAGTTAAGCCAAAAACAAATTGATCTTTCCGATCTTCTAGCAAAACTGAAATCGTAAAATCTGCTTTCAAATCTCTGATCAGTTTATATTTTTCAGAGTCAAAAGCTAGAAGAATACCTCCAGCAGACCCTTTTGCTGGCAACCAAACTTTATCAAACTTTTCTGCTAAAAAGGAATTAAGAATCCTCCTAGAAATTGTAATCATTTTAGTTTCTTGTAGTCCTATAATGTCACATTTATTATCTCTAATCAGTTCTGCTAAATATCTTCTTTAAGTAGGTTTTCTCAACCCTCTCACATTCCAAGAAAGAACTTTCATCATTTGATAACTAGTTTAACCCCAGCTATGATCTTATCTACCCTATCCTTTTTCTCTTTTTCAGTTCTTAAAAATCTAGGACCATTCTGCATTTTAAATTCCATCTCCTCTACTGTAGATACAAATTGTTGTTTGGATAAAGTTCTAAGGAATTGCACTATATCTAAACTTTCATTAACTGTATCCGCTAACAGAATCCCACAACAATAAAAAAGTTTTAACTCTTCTGAATCTGTCAACTCAGAAAAAGGAAATTTATCTAAGGGATTGGTTTTACCTTTTGGTATGATTTCTAGATTTCTTTCTTTCATCCTCTGAACTGCCTTATCTTGAATTGCCTTCTCAGGATTGAGCAATTTTTGTCTGAGACTCTGCCTAGTACCACCGGTCAATATCTTCTAAATCGGCTGCATCTCCTCTTGGATCAGTTCAGGTTCTTGATAAATCACCATTTGTTTGTCCTGATTGATTGGCACTGCCATCCTAGACCTCTCCTTCGTCTCATCTTCATTCTCATCTCCTAGTTCCATGACTCTTGTGACACCTATTTCAGAGTAAGTGTTAACACCTTTCAAGTTTACATTGTTTCTT
The DNA here is from genome assembly GCA_028095005.1 of Rhynchospora pubera. Lineage (NCBI taxonomy): Eukaryota > Viridiplantae > Streptophyta > Magnoliopsida > Poales > Cyperaceae > Rhynchospora > Rhynchospora pubera. The sequence continues at coordinate 148,010,055 of CM051462.1, read as the reverse complement.
TTTGCACTTGAACTGTCCTTCTCATTCTGAGCACTGAAGCCATCTGCGCCTTTGTGACCTATGACTGTCTGCAACATACTGTCTGCTTCCTCCTCCATCACTATGTGTTCTGCTGCTTCAACCTCCTCGTCTGAACTTACTTGATCTACTAGCTGATGAGTAGGCACTTCTTTTTCATGTTCTGCCACCTCCCTCACTTTTCTCTCATAGTTGGTGTGTTTCTCCTTTCTTCATCCTCTAACAGATTCTCATCATCTGCCGTCTCATCATCTACATCCATACCTCCTTCCTCATTTCTCTGATTTTCTCCATCTCCCGCTCCTGATCCCTGTCCAACCTGATCATCTCTTCTCAACCACATCCTTCTTCTTTTTAAACCACCAACTCTTCCTCCTCCAGGGCCATCAATTACAAACCTAACTGGTTTCCAGCACCAATCACCTCTATCATTTCTAAAAATGGCCTTACCAGTAGGAGGAATGTCAGATTGCTCAGGAACTCCTATGCGTATCTTAGCCTCTTCAAACATTTTTAGTTTTTATTGTTATACTTACGTAAACTTTTTTTTATTATTAATGGAAAATTGTCAGCATTCGCTGACCCTAAAAAAAAATACCATTTATAGAAGTGCGTTGTAAGTTTTTTTTTTTATTTACCTCCGTAATAGTGATAGCCGTAAAAATTGTACAAAATTTTGTAGTTTATTGAACCACTAGTCCACTAACGTAATATTTATCCGTCCAAACCATGCTTGTGGCATCCACACAAAATGTCTCATCTTGTGTTGTTATGGTCAATTATTGTTGTAGGCTTGTAGTATATATACGGAATTGCTTAGGACCATCCTTCAGATTCTATCATCCCATCATCCTCACGCGTACGTAACTAACTCCTCCCTCACGCATACACTCTCTCTCCTTCCCCTCCTCCGTACACTATCTCCCGCCCCTGTCCCCTCCTCCCTCCCACGTACGCCGTCCCCCCTCCTCCCTCCTACATACGCCGTCCCCCCTCCCCCTCCTCCCTCCCATGTACACCGTCCCCCCCATCCTTCTCCTCTTCCTCCTACACACTTCATAACTATTGAAGTTAATATATTTAAATGTTGAAGGCAATATAGTAATTGTTGAAGTTAATATATGTACTGTTGAAGTTATATATGTAATTGTTAAAGTTAATATGTTATATATGTAACTGTTGAAGTTAATATATATAACTGTTGAAGTTATATGTGTAACTGTTGAAGTTATATATGTAGCTGTTGAAACTATATATGTAACTATTGAAGTTAATATGTTATATATGTAACTGTTGAATTTAATATATATAACTGTTGAAGTTAATATATATAATTGTTGAACTAGGCATATTTAAATGTTGAAGGTAATATTTGAAGTGGGCATATTTAAATTATTGAAGTTGACATATATATTAGCTTCAACAGTTATATATATTAACTTCAACAGTTATATATATTAACTTCAACAATTATAATCAATATATAGTGTCTGTGAGAGAGGGGAGCGGGAGGGAGAGCGTACGCAGGAGGAATGGGAGGGAGGACGAGCGTACGCAGCAGGGAGGGAAACAGAGTGATTTCCAAAAATAGAAAACGCGTAGAGTCAAAAATAAAAAAACGCGTGAGGATGATGGAGATGATGAATATCGGAAATGATCCTTATCATCCCTGGTATATATAGTAAGGCACTAAGGCAACTTTGCTCCGTCATAGCAAAAGATCTGTTGCGTGATGACAGGCGTATAATTGTTGGTATAAGTTGTTTTAGGGAAGTCCGTTCTTGACACTCAATTATTGTATTTGGTTGAATGAAGTTTAAAACTTGATTTTAGTGCAATTAGGTCCCTCAACTCTGCACTCGAGTCCATTAAACTTCTGAATTTAGTTTGGTTCAATTAATTTGTCTGACATTTCAAATTTGTTCTAGTGATGGCCCTTCAAAAAAAAAAATTTCTGCTGATTAAGAACATTTTCAAACCTGTCTCTGGCAGAGCACGCATAAAGGAGATTCCAAAAGATGATGACTTAATTTGGCTTCTATCTGAAAGCATGCATCTGTTGTAGGGGGTGTAATGATATTCACACAAAAAGAATTGTTGTAGGGTGTAAAATGTTATATTTGTTTCTGCATTTTATTGCATATATATGGATATTAATACAGACTTTAATTACATCGGTTGTTAAATTTAAAATCCAATTTGCCCAAACGAATACGGAATATATAACTGACATTTATAGGAAGGTCATTCAACAGATACCATTAACAAATACACAATATAATAAAAAAAAAGGTTTAATATAGTATAATAAAAATTCTAAATAAAAAGTTGATACCTGCATATATTGTTTGAAATTCATGATAAATAACAAACATACAAAATGTTGATACATTTCAAATAGGAAAAAAAAATAAATTTTTTTAGACAATTTAATATCCCTGGTAAAAGAAAAACAACCAATTAATAACAATATATAATATCGTATATCGAACTCCTCGCGCGCGTGTTTGTTATTGGATGCAGGTTTGATATTCAGATATTCACATCTTTTCCTTAAAAGAAAACAACAAACTAATTAGCTACATTATTTATCATTTATGTGTATATAGATACGGAATTTATAAATACAAATTTGTATGGGTAATTATGATTACACAGAGATACAGACTAAAAAAAAGTAGTTCAGGCCTTCAGGGGCATAAAAGCAAATCACCAAAATTCCTTGTGCGGGGCCTAAAACAAGCAAATAATGGAACAACACAACATGGGAGTATGGGACCAATTACCCACCATATCCAGATACAGGCCATTTATGGTGGTCTAGTCAATCCGGATTCGCTGTTGCCCGACACACGGTGTAGCACACTACGAGCCGTCTGATTTTGATCGGACGGTTCACTTTTTACGGACCTATCAATCTAGGTTACATGCACGGGACTCCCTTGTCCATTGAATCTTGATCAGACGGCCAGTATGCCGCGCTACACCATGTATCGCGCGACAGCGGATCTCAATTTGTGGTCTAGTGGGTCGGTTTGGATTGCAACTGTTTGAACTTTGAAGTTTGAAGACAAACGTGGCATTTTGCGCATAAAATTATACAAATCTGAAATCCCCAGCTCCTGTGTCAAAATTAAATATGGCTTTTCTCTTGTTGTGTCCTACTTTTCGGTGCTTTTCTTTTTGTTTGTAATGCAAAGAAATATACATATATAAAAAAAGGGCATCATGCATAGTTAATAGTTTGGTAGTGTACTCTCGAATCTCGATTGTTCTTAAAGTCGAATTTGATAATATGGCCATCAAGGAATCGGAAGGTACAGCTCATTTGCAACCGAACAAAATTTATTAGACAGTCCAAGAAGATTTGAACAGTTTCGTTCAAATTCAACGGTTATAGCAAAATCCAAATTCCGTTACTTCATATATTGGCCATAATTAATGTGGTTTAAACAGCATCCGAACTCCGAAGCATAAGATTTAATCTTATTAACAGAAAGATTAGAGTTAAACAGTCATTTTAATAGGTAGCCTAACTGTGTCTCTATACCTATCGTATATATATACAATTAGTTCTTTACAGTTAAAAAATATCTTAGTGAACATAATTAGGTTGGTGGTGGGCGGACTTATTTGGCAATTTGACACGACTTTGAAACTCACAAAAAAGTTAAAAAAAAAAAACTATAATATATAAATGTATATGTTGCAATTCTATATATGTAGGCTAGTCATCAGTCAATGTCGAAAAAATTTCAAATACCTTTCATAGATTCTGATAGATAATTACTTACTTTTAAACTCGTGCCAATTTTCTTCATGATTTTCGTTTCTCGATTTTACATGATGTTGATATCGATCATGATGAATTTAAATTGTCATTTTTATAAAGGAAATTTCTACAGCGGATAAGCCATGGTTCGTAAATTAATCATGATCATTCGAATTTTAGATAACTAATAAATAGAAAAATTACATACATACCATGATTTCTGGAATCATTTTTAAAGTGATATTGAGAAAAAATCAGTTATTTGAAGGTGTCTTCCTCTCGCTTTTTGAATATTTCTTTTCTTTTTTTTTAAAAAAAAAAGGTGCAATGACTCTTGGAAGAGAGAGAACAAATGAATTAAGTGCTATTCGATACAAAGGGTTGTCAAAGATTAACAGGATAAAATAAAATATAACATCTTTTTAGGGCAATTGGGGATATTGATTGATGACTCATCTCTCTACTTCGTTCACATAGTACTATTCTACTTCTATATCATTAAGTTATGAAAAAGATAGCGCACTGGTGTTATGATTGTAAAACTGTTGATGTTCAGCTCTTAATTTTTTTTTAAGAATGAAAATCTAATATTTCTATAATGCATGCCCTGTTCGTTGTGCAAAGTAAAATTAATTGTTTTGAGTTTTCAATTAGAATTTGGAATTTTAACAAAGTCGAATGCCATCATGGGCTCATGGCAATGGTTTTTCTTTCGATTTTATTTATAGTTTTAAAGTAAGTCCAAGCAATGATATTCGGCAAGTTCTAGAACTTTCTAATATGATTTGTCATTTCACACACTTTATTTTTAGCATAAGTAAATGGGTTCGCTTTTTAATCGCTCCCAATTGTCAGGAGACGTGATTATAGACGTCAGATTTCTAAAAGTCGATCGAAAAAAATAGAAGTACTGACGTAAACACGTACTGAAATATGTGAAAACTTAATAGAGTAATTAAATTGTTAATGGGTTACATAAATTCAGCTTGAGCAGAACCTTCCAATGGCTAGGAAAGAGTGCGGTTTAGACTGATACAAGTGTCCAACGCCAGAAGAGAATAAGGTAGGAAGAAGGAAGAAGGGAAGAAATTTATTGGGAAGGGATAAATTTATTGGGAAGTGTGTAACTTTTTGTGAAGAGTTTGAATGGTTAGAAATAAATTTATTGGTAAAAAGTGGTTATTCCTTATTCCGGGAAGAAACATCCAAACGGAGCCGAGATTTCCAAAACATGATTCGTATCATGAAGTGGTCAATCAATTTTAATTTGTTGTCAAAAGAGAATAATATATTATAGAAGTACAAGTATACAACTGTCGAACGTCGGTAGATCATCTTATTCTCATTTGATTACGAACAAAAAAAATCTGCATTAAAAATTTTCAAATAAATACAGGTAAGGATAATATTATTTTATATTTCTTTCAATCTTTTCTAAGAGCTTCCCGATTCAATGATTTGGCAGCTCATTTATTAAGTTTTTTTCCGAACGTTATATATTTGTAAAAAAAAAAAAAGGAAAAGCATAAGATATTTGGCAAAATATTCATTGGATAAAGGAAAAAAAATAGGAAATAAGATGAGAGGATACGGAAAAGTGGGAAGGTCGAATAAAAATTCGATGAAAGAATGATATTTTCGGAATAAAAGAAGTTACGATTTAAAAGAACAAAATTAAATCAAAAAATTGAGTGACTAGCTTGCATGGCTACAAAACAAAGGAGAAAAAACAAAACGGCCTTAATTAGTATTTTATAAAAAGGAAAGATGAAAAATAAAAAAGCAAAACAGAAACGATAATTAATTAAGGAGAAAAAAGAGGTGAATTTTTTTGGGTAAGTGAAATAAAATTAAAACGTTACAGATAATACATAATTAAATAATTTGTACTAGTGAAGTTAATAGATAAAAATAAGCTGGATAAAAAAACATACTGTTATGTGCTATATTGCAAGTGAGGAGTGATGATAAAAATGTACAAACTTTAAGTACTTGTCTTGCATATGGAAAGTGAGTTAATAAAAATTAAATAGATATTAAATCAATTTAAACTATTGGTATTTAATATAATACTAATGAAATAGATGAAAATAAATCTTATTAAAAAAAATAAGAAAGTCCTTATCTTTTATCAAATCAAAATAATATTTCATCAAGAATATTGAAATTCTCTCTATATACTATGTTAGCAAGTGAAGTGTGAGAGTAAGAAGTGTCAAAAAGAATATTTCATGCATTTAAGACCATTTTAACTTTACTTAAATTCGATTTCGAAAATCTATAAAATTCGCTTTGGTTAAGTATTAAAATGTCTTTAAACACTTATATTTTCTCGCGCTTCTAGCCAAACAAGGACTAAGATCTTATTGGATATCATAATTTTGTGTGACAAGTTATTTTTTGTATCAATACAAAATAAATGAAATACATGAACATTAGACTGTTCGGATTTTCTATTACATTTGATCGGAGCCAGACATATACAAAAAGATATTTTTAATGGAACTTCCAAATTAAGTTTCAACATTGTATTACTCCGCAATTGCAAAAAAATGGTATATTATACAGAATATTAATATTATATTCGAGCATTCGAAATCTGGTCTGGTTGTAGAAGTTAACATCCACGACTTGGCTTCTTAATTTCTACGTCGGAGTGGGAAACAAGCATTACCCAAATCTGAACAAATCATTACCAAATTGAACATATGATTTGGAAAAATATTGTTAATTCTAGCTAACTATCAACGCGCCTACTTTTATCTCATAGTCATTACAGTTGAGTCTCAACTACTGTCCTGATTGATATAAACCCAAAAACATAATCAAAGTGAAACGACTTCTTTTTTTTTTCCCCAGTATGATTATGAAGCGAACTGCTGTACAAGATAAAAACAAGCAACTTGTTGTGTGCGTCTGGTTCAAAATATTGTCAAAATAGTATGTGTTTGCCACTGATGCATTCAGCTGAGCTAATTAACTGATATTCCTTAAAAAGAATGCATGTCCAATTTTTTACAAAATGATGTATTCATTTAACTGCTACTCTCCATTTGACTGATGTGTGAGCTCAGGCAAAAATTTATTCAATGATTGTTATCACTCATATAAAACGATTTGGACACTATTAAATATTAATTATAAAAAATGCGAGAGAAGATTCGAGATCCATTACAATAGCTTCTAAATTGAAATGTTAACATTAAGATTATAATATGTACGATAACTATAGCTGCATGAACAATAATAATTGATCAAAGGTTTAGTTCTTATCAACTAATAAAATTTTGTAATGATTCATATTTTACTCAAAAGATATAGTAAAAAACACTGCATAGAATTTCAAAATCCATAAATATGCAAAGCCAATATTATGTCTAAAGTTTTTCTCCATTTAATTTGATTTATAATTAAACATTTAATTCTCTACGAGAAATATTCTAATATCATAAAATTATATAATATTAAAAATATTAAAAGTTTAAAACCTTCCTAGGTTACTAGATAGATAAATTGGCAAATAAAGCCAATCTGAACGGTCCATCCCACGAAAAATTCCTTTCTCGACATAACACTCGTGATTTCTCATCGGCCTGATGCCTAGGAAGGGCCCCACTCAATTGTCGACACGACTCGATTCGTTGGGTATTGCCGTATTGGGCTACTATTAATAGTTTAATACAGTACAAATTGATTGGACGGACCTTGAGATCTCAATCTAACGGTTTATATCTGTTCGCACGGTCGGACTATAAAACTAGAACTGGAGGGATAAAATCACCAGTTCTCACGCACTTGTCTAGCCTCCACTATCTTTTTCTTTTGCAAAGCAATAGGAAAGAAAATAATATTTTTCTCCGTTAAACCCGGGTTTGAAGCTGGAACTCAATTTTGTTACATTGCTACCAAAATATTCAGCAACACCTAACAAATTCAACATTTATTTGTTTATTTATTGACGCATTCCCGCCTCTGTTTCTGATTTTGCTACCTTCTCTTCTGTTCTATTATCTCCCCCATTAATTTTCTCAATTCAAACCAACTAAATCTTCCTTCTTTAGTAGACATCAGTTGATGTTATGAGATAAGATAGTGTTTCATCAAATTGGTTCTCCATTATTGAACCACCAATCTAGACAGCGAGATCTTCTAAAAGATATTGTGGAAACTTCGAGCATTTAATTTGGGTAAGATAAAATATTCGATATTTCGTTACCACCCATTTGATGTATTAACAAATGTCTTTGTTTAGTTTAATAAAGATTCGATTTTAAGGTTCTTATTGTTCCAAAGCATCATTGTTTCTCTTTTAAAAATGCTTAGTGGGGACATACAATCTCTTTCTAGCTTACTGTTCTTCACATTTTAGAAAGAAAAGAGAAAAAAAAAAAGAGATTATGATTTGGAGAAGACATGGGAGAAGACGTCACTAGTAGTTTATTTGTTTAGTAGTGGTGGTAGGCAGTTTCCCTCCAATCCAATCCAACCTCCCCTAGCTATCACAAATTTTGTACTTTTTTGCAATTAAATGGGATTTTGGACCCAGAGCTCTCTCTTTCTCTCTAGTTTCCTTTATCTTTCACGCGTTCGGTGAGTTTGGTGTGTTCAAAAGATTCCAAACTGCCTTTCTATCTCTCTGTTTTCGTGTCTTATCCTGGGGAGAGCGTTCTGTAGTTTTTAGTACTTATTTTTTTAGTTTTTTTTTTTCTGGATATGTACCAACTTTTATGTTACATTTGATTTAACTGTAGGTTGGTAATAATTGAATAAATGCATGTGTACAAGTAGTTGTGGTTGGCAGGGATGAGAAAGAATGAGAGCATGTTAAGAGCATTTGCCTCTCACGTGGCTTTGCTTCCTTCCTTTGCATCTCACTAATTAATTGCAGTACAACCAGGGTCCCTCTCTCTTTTATTTCCCTTTTTTCTCTCCTCTTCCCTCTTCTCTCCTTTTGTCACTCATCTCCTCTTTTGTATGTCCACATTATAGAACCAATTCTAGCTGGTATGCTCAAAATCTCTTTCTTTTGATTTTAAACAAGTCCATTTATTCTTGATTTTGTCTTTTCATTGCTTTAATTACAATACTAAGTTGAAAACAAAAGGTCTGCATTTGATTATTGTTCCTTTTTCATGTGGGTCTTTGCAGTTCAAACTTCAAAGGAAGAAGCTTTGTGAGAACTGAGAAGTGGCAATAAAAAATTATGTTTTGATTGATATAATAGCTATAACTTCAAGATGGACCCGGAGTGTGCGAATTTCGCTAAAGATCGAAAGGTGAGCTAATTACTTTTTAAGTTATCCTTTCTATTTGGTTCAATCTTACGAGGAAATTATTATTAGTGGTAGCGTTCATTTTCTCTTATTCCCTCAAAATGTTCCTTTTTCGCCAAAAAATTAGTCTTCATTTTCTTTTAAGCCCTCAAAATGTTCATTGTTTGCTTTTTATTATCTTTTGAGCAGCGGTCTGTGTTATTGACCTTTAGTTAGGTAGTATTAATAACTAATTCATCCAATTTAATCAAAATTGTTCTGGTTAGTCTTTAGCATATTTTCTAAGAAAAATATACAGAATACTTGGTCAGTTCAGTGTTTATACTAGCGCATTATATCAATTTATTTTCGCGTCTAATTTGTTTTGTCCTTCATATATTATTTAGAAGGATTCATGGCGAACAACCTTATTATTAGCTTATCAGAGCCTGGGAGTAGTATATGGCGATTTGAGCATTTCTCCTCTGTATGTCTACAAGAGTACATTTGCCGAAGATATTACACATTCTGAGACAAATGAAGAGGTTTATGGCGTTCTTTCCTTTGTGTTTTGGACCTTGACACTCATACCCCTCTTCAAGTATGTATTCATAGTTCTTCGTGCCGACGACAATGGTGAAGGTAAATTTAATTTTGAAATATGTATTACTTTGCTTGATTGTGACATACATACATCCCTATGTGTAACACTCCAAATATCAGATTTACATAGAATAGGGCACAAACTGTCCCTTATTGAAATTTATCGTCTGTTTCCCTTCTTAAAATTTGGAGATAAAAATGTTGCCATTGTTGTTATATGCTTTAGAAGGACGTTTAGATTCAATTATTTCTCTTTTAATAGTGGCATCTACTGTACTTCATTCCTAATTGAGGCATGGATAGAATTTTTTTTATTTTGTGTATCGTCTTGCAAATTATTGGCTTTTAAGGGTGTATTTGAATATTACAGGTGGTACATTTGCACTGTATTCATCAATATGTAGGCACACAAATGTGTGTCTCCTGCCAAACCGCCAGGTTGCAGATGAAGAGCTCTCCACTTACAAATTGGAGTACCCAAAAGAAACGGAGCGATCATCTCGCATCAAGACTTGGCTTGAGAAACACAAGAATCTGCACACAGCTCTTTTAGTAGTGGTCATGCTTGGTACATGTATGGTAATCGGAGATGGTGTTCTTACCCCAGCGATCTCCGGTAACCCATTTTTTACCATATCTTATTAAATTAAATCAACGTTAGCTAAATTTACTTCTGTTTCAATTTTTTTCACAATCACCTTTCCTCTTTCATTTCTTAGTTTTTTCGGCTGTGTCGGGGCTTGAGCTGTCCATGTCAAGGAACCATCACGAGTGTAAGATTGTTTTTTCCTTTGTGTACATTGACTGTTCTATTTTCTGTTCTCTACCTGCTAGCCCAAATTTATCAGTAATTATGCAATATTATGCAAGTGGGCATCAATTCATCCATTGTTTCCTGAACTGTTATCCTAAACTTGGCAATCAGTAGTGCCTCAAGTTCACACTATTAATTATTCTGCAACTCCACGGGCTTCCGGTTACAAACTTTTGAAATACTATGTCAACATAATCCCTTCAAAAACCTCAATTTGATTCAATCTATTTAATTTACTGCTGTTGCTTTTCTAACAAATTCCATTTGCAAATTGCAGATGCTGTTATTCCAATTACGTGCTTCATATTAGTATGTCTCTTTGCACTACAACACTACGGCACTCATCGGGTCGGATTTCTCTTCGCACCAGTAATTCTAGCATGGCTAATATGCATCAGTGCCCTTGGAATCTATAACATCCTCCACTGGAACCCTAGAATCTATCAAGCAATGTCACCATATTACATGTTCAGATTCTTGAAGAAAACAAAGAAATCTGGCTGGATGTCTCTAGGTGGCATTCTGCTTTGCATGACAGGTACAAACAAAAACAAAAACTATCTGAAAGTATTTAAAGAGATGACTATATATGTGAACTAATGGCTTGAGATAAATTGTAGGATCGGAGGCTATGTTTGCTGACCTTGGCCATTTTTCCTATACTGCAATCCAGGTAATATGATTTTTTTTTAGATTTTGCAAACAAGCTCCCATGTCATTCTAAATCGCAGTTTAATTGGTTTTTTTTTCTCCAGAAAATTGAAAAGCATATAATTGTGTACATTTCCTTCTGCAATTTTGACACAGTGGAGATAATTAAATTGAAACGCTAGATCAGATAGATAACATTTTGCACTTTCATTTTTCTAATGTTAATCTATTTTTTTTTCGAAACTTCTATTATGCAGATAGCATTCACATCAATTGTTTACCCAGCTCTTATTCTGGCATACATGGGCCAGGCTGCCTATTTATCAAGGCATCATAAAATCCACTCATCCTACCAAATCGGCTTCTATGTCTCAGTTCCAGGTTCCTTTTTTGTTTCTCTCTTGATAGAGTTCTTACATTGCAAGGTCTCAATTGGAATCATGCTGAAATAACTATTCTTTATTGTCAGGGTAGATCTGAAATTTTGAAATTTTGTGGGGTTGCAAATAAAACCTGTCCCTATAAAACCATCTGCCAAGATTGTTTGATAGCAACTAGTGGCCTTAGAAAATGAACCATTCTACTTATAATGGATAACAACTTATCGTGATGTACTAAAACTTATAACAAAAACTTACACCTGAAAGTGATTTTTCATACAGAAAAATCATCAATTTTAATTTACAATAGTGCCAAAGTATACCTTTAACTTTTGGTTTATTTTATTGTTATAATTTTCTGTAGAAAGTGTGAGGTGGCCAGTATTGCTGGTGGCCATTTTAGCATCGGTAGTTGGTAGCCAAGCAATAATAACAGGGACCTTTTCAATAATAAATCAGAGCCAGTCACTGAGTTGTTTTCCCAGGGTCAAAGTCGTCCATACCTCCAACAAAATTCATGGCCAGATTTACATCCCTGAAATCAACTGGTTACTCATGATTCTCTGCATCGCTGTCACTGTCGGATTTAGAAATACCAAGCATATAAGCAATGCATCAGGTACTTACTATATGGATTACTTTCAATACTCAGTTTATTAAGAGATGGGAATTTACAGTATCATAATTGAAAAGGAAGGCTCTAAATTATGGAGACTAACCCCTAGGTAAAGATCTTGGAAGATAATATAATAGTATACCTGAAGTGGCGCACATTTTTTTCTATTACTTCATTTCTACTTGGCTTCTTTTATGCACAATTAAAAACTAAAAAGCCCCTTGTTACACATTAGGGTATTGTAATCAGATAAATTAAAGATAAACTATATATATTATAAAAAAAGCAGGCAAATCATACCCTTTTGCATGTCATTTTATTTACAGAAATTTTCTTCCTTTTTTATCAGCATTTCTGTTTTAATATTGCAAAAGTAAGATAAGCTATTGTCATGAGGTGACATTTTGTCTACTGAAATATTTATCACCAAGAAAATAGATAAATCTTTTTTTTATTAGAAATGGAAAGGAACAAGTGAAAGTAAGATTTTGTAGGTTCTCTCTGAGTTATAGCCACAGACAAGTCAAATACCATCGTTGACCTATTGGGAATGATTTCATTTATTTTCCATAAAAGCACTACATCAAGGTATCGCCCATTTCACATATTATCCGTGTTTTCGGCCTTGTACAAACTGATTTCGCAGATTCTCCTCACCATCATGTTTTAATAAAATATTGAAATATATAATACTCAGAAACAACTCATTTGGTAGGATAACTTTCTCAAACTGGAAATTATATGTGTTGACCGAATTTTCACACATCCTTTTTTGTTAGAATGGTAGAAATTGCATTTTAGGGGCTAAACTGTTTATTTCAGAGCTTCAGGAGCCAAGACTGAATAAGAACGAGTCTCCTGTTGCATAGACCATTTTTATGTAACGCTTCCTATCGACACATCTAACATAGCTGGATTTTATTTATTTATTCGTTACTGCAGGCCTAGCTGTAATAACTGTCATGCTTGTCACAACATGTCTGACATCACTGGTAATAATTCTGTGCTGGCACAAACCGCCTATACTTGCCTTATGCTTCCTTCTCTTCTTCGGCTCAATTGAGGCTCTCTATTTTTCGGCCTCTCTCATAAAATTTCTCGATGGAGCATGGCTCCCGATTTTGCTTGCTCTAATATTAGTAACCGTCATGTTTACATGGCATTATGCAACCATAAAGAAATACGAGTATGACATACAGAACAAGGTCACGCTTGATTGGTTGCTTGCCTTGGGAGATAAACTGGGGATTGTGCGAGTGCCAGGAATTGGGCTTGTGTATACTGATATAATATCAGGTGTACCAGCTAACTTCTCAAGATTTGTCACGAACTTACCGGCTTTCCATAAAATATTGGTTTTTGTCTGTGTCAAGTGGGTACCGGTGCCATATGTGCCTCCTCCTGAGCGATTCTTGGTGGGTCGGGTCGGACCTCCTAACCACAGGTATGCAAAGAGAATTGTACTGAAGTGTTTATCACAAATACAATCCGACTCCAGATTTTTGGTACCTGCACTGGCTACGACCATCTGGTACCCATTTGTACCTGCTGGGCTGCCACTATGATACATACCAGCACAGTTTGGTACAGGTATACCTTGTCGGGTGTCTAATTAGCTTGAAAAAATTGTCAGGAACCTTGGTTGATACCTATTAAAACATGGTAATGTACAATCACCATCAGCTGCCATGAAAATTAAGGCAGCAGATGTACCTTTTTAAAGAAATAAACAAACAAGGATGCATAATCAAGGCCATTTGATTTTCATCGAACAGTGAAAGTTGAATAATTGTAATTTACTGCCCTTACAATAACTGCTAGTAGCAGATACTAAGTTATGGCTTTTACACCATGCACAGGTCATACCGGTGCATTGTGAGGTATGGGTATCGAGATGTGCACCAAGATGTTGATTCATTCGAGTCAGAACTATTTGACAGCTTATCTGACTTCATAAGACTTGAGGGGTCGAATAAAAGCTCCCAACAAGAACAACCAGAAGATGACTCCAACCTAACAGTAATTGGTTCCTTTAAACGGCCAAGCATAGTTGAGATCGAATCTGATGAAGATTCAATAAAACCGGTACAACAAGAAGTCAAAAAGAAAAAGGTCAGGTTTTTCATAGAGAAGAATAATAGTTATGAAATGGACAAACTGGTACGGGATGAGCTCGAGGAGTTGTATGAGGCTAAAGAATCTGGTATGGCATTCATTTTGGGGCATTCACATGTGCAGACAAAACCTGGGTCATCAGTGTTTAAAAGATTAGCGATTGATTGCGGGTACAACTTCTTGAGGAGGAATTGTAGAGGACCTGATGTGGCGCTTGAAGTGCCACCAGCTTCTCTGCTCGAGGTGGGGATGGTGTATGTTTTGTAAATTTAGTAGAGTTAGGGGGTTATGTCAAAAACTGTCTCTTTGTATCAGAAGAGTGGATGTGTATCCTCTGAGTCTCTGGGGTCCTGTAGAGTGACTGGTGTTTATACGCCATTTCTGGATTAGCAAAGAGACTTGACTTTAATGTTTGTAGAAACAAAAACTAGGTACTATGTTGAAATTTCTCAATACCATTATGGAAGAGAGTTTTTGGAGGAAAGCAAGTTGGATGCTCATTTTAATTAGTTAAGTGAATTGGTGTTACAGCAGCATAATATATGGAATTTGATTGTTTGATTTTGAAGGTAGCCTAAATATTGAAAAGACAGTCTACAGTAGCACAATTCAGATAAAAAAAAAAACTATCTAGTGTTTCAAATAATCTAAAATTGTGACTCCAAATTCTTAATATATGATCATCTAAAAATTATTTAAGTGTTACTTAGCAGCCGCCGCTAAGCTTTCTAAAAAAAATTATTTTAAGTGCTTGATTTTTGTAGAAGGATGAGTTAGCCTATTGGAATTCTTTAACTCACCCTTTTTGTTTTAACAAGCTGTTCAACTAGTGGTTTCCAAACTCTGAGGCAGTATAATGTTGACCTTGGAGAATTATATGTGGTTGATTGGTTATTATGGAGTGCAAAATGCGGCCTATACACAAAAATGGTCCCGACTCTTGACAAAGGTCTATACCACTAACCATCAAAATAAAAGCTCAGGACTGAATTTAAAAATGTCTGAAGTTTAAAGTTCATTTCAAAATTCTACAAGAAAAGCAAAATGCACGGACTTCTATAAAAAAGAAAACAAGGTGCACACAAATGCATCACAGAATCAAAGTTAAAACTTAAAAGAAGTTTATTTCAGATTAATTTTTCTGGTCAATTCCCTAAAACTACCAAAGAGAAAATTAATTAACCTAGTATGAACTGGGAATGTAGACTTTAACATGAGAACGATTCCAACAACGAGCAAAAAAGTTTATAGTGCATTGATCATCTTCTTCATCTCAGCAGATCTCCTAGGGTCAGGGTCGGCTATTGCTCTCTCAGTTAAGACATGCTTTATGCGGCACATTGATTTCTTTACCTACAATTCAACCAGAAAAACAGCACCCAACATTAAAAATAGCACATATTTATTCCTAAAATGCAGACTGAAACCTTGCATTACAAAAGAGTAATTGTTGATTTCTTGCATCACATAACCATGCAAGGGAAGAAAAGAAAATTTAAATAGACAGTAACTTAAGCTTTGTATTTTTGTTGCCACACAAAACTCAAAATTATTAATTTGCTGAGTGTGATTGTTGATTTTCCAAAAGGAAAATAAAACCAAAATCTACCAGACTTTAAAACTCTCGATTAGATGGTTTAAATGAATCCTTAAGAAAGGAATGAAAACAATATCAACAACAACAACAACTAAGCCTTTTGTCCCAAACAAGTTGGGGTAGGCTAGAAATGAAACCCAGCAAGAAGAAGGTGAAGGAATGAAAAAATCAACAAAATCCTTATTAAGAATTGATGCTCTAAGATAAAAGAAGAAAAAAAATATATATATATATATATAGTTTTGAATTCATTAAAAAGTGGTGCTATTGGTTCTCAATAATAAAGTAAGTACATAATGTTTGCTTACATCAACTTGTTTAAATAGACCAGTTTCTGCTGCCTTTAATAGTACATACCAGTTTTGATGCTATACTAGCAGAGACACAGTCACATCCAACACCCATAACATCAAATTGCTAGGATACTAACGATCAATGATGTTGCTATCCACGGTTTACCAAGCCATGCAAGATTATATAATTTAATTTAATTTCTTTTCCAACATGGATTTAAAGCTTGATCTATAGTTAAAAATAAATTTTTGGTTAAACCAATATATCTGACAGATACTTAAAAGTTAGTGCATGTGTAATTTTTGAAAACCAGAAGAATCTAAGCAATTATTAAGGACTGGCCATTTGGTCTTATCATTGGCCCAAGTGCAACTCCAAATCTTCCCAGATGCAATTTTTGAAAGTTTAAATACATTAGATACTTCAAATGGAGATATGTTCATGCAAATTCATGATTGTGAAGAGCTACCTGACAAATTTCCCAAAGATTACCTTAGAGATGCGCTCAGGGTGAGGGAAATAGAGATTCTGTGACTGAAGCATCTGGCGCTGACTCATGAGCATGTTCTTCTCTTTCAACAGCACATACCACAGCTTATGCAAATCATCCCATGATTTCAGCCTAAGCTCGCATGCCTTCCAGCTTCGGCCTGAGATCAGAAGGTAATTCTAAATTTTCTACAAAGAGAGTTGCAACTGTTTTTCTATCTCATTTCCCTTCAGTCCAGATCAGTTTTACAGTCATTCAACCAGATTGGTCTAGAGCAGATAATGGTACTGATAATGAGAGTATATATCAGGTAAACTTGACCCATTATCCGAGAAATAATCAGTTATTACTATCTTAAATGAAAAAATAAATAAATAATAATGCAGTGGTGAGTAATACCATAGATAACAGGTTTCTCATCGTCGGTTCTTCTTTGGACCTCAAAAAGCTCCTCGAGAGGATTGCTTGCTTTCCTTACCGCATCTGCAGCTGTTGCAGATGTAGATGCCTCAGTTTTAGCCGCCGCAAGTAAAAAAGTCCTACTGAGGAATCTTGACATGAACATTCTAGGCGATCTGGAACTGGAAGAGGAGGGAGGAGTTTTGGGGCGAGGTGAAGAGGGAGTCGGAGATCAAAGGATGGATTACTCGACTCGCTACTGGTGAATTGCAATAATCGTGTGTCGTGGCAAACACGGATGTGGTTAGCATCGTGTCGTGTGACTTGTTGACACGGCTTATACATGCAATCGTGTCGTGTCGTGTCGTGTTGAGTGGAGGGAAAGGCCGACACAACACGGAAATTGACACGACACAGTTGGAAACCGTATTGACACGCCACGATACAGTTGTGTCAACCGTGTCGAACCGTGTTAAAAATTTATTTATTTATTTATTTAAAAATAGTTAAATATATTTTAAAATTAGAGATAAAATGATAAAAAATTGTATTAAATTTTATAAATCTGTTATATAGTCGATAAAAAATAATATCATAATAATTCATGATGATACAATATAATAATTAATTAACTATATAATAAATTACTAATTATATAAGATTAATTAGTTGGAAATTTTTAATTATAGTTTTTGTATTATATTTTTATCCTTAAAATTCAAATCATCCTTTGTTTTTATAACATATTAATATTTTTATAATATTTTTTAATTTTAAGTTTTAAAATAAAATAAAATCTTGTTGTGTCGTGTTGTAACCGTGTCGTGTCAAATCGTGTCGTATTGAATCGTGTCGTGTTAAACCTTGTCAATTTTCTAAAAATGTCAACACAATACAGTTTTGACACGATACACCAACACAGTTGTGTCGTGTTGAATCCGTACACGTGGCGTGTCGTGTCGTGGCAACACGGTTAACACGACACGATTTGTAATTCACTACTCGCTACTCGCCAGGTTTGGGTTCGGATGCGGATGCGGGTCCTATCCTTCCTATCCTGATCCGATCTTGAATGGAAATGGAACTCGATTATTCTTGGCATTAGGTGCTAGTGTGCTACGATAGATCGTGTTTCAGCCCGATGAGCAGATTTTTTTGCTGCTTCGAATTTTTAAAATTTTAACCGATAAATATGACAAAGAAAAAATATAAAGAAAAAAATTAATTTGACAAATATATATATCTGGAATGGCGTGAGTTGCACGTGAGGGTTTATTTTACTGTAGTTAGTACATTAACTGATCTGCATTGTCCGTCTGCTATGTTTGATCTCATCCATTCAATCTACAGCTGTAGACACCCCAAAAAGTGTCATTGATTGGAATATTTTTTTAATAACTAAAACATCTAAGAGAATTATATTAAATTATCATATAATTGGTTAAACTCAATCAGTTCCCTACGCAATATAAAGATAAATTTTGGTCACTTGAAAAGTAAATGAAAATTAGTTTCCAACATCTGACTATTTTGTTGTACCATTTCCGTCAAAACTTGTGTACTTTTATTCTTTGCATGTGGCATTTATAAACCTTTTTCAAAACCATATGTTTCTCATAAAATAATAACGTTTAACATTATTGTGTTTTTTAATAGAACCAGTCAAACTCTTTTACAATTCTTGTACTTTGTCAAATAATAAATTAACTAGTACAAGGTACAATTTTGAAAAACACAAGAGAATCATGGATGTTTGTTACAACATATGATTTAGGATCTTTGGTCAGTGCTAAAAAGTTTTTTTTTCCAAACTATAAGCTAACGATTTAAAATCTTGTAGATATTGCAAAACAAGCTTTCGCTAGAAACCTATTTTCAATTATTCTGAGAAGAAAAATTTTGAAAATAATAATAATAATAATAATAATAATAATAATAATCTTCTGAATAAGTCATTTCAAATTCATTAGTACCAAGATAGGTTTATCTTACATTAATTAAAGTATTTTGTTAGGTAATTGGAGTTAATTTTAAGTTGTAAAGATTGTCAGAATTAATTTATTTTTATTCAAATGAATTGTCAAAAAATACATTTTAAATCATATGGCTTTTGTCTAGCTTTTTATTTTTTAAATCATATGGCTTTTGTCTAGATTTTTATTTTAACAAAATAATATTTAGGCAGGGTATTATAAAAACTAAGATTATTTGCTAATTCAATTTGGAACAATTTACAGAAATATCACTTCTTCTGTCCCAAAATCACATGAGATATAATTTATATATATATATTTATGAAAGTTGCATAACCTGGTAGTTATAATCTAATATATGGTCACATCATAAAAATATCTTTATACTTTCCATATGCTTATCTTTTTGGCAAGTCAGAACGTGTGAACACTTTTCCAAAGTTTGTTATACCATTGTGCTCAATAGTGGAGCACTATTTGGAACATGGGAGCAAGAAAGAAGTACATTAATTATCCTTATTTTCATATTTATACCTAACTACATAAATATGTCATGAGTGTTCAGTACACAAGAAAACAAAATTAAACATGTTCACTTCATGGAATGCATCCCAAATTATGTATGAGTAAGGTTATCGTGCCACTACTTTTGGTTGCCACAAGTTGCCACAACTTCATATTTTATCAATATTTAAAAATTTTAAAATTCAAATACTGAATCCAAACTATTTTGTTAATTCTAATGAGCGATGTATTACTATATAGGTTTTATAAAATTTGGAGTTGATTTGAGTCGCGACTCTCTCTCTCTCTCTATATATATAAAAATATATATATAGTGGATGGATGTCCTTCGTGCTACGGATTCGTGCTAAAATGCTATGCATAGCATGGATGTCCTTCGTGCTACGGATTCGTTCTTAAATTTCATGCTTCAAACAACCGATCCAAATCGTTCATTATCTTCTTCATATTGAAATCTCAGTAGAAACCAAATTTTACATTTTTTAAATTTTTTTACTATTTTTCTCAGATTTTTCAAAATACTTAATCTAATAAATTCTAGACCCTTCAATAACATTGATTTTCAAAAATCTGAGAAAAATAGTAAAAAAATTAAAAAAATATATATAAAATTTGGTTTCTAATAAGATTTCAATACTTAGAAGATAATGAACGATTTGGATCGGTTGTTTGAAGCATGAAATACAAAAACGAATCCGTAGCACGAAGACCATCCATGCTATGCATAGCATTTTAGCAATATATATATATGGTGAGTCGCGACTCATCAGAGGGTATGTGAGTCGCACTCAAAACTCTTAAATCTGTTCAAAATGACCGATCCAAACCGTCCAATACGATTTCTCTAATTTCGATTTTTCGCCTGACATAAACCTAATTAACCTTTTAAATAATTTTTAAAAACTTGGTTGAAAACGAACTTTCTATTTATAATCTTAAGTATATTAATGTACATTTATTTTATGTTAAATTCATAATATTTGTTCAATTTGAAATTTGTCCTGGACTTGTCTAATCGTCCACGAAGTAGCCGACTAGGAACACAAACAACACAAGAATAAAAAATTTGAGTCCTTATTCATATTATAACAAAACTATAGATGAATATGGAATTTCAACAAGTACGTATTTTGAAATCCTTATTCTTATTTTTTATTCAACCCCTCATCCAAACAACTCCGAAAAAATTAGCATCTAAGATCTTACATATATTTTATTACTATATTTTAAGGAACAATAACACCGGTTCATAATCCAAAAGGAACAATTTTTAGCGCCATGCCATCACACGTTGCATGATGCTCAGCATTACCCCATTGCTCGTTTCAAAGTAGACCATAAATTGTAAAGAGCAAGGTTCCGCTACCAACATTTTAGTTGTCCTCAAATACCAACATTTTACTATTAAGTTATTTTTTCAAATTTTAAAATTCAAGCGTTAAATTAAACCGTTGATCTTATTTAGTTTAACGAGCGATACGTTTTCATATAAGTTTTGTAAAATTTGGAATTTATTTGATACTCGATCAATAGATAGAAAAACAAACGAACCTTGTTAACTGTGATAGATTCGTTCTAATACGTTCATGTTTTAGTCTTTGATCGAGTATCAAATAAATTCCAAATTTTACAAAACTTATATGAAAACGCATCGCTCGTTAAACTAAATAAGATCAACGGTTTAGATTTAACGTTTAAATTTTAAAATTTGAAAAAATAACTTAATAGTAAAATATTGGTATTTTGGAGGCAACCAAAATGTTAGTAACGAAACTTTGCTAAATTGTAAATACAACTAAGCGCAAAAACACAATAATTATATTATAATTATAAATTGAATGAAATAAGACAAATTAAGCCCTTGACTTTTGTTTTGCAATTGACAAGGCGACGACGAAGCATGAAAGGTCTAGTCAATTCCTTTCGACGTTTTTTTTTTTTTTTTTTGAAGTTCCCACACATTATCTTGCATAATTTGAATCCAAAAGAAGTCATAATCAAACTAAGACGAATGCAGCAATGGTCTAATCACCAGTTATCACAACGTTTTTCTATAGTCGTTTTGGAAAGTAAAAGAAAAAATCTGAGATCGTAAATTTTGGGAAAACGAAGTTTGACAGCCTCTGTCCAACTTTTGTTAAAAAAAATTTGATGTATGATCCTTTTATTATTAACTATAATTTTTTTGAATTGTAATCGTTTACATACATTTTTTTAATAGTAATTTGAAATAATTAGATGTATATCAGTAGTACTGATTTGTCAATTTGTAAATATCATTGTTAAATTTTTAATTAAATTTACACCACCATAAATTGTAATTTTGTTCGTCAAAATTTAAGTTAATGTATTGGGAGACAAGTCTTTCAACTTATTTCTAAATTAAATGTCTATAAAAGATCCCCAGCCAGGTTTCTAACATACGATCTTTCACTTGAGATGCATTGCTCTTTGCCACTAGACCAAGATCTGGTTCTCGAATTAATTTAAAATTTTGTTTAACCTTCCATTAAGTTTTCAAATGAATTTTTGGTGAATGACCAAACTTATTTTATACCGATTCAAATTTGATACATACCCTGTCTAAATGATGGAAGATACACTTATAATTTATGTTTATTAAATTGGAAGTTAGTTTCTAAAGATATCGAAATGAACTTACATCATGAACCATAAAAAAAATTGGATGTTACAGTAAGTTTATCAGTGCACAACTCCAACATAAATTTCTAATTGAATTCCTTGTTTTTTTTTCAAATTGGATGTTACAATAAGTTTTCATATCCTTGTACTCTTTTTACACTAGGCCGCTAATTAAGGTGGAATTTACGCACAAAGAATTCACTTTTACTGTCAAGTAACGTTTTCAACTTATTTAGTTGCTAGCACACATCAAAACAATTCAATCACAAGTCTTGAAATTTATTGTCAGTACATAATTTGGCTCAAATAAAGTTGCAAACGTTTTTTTTGCAAACCCAAAAAAGAGGTTTGCGTAAAATCTTTCATTTTACTTTTAATTCTCTGTGGTTTCACTTCTCACATTAGATATTACCATTTGTAAAAGCAAGGAAGTTATATTTTCAATAATGGAAAAGAAAATTAAGCAAACCTGGTTCCTGGTACTTGAGAAAAGAAACAGCAATCAAGCTGGGGTCAGGAATTAGACCACAAAAATGGACAAGGTTCTGTAGGAGGGATGCTAACAACGACAAAGGAACAAAACCTTAAATAGCCTTATCACTTTTCAGCGCTTCACGTAAATCTGGAAAAAAGATGAAAGAAAGGCCTTGTCGTCTTGAGAAGGCAAGTGACAGCTGTACAAAATTCATATAGAAATCCTAAACAACTTTATCCGTTCGTTTCAAACTTAAACAGTTTACATGATTACATCAAATTTGATCTCTGGTATTAGTAATTTATTAGTATCCTGCAGGGAGATGTAGGTGCACTTACTATATACTAAAAAGGTATTTGGTTAGATCTTACTCGGATTATTTGATTAGAATAGCTGAATAGGTGCACTTAGTATAAGAATAAGAAATTTCGGTATAGGTGTGTTTGGATGAGCCATGAATAAAGAATAAAAATAAAAAATTTTAGTATGCGTGCTTATCCAAATTCCTTATTCTTATACTATGGTTTTGTTAGTATAAGAATAAGGGCCCAAATTCCTTATTTTTGTGTTGTTTGGGTTGCACAAGAATAAGAATAAGCACGCATACCGAAATTTTTTATTCTTATTCCTTATTCTAAGCTTATCCAAACACACCTAATGTTCTTCAACCGTTTCATAAATTCTGCATGGGTACTAGAGAATACGTTCTTAACAAAATAAACCGCATTATTCTATGTAAAAGTAAAAGGCTATTTATGAGGTATTACCGTTGACAAGAATCTTTTCTTACTAGTTAATATTCGATGACCTCTCAGATTTTCGTTCTGGATTTGTTATAGAAATTGGAAAAAAAAATAAAAAATACATATCACTATATCAGGATTTTTACAGTGCGTTCTTTCATTAACATGGCCATGTTTTCATCATTGACCATATCATGAACGCAGTATATAATTCTGTACTGTTTTTACTGATTTATTCATTTACCTTTGACCGAATTGCCAATGAAAACTTTTGTCATAGATTAATTAACTTTAGCGTGAAAAGGGAAACAACTATTGACACTTTAACAGGGACCATTCCACAGATATCCAATGAAATTAGAAGCAGCTTTATCAATCTCTTTCCCTCATATGGAAACTCTCCACATGTGCATCCAAGCAAATAATTCTCTAAAGTCTAAACATGCTATGTCAATAGCCATAAATTTTGAACAACACATGACACAGCTGATATTCTGCTAGTTGTTTAGTTGTTTGTGTGCTAGTAGCTAGGTTGTGTTCTCTCCGAATGTGCCTGATGTGTAGACAATTATATGTGCTTGCTATTTGTTCTCTTCTCATGGCGACCAGCAATGGACATTCTTATAAAGGTATTTAAGCTTCATGAATTTTAATTTGGAGGTTGATTGCCTTTATGTTGAGAAGATAAATTATTTTTACTTTGTTAAAGAACTACAGTATGCTCAAAGAATTACTGTTTTGATAAATTTTACTTCATTGTGATTGTTTTTTTCTTATTGCACAGAAGTGATCAAGAACCGGAGAATAAGCCACTACAAGCAGGTATACCCAAATTCACCACTGGCTTATTGATGGATGAAACAAGTATAAGTACCATGATTTATTATAGTTTATTAAAAAAAATAATAATAATAATAAAGGGAGTTCTTTCCCATTAAGTTGTTTCCTTCAAATGTTGGAACAACAATTCTGAGTTAATTAATTAATTTTAGACGACTTAAATATATATGTACAAATAATGCTTGTAAACTCTTAACTTAATTATTGAAAAACAACCGAAAATGCTAAAATAGAAGTCCCAAAATCACTTTGCTGCACAATGTTATGTTGAAATCATATACTTCTATCATAATTTACAGCATGCAAAGAATGAAAAAAAAGGAGGGCACACCAATTAATGTTTAATCTAATTACAATTTCATTTTGAATTGAATTAATATTACAGGATGATCACGCTCAGACATATAACAGAGCAACAATGAAGGAGAAATGGCTTTGGATGATGACCACAGCGGGACCGGGATCACACCCTCCACTGTGCACAAGAAAGTGCGGGTCATGCACACCGTGCCGGCCAGTGCACGTGCCGGTGCCGCCCGGTGCAACTGACTCTGCCGAGTACTACCCCGAGGCTTGGCGGTGCAAGTGCGGCAATCATCTCTATCTCCCATGATAATCATATTATAATCATCATCAAGAAATAAGACACTACTTCATTATGAGCACTTTAGTAAAGTTTCACTAACTCAGCTAGTGCTGTAGTCTGTAGATGTATATAGTGTGGACTCAGCATAATTGATAGCTAGTTAAGTACTTAATATTTTATTGTACGAAACTATAGTAGTTATCTGAGATATATAGTGTTATTATAGATATAACGATCTTCTTTTAACATACGTATTTGTTTGCAAACATTCCTTCTTTTATTGTTTTTTTTTTTAAAGTATGTATGAGCCACTAACTTTTTATTACCCGTGAAGACACAGTAAGGAGTCATTTTTGTCGTTGTATTGCTGGTCTTAAATTATTTTTTTTGACCCGTGAAGACACAAAATTGCCAGTTAAGTATTTAATATTTGAGTGTACGAAACTATAGTAGTTCTCTTTGTTTACATTGATAAATGAAAATTTATTATTTTATTATACTCAATGAGTTTTAAGGCCTTGCATTAGGCCCAATGAACATTGGAAAAAGGCCTTACCTAAATTTACAAATAAATTAAATTCAAAAAAAATTTACAAATAAATTATCCCAAGGCTGAAATCTGTATTCCTGGTATTTTACGAAAATTTCCGGTATTTTATCTCACAATACCGGATACCGCCATTCCGGTCACTTTAGTAAAGGTTGCTTTTGAAAACAGAGTCATCAGTGCTGCTCTGAAATTTTGAGAAAATTTTGAACAGTACGATTGCCTCACCGCGTCCAATCGCACGAGGTCATCAAATCACCGACAGCCGTACGATCATATCCCATTGGTTCAGATTCACTGACAGATTGATTGACAGCCTGGCACCAAACACAGCAGCATGTTTTAAGGCGTTTTCTAATCGCGAGCCTATTCAAAACCCCGCGAAAATAAAAATTTTCCAAATCACCCCAACCATTTCCCTCTCTCAATAAAAAAAAAACAAAAGAAAAAGAAAAAAGAAGCAAACTTTATTAATTCTTGAAAAGGTTTCACTTTTCAAGTTGCGCGCTTTTATCCGGCGTATTTCCGACCTGGCTCCCTCTAAAACCCGGGTTTTCGGTTGCATTAGTGAAAGTGTGAAACCACTTTTCTTTTCCTCTATTATATTTGCGCGCAAGGGAGAGAGCGTCAATGGCGAGGAAGCGCGTTCACGCTCTCTCTCCCCTTCTCCGAGCCCCTGACGGAAGCGCCTTTACCAATTGGTGAGACCCCTCTTCTCCACCTCTTCGATTGTTAATTAATGCTTGATTGATTGATTGATTTATTGGGGTTGTTGTAGTGAGGTATGTGGAGTATCAGTACCAATCGCTCTAGTTGATATGCATGATTGTGTGGAGTTGAAGGTGAAGAGGAGAAGAAATACTGTGGAGAAGAGATTGTTGAGGATTGAGAAAGAATCAATGGAGAAGTCGGCTTCCGATTTTAAAGATCAGCCTAGATCAGCTTTTTGCTTCTTCATGTAAAAGCTTCTTTTTCTATTTCGTCCTTCTCATACTTATTTTTTGCTCTTTTAGTTTAATTGGATATGGTTGTGGCTTTGTGTTTACTTAGGGAAGAGTTTAGTAAGAATTGTGAAGGTGATATTTTGATAGAGGTTTCTGAAAGAGGGTTTGAAACGTGGAAGAACATGTCTATTGAGGTTACTTTATTTTCTATATTTTTTAATTTAAAAAAAGTAAGTTAAAACTGAATAATTCAGATGGGCAGATGTTTAATTTTAGAGTTGTTTTGTTTTTCAGGAAAGAACTCCATATCTCAAACAAGCTTCAACGGTGGATATGATTTATGAACTGAAGCTACGGTGGGAGGAAATGTTTTATAAGAAGGTACTCAATTTTGTTGTTATTACTTTTTTTTTCAAGTTTAGATAAATAGTTTTAGACTGCATCTGCCATGCTTGATAATAAACATGTCAAATTATCTTATGCAAGCTTGAATGCTTGATGATATATACTTGGGACTTGGCTTATAAATTCCAAATCTTGTGCCTTCTCAAGTGTCTGCTTGTCTTTACAACTGAAACTAAATACCTAAAATTAAAGCAATAGAATGACATTTTGACACTCAATTGTTGGATATTTGAAATGTATATGTTCCACTGGTCCACTGAGAGAATCTTTTACTATCATCCAGTGGAAATATGACGATGCAAGTTCCACTAGTGTAAACTTCTGTCAGGCACTCTCAATTTGAATCATAGATATAATTTAACAACTTGCAGTTAATATTTGCTCATCATATTTGGGGTCTGTATTGTTAATTCAAATAGCTGTTGGTTCGGGTTCTAGGTTGTAAGATCTTTTTTTTTTATACGGGAAGCATTGTTCTAGGCTAACTTTGGTACCATTGGGGTTTCTAATTTATAGAGATCTGGGGCATCACTTATGTACTCTATGGAGTCAAGTACCAGTATTATATATGCTTTTGGTTTTCTTTCTCCTTAGTAACACCATTTCTTTTTATCAGGTCAGAATGACGATAAAAAAAAAAAAACTAAAAAATCATTAACACCCTGATTATAGTGATATTTATTTAATTTTACATCTTGTTAGGAACTAAAAATTTCATTCTTCATGTATTTTGTGAACTTGTAGAATTATGAAGGCCCATCAGAATCCAAATCCTACAGCAGTAACTAGAGCTGCAGTGCGGTTAACACAAAGTTTGTGCTGTGGATATATCTAACCATATCTATAAGTTCTTGTGATGAAATAGTTTGGTCCCAAGGGGGATGTGTATTTTGCTGTTTCTAGTTTGTTCTGCTAATGATAACATAGGCAGAGCAACTAGGTTAAAAGGCAAGTCATTTGGCTATTGTAGTTTATGAAAATGATGATAATCTCACTATTATTGTAACAGGTAACTATGTTATGTTTTGTAGAAAGTGGTTTCCTGGCATTTTGGAATTATACGACATTGTAAGCCCTATATATGATATTATCCTCTCTCGTCCAATTTATTGTGCTTTACAGTCAATTCAGATATATGTACCACATTTAATTTTACTTTTCTTTTTAATTTTTTTCTGTGATACCTTGTGTGCTTTCTTCCTCTCGTTTGCTGAATAATGTGATCGTTCCCTGATTTCCACAAATTTTCCAATCTGTTTAGACCATTATAATCAGGTAATTGGTACTCACCATCCAATTATCATGATCATTTCCTCTTCCTGAGTATGATCATTCATGTCGGAGGCCCGTTTGGATTGAAGTGGTAATTTGGGAAATTTAGGGAATTTTCTATTTCTAGACATAAAATTATTATAAACAATCCAAATTTTTATAAAGTTACACATTTCTCAATAAATTTATGCTTAGGAATAAAAAATTCCCCAAATTCTCCAAATTCGTAAGCGATCCAAACGGCCCCAAGAAATTATCGCTTCCTAAAGTAGACAAATTCTCACACGTATTAAGCTATAACATGAGAAGGATTAATATAAAAGACAATGCTATTCTATGTTACAATATTTTATGCTTCTTGTTAAGTTTTCCGATTCTCTGTTATTTATTTATTTATATATTTATTTCTGAAAATAAACTGCAACAACCCATTTATTATTGCTCATAGAAACAACAACACTATCTATTAAAAAATAATACTATATCACAAAAAAAAACCCAAAATAACTGGTATAGCACTCCTGATCTTAATAAAAAATCAACAAAAGAGAGAGAAAGAAGCAAAATAATCATCAAAACCATCATCTGTTTAAACTAAAGAGCAATTATACATATATGAGATGATCAGGCATTCTTTTTCTTGAACAAAATTGTTAGCCAAAGTTTCAATCTTACACCTTTTCTTTGTTTCTTTTTTACCTTCTGCTTTCGTTGCCTTTAGTTCGCTTTCCTTTCATACTGGTTCTTTGAACTCCCACAAAATCGAAAATTGATTACTGCCACCTGCAGTTTAGTCATCACTTGTCATCGCTAAACAAAAAGTGAACACATTTAATAAACAAGGTGAACATATATAATTATCAAAGTAAACATATACAAACAAATAAGTTCAATAAAATTAAGTTGAATATGCATGTAAAAATTTGAACAAGAGAGACAACACTTGTTTGTAAGTGTTCACTTTGATCGTCTCTAAGTTTACCTTGTCTATCTTATGTGTTCATTTTGTGTTTAGTGATAGCAAGTGATGGCAAAATTGCAGATGACAGTTATTATTTCCGGCTATTATAAATGTCATCGCTAAATAAACCATCACTGCCATCGTTGCTATATGTTACAAATGTTCTGTTTAATAATAAGAAGTGTTCAGTTTAATAATCAGAAGTGTTCAGTCAATTGCGTCAATTAATGGAAGTCGCGCGTCAGACTTGGAGAGAGGCGCGCCAGGGGCAAAGTCGAAAACAATTTTATTTGAGCCGGATCGGTTCATGACCCATTCTAATTTTTTCATGTGTTTTGTGTCCGGTTCATGACCCCTTCGCTTGGTTTAGTAATAATATTTTTTTATAATATTTATGTTTTGTAATGCAACTAACTGAATAGTTATACTCAATTAACAGAACATTTGTATTGACCCAACTGAACTTTTTGGCAAAAAAAAAAAAAAACAAAATGAACATAGTGAACATAGCGAACACTTATAAAACAGTGAACAATTCTACTACAAAATGAACATTTGTATCTAACAGCGAACACTGACCGTGATGGCAGCGATGACAAAGCGCGATTACAGTAATCAATTTCCTATTATTTCTGCACAAAATCTCCAAACCACCAAGCCCAAGGAACCAATTTGGGCCAAAATTGGACCGTTGCGTGAGGCCCAAAGTTTCTTTTAACATGTAGTTCACAAACATAATAATCACAGCCGATTAATGTCGGTCCTGATATGGGTAGGGGTGAAAACGGTCACCGTTTCGACCGTCCTTTCGTTTCGTTTCGTCCGAAACGAAACGGTTAAGATTTTTTGTTGCGTTTTATAAACGAAACGGTTAACGAAAGCTTAGAACAGTTTCGTCCATGTGTATTTTCGTGGTATTTTCGTGATTTCGACCGTTTCATCCAAAATGAAACGGTTAACGCAAATAGATGATCAATTTCGTTTTAAAACGAAACGGTTAACGAAATCGACCGTTTTCGTGGTCGTTTTAGACGTTATGCAGCCATAGATATGGGACATCCCACAGATTTGACATCCCCGCCATCCCATAGACCCATGTGAGATTAACGGATTGGCCAACATGATCTTCATAAGCTGGATGACGCTGATGTCATCTAAATACTGAGAGTATTTAATATGATGTAGGGGAGTATACAAATGTGTTTTTTTTATAAAATAAAATAAAATTTAACAAATTTAATAATGTTTATAATGAATGAAATTTCATCATTTTACGTTATACGAATATAACATAAGGGAGTATATATTTTTACATAAGGAATTAAATTATTCATATTGATGGAGTACTTATTTTTTTCAACAATTTGTCTTCAAGAAATGATTAAATGTTTGTTAGATAGTATACAAATATAAACTAAGGGAGTATATGCTTCATCACAAGAGATTCAAATAAGCACGCATAATATAAAAAAATTGTACTTATTTTTTAAACGATTAGTCTTCAAAAAGTATTGACAGAAAGGATTATATATTTCTACAGAGATAATTACAATATCCATAATAATAGAGTACTTATTTTTATAACAATTAAATTCAAATTCATAATAAATATACACAGTTACAAACACAACATTAAAATCAAATTCAAGTAACAATCTATTCAGAGTGAACATCAAAATGTCATTCATAGGATATGTCAACAAACGAAACGCGACCACAAGCTCGTCATCACAAATATCAATCTGGAAAAAAAAAGAGCAAATTATTAATCTTCAATAAACACTCATTTAACATATAAAGTTACTCCATTAAAAAAAAATGTAATTACACTACAGGAAAAAATGACAAAGGCAACTAAATACCTATTCTTCTTTATTATATACTCAATTTTCCAATATATTTACTCCCTTATGGTACAATAATAACACTTCTAACTTACAGGTAATATACTGAAAATATGCAATGAAGGTCTAGTTGACAGATTATATAATTAAACAATTCCCTATATATAAATAAATGAATACATATTAAAAACTAAGTGAATGATATGCTGCAACTAAATGCCAAACATCAGAATAGACATTTAAATACTCCCTTATATGTAAATAAATGAACACATATATAAATAAATACTCCCTCATATGTAAAAAAAAAAGAGAAAGAATAACCTGATAATGCCATATCAACTAAAAAATGCAATACACCTGCAAGATAAAAAAATAATAATTGTCAAAAATACAAATTAATCACACTTATCGATAAAACTATACTACTGGTATTTGAAACGAGTCTCATATGATCAACATTAATTCAACATAAAAAATATAAATGATTTCAAACCTTAACTGCTAATATATACTCCCTTTGTATCTTATATTTACTCTCTTATATTTAACTATATAATCTCTAATTTTAATTATATACTCCCTTATAGTTAAATTTTTCATGCTTTAATAGATACTCCCTTATATAAAAATACATACATCCTTATGTAAAAGTATATACTCAGGTAAATGGTCTAGACCTACCAAAATTCAGAGATTACCATCCATCCCCTATAGTTAAACATTTCATGCTTTAATATATACTCTCTTATGTAAAAGTATATACTCATTCATGGTAAACATATATTCCTATGTGTTTCAATATATACTCCCTTATAGTTCTAAATATACTCCTTATAGTTAAACTATATAATCCCTTCTTTTAAATATATACTCTCTTATAGTTAATTTTTTCATTCTTTAATAGATACTCCTTTATATAAAAATACATACATCCTTATATAAAAGTATATGCTCAGGTAGGTGGTCTAGACCTACCAAAATTCAGAGATTACCATCCATCCCCTATAGTTAAACATTTAATGCTTTAATATATACTCCCTTATGTAAAAGTATATACTCATTGATGGTAAACATATATTCCTATGTGTTTCAATATATACTCCCTTATAGTTCTAAATATACTCCTTATAGTTAAACTATATAATCCCTTCTTTTAAATATATACTCTCTTATAGTTAATTTTTTCATGCTTTAATAGATACTCCTTTATATAAAAATACATACATCCTTATATAAAAGTATATGCTCAGGTAGGTGGTCTAGACCTACCAAATTCAGAGGTTACTATCCATCCCCCATAGTTAAACATTTCATGCTTTAATATATACTCCCTTATGTAAAAATATATACTCATTCATGGTAAACATATATTCCTATGTGTTTCAATATATACTCCCTTATAGTTCTAAATATACTCCTTATAGTTAAACTATATAATCCCTTCTTTTAAATATATACTCTCTTATAGTTAATTTTTTCATGCTTTAATAGATACTCCTTTATATAAAAATACATACATCCTTGTATAAAAGTATATGCTCAGGTAGATGGTCTAGACCTACCAAATTCAGAGATTACCATCCATCCCCTATAGTTAAAAATTTCATGCTTTAATATATACTCCCTTATGTAAAAATATATACTCATTCATGGTAAACATATATTCCTATGTGTTTCAATATATACTCCCTTATAGTCCTAAAATACTCCCTTATAGTTCTAAATACAATCCCTTAAGTATATACTCCTTTAAATTTAACTATATAATTCCTTATTCTAAATATATACTCCCTTATAGTTAAACTTTTCATACTTTCATAAATACTCCCTTATATAAAAGTATATACTCATTCACGCTAATATATATAATCTTATGCGTTTCAACAAAAGAGAGATTCTATTAAACAAATTGAATACAATTATGTAATCATAGTGTGGAAGAGAAAAGAGAGAAGGTTACAGATTAAACACAATTATATTAAACAAATTGAAAATAAAGTACCTTCATATTAAGGAGTATATAATTATGTTAAACAAATTGAACACAATTCAATCTAATTTTACACATAACCTACAAATCAAACGTAATTTGAACACAAATTGGATCTAAAAAATGAAATAGTTACTTTAAATCACCTCAAATGGTTTTAAAATTGTAGCATTAGATATACTTTTAGGGGTGTGAGATAACAAGGGTTTATTAAATTTAGAAGAGAGGAGAAATGATACCGATCACACACTTAATCCTACAAATTATTATTTTTTTAAAAAAAAAAGTCTACATACTGCTACTCATTAGTCATTCAACTCAGATTTTCTAGGAGAAAACAAGGAATATCTACCTGTATTCTGCAATCTCATTCTCGTCTTCATCATTTTCTTTAATCTCTTCTTCAATCCCTGCTTTGATTTCATTTTCTAAGAAGGCAGCAAAATCATCGTTGCTTACAATGACGGAGATTCAGCTTCTAAATTCATCTCAAAACAACAATCCAGTTACCTAAGAAGAAACAAAAATAATAAATTATGAGGTTAAACGATTGAAATAGAGAGCATCGGAATGCTTAATTCAGAAATTTTAAGAAAAAATCGAAACAAAAAAATTATACTAGTGTACAAGAATCCACTGAAAAGAGGTATTTAATACCTGACAAAAGATTATGAAAAAAGTTTGTTACGTGGGATGGAGATTTACAAAAGAAATCACATTAGGAGATCGATCAGGCCACGGCGAATAGGTGAAATTCTTCAAATCTGATCGTGACAAAAAAAGTGGCACCATCCATTAGAGAAGTAGAGAGAATCGTGCTCGATCGTATCCTCAGAGGAGAGATTAGGGATCTCGTGGTCTACGGCGACCGTGTATGTGCCGAGCCCCGAGTTAGAAGTTATTTCGGAGGCCGAAGAGGAGGTCCGACGCTGCCATGGCGATGCATGTCAAGAGAAAAGAGATCAAATCTGGAAGGGGAGAGAGAATTTGAGAGAGATTTTATCTGAGCGAGAGAGATCTGAGCTAGAGATTTGAGCGAGAGGCACCACACGTGAATACGGAGAGGATACTGGGCTGGGCTGGGCTGGGTGGGCTGGGTGCGCAAGGATGGCCGGATGGCAGGATTTAAGGATGGTAGATAGGATATCCCGATTAATGTTGCTATCCAATAGATCTCTACGCAATCCAGTATCCCTGCTCCGATTGGTCAATCCATGGCGAGCGTATTTACCAAAATTTTCTCACCATTTTTTTTCGATTTTTACCATTTCTAACAGTTTTTGCCTCGCGCGCGCAACGAGAAAACTTCAGATCCTTTCAGCCACTCGCTCCGATCTCTTATCCAACGGCTCCAATTTAATCAAAATCGTGATTAATTTCATCTAATTGTCGATTTCTCTCTCTTATCCAAAAAGAAATCGAGTCTATTCTCTACTCCGAAAAAGAAAGAGAAAAGAGAAGGTAATATCTTTAGAACTGGGAGAAATATGGCATCTATGTGCAGCTCGGTCTCAAACTCTTCTCCATTTCTCGCTTCCAAACCCTCCTCCTCCTCTTCGTGTAGATCTAAATCGAAGCTTAGCACCATCAGATGCGCCATTGGAGGTGATTTTGACTTGTAATTTTGAATTTGTCTTGTTGGTTTTCTTTTCATGGAAGTAATTGGTAGCTGTGGAAATGCAATGCAGAGATAATCTCAGAGGCGAAGGTCTCGAGCTCGACTGAGCCGCTCTTGCTTAGTGCAGTCAAAGGGGAGAAGGTGGAGAGGCCACCTGTTTGGTTGATGAGGCAAGCTGGGAGGTACATGAAGGCATGTTTATTTAATTTTATATCTTTTGCTGTTCATTTTTGGTTTTATACTATAATGGTGACTGAATATAGATATTAAAAAAGGTACTTAATTTGCAACTGGATGTGAGATAACACCTGATTATGGTAAATTATCAATTTTTACTGGAGTTAGAATGCAAAAGATGATGCATATTCAGGGACATTACTGGTATGGTATGACCTGTACTTACCTGCTGTTAAGGTGTACTGGCACAAGTAATAGTTAAGGGTACTGCTATTCTGATGTCATAGGTTATTATTTATGTAATTTTCACGTGAAAGTGAGATTGATGGCTCATTGGGGCATTAGTAATTACTGCTGTTATGATGTACAGATATGTATTGGTAATTGATCTTCATTTCCTGTTACCAGTATGTAGCATCTGCTACAGTGTACTGTACTCATTTATAAATGTTTTTCTGTTGTGCCAACAGAGCTATCAATTGATATGTGAAAAGTATCCTTCATTTCGTGAAAGATCAGAGAATGTCGATCTAGTTGTTGAAATCTCTCTTCAACCATGGAAGGTCTTCAAGCCTGATGGGGTAATTGATCTGTTACAATATACATGTTACTCATGTTTAGTTTTTTTGTTTTTCTTACTTGTTTGTTTCTGGTATTTTCTAAAATGGTTTATAAATAATAAAATAACAATTTCATCAGTTATTGCTTTGAAGTTTGGTAATTTGTCTTAAGTCTTAACAGTTAGTGCGACGACCATTTTACCTAAGCCTTTTCAAGCCTTTTCAAATAGCAAACTAGGAGGAGTTAAAGTTCAAATCTTAGTTGTGTGAACTGGTTTTCAAGACTATTAAGTAACTTCGGCACATAAGAGATGTATAACAGGTTGATGCCACCTGGTTCAGTAACTTCAGCACATAAGAAATGCTCGATACATATATCTATATTTAATTGACTGAAATCTGCATTTAAATGGTTGTGTTCTGATTGTAAATATCGAATAAATTGGCTGCTCCATATGAGCAAGGTTAAATGTCTGATTTGACTTGCCAAACTCCCTTGAACAATAATTACCCCAGTAACTAAATGATAACCTTTGGTTCTTATCCTACAATGTAGGTTATCTTGTTCTCTGACATTTTGACACCTCTACCTGGGATGAACATACCATTCGACATAGTCAAGGGAAAAGGCCCAATCATATATGACCCTTTACGCACAGCTGAGGATGTAAGTAAAGTCAGAGAGTTTGTACCAGAAGAGTTTGTACCCTATGTTGGAGAAGCTTTGACCACCTTACGAGCTGAGGTTCTACTGTTATATTCATTTTACTAGCTTTAATGAGAGTTTTGAGCTTAGCAGGCTCTCTGACAATCAGGGTCATTTGTCAGGTTAAGAATGAAGCTGCTGTGCTAGGATTCGTAGGGGCACCTTTCACTTTAGCATCATATGTGGTGGAAGGTGGTTCATCTAAGCACTTCTCTAAGATCAAAAGAATGGCCTTCTCTCAACCTGAGGTAAGTTTTAGCCTTTGATACATATTTCTTATAGTTCACTACATGCCTTAACATGACCAATTCTTGTTTTTGACCATTTCATGATTGCACAATTCAAAACTTGGCAATTTCTACGAAATAATGACTCATTCTGCTTGCATTTTAACAAGCTACTAAAATGTATACATTCATACTTGTAGGTTTTGCATGCATTGTTACAAAAATTTACGACATCCATGGCACAGTACATAAAGTACCAAGCCGATCATGGGGCCCAAGCAGTACAAATTTTCGATTCATGGGCCACTGAGCTTAGCCCTGCAGACTTCGAAGAATTCAGCCTGCCGTACCT
Source organism: Rhynchospora pubera (assembly GCA_028095005.1). Classification (NCBI taxonomy): domain Eukaryota; kingdom Viridiplantae; phylum Streptophyta; class Magnoliopsida; order Poales; family Cyperaceae; genus Rhynchospora; species Rhynchospora pubera. The sequence goes on along the minus strand of CM051462.1, from coordinate 147,973,663 downwards.
GAAACAAATTGTCGACTCGGTTAAATCAACACACCCAAATTTACCCCTGATTCTCTATGCAAGTGGGTCAGGAGGGTTGCTAGAGAGGCTCTCTCTTACTGGGGTCGATGTGGTAAGTCTTGACTGGACAGTGGACATGGCAGAAGGGAGGCGGCGGCTGGGTGCTGATGTGGCAGTCCAGGGCAATGTGGACCCAGGGGTGCTTTTTGGGTCAAAAGACTTTATTACAAAACGGATTAATGACACTGTTAATAAGGCTGGGAATCATAAGCACATACTAAATTTGGGGCATGGAATTGTAGTGGGGACACCAGGAGAGAATGTTGCGCATTTTTTCGAAGTTGCCAAAGGTATTCGTTACTAGGGTCTGATATATTGTTATTTAAATTCTTCGGGACAATTCTGTTGCTCTAGCATGAGATTGGTTCTTTTTAGTGAACTGAACATTTTGTTTTCTTTTGGTATAGAGATTTTTGTTTATTAAGATTATTCGAAAAAAAAACGTTATCCTTATTTTACTGTAGAAAGTTTGAACTTCTCGTCATTTGTTTCAAGAATTAAGTGCATTCGTTGCAAATTTATGCAAGTTTCTACTAGAGTGGAAATTCTTTTTGGAACCTAAAACGAACTTGCTGTTTATTAAGTAAACAGATGTGCTTTTAGTGAAAATGCCCATTGCTTAAGACTGTTTAGAGTTAATTTTATGGAGAACGATTTAAAAAACCTGATATATAGATAACCACTGCCGAGTTGAGTGACTGTGGCTTAGTGAACTGTTTTTCATGGTTCTTCTGACTTGCACTGTTTTTTCCATCATGCGACAATTTTGTCTATAAATTTAGGCCTTTTTAAGGCTCAATATTAGCTGAACTCTAGGCTGGTCTACCCTAGGCTGGATCATATTTGAGTCCCATCTCAAGCCATCCTCCTAACTCTAGAGGAAAAATCTCTAAATTACTTATTGTTCACTTTTCCAAGCGATATTTAATCATCTACAATGTATAAATTGAAACGTAATCAACTGAAATATGTTTATCAATTGTCCCTATTTCATCAATTCTTTTATTTTCAGGAGTAAAAAGTTGATTAATGATAGCTTCTCTAATTTATCCACGAATTCAGAAACTTGTGCATAATTCGCGAATTCTTCACCCTTCCATATCATGCCCAAATCGGTCCGTGAATCGTGGCCGATAAAAAGTTATTCAATTAGCACATGATCAAATTCACAAATACTTATTTAATTTGGTAATTCCGGCTTTTTAGTCAATTAGCACATGATCAAACTCTCAAATATTTTAGCGAATTTATTATGAGATCTATTTTTATTGAATGAATATAGAGACGTTTATGTTGGATTGTAGTTATTTTAAAATGAATGAGTGCATTAGTTGAATCGTTTAGGACACTACATGTTATGAATGAGGAGGCTAAATTGCTGATCAAATTATTCCTTGCCTCACTTATTATTGTTGACAATTAAAGGTTAAGAAGGAAAAACAACTTTGGAATTCATGATTGATTGACGTTTTTCTATTATTCAGAGAAGCCAATATTGATGGAATCTCATAGATTAATTGACATAAAAAAAAAAAAAAATAGGTTATGACCTACACCAGATTAATGAAGGACAATTCCGGAGTTGTTTATGTTTTGGTTTAAAAGACGACGGTGTTCGAGGCTGATAAGGATCATCTTCAATATTCATCATCCCTAGTAGTTACTAACGCGTTTTCTATTTTTGTCTATCATTTCCTACATGCGTTTATCGTTTTTTGAAATCCAACGCTCATCCTTGTTTCGCTCCCCTTCTCCGCCCTTCTGTTTCATTGTTTCGCTCCTTCCTTATTCCCTCAATTACGATATTAACTTCAATAGAACTATTGAAGATATATATATATATATATATATATATATATATATATATAGAGAGAGAGAGAGAGAGAGAGAGAGAGTTTAGCTACGATGAGTCGTGACTCACGGACCCTCCGGTGAGTCGCGAACAATACTCCTAGATCTAGATCAAAATGACCGATCCAAACCGTCCAATATGATCTCCCTATTGAAATCTCCGTGCGAACCAAATTTTTTATTTTTTCGAAATTTTTAAGTATTTTTTTCGGATTTTTAAAAACTGATGTTTTTGAATGGTTCAGAACCAATTAGATTAACGATTTTCTAAAATTTCAAAAAAATACTTAAAAATTTCGAAAAAAATGAAAAATTTGGTCTACATGGAGATTTCAATAGGGAGATCATATTGGACGGTTTGGATCGGTCATTTTGATCTAGATCTAGGAGTATTGGTCGCGACTCATCGGAGGGTCCGTGAGTCGCGACTCACCGTAGCTAAACTCTATATATATATATATAGTGGATTGATAAAATACACTCTGGTGTATGGATCGTCTCCCGTACACCAGAGTCGTTTATGAAATCCAAAAATCAAACAGTCGATCCGAACCGTTCAAGTTATTCTCCATATTGAAAAACTCTCGGAGACCAAATTTTACCATTTTTCGAATTTTTTTGCTATATATTATGATATTTTCAAAAAACACTACAATTGGAGTATTTCAGGCCCTCCAATTTGAAAATATCATAATATATAGCCAACAAATTCGAAAAAATATAAAATTTGGTCTCCGAGAGTTTTTCAATATGAAGAACAAGTTGAACGGTTCGGATCGACCGTTTGATTTTTGGATTTCAAAAACGACTCTGGTGTACGAGGACGATCCGTACACCAGAGTGTATTTTATCACCCCTCTATATATATATATATATATATATATATATATATATATATATATATATATATAGAGAGAGAGAGAGAGAGAGAGAGAAAGAGAGAAATGCTATGGTGCATCGTGATGTATTAAGGCTTTTATACATCGCGACCATATTTGTCGATAGTTTTACAAGTTGAAAATCTAACTAAACAAATTCAATCTATATATTGAAATCTCATTACAAACCAAATTTATATTTTTTGAAACTTTTACTACATTTTTCGATTTTTTTAAAACCTGGCATTTTTAGAATTTCTTTATTATTAATTGGTTTCCAAAAAAGGAAAGTTTTAGAAAATTCGAAAACAATAGTAAAAAAATTTAAAAAAATATATAAAATTTGGTTTGTAATGAGATTTCAATATGTAGATTGGATTAGTTTATTTAGATTTGTCAATTTATAAAACGGTTGACGGATAATGATCGTAATGTATAAAAGTCTCAATACATCGCGATGCACCATAGCATATCTCTCTCTCTCTCTCTCTCTCTATATATATATATAAAGAGAGAGAGAGAGAGAGAGAGAGAGAGATTGGCTAAAGTATACTCCAGCATACAGATAGTCCGTATGCTGGAGTCGTTTCTCAAAATCTAAAATGCATACATTCGATCTGAACCTTTCAAATTGTTCTTCATATTGAAATCTCTTAGGAAACCAAAATTTATATTTTTTCGAATTTTTTTGCTATATATTATGCTATTAAAAAAAACAATGTAAAGAAGTTGTAAAGGAGTATTTCTGACCCTTCAATTTGAAAATAGTATAATATATAGCAAAAAAATTCGAAAAAAAATATAAAATTTGGTCTTGAAGGATATTTTTACATGTAGAACAATTTGAACTATTTGGATCGACTGTTTGAATTTTAAATTTTGAGAAACGACTCTAGCATACGAGTCTCGTATGCTGGAGCATACATTAGCCAATCTCTCTCTCTCTCTCTCTATATATATATATACATATATATAGAGTTTAGCTACGGTGAGTCGCGACTCACGGACCCTCCGGTGAGTCGCGACCAAAACTCCTACATTTAGATCAAAATGACCGATCCAAACCGTCCAATATGATCTCCATATTGAAATCTCCATGTAGACCAAATTTTTCATTTTTTCGAAATTTTTAAGTATTTTTTTGAAATTTTAGAAAATCGTTAATCTAATTGGTTCTAAACCATTCAAAAACATCAGTTTTTAAAAATCCGAAAAAAATACTTAAAAATTTCGAAAAAATAAAAAATTTGGTTTGCATGGAGATTTCAATAGGGAGATCATATTGAACGGTTTGGATCGGTCATTTTGATCTAGATCTAGGAATTTTGGTCGCGACTCACCGAAGGGTCCGTGAGTCGCGACTCACCGTAGCTAAACTCCATATATATATATATATGACTGTTGAAGTTAATATTGTAACTACAACAGTTATATACATCTCTGTTTCCTCCCCTCCCCCTAACACTCATCCTCCTAGCGCACGCGTTTTCTAAAAATAGAGACGTTGGAATAATTACGCTCATCCTTCCAGCGCACGCGTTTTCATCCCCTGGATTTAGAGGTGAGCAAAAAGCTCGTAACTCGTGAGTTACTCGAACTTGATTCGTGAAAAGCTCGATTATAACTCGAGCTAAAAGAACTCGAGTTTGCATAATTCGAGTTGAACCAACTCGGTTAATAAACGAGTCGAGTTTGAGTTAGGCTCAACTCGGCTCGTTGACTCGTGAGCTGACTCGTGACGTAATAAATTTTAATTTTTTGAAGATCATTACCATGATCTATGAGTATCAATATTGAGTTTCAAGACATATTTTGCTTCAAATCAATGAAAAAGAATAAAATTGATAATAAATTTTATTTTTTTATATTATTGTAATACTCATAAATAATTATTGCATATATTCACTATATTCACGAGTTGAATACCGAGTCACAAGTTGACTCGAGTTACAAAATGACGAGTTCGAGTTAGCCCGGATAGCTCGGAACTGCCTCCCGAACGAGTCACGAGTTGACTCGAGTTGTAACGAGTTCGAGTTCGAGTTATGCTCAACTCGTTCGAACTCGGCTCGTATACAGCCCTACCTGGATTCTATCATCCCATCATCCTCTAGTATTCTATTAATGAAAGCGCTGGATAATTAATGAGGATTCTAGAAAATGATGGAGATAATAGAATCTTAAAAATAATCCAAAGCAATTCCGGTTTTAAATATCCACAATAAATTTCTCAACTGGAATTCCACTTTCCATCAAGCAACCTCTACTCATAGTGTGATACTTTTAACTAATAGAACAAAATATAATTCTTCGTCAAGAGTCATTTCTAAATTATTTTTTTTCCGAACAAATAAATATTAAAGAACATCTGAAATATAAAAAGCCTGAGCTAAGCTTGACTAGTATAATATACTGTTTTCCATATTTCATCATGGCTTGCACACTTTTCTCATCTTTAATATAATCAAAGCATCGAAAGAAAATTTATTTTATTTTATTTTTTAAAATGTTATGACCTGATCTATTTCTCCAAAGTCAGTCTGGAAGAAAAACTTAGCGAGGCAAGCCCATCACTCTTGACAGGCGTTATTTTATCATATACAATGTAATGTAATAAATAAATAAATAAATTTATGGAAATAGTTTTATTAGCTTTACCTTTATAAGTCAAAAAATTATATTTTTTCTTCGATATATCCATAGATTCTGGAATTTTCTACATAATTGTCATATTTTTTTCTTTGTCGTCTTATTTAATTTCATAATTCCTAGTTAGTCTAGTTTCTTGTAATCATTCCAAATCCTAAGCGAATTTAATTTGAGATTTGAGGAGGTGGGCTAAAGTGTCATAGATGGCAATGTCATAGATGTCTTTTTTGAGTAATTTTTTTAAGATCCGAAATTCAATCAGTCAATCCAAACCGTTCAAATTGATCACCATATTGAAATACCATTGGAGACCAAATTTTACGTTTTTTTAAATTTTTTTGCTATTTATTTTGATATGTTCAAATTGGAAGGTCTGAAATACTCCAATTATAACTTTTCTAAAATTATCATAATAAGTAGCAAAAAATTCAAAAAAATGTAAAATTTGGTCTCCAAGGATATTTTAATATGATAAATAATTTGAACGCTTTGGATTGAGTATTTGAATTTTGAATCTCGAAAAACAACTCTATGGCACGGGACCCTTTGTGCCATCTATGGCACGTTAGCCATCCTCGAAATTTGAGTATGTTCCTTCAATAAATTTCATGACATTTTTTTAGTCAAGCATTTTTAAAATAACCGGGTACATTATTTTATTTTATTAATTAAGTTGGACCAGGTGAAATAGGGAACTACCAATTATGAATGAGGAGACTACATTGCGTAAGGAATTTTCCCTTGCATCCACTGACGGATTGTCGAGTTATTAAAGATTAAAACAGAAAAATAAAATTAAAATTTTTGATTGATTGATCATTGATGTCATTCAGTTCATCAGAGAAGCCAATATTGATGGAATCTAATAATTTTATTGGCATATAGCTAGGAATCGGTTGCGGCCTACACCAGATGAAGAATCGGGAATAATTGTGGAGTTTTTTTTTTCTGTTTAATATACAATGGTATATTAGATAGTTTATTGCATTCAAATATATATACATATGATGCGAGATCAACTTGCCAATAATTCACTTTTCTAGTGTTTGTTGGAAACACCTGAATTCGCGTATTTTTAACACAAATATGGTTTTTAAATTTTCCCCATGACGATCATTGGATTAGCAGAATATAGTAACTTCCATCAATACATTTTTTAAATTACACAGCACTTCCTGCATCTTTCAACGAATAATTTTATCCTTCAGAAATTTTTTAGGCAAACTCACACAAAGGAAATAATAATATATTAAATAATCTAATGAATAATACCAACGACCTTGTCAACATTTTTATTATAATGATGGCTTTTAAATTGAACAATGTAATAGTCTTCTAGTTAAAAAATAGATATATTAAGTCATTTAAATTAAACACTTGAACTTGTGTTTTCACAAACAAAATAATAATAATAATAATAATAATAATAATAATAATAATAATAATAGACTGCTTATTGCAATATATGTCATTAATCGATCTGGACAGATGCACCGGCGGGCCATGTATTATACATCTGTATATCTTAATCGATAACAATTAAAAAAATGGTCAGACGTGATGCCTAAGAAGGTTTCTCAGGTCTAATGGGGAACTTAATTTAAATTATTGTGGAATAATCCTCGTGGGCTGCTAATTAGGTTTGTTCTACAATTTCAAGTTCTCCTTCATACTATACTAATATTGTCTAGAAAGTTTTGCTAATGATCCCTCGCTCGTGTTTAAAAATTTTTTGTGTCTCAGCATCACAGATTTATATCTGATAATGCATAGGTCCATACTTAACTGGGATTATGATTTATTACGAAACGGCCTTGAATTAGAGCTTAAGTACCCTCCGACTGGAATGAATCATAAACGATAATTTAATTTAATAAAATAAAATCGAATGGAATTAAAATTGTAAAATAAAGAAATTTTTATTCTGCATTCATCTTTAATAATCAGAATGCACCAATTTCTAATAAGAAATATATAGTTTGCTAAATGTACAAAATGCTTATGAAATTCTTTTCGGTTACAGTGAAATTAATACAAAGAAATCTAAGTTAGGATATGATACAGATCAGCAAAAGAAAAGCAAATTAAATGCAGCTATATATAAACAATATGATCAATATAAAGACAAAAATAAAATAAAATCGGAAGTTGGAGACTACAGACTATATAGATAATATGATGACATGACTAAAAATTTTGAAAATTTTAAAGTTTTTGTTTTAGACATGATTGTATAGCGGCTGCCAAGTGAGAGAATATTTTAAGTTTTGATAACTGTGCATAAATAAAGAACAATATCTTCGTAATACGACAAAATTGTCTGCGTTTCTTAAAATTTAAAATCAACAAATATTAGATTTGTAATTAGATTTTATCGTCCATGTATTTTTTAAATAACAACTGCATTATGCGGTCAAACTTACAATTTTTTGTTCGCATAAAATATGGGTTTTGACCCGAGAGGGAAATAGTACAATTAGTTTCTCGATATGATTAGTGGAATCCAAAATATAGAATATTGCCTGATTCCCTAGGTAGCCACTACCTAGCTTGTCAAAAAAAAAAAAAAAAAGAATATTGCCTGATTAACGACAAAGTGTCGTTCAAATCATGGGTATGTCGACCTTATGTATTGATTAGGATAAAAAATTGATTGTTTCCTCGTGGTGTCGTAAGATATTCGATCGCTTACAAGATGTATATATTTTTGTTTCGTACTGTGGTAAGAAATGCGGTTGCAAAATATATCTACACAAGATACTTTTGTTTAAAAATAAATAAATAATATAGACTCAATGTATCAAAATTCACAAAGCAAAAAAAAAAAAACAATTACTTAAAAAAAACGAAGTTGAGATATCTATTGAAAAACATGAGGATAGCTTAGAACATGGAAGAGAGACAGAAAGACCAAGGATGGTCACTAAGATTTTTAATCGTGTGTGCAAAGTTGTTGAAACAATCTTGGTGTGTCCTTCCAATTTAGATACATTAACAAAGAGCACCATACCTCCATGTGCAACATAACTCATACTGTTTGATTCTCTTCATGTTTCAATACTCGATCAAATGACTTCATCCGAGGCACTTTCTGTTGGTTTTGGTGATAAAAAGTGATACTGATAAATGCGGATAATCATCGGATTGTCAAATCTGAAAAGTTCATAGATTTTTGCTGCCGATTTGGTATGGTAGAAGAAATAGGATAGTAGATATTTTGTCTGAAAAGGCCCTCGAAAAAAGATACTTTGTCTAAAAAGTGCAAAGAATTTTCAGGTTTATTAGCGAAAATGGGAGACTGGAATTGCAAAGTGATTGTAACAACAACAACAACAAAAAAGAGAGATCTTTTGGGGCCTTTTTCTTTTGCCTCTAGTTTGAAAACAAAAGGAATTTTGCGAGAATATCTCGTCTAAAACAATATACAACGAGGTTCTAGTAAACTGAATGTTAAATTTTTCACCTTATAAAAAAGTTTGTGGGTGAATGGACTTATTTTATTAAAAACTCATCTAAATTTCATTCCTCCAGCAGTAAGGACTTTGAAATTCATTAACTGCACTTCACCCCTCTCTTTTATTTATTTATTATTATTATTTTTTTTTGGGGAGGGGGGCGTCGGGGTTAACCACTTAACCTCGGGTTTCCTTGCATTTGCCGCCGCAGGAATCCATATTCTCTACAAACCTTTGATTTGAACCGTCCGATCAATAATAAAATGTTCCGTGATTAATATCAGACTAGTTAAGATTCATGCGGCCCATAAAAGTCTGCCGGTCAAAATTAAATTGGACGATTTGAATCAAAGATCTGCTCTCTACAGACCTCAAAAGGATAGAGCAACTTGTGGACTGTTGAGGCTTGCCTTTTGACCTAATAAAAAAAATTAATTAAATAAATTGCTAAAGATAAAAAAATTAATTAACCCCCATCCATCCAACCATACTCACTAAGATAAAAAAAAAAAGTATATCGATAGAGTGAAAAGACTAATAACACCAACAAAATTTTCATATTGACAAACCTAGCTTTCTTTAATACAGATTGTTTAGTGAACATCAACATAAAGATGATCGAGATAAATTTGTACGATTATGAAGCTGTCACATCGACTTAGAAGGGCAAAAACATAAATAGGATGATAAACGATAAATTGAAGAAAAAATAGCAACACCCATAATAAAATTTAAACTTCAAACAAAGACAATTAAGCATGTTATGTGTGGTTTTACAAATTCAACTAAAGCAACCATACTTAAGGTTCCGTTTGGATAGGTGTGGGAAGAAGGGAAGAAGGGAAGAAGTGAGAAAAAGTATTGGAAAGTGTGTAACTTTGTGAAGAGTTTGGATTGTTTATAATAAATTTTCTCTTCTTTCTTCTCTTATTTCTTCTTCCTACCTTATTCTCAACCAATCCAAACGAAGCCTAAATATATTAATATACATAATGCAGGCTATAGATAATTAGATATGATAAATTAGACTAATGAGCGGTATTTTTGAAAAAAGAAAAAGGAAATAGCTCGATATTAAATTACTACATATGGAGTCAACACCTCGTAATTATCATAAAAAATAAGAATACGAGAAACTTGGTAATTCTACCGTTTACACAATTGAATTTTTTTTTTCTGGCCTCGTTGATTTACACATGGCCTCCGAGAAAAGGAAGTCGTCACAGAAAATCAAATTTAAGGCAAACAAGCAGAGGAAGCAAGAGCGGGACCACAAATGAGATGGCCACACGAGTATACGAGTCGTGGCAATAGAACCAAACTGGCAACCCGACGCGTGGCACCAACCAACAATTTTCAATTTTTTTTTTTTTGGCAATTTCAATTTTCAAATTTCAACCTCCTGCCGTCATAATTGAGACCCTTTGTCTCCTCGATCCCACTGGTCTAAAATTCATTGGAAGGATTATACGCTGCCTTTGATTTTAAAGAGTTAGCTTAAACTATTTATTTTTAATATTTTAAACGAAATATGAAAATCACATACGGTTGGTTATAAATTAGAATACTTCCTTTTAATAACTTTCTATTATATCCTGTAAATTTTATCTTTCTTTTTCTAGTAACATTGTACAGAAAATTCAAAATACCATCTCTTAAATTGAATAAGGTGGTTTGTTTTAGACTTTTAGTTTACTGCCTAAGTTAAATTGTCTCAATCAAGGAAAATGTTGAATGACATTGTACTGTTGTAGGAAAATGAATGTAGAGTGGGAGGAGTTAGGGGTGTCAAACGTTGAAACGGAAGACGGAACTAACATGTTCCGCTTCCGTTCTGTTTCAGTCGACGGAATAAAAATTGATTCCGTTTAACGTCCTGTTTCGTCAAACGTAACAAAATTTCATTCCGTTTAACGTTCCGTCTTTTAAATACCATTGATTTCAGCGGAATTCTGTTTTCCGTTTCAAAAATATTTATAAATGTCAGTTCCGTTTCCGTTCCGTTTTCAGAAACGAAATTGAAATCTCTTCTATTTAACATTCCGTTTGAACGGAACGGAACGGAACACCCATGCGGAACGGAATTTTGACAGCTCTAGGAGGAGTCAGATCTCAGATCCAATGGTCCATTGATCCGGCAGCTTCCTAATCCAGATTCCCTGTGGCCTGACACACCGCACTGTGTGACCCACCCAGAGAATAAGTGTCATGCCAAGATGACTTTTGATACTAATTAAATCAATGAGATCATGAGATTCTTGTCAATAATTGAATTTTATATCCATATATATAAATATTTGGTTTTATTATACTCTAACGTTTAGTTCATGTACGTGTATGGCCCATATTTATGTATAAAAGATTATATAATTTGATGTTTCGTTTATATTCAATCAAACAATAAAAAAAATGCTACAAATGCCATAAGTTTTTGGTGGTACGAATTTATTTTCTTTTATTGATATTTTAAGATTTCAAATTTAGACGTCCAATCAACATTGATGATTTCAAATTTTTAAACATTGAAGTTTATTTGATGTAGATCAAGTAGTCAAAAAATGAACAAATATAGTAAATTATAAAAGATTAATTCTAGTTTTTTCGGATTGTTTTACCACTTGATTTAGTATTAAATAAACTCCTACAGTTATGAAATTTATGAAATGCATATCTCGTGAAGTTGAACAAGATTAAAGTTTAAGATTTGACGACTTAAATTAAGATTTCAATAAAAAAAAAGTAAAATTGTGACATATGTTGCGTCAAAAACTTGCGATTTTAGAACTCTTCTCATTTAACAATTTTGAATATATTTTTTAATAGACTTAAATTAAATACATAAAGTTTGATAGAAAATTTTCCATGTGTTCAACAATTCCGCCTTTTCATATATATATTTTTTGTTTTAAACTTTTTAGATTTTAAGAGCAACTCGCCAAATTTAAAATTTTGCAAAACTGGGAATATTGCATTATTTTCCCCTACAAACCAGTGATCAGTGAACAGAGTTTGTGAATTTGTTCACTATCTCTAATCGTCACCTTCGTTTTGTAATTTTCTCATAATTGTTTTGTAATATCGTATTGGACGTGCAATTTTATAAATTTTATTTTGTTTTGTAATATCGTATTGGACATGCAACAACTTTATAAATAAGTTCTATTTTGTTATAAAGTACTTTTACCTTATCGAATTTATTGCTAAAAGCAATAGATGGATTGTCACGGATTGTATCCCATTATATGACATAATTGATCACAGACTCGCAGTACGCTAGTCAGGTAGTTAACTTAACCATATGGCTGTTCGCAATAGATGCATTTGATCCGAACTCAAAATTTTCTTTTATTGGAAGGTGGGGTAAAGGCCAAAGTGGTTCGATCCTTTCAGATCCCATTCGATTTTGGTTTTAGTTCGGATTCAAAGCGTTGTCTCAAGAGTCCAGAGAAGGGAAACCACTTGTTGGGTTGTTTTCTCCTAACGTCTCTGTCCTACAAAAAACGGACCCATGTGGCCTGCTATTGCATAATTGCGAAAGGTGACAATGATTTGTAGTGTCTTTTTTTTTCTCAAAAGAAATATTGTATAAGAAATAATTTTGTTCTATTTTTATTTTTTACGAGAAGTGAATAGCTACAAGTAACACGCATAGGATCCTTATTAGTGGCTCCGTTTGGATGCGTTGAAAATAAAATAGGAAGAAGGAAGAAGGGAAAAAATTTATTGGGAAGGGGTAAATTTATTGGGAAGTGTGTAACTTTTGTGAAGAGTTTGGAGGGTTAGAAATAAATTTATTGGTAAAAAATAGTTATTCTTTATTCCTTATTTCGGGAAGAAGCCATCAAACGGAGCCAATTAAAAGAAAGTTATTAAAGTAAATTTAGGAAATAAATATAATATATTTCTTTTCCGAAAAATTACTAACGTTTCACTCTTTTTTTGCTTTTTTCGGTCCTCAACGAAACAGAAAAATTACTAACGTTTCACTCTTTTTTCTTTTCCGATTTTGGGAGGAATACACACCTGTCTTTGTAGGGTTTGAAGAATAGGAACGCGCCAAAAATAATTGTTTTCAAGCATGTTGAATGTCCAGAGCAAGTCAGCAACAAAGGCATCATATTTCGTCTAGTCTCTGGAACGATTATTGATGCATAACGCCTAGAATCTGAAACACTGGCTAGAAAGTATGAACAATGCAAAATATTAATATTTGTGCATAATCGACCATTTTAATATCGTAAAATAAATTTAATTCTAACACATTATATACGAAAGTTATCTTTTTGATGTTGTGTTACAATTCACTTAATCTGCATAGAATATGAATGTAGACTAAAATCAATCGCGACTGACAAATGAGACCGTCAGCTTCGACGAAATTTCAATTTTCGAGATTCTAACAGTTGATCCAAACCATTTAATGTATTCTCCATATTGAAAACTCATTGGAGACCAAATTTTACATTTTTTTTTTGTATTTTTTGGTATTTTACAAAATTCTTAATCTAAACAATTATGGACCCTTCAATAACAATCATTTTTAAAAATCTAAAAAAATAGTAAAAAAAATTAGAAAAATATAAATTTTGATCTCCAATGATATTTCAATATGGAGAACACATCGAACGGTTCGGATTAGACATTAAAACCTCAAAAGTTGAAATATAATCGCGACTTACGTACCTGATTTTAGTCTACCTCATTAATATATAATTCAGAGTACCAAAGCTAATTGTTTTTCAATTGTGTTGACCGTCAACAGCAATAAAGACATGTAAAACATTATGCTAGTATATTTTTACTTGTACGTGATTCATTCTTTTTGTGCATCAAATTTGTGCAGCACCTCTTAAGTAATTTCTGGACAAACATCTTAAGACGGTATAAAAGATTTTTCTCTATTTTTTTTTGAGTTATTAAAAAAAAGGATACTTTTTCCTGACTAGACTATCAAATCTAACAGCGATAAATTAGATCCACAATTCGTTTTCTATATGGCTTTTAAGCAAAATTATTCAGTCCCATGCTATTATTAACAGATCTTACCCAAAAGACTATAGTACTCTATTTTTCTCACATGTATATTGGCAAATATGAACTCGTTAATTGGCATTCAAACATTCTGCCCTCTTATTTTTGGCAACATTTCAAGGCTAGCACAGAATTCAGATAATCGCACCCAGATTAAATCGTTACGGGTACTTAATTTAATAATGTGGTTTCGCCTACTATTATTTTTGAAACAAAGAAAGTTCAATATATGCCAATAATTGTGTCCTAAAGGACTTAATCCATAGCCAATAATTGTCATTATAGTCATTTTCAGCAAAAATGAATAGAAGCCATCTGCAATGGTGTTATTTATTTTTGATTAATTTATCTTTCAATGGTGTTATTTATTATTTGAATGCAATTCCAACACACCTCTCTCTCGCAAAACTTGTATCGAATTTTAGTATTTTTTTTCCTGTTAATCAAGTATTTTGTAGGAGCAGCAAGGTAAGATGCTTATTTCGGATTAACGTAATTTTGAATTATACGATCCATAATATATTCATACGAATAACATAACATCAACACTTATTTTAAAGTTATTTCTACTAACACGTTTTTAAATACTCTTCTCTCACACTAACCTGAATAGAAGTATTTCTTTGACGATTCAAATGCACTTTTGAAAACTAGCAGCATCCAGATAAGCTCTGATCCATAAAATAAGTATAATTTGAAAAAGACTTTGGGTTTGAGAGCAATTAATTATGATATTGCAACAGTTTCTTTTTGGATTATGCTTGAGTTGATTAAACGCCACATGTCTTTGGCTTGTCCATAACCTCCCCCTGTCATCATTAATTAAATGATGTGTTTTAATTGATTGCTTAAGAGAAATCAAATAGCTAACTCATAGCAAATATTTGCTTTTCAAAGCCTTTTAATTAATGTGATGTTCTTCCTTGCAAGTTAGTGGTGATGAAATGGCAATGTTTGTACGGGATTGTATTTCAAAATTTACCAACGATAATAATATTAATAATGAAATGGCATTAACAGCCTCTAGAGAATGAACGCCTGTCCAAAAGGGCGAAAATTAATCTTGTTTCTATGCCAGAAGATGAAATGTCATGCAAGTTCTATTGATTCTTCGCAAATGTCTTTCTCAATTGATTTAAATGCTAGTACAATAATTACAATAATGCTTCTATGTGGACCCAAAACTAGGGTGTTTATGGAAACTAGGCAGAAAATAGGCTACTTTTCAGTTGACCTAGAACAAAGAAAGATCCAATTACTCTTCTTGCCACAGGATTGATTCTATTTGTTTTCCCCTTCTATTTTCAGTTTCTCATATTATCACATGGCCACCAATTTCAAGAGCGAAAATACATAGCAGCTGTTGTATAGATTAGTATTTATATTTTGAAAAGGCGTGCAATTGTTGTAGATTAATATTGAATGAATGATTTAGTAATATAAGAAATTCTTTAGTTAAAATTTAATGAGACACGCACTCAGATTGAAAGGTCGTATTATAACAAAATGAAATTCTAAATAACCAAACAAAAAATAATTTGTTTGTCACTTGTCAGCATGTGAGTTAGACAAATACCATGCTGATAGTGAAATCATATATATTATTATTAGGACCAAGTCACTTTTTGGAGATGCCAAACAATACTCCTACCCATTTCAAGGTTTTTTTTTTGGGTATATGGTAGCTCCTACCCAATTTTAAGGGATAGGAGACAGCATACATACCGACCCCATTTATTTAAAATTAAATAAAGTTTTTTTCAGATCAAGTATGTGGCTATGTGCTGATGTGCATTCGCGGAGAGAAAAAAGCACCACATAGAATTAGAAGGTGCAACAATTTTATTTTTTTCTCCTCTCTTTTATGAAAGCACTGAGGATGTTTGGTGGATGTCTTTCATCGGAAATTGTAGTTGCTTTACAATTATTTTTCTTCCCCTAGGACTTGTGCAAGAAACAATAGTTGGTGACTTGAGGGCATTATCGCATTATTAAATGCGGTTCATGTTTATCCTTATACATTATTAATTATGGATGCAAATCCTTAGTTACAGATTTATAAAGGAGATCTGTTATAAACTGTACAACCATAACTATAATATACCGACAGATGAATCAAGTTCTCTAACTAGCCTTGGAGAGTAACTAATACTGTGGGACCCTTCTGACAGTAACTTGTTACTGAATGTCTTCATAAGATTATAATAGAGAAACCGGACGGTATTATACGGGGGCCATACGGGTGATGTATTGAGGCCATCTTGATATATCATCCACATTCATAGCCTCGTGGTTTAGTACGCAACACTAGTGGCCATTTTTTGTTTAAACATTCGCCCAAAAGAAGAGCAAAATGATGAAATGCAATTTAATATATTATGAACATGAGATAACAAAGTAAAATTGCACATGCATCCTGGTGATGATAAATTTTATTATTTTTCTCTTTTAGCAATTCTAAGGGTGCGTTTGGATCGTTGGAAGAAAGAAGAAGAAGAAGGAAGAAGAAGAAAAAAAATTTATAAACAATCCAAACTCTTCACAAAGTTACACACTTCCCAATATTTCTTCCCACTTCTTCCCTTTTTTCCTTCTTCCCACACCTATCCAAACGCACCCTAAAAAATTTTTGAGAAAATTAATATGATTGTTTTTTTTTTCTTATGTTATCGTCATATTTATGTTGTTATATTTATTTTTATTAAAGTTTAAAATAAATTATGACAATATGATTTTGTTTTCACTTAGTTCTCTCAGTCTATAATTCTTTTATTGCATTTGACGAAATTTTTTTTAAGAAACCAACATAATTTAAAAAAAAAACTCCAAACAACTGTTACTCGAACAAACATTTTATTTCAGATAAAAAAATAAAGTAAAATAATACAATCTTACAAGTTTCGTAAAATTATTTTCAGATTGAAAAAAAAAGTATGAACTTGGGATTATCTGATCGAGGCTTTCTTGGGATGGTACCAATTATATAGGAAAGGATAGGTTTGTAGACCTGTGAAGATAAGTTCCCCAATAATGCTATATCTTATCGTGGGACATTTATGGTTTTCTTTTCCATTTTCTTTGTCACTTTTTTGTCCCAATTTTTGGGTAACCCAGTGGTAGACGCATGGGATATAATTAAAAGTTGAGTCAAACTCAAATTTGTTCTTTTCCATGTTGGTATGCTTCTTTGATGTTTCTCTCACTCTCTATTTCTCAGTTGAATTCGGCGCCGCTTGTACCAAGCTCGGTTGGAGTACATGCTTTTTGTAAAAGTCTTTTTGATCATTAAGCTATTTTTTTCATAGTCGTAAGACGGAATATATAATTAGCACCAAGATGGAGCGAGTTTATAATTAGTATATAACCCACAACTAAATTTCTCATCAAACATAAAACGATTATCTTTTCCCAACAAAAATCTACTAGTAAAAATGAGTAAGAAATAATATACGGACATTTTCCTTGTACTTCATTTAAACTATTTCTATTTTGGACATAAAAAATTAACATCACTCAATGAAAATAACACCTTTTCAATATCTCCGCAATAATAACCACATTAAATCAAAAGAATTTTTTAATACTTTCATTTACATAACAAAATGAGTAATGCTAGAATCAAACATATATGACGTCAAACACGATCCAAACGTCACACATTAAAATTTCAAACGGTCGATCCAAACCGCTCAATATGATCTTCATATTAAAATATCCTTGATAATCAAATTTTATATTTTTTTCATATTTTCTAACTATTTTTTTCAAATTTTCAAAATTGAAGGGTTCAGAAATTTTTAGATTGAGCATATTAAAATATTCCAAAAAAAATAGTAAAAAAATTTGAAAAAAATATAAAATTTGGTCTCCATGAAGATTTTATAACATAAAACAATTTGAACGATTTTGATCGGCCATTTCAATCTTAAAAATTAAAATTTTATCACGTTGGACAAGTGTACATGTCCTATATATTTGACACTAGCTACTCCTTAAAGAAAATTCATAATATCTCGAAATAATTTGTATGGCTAGATTCTATTATTTTTCCACAAATCATATTACAAGTTTCTACACATGCTCCTACGACGGCTAAAAATGTAAAAAGGTTCTAAGTGGGTCCCATATTTAAGTCAAACAGAGCAGTCAGACTATTCGTATTTGTGTGACTGCTTTCTGGGTCCCACGTCATTAGCGCCGCCAGATTGGGCTGTAGAAGCCACCACTCACCAGAACACTAGAACAGACCTGTCTATGCAAGCGGTGCTATGAACCAGTGTGCCGCAGACACGTGTACGGCTCTCGTAGCTTCAGGTGATATATTTTAACTGGCGCAAAAGGAAAAAATATGGTAGCTGGAATCTGATTTTGATTGACAATAATGGGAGTATTTTAGTAAAAAAAAGTTAAAAATATTGACCAAGTTGGCTGTGGACATTGATATTTTTGTTATGGCGGTTTAATTAAAAAATTAGTAATCTATGTACTGCGCCACAGCTCCACAGCTCCACAGCTTCAGGCTTTTTTACCTACTATAAGAGAATGCCCATAAATTTCACAATAATATCGAAAATACCTTCTCCGGAAATGAATTTCTAAATTGCGCCCTCTGATTTGGTCCCTGGTTTTTCCACTAATGATAGCTCAGTAATGTTATGTAGTCAAGGATCTTCTGTTAAGCTAACATTGTTTAAGTTCCTGTAAGAAACAACCCGTCTAAAATTTTATTAATATGAATAAGATGAAAAAAAAAACTATACATGTTGAATAAATAAAATAATTTTCCTGGCAACAAGCGACTCATTTGCATTTATAAGTGACCCGTGTATATGAAGATAAAAAAAATTAAAACCAGTATTATTCGAATATTAAAGAATGAAATAAATAATAATATTAAATTGATACATTTAGTGAATTAATTTTTTGAACATTTTAATGTTGGAGATGAATTTGATACATAATAGTTTCGAAATGAATGTATTATTTGTGATGTAGATCGAGATTAATAACTTGCATTAGTTGCTTGGTATTTAAAGCTTAGTAAAAAAATTATTGACTGAAAAATTCAATAAACAATTAACATATGGCACAAATTCAACAAATTTAAGGATTAAATCATTATATTAATTGAAATTTGAATTCTAATAACATATCATTTTGTAGAGGTCGGAAAAGTTGAGAAAATTGAACCATCAGGAATTTATACGTTTGTTTTTGGTGATTGTGGTCGGCAATGAGTTGATTCGAAATACAATTGCTACTCCATAGAAGAAACAATGGAATGATTTTTTAGGTTACACACGCTGAAGGTCAAATGAAATTGTCCTTTGAGAAGCGTCGTAGATGGTTCAAATTAATATTGTTAACTTTTTGAATTTTCGACTGGAAAGAGAGGTGAAAGAAAATAACATGTAAAGTTTTACTCTGACGGCTCTAAACACGTTTATAATGATTGTATTAACATTGGTATTTGTAGAACTTATCTCTAATGCTTGACTAATTAAACGAACAAAATTTATTTGAAACATAGTTTACTCAATAATTTGAGATTTAAACTCTAATAAATAAGAATTCCTATGCTATCACGGAAGCAAATCATCAACGAGGCATGTCAGGGGTGAAAACGGAGTGGTGAAACCATATCCTATTCATATTTTTTATTGGATATAGATACAGATATAGATATGTTCAGATACGGATACAGAAACAGATACGTTCGAATACAGATACAAATACAGATACGTATACAGATACAGATCAGATATTGTCAGATACGGATATAAATGTTGATATTTTGGATATTAAAATGAATATTTATAAATTAACGAGCAAATAAAAATAAACAAGATATAATATTTATATCCAATGTCATCATACTTCAAAATAGTATATTAATCATATGTAATCATCATGATTAGAAAAAAATTAATTTTAGTGTTGTTATCATATATAATCATCTCGAACTAGCAAATAAAATTAATTTTATGTTACTAGTCCAAAATAATTTTTTGCCGGATACCAATACAGATACGGTTCGCATATTACTTTACATTTTTTTTAAACCAGGCAAAGTAGTAGGCAGTAGCTGCTGCACCAATTTCAACATAAGGACCTCGTTCGAGCAAAATAATGTAAAGTTTATCTGCTGCACCTATGTTGTCACACCAAAGCGTTGGTGTTCAGATACAGATCGGGGGCAGAGTTTATCTGCTCTGTTTTAAGCCGCATGGAATATTGTGCTTGCAGTCGATATTCAATAATCGTCATGTCTTTTCTCTTACTCAATAATGTGATAATTAAAGAAAAGGTCTATTAATCTGGGTGTTTTTTTGGAGATAATAGGGGGTCAAAATTTTTTTTTAACTTATTTCTAGAATAGATGTCACAAATAATTTCCAGACATGTTCTTAATCCGCGATTAAGAACATGTTCTAGTTATATTTGAGTATAATCATGCTATGTAAATATGTTCGTTTAGAAAATTGAATTCTATGGCTTGAATAGTAATTTACCGGCTTAATATAAAAATCCAACATTAGTTTGCATGCAGATACGATTTTAAATTTGTGAATCGATTGACTGGACATATATAATAAAACATAATGAGTACTTAGAACGCGTTTTCCTTCTCCAAAAAATGAATGACCAACAAAATATGTTTACAAAATTATAGTGTAAAATTTTACAATAAGATATGTAAAATTGTGAGAATAATTGAGCAATTAGTGTTTTCTATGATGAACATTAGCATCATTCATTTCAAACGGTGTTACAGTGTTACAGGTCAACAATTTAACCATAATCAATAAAAATAGAAATCTGGATGCTGGAATTAGAAATAACAAGAACCATCAGACTTTGAATCAATATAATATAAAAATTCAAGCTGTATCGAAATTATACCGACCAAAGAATATGAAACGATGTCAAAATGTAATTGTTATTTTTATTCTTATTCCAGAATTTATGTAAATTTACTTTGCCATTTGCCGCTTAAAAATATTTATCGACGTCAATTTCATTCTCGTATTAGTAATTACTTTTTCAATAGCTTATAATAAAATTCAAGACTTCAAAAAAGAATAAGCTAGAATTTGGAAAAATCACCTTGTAAAATTTCTAGGTGCTTCAGAAAATTACCAAAGAAGTAAAAAAATTAAAGTGGTAAGGAAAAAAAAGATTATCAAGACGAAAGAAAACGAAAAACACAGAGCGAACGGCTGGTGCAATTATTGATGGGACCTTAGCGAAGACCGAAGGGACATTGAGGGGTAAATAGGTAAATTAACGATTTGACACGAAAGGGGAACAGCCCTTCCTGGAAGAATATCCTAGGAGTGGGAATCATCACATCAGGGGCATTTATGCGAATAAAAAAATTATTTAATTATAATCACAAATTTACAATTAACACCCGGATCCGAATAAAACCTATTTAAAGAGAAGAGGCAGTGCCACTAGGGTTTTCTTCTAATTTAGAGAGCTCGGCCTCAGTCTCCAATTTCGCCTCAACTTCTCTCTCTTCCTTCTCAAAACCTCTCTCACTCGCACCATTTCGGAGGTTTTACAAAGCTTGATTCCTTCTCTTGATTGAATCTTCTTCTCAGAATATACCCATCTTTTGGTTTCTCCTCGCTGGAATATACAGGTAATGAACAGTTTTACCTTGATTTTGTTCTTAGTTCTGAATTTGGTAATTGTTTGCCTATTATTTCGTGGGTTTTTAACTGTAAGTTCCTCTTTAGAAGATTATGAGCTGGGGTTTTCTACATTCATCTAGATCTGCGATTGTTTCGAATTTTGTTTGTTTGATGCGTGTTAATTTCGCCTATGGGGCTTGCTTAGCTTCAGTTTTTCAGCAATTTGTACTCTGTTTTGGCCTTTTTTATTCAATTAGTACAAATATGTAGCACCTGATTTAAAATTTTGTCACCTAGAGAGGAAAAACTTTAAAAGACGATTGTTTGTAGTATTATTTGAACTCTAAAGATTGAATGATAAATTGAGAAAATTCGGGCTAGATTATAAATCAGCTAATGGTTACGCTTTTTTTTTTAAATTTTAATTACAGCTAATCTTCCTGAGCGCGTTTAAAATTGTTTCCACCTAGTTTTACTGTAGCGAGAATTAAAATACATCAAAAGTTGATATACTAATTTCCCTTTTGCAATTTTTGCGTGCAGTGATTTAGCTGAAAATTGGAAGGAAAAATATTAGGGAATGCAGAAAGATGTGCTTGCATGCCAGGAAACTACCTTCTAAGCTCAACCCGCATTCCTCTCATGCAAAGCCCGCCTCTTTTCTAATTCTTGATGAAATTGGATCCCAGATCTGCACCTGTACAAGCCTTGTGCTCCGCGCACAAACCCTCAATGGTGCCCAGCAAATCAAATCCAAACCCGTTCTAGACCGTAGTATAATAGGAGAAGACGGTTGAATCCAAAACTTTCTAAATTAAAAGATATCCTCATCAGAATTCCATATTTCTCGTTCCTCTACTAGAAAATTTAGCCCGAACCAACCACTTAGATGGCTGCAGATATGAAAGGAAGTGTTTTGATGGACCGGTTTGAGATAGGCAGAATGCTTGGTCAAGGTACCTTTGCCAAGGTCTACCATGGTAAAAACATTGCAACACATCAAAGTGTTGCAATAAAGGTGATAGACAAGGAGAAAATTGCAAAGGTCGGTTTGATGGACCAAATAAAGCGTGAAATCAAGGTCATGAATGTCGTAAGACACCCCCACATAGTACAACTTTATGAGGTTATGGCAACCAAGTCCAAAATTTATTTCGTATTGGAGTATGTAAGAGGTGGTGAGTTGTTTAATAAGGTGTCCAAGGGGCGTTTAAGGGAAGATGTGGCTCGAAAATACTTCCAACAGTTGATCAGCGCTGTTGATTTTTGCCATAGCCGTAAGGTGTACCACAGGGATTTGAAACCTGAAAACCTTTTGTTGGATGAGAATGGAAATTTGAAAGTTTCTGATTTTGGCTTGAGTGCCCTCGCCGAGTCGAAACGGGTTGATGGTTTACTCCACACAACATGTGGCACTCCTGCATACGTTGCTCCAGAGGTGATTAACGGAAAGGGGTATGATGGTGCCAAAGCAGATATCTGGTCATGTGGGGTTATTCTATTTGTGCTTTTGGCTGGTTTCTTACCATTTCATGACCAGAATTTAATGGAGATGTACAGAAAGATAGGTAAAGCTGAGTACAAGTTCCCTTCTTGGTTTTCTCCTGATGTCAGGCGACTCTTGACACGGATATTGGATCCAAACCCAAATACCCGCATCACCACTCAACGGATCATGGAGAACCCTTGGTTCAGAAAAGGCCTTGATGATAGATATGTTAGAAGAAGCAGCAACAACAGCAACATGAACAATGTAGAAGCTAAAGAAATATCTCCTATTAATTTCGCTTGTTGTGAAGAAAATAACGTGGTAGAGGGTAAGATATCTAATTTGAATGCCTTTGACATAATCTCCCTCTCGGCCGGGTTTGACCTATCAGGCTTGTTCGAGGAGCCTGATAAGAGGAAGGAAGAACGGTTCACCTCTGGCAAACCCGCATCAGCAATTATATCAAAGATTGAGGAGATAGCAAAGAAGTTGCGGTTGAAGGTGACCAAGAAAGATGGGGGCATATTGAAAATGGAGGGGGTCAAGCAAGGGAGGAAGGGTGCTTTGGGAATTGATGCAGAGATATTCGAGGTCACGCCTGATTTTCACCTTGTGGAGATGAAAAAGGCGAATGGGGATACGTTGGAGTATCAGAGGATGTGGAAGCAAGAGATGCGGCCGGCTTTGAAAGATTTAGTCTGGGCCTGGCAGGGTGAGCAACCGCAAGTGCAGAAGGCATGAAACTTTTGATTTGGAGTTGCAAGTTCTAATCCAAATCGGGATGGTGGTTTTTTTATGCGTTATGAGTTGTTTAATTTTGTTTTGGGTTTTACTCAGCTCTTGTTTATGTTAATTTTCTTTTCGTCTTGAAATCGTTGTAGATTGTGAAAAATTCTTGTTAATTGCATTTCATTATCGCTATAGTTGTGTTGCAATTGGTTATTTTTATACCTTCTGTTCCACTGCATTTTTTAAAAAGAACAATGGCCTATTGGCCTTACGGTTTGGCTTCTGAGCATAGGAAAGAAGTAAGCACCAAGTGATGAAATGGAATATGCCATATTATTACATTTACATTATTATACCAGGCCAACACAAGTAGACAAGTATGTAAATGGTTTCTGGAGCATTGCTTACTGAAAACCAGAATAGTATTTTTGACTCATGAGCTGAAAAATGGTTTCTGTTAAGCACGTGAGATGTTACCGAAAGATTTCCGTGTATATTGAAACAAAAAAAACAGAGAAAAAGAAGGCTATATTTGTCCTGACAATCCCGGCTTCAAAAGGATGTCATGTTTCTTCCCACAAATATCAATATAGAAAAATATGTAAGTATAATATTTTTGGAACGTTAACACGAGAACGTGACATATTTCAATCAACAAATTAATTTCCAACGGGTAAGGTCATTAAAATCAAACAAGGCAAAGAAATTTTGTAAAATAGCCAACTCCTTATTCGGCCTAGAGCTTCTGTTTCATAATTAGTCATTACCAACCAGTCAAGGACTAATTGATAAACTCAAGAGAGTCTATTAAGAATTTTTGGTATAGTGTTTTGTCTTCCATCCAAGCTTTGATGTCAAATTGTAAGGAAGCTTCCAAAAGAGATGACACAATAAAACAGCCTTGGTCCCATATGATGATAGCAAACAATAATGACCAGCCCATTGGAAGAGGCTTACTTCTAGAATAGTATATTGAAATACTTTGTACTATATAATGTATAAGTATAGCTATACATCATAGCGTAGGGGTTGAACCAACAGGTGCTTCCAAGTAAAAGGTGTGTTTGGAATCTAAATATTTATTGTAGTTGAATGATTAGACTTGCTGCCTAAGCCTTCCCAACTTGTTATTGTGTTATTGCACCTAATTGTTCTTCATGAAATGGTTATGTTCACCTAACTAAAATCTAAGACGTCTCTGTTTCATGACAGTGTACACCCTTTCGAGATTAGGAGAAGATTTATTTTCGGCTGAATTGTGGTTTCGTACACTTCTTGGTGGCAAAAGTTACTTTCCTGAGTGAACAACTTAAAAGCTTTTTGTACCAATTAGATAAAAAAAATCTTTACTATTAGTGAGAAAGAGACTTTCACTTTTTGTTTCAAAGAGTTCTAAGATGAAAATTGATTGAATTTGATTATTTGAAACAGCAGATAAACAGTCAGGAGGAATATATCAAGCTCAATTATGCATGGCAATCTAAGAATTGCATAGTAAGGCTACAAGCCAAACAGCCCTCAAAAAAGGCTACAACCCACATGACATTTCTGCATTATTGCTGTATTATTTCATCTGTATTCTGGTATTTTGTTATGCTGATTTCACATCCTCTGATATTATTTGTCATCATCATTGCGTTTGTTTTATTATTACTAGTATTATAATTTTATTGTTGTTATTATTATTGTTGTTGTTGTTATTATTATTAGTAGTATTGTTATTATTATTATTATTATTATTATTATTATTATTATCTTTTTTTGAAAAAGAGTAGCAACTTGTTATATTAAAGAAATGGTTCAGAAATTCCAAGAAATGTACCAATTACTGAGGCCAAACACAATCCCCTGGCACCAGTGAGACAGTAACACTGGTGATCTAACTAGCCTAATTACTTAAATGCCCTTTTCTAATAGAAGCAACTCCCTCACTCTGGGTTCAAAAGCACATAAACTGTTGGCAAAATCCAAAAAAAGGAGAAAAGAAAATAAAAGAACACATAACTGACAAAGAAAAACAGGAAATGGATATAACAGCTCAGTTTTTGCAAAATCCTTTTGTGCACTCAGCATAATATCTGCATGGATAACCATGAGCAACAATTGGTCTGAAGTTTTGCAAAATCTATTTGTGCACTCATCATAATATCTGCATTGATAACCATGAGCAAAATCTTTTTGTACACTCATCATAATATCTGCATGGATAACCATGAGCAAAATCTTTTTGTACACTCATCATAATATCTGCATGGATAACCATGAGCAACAATTGGTCTAAATATCTTGCATCACAATTCACCATTTCTTCATTGTGTTTATAAGAGAAGTTTGTCCAGAATGTATTTGTCAAAATTGCAGTAAATTGAACCCAAAAAAACAAGATTGGATGACAAAAAGAAACAAATAAAAGAATCTCTTGGGTAAATGTGCATGGAGCACTTACTGATTGACTACTTCATTATTTCTTTTACGGAAACCATAAAAAAATAAGAAGATTAGTAGGAAAGCCAATGACTCAATGATGGAAATCTCAGAACCAAAATTCGTGGTTTGCAAATAACTTTAGATTTATTCTTTTGCTTTTTTGAACTTCTTGTTTGGAAAGAACAAAGAATACAATTAGTCATGCATATTATTTTTCCCCAATTACAATAAGAAACAATACCAATGTTAACTTTATAAATGGACGGGGAAAACATGTCGAGAGTACCAAATAAATTAACAAAATGCCGCAAGAGGCATACCGCATTCAATATTTAAATCCATACTTTCATTTTTTTTCTGATATAAGCCATGAAGATT
The DNA here is from genome assembly GCA_028095005.1 of Rhynchospora pubera. Taxonomy (NCBI): domain Eukaryota; kingdom Viridiplantae; phylum Streptophyta; class Magnoliopsida; order Poales; family Cyperaceae; genus Rhynchospora; species Rhynchospora pubera. Next base: position 147,947,076 of record CM051462.1, on the reverse strand, counting down.
GCTTATATATATTCGCATTTACATTTGTCTGTTGGAGGATACTAATCTCGGTTACCATTGTTTGTAATTATTGTTGGGATAGTGGGCCAGTAGGACCATACCAATCGTATTGGACCATTTTCAGTTGCAACGGCTATAGCCCACTAATTGATTCAAAATTTTGAAATGGCATGACTTCAGTTAATATAAAGGAATTTGTTTTGAACTTGAAGTATGTGGACCTTTTACAGGTTTCGAATTTAAGGCCGGGAAATCATAGTAAGGTCCTTTTACTATACTAAAAACAACGTCCATTGAATTTTACAGGCTTTTTCTTTAAGAATGTAGTCATAAATTCTCAAACCATTCATATGATAAGGGAAGCAAACAAGGCCCCCAACCCCCCCCCCCCCCCAGCGCGCGCACCTACACACAAACAATAAAATAAAATAAAATAAAATACCCCAATGCACACGCGCACACAAACAATTTTTCGAGAGAACCACAGGGTTAATTTGTTGGAAATTCTAAAAGGAGGGAAGTTTTTGTAAAAAAAAAAAACATTGAAAGTTTTATGAAAGCAGGAAGGATATAATGTAACACTCTGTTTGGTTGAATGGTAGAGAGTGGGAAGGAAAGGAAATAATAAAAAGGGAAGGAAAGGAATGGAATGAAAAGTAAAATAATTTTGCATTTCTTGTTTGGATGAATAATGGAGGGGAAAGAAAAAATTATTTTTCTTTCCTTCTTATCTCTTGTTTGGATGAATTATTTCAATGAAAGTGAAATATAAAATTTTGACTAATCTATCCTTGGATAAACCAAAGTGCGCATAATTCAAAATTAGCAATGCTAAAAAATGCATCAAATGCACTAGTGTATAGTCTTTAATATATACATGTTCATTGCTATATTTTTAATCGATCTCTTAATTAAGGACTCATTTGAATAAGCTTGCACATCTCATGGTCGTAAAAAAATAATAAATCAAATACAAAAGGTTGAACGATAAGATCTCCATATTTAAATTACATCCCTCACTGTTATTATGCATGTGTCACTTTCTCTGATTGGTTAAAAAAATAATATAAATATTAAGTTCTTTGTATGAAGACAAAGTTCAGAAGGGACAAAAATCATTGTAATTCATGGAGACAAAATTTATATATAGTATTATCGAATAAAAGCGAAAGGGCAAGGGTAGCGCTGTCCATCGCTTGAAAATATTTGAGCCAAAATTTTCCTTCCCATCCATTCTCCTCCGATTCGGAGGAGAACGTATTTGTACAGAAAAGGAAATATTAAAAGAAACAATTCCCCTCACTAAATTTTTACTCTCCTTATTTTCTTCCATCCAAACAAAAAAAACTTCTGAATTTCCCACCCAACCAAACACAGTGTAAAAGTTTTCATTCTTTTAAAAATTATTTTAGTAACTATGGTAATTATTTAAAAATTAGAAACGATGATTACAATACCTCAACTGCCAAATGCCCAAACGTCAACTATGCTTTACCGAAAGATATCTAATTGGCAATTGGCACCAAATTTATTTTGTCTGCGAATTGGGCTACCAAAAGCCGAAATATGCGACACGAGGCTCTTTCTAGAGTTAGCTTTGGGAATTGGGTATTTCAGTATCTCCAATTTCTCCTTTTTGATATAAGATTAGTTACGTGCAATTAACAATTTAAGAACTAAAATGCTCTTCGCCAAACTACTTTCTTGTGCAATAATGCGTTACGTAGTACAAACCTTGCCTAAGGCTAAGTCTCTGATGTAAATTAAATTTTAGTTTTTTAGTTTGGTCGCATTGTTAGGTCTAGCTCCAATATTTACCTCGTCTAGTCACCTTTATTGATTGAAACGTTGAAAAAATATATTATTTTCGTACTCTTAGTGGTTAGCATAATTCAATCAGATGCAGATTTCCAATATTGATTGTAATAACTTAATAAGAATCGCACGTACGGAAGATAATTTCATCTATGTAAAAAGTGAGCATGGCATCTTATAAATATATATGTTCAAGTGGCTCGTGCGGACTTACTATAAGAAATACAATATCAATAATTTTGTTGTTGTTTTTAAATAAATTGAGGAATTAATCTTTGATTGTTTAATTTATTGATGTGAAGTGAAAATTGATTATTAATTCAATATTGATTTATTTAATTAATACATTAACTTATCAGCGATCCTAAGTCCTAACTGACTTATTTAGCTATAGTTGTATTTATCTAATTCTCATCAACCATCCCACTTCAAAGAAAAAAAAAAGATGCTTAACAAACGTCACTCATAGTAATTAACTAATTGAATGATAATTAGGAGATGTTGAGCAAGCATGTACTCATATTATGAATAAATATAAATAAATCAACGTTACAAGTAAATTAAACCTAAAGAAATCTTTAAATAGTAAAGCATTGTACGTGGCCTAGTAGTTTCAATGATAAGAGTACTAGACTAGCCTCCAAGATGTTAAGGATTCAAGCTCTACATACATCTTTAATTTAAAAAAAAATTAAATGTCAAAGATCTCTCTTTTTCTTAAAAAAAAAATAGTAAAACATTTCTCCTCCAATAATGATATGAAATCCTTGAAAAAAGATGTCAGTAGGATCACTACCACATGTGTGCAATATATTGGAGACATGAGAGGACTGAATTACTGAAATGGGACAAGCAATGTCGCCATGTCACCAAGTTCACCTAACAATTCTTCTCCCTGCCTTTTGGAGCGACGAGTAGAAAACACGAGAGGAGAACATTGTTGGTAACTTGGTATACATAAAAGGCGTGCTGGGTTATTCCACCAATGCATTTTCATCATACTTTGTAAATTCAAAAAGAAATAAATTGAAATTCCTACTATTTTATGTGCCGACGAATCCTTGCCCACTTCAGGCGTCTCTTTTCAAGAGGTGTCAAGATTCTGTTTTATTTAGAGGCGGTGTGTAAGACGCAAATACTTGCCTAATAGAATTTCAGATTTGAGGTGTGACAACTGACAACTGACAAGCATTGTCAAAGAATTGTCGTCAAGCATCCTCAAGTGCTCCAATTTTAGATTCTCTGTCGCACATATGATGTATATATCCATTTTATATTTCATTTACCATGGAGTCATTTCGTCATATAACTATAAGTTAGAGGTTATAATCAAGTACTCGTGGGTTTTGGCTTAATGCAACCAACAATAAAAAAGTGAAAGGGGCTGTTTGGATTGGGGAAGGAATTTGGGGAATTTCATCTTCCTACCATAAATTTATTATAAACAATCCAAATTCTTCACAAAGTTACACACTTTCCAATAAATTTATTCCTAGGAATTGCAACTTTCCCAAATTCCTCAAATTCCTAAACGATCCAAACGGCCCCAAAGTGAAGTTGGGATATTAGGGTGCGTTTGGATCGTTGGAAGAAAGAAGAAGAAGAAGGAAGAAGAAAAAAAAAATTATAAACAATCCAAATTCTTCACAAAGTTACACACTTCCCAATACTTCTTCCCACTTCTTCCCTTCTTTCCACACCTATCCAAACGCACCCTTAGATATTGACAATAAAATTGAAAGTAAATGAAGTACGTGTAACAAAAGAAAGAGAGTATTAAAATTGATTGATGATCATGATGGTTTGATTGTGACTGTTTTCGTAATGGGATTTTTTTTTTCCCTCTAACAAAAGAAAGAGAGTATTAAAATTGAGACTTCCGTGACCCTTTTGCAGAAGGAAAAGGAGTTGAACATTTGAAGACCTGGTCAGAACTTATTTTATATTTTAACAGTTTGACTGGTATGCTGGCAGACTTGACTAGAAGACTAGTAATGCTGAAAATATTTTAACTGAAAGGAAGAAAAGTGAGAGAAAAAAAGGAAAGGACACTGAAAATATTTTAGTTGTTGAAATAATTATTAATTTACTACAGTTACAGTATTGTGTAAGATAAAGTTTTTTTTGTTAACATCGAAAACAAAAGGAATGAATATAAAAGAAGTAACTTATCTTTATCTAAAAAGAATAGTCCTATCCTGACTAATTACATTCCACTAAATGAAATCTATCTTTTACTTAACAAATACCTGACAATAACATATATTCCATATTTTATTGGACCCGAACCCGCTATGTAAACTTCCACAGTGACCCAACTCCAGTAAGCTCAATAAGTCAATAGTCCTTTTGGCTCTGTTTGGATTCCATTTGGAAAGAAGGGAAGAAGGAATAAAAAAATAAATTTATTATAAACAATCCAAACTCTTCACAAAGTTACACACTTCTCAATATTTTTTCTCACTTCTTCTCTTCTTCCCACGCCTTATCATCCAAACGGAACCTTTGAGTTTTGACTGGATCTCTAACTCTAACTTCCCAAGTCCCAAGTCCTACTCTGATGCCATTCCTCGTGATCATCATATCAAAATTACACATATTTTTTATGCATATGCTTAATAAGAGAGATTATAAAAAATGAAACGGAATTTATTTATACAAGCTTAAATAGTTGACACATGCATTCACACGTATAACGACGAGAAAGTCATTTCAATAACTTTGCGGCAGACTATTTGGAAAGAAAGAGAGAATCCAAATGTCTCTCTTTTTATGCCCCATCATAATTTCTAAATTCTTTCACAATAAAAACGTATAAATTTGAAATAATATTATAATAAAATCATTGGATGTGAAACTATTATAGGAAATAAAGTTTTCTTTGTGCCTAAAAGGTTCATACAGATTATATTTAACTATATTGATATTTGAATTTTAAATATTGAGTTATTAAGATTTTAGAATTAGAGATATAGTGGAAGCGTCCACTTTTGAAATTTTGTCTAACTAAATAGTGATTGTCCTTCTCATTATTTGATTCGTTTTTTTTTTTCCTTCTGTGATAGCTCTTCATTTCAGGCATTTTCGAGAACACGTCATGTACAGTTGAAAACTGTCATTGGTTGTGTACATTTTTGTGTCACATTTCTCCTACGGAGAATATGCTCTTCTTTTCAAAGGATCACAGTTAACAAAAAGTTTTTTTTTAAGCATCAGTTACTTAAAAAAAAAAAAAATAGCTCGCACTTTTAAAAGCAAAAACCCATTATCACACAATGCCTAAAAACTTTATTGGATTCAAAGGCTAGTTACTTTATCTTTCCTAATAAAGCACTTACCATTCAACCTTTTTTTTTCTCTCGGAAAATAATGGAATAATTAATTAATTGAAGGGGTACGCTATATATCACAACTAGAAATTAAGTAAAAAAAAAATTAGGTATACCTTCACATGTGGCTGTGAGCTAGCCATATCTATGTATTATAGCCGTAAATTTATTAGGACATAGTAATTATAAAGTTATAAATGATGCAGCAACTAGCGCCAGTTTTTTTTTTTCTCACAAGAAAAAACTTTGAAAGAGAAATTAGAATTTGTATTGAGTTAATTCAACAATCCATAATGCATTTATATGTTTTCGCAATTTATATTGTATCATCATCATCATCTACTACTACTACTAGGTATCCGTAACAAATTTAAGAGATGATTCCGGAAGAAACCATACATATAAGTATAACACGATAATTTATTAAAAAAATGATAAATTTTTATGTAATTATCGAGAAATACTTAATTTTAAGTCTAGAATTTCAACAACAACTACTAAGTCTTTTATTTCAAGCATAGGATATTCTAGAAATGAAACCCACAGCGAGATGAAAGTTGTGTCTAGAAAAATTGTGTCCCCCACCCCGCATTAATATATATTCCCTTAATTTTTTTTTATGTATATATCTAATGTTCTTACAATCTGATTGTCAAATTTTTTATACTGTCTTTTATGCCACATATCCTGTACGGCAGTAGCTAGCGGTAAATCTGCCCCAGTTTTATTCCGGAGAATGAACCGACTCATTTCCTTTTTCTAGTTTAATGTAAAAAGTAATTTAGACTAGGAAATTGGGATTTAAGACATCATCACTCAATGGACGCATTTCATGGAATAATTAGATTTGGCGGTATTAATTAATTCTACTTGACTCTTGACATAATGGATAACAAACCTAAGTAACTAATTAGTGCCCCTTTTGCACAATTCAAATGGTGGGAAGTATGTGGTGTCATTTCTAACTGACTTTGTGGAGCGGGAATATTTATCTTCTGTTAAATTGGTTAAATAAGAAATCTGTACTTAATTAATTCTCCAGTGACGAAATGCACGTTATATATGTATTGTCATAACGTACTATTACACCATCATGTTTCATTGACTATGTAGTTCCAATAATCGATATATTTTTTCTTTAATCAACACTGATAATTTTGCATTTCTATTTATCTAGTACAGCCTCCAAATAAATTAGGCAAAGCTCCGATGAATCCTGTCAATGCTGTGTTGAATCTGACCGTGCATTATCAAGTTGAATTTTAAGATACATAAGAGCAAACTCCGATAGACGTACGTACGTACGTACAATGAACTTTTTGAGTTTTAACATTGCTTTGACAAACTTCTCTGATATATTCTTAACTTTTTTTTTTTGTGAAAAAAGGTCTAAAAGATTTTCTTTTTTCGAATCCTTATCTGCTCCCGTGCGGGACCGTCCAGCGCAGCCTACGAACCGTCTGATCTGATCTGGACGGTTCGCGACTATCAATCTGGTTACATGCACGGGGCTCCCTTTGCCATTGAGATTAAATCATATGGTTGTGATATGTGCGTTACACGGTCCCGCGCAGGACTAGATTTCATTTGCCTTTTTTCTACCTCTATGGCTCTTTCTCTCACACTCACTAATATTCCAGTGAGGAGTATTAACATGTCCGAAGTAAATTATAAAGCAGTCGCAGGTGAAAACTGACACGCTTAAATGAATTCTAAGCAAACCAAAGTTGAATCCTAAGAAACACAAAGTAAATTCCAGAAAAGCCGAATGTAAGTTCTTGCATGTCTGAAATAAATTTTAAATCAAGCCAAAGAAAAACCATAAAAATGTCAAATTGGATCAAATAGTTAAAGATGAATGATAAAATGCTCAAAGTGAATTTTATACCGATCAAATGTGCAAAAATGCATGGTCAAACTTTGGTCAGACTATGACCAACCTATTTCCTTGAATAATGTTAACTTGAGCTAGTGAAGTCCAAATATTTTCATGTGCTAAAGGCGCAATTGAAATGTTAGTTGGTAAAAAATGTTGACTGATCAATAGTAGATGACAGTAATTATAGTGATCGTCATATATTTATACAAGAGAACATTTGAAAATTCAGAAATTAAATCATCGACTAATTGGTTTATAATACCAGAAGGATTGGTGAAAATCAATTGTTAGGCTTTTTTATTTTTTTAATGTAGCTTCTCGCTAAAATTTGAATTTAATATATAAAGATGGAGGCCTCCTGACCCTAGTTTTGCTTCCAAAAAAAATAATAATAATAAAAAATAAATCTCATGTCAGTATACACGGTCATGAAAAGTCTACTCGGCCACGGTGATGGCCTATCTGAAACAACAATTTGCAGCTTTTTATATCAATTTAAATATATCAATTCATGTATAGAAACACTAATAACTTCATGCAAAATATTATTCAATGAAGTCAGTAAGATTGTTTTTATAACAATGATTAGAAATTAATGTCAATGATTAGCTTACAGTAATAACAATGCATGCATGCATGTAGATTTTTTCCCCCTCTAATTGTTTTTAGAGATAATTAGTTTTATGCCACTGTAATTTTTGTTGATTAGGAAAATGTCATTTTTAAATTGTTAATTAAATTTATGCCATTATAGAATTGTTAAAATTAGTTTTATGCCACTATATCTCCAAAAACATACTAAATTCTAAAAATGCCATTACCAAATTAGTCATTAATTTTTTTCAATGACCAAATTATCCCTCATTAAAAACAAACTTACAAAAAAGACGGGTTCATATTTATATTTATTAAATTTAATTTGGTAATAAGTTTCCTTCCTTGCTCATTTCTAATTTGTAAGTACTTGAGATTTATACGAATATATAGGCACATATTGATAACGGCTATAATCCTAATGTTAAAATTAAGGCTATACAGACTGTTACTTTGATTCCAAACACAAAAAAGAAAAACACTATAATAATGGTTACTTGTTTCTTTCGTAAAAACTCATAATATATTTCTAATTATGATTTGAAATAATTTGTATTAAGTTGATAAAACTAATTGTTAATGATTTATAATGGCATAAAACCAATTTTATATTTTGTAATGGCATTTCACTAATTTTTAAGTTTTATGGTGGCATATTTAAAAGGGTAAAAATGTCAAATAATTGTCCGATGGCAAAAAACTAATTTCTATAATTTTGTAGTGGCAAAAAAATAATTTGTCATTTAATGATGACATATCTCTAATTTCAAATATTTGAAGTGGCATAAATCTAAATCACCCTTGTTTTTATAATCAGCTGAATGAATTAAAGTACAGTGGAGAACAAAACAATTTATGATCAGAAAATCATTAACTGGCGAAAGCCTTAGAGCCACTTGTTAACATTTCCTATTTTTGGTCATAAATTACTATACGATTTAACTAGTTTTAGTAAGAAAATTAACATTAAAAAACAGCAAAATCTATACGCGCGTGAACTAATTTTTTACGAAAATGTTGTATATATACTTTCTTTTCTTCTAATTTTAACTAAGTTTATCCTTGTATATCTCTTTCAAAAAAAAAAAAAAAAAAAACAACTAAACAACTTCATTATCTTTGTCATCAGTATCTTGAATGACATGCGTTAAGTCTCCATGATCCTCGTGCAAACGCCGAGCTCCTCTGATTCTCTTATAGGCACTCCAAATCCAATTTGGCAAGTTTAGCACAATATATGCACCAATCCCTCCAATAACACCATAAGCAATGGAGTAAGTAAGTGGCATCAAAATCAACGTCAGAAAAGCCGGCACCGCCTCCTTCATGTCATCCCACCTCACGTCCGTCACTGCCCGCATCATGAACACTCCGACCACAATCATTGGAGGTCCCACTGCCCAACCCGGTATAGACGCGAGAAGGGGTGTAAAGAAGTATGAAAGGAAAAACCAACAAGAAACAGTCAATGCAGTTAACCCGGTTCGTCCTCCTTCCCTGATGCCGGTTGAAGACTCGATGAATGCCGTCACTGGTGATGACCCCATAAGAGAACCAAATACTATAGCAGTTGCATCTGACATAAATGCAAAAGTCTGCCCCTCAAAATTCCCCTTCTCATCGACAAACCCGGCAAAACGTGCCATGGAGTAGAGTGTGGCGGTGGTGTCTAGTACATCGACATAAAGAAAAGTCAAGAATGCCAACCAAAAGCGGCCTTTACCCAAGCTTCCAAACTTGAGGGCAAAGGCCGTCGACTTGATACGATGCACACCGATGACATTTTTGAAGTAACTAAAGGATTCATTCCCGGCAGGGGTATTTGGGAATGCAGTGACTGTTGTGCCCCGAAACCATGAGATGGCTGTTACAAATATAATGCCGTATATGATGGCACCTTTGACACGGTAGATAAGGCAGAAAGCAATTATGAGAAAGCCGACAGCGCCTAGCCAGAATGTAGGGCTCTGCATGTGACCATGTAGGCAATAGATGGCACCTGAAGCTGTAGCACCTGGCATTAGTGCAATTGTACCATTAGAAAACGTCTGCACTGGGGCAACAGATACCATGTCGGAGCTAGGACAAGCAGCAAGTGTAAGAAGGGTTGACGGGCTGTATCCGACAAGCCCAATACCTGTTAAGAAAATAAGTGTCGTATCAAATTTTAGTCATAGCAGAAGAATATATTGACTTCATATTTTAAACTCTACTAATTTAAGGAGCTAGTGTTGGCAGAGTTTGAGGCTTTAGCAAGGGTTGTTATTCTCTTTGTCCCATTCGGTGTCTCCAAAATGATTAGAAAAGGCTTACTATGTGGCAAGTTATGCACAATGGAAATATTAATTCAAACAATTAATAAGTATTCAGGTAATAAATAATCTCACTATGTAAGTAAAAAACAACTTCAAACCAATTGTGTACAAGTGTAAATAGAGTAATGATGCTGATCAACCGATGCAAATGCATCCAGCCAAAAAGTACAAACGCATACCTTGTTGGTTCTGAAGTCCAATAAATGCCAGAAAGAGACCAATCCCAGCCGAAGCTGACACTCTTACCGGTTGAGGCACCATCTTGGCAAGCTTGGCACGGAACCCACAAACAGATATAAGAAGAAAAACCAGACCTTCCATAAAAACAACTGTGAGTGCATCGCCATACGAGAGGTTACCGGAACCATGAAATCCGACAATCGAGTATGCAAAATATGCATTTGCACCCATGCCAGGTGCAAGTCCTAGGGGAAGATTTGCAAATACACCCATGATGAAAGAACCGACAAGAGAGGATATCGCTGTGGCCACAATTAAGTCGTGGCGTGCATTGGACACACATGATTCATAGCCAGGATCGACATTGGGTGGGAATTTGCAAGTCGGTGAAGGGTTGATGCAATCAGAAGTTGTACAAGTGGCGCCGGAGTCGGACAAGATAGATGCATTTACAGCTAGAATGTATGCCATGGTAAGGAAGGTGGCAGTGCCGGCACGAAGTTCAGTAGTGAAGGTGGTGTGGCGATCAGTGAGTTTGAACCACTTGCCAAGGCACGAACTGGCCACAGCTGAGTTGAGCCGGGCAAGCCGGCCAGACTGTGGGGGATTCATTTCAGGAGGAGAGTGTGTACAAATGAAGGCCAAGCGAGTTAATTTATGTGATAATGAGAATTCTTTATATGCCCTCCCTTGATCTTATTTTAAGAAAATGAGTCAAACAAGCAAACTATGAGAAACTCTAAAAACGGACGACTACATGCGTTTCTCTGCTTTGTTACTTTAAATAAGGCGATTCATCATGATTTAAATTTATATAAATTATATTCCATCCGAAGTCCTATCTTAAGTCAAAAAAAATTGGACCCACATGTATTGACATCCGCTTCCAAAATGTGTGCGGTGGTTGGCAGAGATCGAATCAACCCTGCACGGCGTAGATTAAAAATTTAGAATCTGGCATATAAGGAATCTAATCCAAACCGTTCAAGTTTAATCAAACGGCTTCCATTTGGTAGGCCAGAAACATAATTTATTTATAATGGTTTTACGTTCATACTGATAGTGGATACTACCTTCTTGCTTCTAGGATGGATCACCTTTACGTTACAACTAAGCACTTTCTTTGGTTGTTTTATGAGGCATGCTTTTCACGTCTTTTCCCTTTGACTGGCGTTACCCACTTTTCTCATTTTTTGCACGTTTCAAACTTTTAGTTTTGAACAGTCGGCTACTCCGATTGAATATGTACTTAAGGTCTTAAGCGCGTAATTTAATTAGATAATAATTCATTATCAAGTTTTTTTAGCTTAAGAAGCAACCCGTTAGTAAAGCTGTCATTTTGTACTTGTTAAGTTGTTTTACTTTTTTTTTTTTTTTTAACAAGAGCTCTTTACAAGTTCGGCCTTTTAGCAACTTTTTATTTTCTTTTACTGGTTAAGGCAATTTTGGTATTTCTCATCCGTTTTTTTTACTCCAAAGAGAATACCAAAAAAGAAGAAAAAAACATTTAAGGTTCACATTGTTTCTTTCAAAATTAATTTGCATGAGAGTTTAGGGGTGGTGGGGAGCAGGGGAGGTACCTGGAATAGATGAGCAATAGATTTGTCCATAGAATCTGATGCTTATAATGAATCGGTGTTATTATTTTTTATATAAATATTTGGATGTCACTATTTATGAAAATTTATATGGGAATGAAGACTTTACTATATTTATTATCCACGGTTGATGTCATATCCTTGATTAAGTTTTCAATTAGACCTGTGTTGTCACATCGTTAATTATGGGCTACAATTGAACGAACCCTTGGAACACATATTTCTGAAACTTTTACTGGAGGATTAATTATATCGGCTTAGGGCGTTTGGATCGCCTGAGCATAAAAGAAGAATTAGTTATCAAGAGTAAAAAATATTATTCCTCAATGATGAAATATAGGGGGCATTTGGATCATCTAAGAATAAAATAAAAATTAATTATTCATAGTAAAAAATATTATTTTCAAATAATTAAGAATAAGTTTTTTGGAGATCTAGGGTTCTATTTTTAAGTGGTACAACATCAAAGAATTTTTAGTGTTTGGTTCATTTTTTTTAAACCAAATTTAAAAGTGGTCCAAACAACTTACTAATCCACATTAAAATGGTGATTCAAACACACTAGGAATAAAAATTTATTCTGAATGTTGGACCACTTAAATATAGCACTCTAGATCCAAAAAAAATTTATTCTTGATTGTTTAGAAATAATATTTTTTAATCCAAATAGCTAATTCTAATTTTATTCTTAAATGATCCAAACGTTTTTTTTTGGAGATATAGAGTGTTATATCTAAGGCACCGTTTGGATGCGTTGAGAAGAAGGTAGGAAGAAGGAAGAAGGGAAGAAAAATTAAAAACAATCCAAACTCTTCACAAAGTTACACACTTCCCAATACTTCTTCCCTTCTTCTCTTCTTCAACATCCGGAATAAATTTTTATTCCTAGGTTGTTTGGATCATCTTTTTAATCCGGATTTAAAAATGGTCTAAATAACGTATTAATCTTCATTAAGTAGATGATCCAAACACACTAAAAATAAAAATTTATATCAAATGTTGGATCACACAAATATAGCATTCTAGATCTAAAAAAATGTATTCTTGATCGTTTATAAATAATATATATTTTTCCGAATAACTAATCCTAATTTCATTCTTAAACAATCCAAACACACCTAAAAAACTCCTAGTTAAATGAAAGTAGAATTGACGCGAGAAGGGGCAAGAAAACAAAGGTAGAAATAGTATAGCAATAGCTAACCATATTCCTAATAAATCATTAGATTACCTATTTCATAGTTATATTTGTATGGCGAACTTGATATTGGTGGCTCATATTTAAATTAAGTTAGAGTTTTGTTTTAAGTGGCATACCTGAAATTAATTCCTAGCCCCCTGCCTACATTTAAAAAACCTAATAAAGAAGCACATTTTCTGTATCGTCGACATAATAAAACTTGTGCTAGAAACAAACAAGTCGTATACAGGCAGCACTCAATTGAGGAGTTAATTATCAGCGGTATCGAAAAAAAAATTATCAGCGGTATCACAATAAATTTCACATAATGATCCTGAAAAAAAAAATGCTACAAAGTCAAGCATACTTAGATGGGATGATACGTTCATCTCTCTATGTGGAAACGGAGCATTCATATCGCCATCGTTTGGATGCGCTGAGAAGAAGTAGGAAGAAGGAAGAAGGAAAAAAAAAATATAAACAATCCAAACTCTTTACAAAGTTATACACTTCCCAATACTTCTTCCCACTTCTTCCTTTCTTCCCTTCTTCCCACACCTATCCAAACGGAGCCATCATGTATTCTAAAATTGATATAAAAAGTGAATTAGAAATAAATTATACACTATAAAAGATGCAAAATTTCCTTTCAGAAAATCAGAATACCATACAATACAACACAAAAATTTTAACCTGGCTACGCCCCAGTAGATTCGTATAATCCCATATGTATTGGAAATAAAAAAAAGGAAGATCGTCGCAAGTATTTTAATCTCAATCCTTCCAACGTCATAGATTTTCGGGGTTTATTGCTGTCTAAGAACAGGATACGAGCACCCACCAAATTAAATGAGAAAAGCGACACTCAACGATTTACCAACGAGATCTCTCCCTTTCTTTTCGATCTGGCGGTTGATGTTTTAAACAAAATGTTTCAAGATGCTTTCCAATCAGTGCCACACAGCATTTGCACCAAAGTACAAGCACCTTTTTTCTTGTTGCAATACGCTGATGACATGATGCTTTTCTCAACGGCAAAGGGACAGGCGGTTCAAATTGTTAAGAATGTGCTTCATTCTTTCTCTCAGATTTCTGGCATTGCACTGAATCTTAGCAAATCGGCATTGGTTCCCTTTAACCTGAGTGATCAGCAGACCCAAGCGGTACAAGCAACTCTGCAAGTTACTGCCTCTTCAATGCCACTAATGTACTTGGGACTACCGCTAACCTTGCGACGCCATGATCGATTGATGTTCCAGAGACTAATTGACAAGGTTCAAGGGAAACTTGGTGGTTGGAAGAGCTCCTTACTGTCAAGAGCAGGTAGGCTAGTTTTGTGCCAATCTGTCCTTTCCACAATACCGGTCTACTTCATGTCGGTTTTTAAGTTGCCAGCTTGGGTCATCAAAGCTATAGATCGTATAAGGCGCAACTTCCTTTGGGGATCTTCGAATGGCACAGGCAGAGCTATGCATCTGTTGTCTTGGGACAAAGTTTGCTTACCGAAAGCAATTGGCGGTTTTGGATTACAGGACTTGAGATTGCAAAACCTTTCACTCTTGCTTAGATGGTGGTGGCGTCTGTACCATCATGAAAACTCTCTTTGGGGCAAGCTTGCCCTCAATTTTTTTGGGAAGATAGATGCTAATGTACCGCCACTGGCTTGGAACAAGACTGGTTCATTCTTCTGGAAAGACTTAATGCTTATTCAACTGTTCTTCCAAATCTCAACTTTCTCTGTCATTCATTCGGGCATGAATTCCCTGTTTTGGTACAGCAATTGGGGAGCCTCCTTTCTGTTCTACTTTAACTCTAGGGATAAGCCGCCTTTACGGCGTAATATCTCCTTCAAAGCTGCCAGACTGGAGCATTTCAGCGTTCTGATTGCGCCCCTTACCTTTCAGCAGCACTTATCTCTGCAGGAGGCCCAACAACTCTCCCTCACTTCACAGAAGGATCGATTGCTCTGGAAGTGGACCACTCATGGCAACTTCACGACTGCCTCTGCGTACAAGCAGCTCGTTTCTGCTGGCAAGACTTACACTCCTTTCTTTTTTTTATGGAAGATCAAGGTGCCACCTTCCTTAAAACTGTTCTTACTACTGCTGGCGTGAGGCCGTCTACTAACGCAAGAACAGCTACTGAAACGAAAGAACTTTGTTTGCTCTCAGGGATGTGTACTTTGCAATGACAATTGCTGTGAGACAGCACTTCATTTGTTTTTCAACTGTCCTTACTCCGACAGTATCTGGCAATCCCTGGGTCTCCAAGTTTCTGGAATGCAATCAGAAGCAAGCTTGCAGGAAAAATTTCTTGCAGTTTTTTCCCCTGCTATGAGTCAGCAACGAAGGATGACGCTTATCTCAACCACTTTCTGGGTAATCTGGCTTGAGAGGAATAACAGAACTTTCCGTCAACAGGCCAGGCCAATTAGGGCAGTTCAGCAATGGATAATAAATGAATCGACCATCTTCATGAAGTGCTGCTAATCTGTCTTCTGTCTTTTGTTTTCTTTTTTCTGTTTCTTTTGTTCTCTTTTTGTAACTAGGTAGCCGCTGCCTAGCTTGTCAAAAAAAAAAAAAACGATTTACCAACGAGGCAATAATCAAGCATATGCATAAAAAATGAAAAAAACTGCTGATCAAGTCGGAACAATTTCACCTAAAAAATGAATCGTAATAAGTTTTTGGAAGTGACATCTAAATCTAATTGTATCATACTTATTTGTTTTTTTAGCGATTGGAAAATTTTATAAAAAAAATGGTACTGTAGCAATCAATTCGCTTGTTGCTTCGCCTTTCGCTGACGGCTGATCTCATTCAGCAGTCAGAATTTTTTACCAATCTCATCTCAGTTATTTAATTGACGATAAGGACTAGAGATCAACCAAGTTCAAAATGACTTTAATTTAGTACAAGAATTATAAGTGTCATCGACAAATATACCATCCCAGCCATCGCTAAATACAAAGTGAACATATACCATAAATAAGGTGAATATATAAACGATCTAAGTGAACACTTACAAACAAATAAGTGTTGTCATCACTTGTTCAGAAGTTTATATGCATATTCAACTTATTTTCATTGAACTTATTTGTTTGTATGTGTTCACTTAGATCGTCTATATGTTCATTTTATATTTAGCGATGGCAGGGATTGCAAAATTGCAAATGGCAATAATCAATTTCCAATTTAGTACGCTCAATTGTTATGGTACAATTATACTGTACTCGATCCAATAAATTTAGCATCCATCTTGATAATCTTTTTGGTGCAACAGAACAGAAACATGGAAGCCAACAAATTCCACGTCTTACAAAACGTGCATTTAATTGGGCCGACTTGTCGTAACAAAACGCATCCAAAAATAATCAAGATGGAAACCCAACCACAAAGAATCAATATAGTTAGCAGTAAATTATAGAGCACATAAAACTACCGTACTAATATGAGACAAATTTATGTTGCCATATATTATAGAAATATAAATAACCGCAATTCAGAACCGAAGTTATGCACAACTAATAAAATGCAATTCAAATTACAACAATGCTAGTATCAAGATCAATTTTCAGAAACACTCAAATCAGTACTTCGCCTTCTTCAGTATGAGGGTGCTGTCCCACAAGAAAAAAAGTGAGACGGTAATGTGAAAACATGACCATCAGATTTAATCCTCAGAAAAGCTTGACCCAAGCCGTAACCGAGAGCACGCCCAACAGGAACCGCAACTGCATTACCCACTTATTTATACCTAAATATATAAGATCAAAACAGTTAAATAAAACAATTAAAACTAATAAATTAAGTAATAACGAGACAAACAAGTAAACATATGTTTACCTCTCTTTAGTGTTCTCCAATCGTGTGTGTCGTGTCGTGTCAAACACGATCGTGTTAGAATCTCGTGTCGTGTCGTGTTGACACGAACTACTTTTTTAATCGCGTCGTGTTGTGTCGTGCTTAGTAGTGAGAAGAGACAACACGACACGCATTCTGACACGACACACGACTGACACGATCGTGTCGTGTCGTGTCGTGTTAGTCGCGTCAAATCGTGTCATATTTTTTATTATTTTATTAAATTTAAAATTATTAAAAAAATTAAATGTAAGAGAAAAATTACTAAACATAATAATTTATTATTTAATTAAGTTTAATATTTTTATAAAACATAATAATTAGATTAGAAAACTATTATGATTTAAATGATGGTAAATAATATGATAAAGTATTATAAATTGAAATTAAATTATTAATTTTGCTTAAATAATCAGCATTAATAATTAAATTTATGTTGATGTGTCGTGTTAAATCGTGTTCGTGTCGTGTTCGTGTCGTGTTGCGTGTCGAATCGTGTCGTGTTGAATCGTGTCAAACTTTGTAATGTCCCAACACGACACTATTATGACACGACACGATAACACGATCGTGTCGTGTCAATTTTGTATTCGTGTCGTGTCGTGTCGTACCAACACGATCGTGTCGTGTCATTTTGGAGAACACTACCTCTCTTTGATAGGGCCGCTGAATTTATAATAATCAGGAAATCCTTGTAATCTAGCATTCTCCCTAATTGTAAGAACCCGATCTTGTTCAGGATGGAGAATGATCTATAACAAAAGTAAAGTATGAATCTAGATAAACAATTATATTAAACAAAGCTGAAATGAATGAAATAGGTTAGGTACAGTCTCATCCCACCACAATCGCCCAAAACATCTAAAATTCCATTGAAATAGGTAATTACATAACAGTACTAAAGTGTATGTCAAAGCTCAAGTTCTACACATTTCCTTAGCAAAAATAGCATACTAAAATCACAAGAAGATAATTAATTTCATGGAAGTTGGAGAACCGTAAAAACTACACATAAGAAAACTCAGATTTATATTAAACCGATAAGTAACAATTTAAAACACAAAATTCCACACATGATACTACAATTCAGAGGTCACTTAAATGATCAAAATATAAGAAAAGGAGACAAAGAACTTACTTCAAAGACTTTCCCTTCAGATGTGAGATAGCATACTTCGGAACCTTGAAATAGTAAAACAGAAATAGCACAAATTACCACATAATGTTCCATATGGAAAAAAAAAAAGATAAAAACAATTGCAAATCTAGTTTGACAATTACCAAAGGTTTGCCAGATGGCAACAACGGACGAGAAATTTGTGGATCCAAATAACATACGTTATCTGGACCTACCTTCACACCTTTTAAGTCCCTAAAATTTGCTCCCTAATATTAAAAGAAAATTCATTATAAACATCATTTAGGAAAGCCAAATAAACTCAAAAAATGCAAAACTTTTAGCAGTGCATCAATAAAACACCAAAATTTGGTGAAACCAGCTTACATAATAACTAGAAAAAATGATGTACCTTTCGCTTTGGAATTTTGCATATTCGAGCAAAGTCATCTTTATTCAGTTTTAACGGTTGATGATCCAACAATTTGCATTCTTGCTGCTCATCATTTCCAAACGAGTGGTCTAATATTTCTGATGAAAACAATTAACAAAAAAATAATAATCTGTTATATCCAAAAAGGTTTTAAAATTCGATTTGTGCGGTTTAGCGGTTGGGTGGTGATTTAGCGTTTATCGGTGATAAAACAGTGATAAAACGGATTAACAGCGATATAACGGATAAAACGGTTGTGCAGTGTAAACAAAAATCTAGATAAAAAGGCGATAAAATGGGAAAACTGAGATTTTTTAAAAGCTTGATCCAAACCATATAATAGATTTCTGCAATCTTTCTTTGTACAAAAGTGCATGGTTCACTTAAATAGTAGTTCAAATAAAACAAAACAGAACAATTTAATTACCTCTCCTAGGCTCCGTTTGGATAGGTGTGGGAAGAAGGGAAGAAGGAAAGAAGTGGGAAGAAGTATTGGGAAGTGTGTAACTTTGTGAAGAGTTTGGATTATTTATAATTTTTTTTCTTCTTCTTCCTTCTTCTTTTTCTTTCTTCCAACGATCCAAACGCACCCCTAGACAAGGGTATATACTGCTGAAATTCATTTCTGGGTCCCTCTCCATATGGCATCTCTTCCCTAGGCTCATTATTAGTAACCTAATTCCAACAATTAAAGAAATTGCAGAATTAACATTAACAGACAAAAATCAACCATCATGCAGAAGAACGCGTATTGAGAAAGAATATGTGAAAAGGTACTAACTTTTGGCAATTCTGATATAGCATCACAAAGACGTAATTCATCCTTCAGAACATAGCGATCAGCATTTTCATCTAATGCAACAAGACACGGCTGTACCAAACATATCTATATTATACTCAACACAAACAAAATGTGTAAGCAGTTAGACCTAGAAAGAATGATACCTCAAATTCAGTGGGAACATGTCTCCTCAGAATCACGTTATGTGTAGGGAGAGGAAATTGGGGAAGTATCTACAGCAACAATATCATGAATACATTACAATTATTGACATACAGAATAGTATAACTATCCAAAAGGTGTAAATACATACCTCGTGAGGATGAGCACCAAACAGAAAAACTCTCATCCGAAATTGTGGTAGTCCTTAGGCACCAGCAGCCAGTAGACCCAGCCGAGCTTGGTACTTCATATCCACGAGTCTAGACATAGCAAACCGACAAAGAAAGCCTTCGGAAAACTTGAGAATGTCAACAACATTCTCCATCAGAACATATCTTGGTTCAAATAACTTCACAATATCCATGAATACCAACATCTGTTGGTTTTTCTCATCTTCTAAAGGTTTTTCAGATTTCCTAAATCGATTGTATCCGCTTACACCCTGACATGGAGGGCCACCACAAATGACATCCACAGTGCCCTGAAAATCAGACAGAAAAGGGGTTATGGAGAGTCGATATAACTAAACAAGAGTGCAGAGGACTGAAGCAACATTTACCGGTAAAGGTAGAATATTTTCCTTGTAGCCATTCACAACAAATTCTTTAATCATTTCCTTGGCCTTGCTGCAAACATATCATTGAAAAATGCATAAAAACATGTGTTATAAAATGAGAGAAACAAATACTTTTTTTTGGGGGGAGGGGGGGATTACTTGTCTTTCTAATCTTCGATTTTATCGACACAATTGTGTCATCTTGTATTGAAATAAGAATTCTTTGTTTACCGGTTTATTGAAACTTTTTGGTTTCAGTTCAGACAAAGTAGTGAACAAAGGAAAAAAGGGTTTCTGTCGGGAAGTAATTAATTGACAAAATAGAATTCATCGACTTCTTAAATACAGTTCAACTTTGAATTTGAAGAAAAAAAAGATTTTGACTTCAAGAGATAGTGAATGGTCTTATCAATACACAAATGTATAACTCCTCAATTGCGCTTATATTCATCACTGTATGAATTGGGTTCAAGCTTTCCCCAGCCCCTTTTCATCAATGGACCCCTGATGTATACGAAGGAGTGCGGTTGGTTCGACAAATTCCTACCACTATGAGATGTTTGGGTTTTTCAAAACTCCATAGACATGCAAAAGAGAAATGCTATCCCCACTCGGATCAAGACATCACTTTTACCAAAAGTGGATTGTGGTCTATTTGTTCAAATACCAATTAAGGTTAAGCAGGATCGGGAACAACAAATCTCTTTATGATAAACAGATCCTTTTTGCAAGTTCGTTATTATGGGTAGTTCCTACAAGGATCGGACTAATGACGTATAGGCTATGCAATTTATACTTTGAAAAGAACATACCAAAGACAATCAATGGGCTCCCATGTGTCATCCTCAGGACCATACCCTTTCCAATGCACCTGAAAAGAATTGATTTTCAGAAAGATGAACTAATACCAAATATCAAGAAATAACATCAATCTAGTCAATTAATCTTGTGCAAATTATTACTCAACATCAACCAAAAAGTCTTGCAGATTAAGGCCAAAAATAAATAGCATTTGAGTTCACACAGCTACTTAATCTGGAGAACGAAGAATTTAATTTTTAATTTAGTATAAACGAATAAAGGAAGATAAAATACTTTATAATTTCAGACATACCAAAAATTTTACACCAATATTGCCAGTCTTGTGTGGATCACCATAGCAAATATTAAGCAACTTGGCGACCTCAAAGACATCTTCAGGAAGCTCGGTGCCATCATCTTCCTCTCTGTCTTTGTTTTCCACGTCAACTGATTTGTCGACAGATTGTTCATTTTTTACATTAAATAAATCAATCAACTTTACCCATTCCTTGAGAAGTGCCAAAAAGTTCTCAGCCTCCTCATTTCGCACCTAAAATAATTTTAAAATTTTAAAATTACTGAACATAATTTAAAAAGATATATTTAAAATGAAACAATACAGTTTACATGCCTGTGTTCTGGGATGATTTCGATGCAAATTGTCACAAGCATCTTTATTGGTATCTACTGCCCATGTCTACAATTGGAATGGTATAACATATATTTAGCAAATACAGCAGTCTTATATGCAACACATGGTAAAAAAGAGGAGCTCACCGTTTCTAAGTTGATGCCGGAGAGCGCAGCGCCGAGGCAAAGCCCAGTAGACATGCCCCCGCATCCAGAGTAGAGGTCCAGAAGACGGAGGGTTTTCGCTTCCAATGGTGATGATGCCTGCCTATCTATTTTATCTTTCATAACTGATTCTGATGAAACAATGGAGGTTGACACCTCCATGGACACATCAATTTCTACATTACAAGGAAAAAACATAGTAGGCCAGTCAACACTAATGCAACAAAAAGTACAAGTAGATTAGCAAGAGCTACAGTTTCTTTAAAAGATGTCTAGGAAATGTAGAATCCATTAAGCTTTTCCCATGAAATGCTAGAAATTACCTGAAGAGAGATTCTAAAAGGTCGAATAGGCAACTGAGTATGACATATGATAGTAAAAATTACAGCACTCTAGAATTCTCTTTGATTTTGCATCCAAGTCAATCTACAAGAAAAATATATATAAACTTCAGAAATTATAATAAATTCAATACTTTTTAAAACAGAAAACAGTTCTCAAATCTAATCAACAATTCATATCCTTACATTTGGTTACACACGAATTATCTTGAGCTTGGAACCTATACAATCCAACAGATTATCATTTTTGTCCTCGGACAAAAATAATCTTTTCATGTCCAGTTTCTCACCATGTTCCTGGAGAACCTGCATATATAAACAGTTTATTCAGAGTCGATGTTTACCGAAATGTATTTGTTGTATTCAGGACAGAAAATTTAGTTACTCTTTACAATCATTTTATCATACACAACTATGGAGCCAATATAAAAAAAAAAAACAATTGCAAGCAATCAGTTCACACAGATTTAAATTGTTGAAGACATTACTTCTACAAAAGAATAATAAATGAATTGAAGCTTACTGTGTCTTCAGCCCGAAAGAACCACTGTGCTGTGAAGTAAGTTTTTCCATCAACGCCTTCAAATATTTCCACTATCCGGCAAATATAGTCTGGCTGGCCATCCTCAGCCTAAATTACATGGGAAAATAATTAGACTTTTACTAATCATATTTTGGCATACGAGAAAACAGAGAATTTAGTAATTTATTACTTAATTAATGCAAGTACACTAACCATGACAAAGGCATCATCCATCAGTTCGAACATCACTCCATCAACCTTACAAAACTCATAATGCCTTCGAGCACGTATATCTTCTGGTGTTTCCATCCTACCAATGTAAACAAATATTTAGTTTAATAAATCATTACAAAACTATTTACATGAAATTAGACTTAGAACTATAAGTACCTCACACGGCCAAGAGAACTAAATCCACTTTCCTGAAAATTAATAAAAATTATTATTTTTCACAATAGCCCTAGAAAATGATATGTTGCCAGACCAGAATTTGCAAAAGCCCTATTTGAAATAAATAGTTGAGAATAAAAATACTTTATTCTATAAAGTCTATAACCCTGACAAGCTAAGACAAACTGCACATAGAATGGATGTGAAAATATTCTACTAGGACATTTCTTCTGAACAATATTAATGAAGTAAAGGTTAGCAGCCAAAAGACATAATTCTGTGAAGACAGAATATTATGGAAAACAGAATTTGGAACATGTAATATAAGAATAAGGAATTTCGGTATGCGTGCTTATTCAAATTCCTTATTCTTATACCATGGTTTTGTTAGTATAGGAATAAGGGCCCAAATTCCTTATTCTTGTGTTATTTGGGTTGCACAAGAATAAGAATAAGCACGTATACCGAAATTCCTTATTCTTATTCCTTATTCCATGCTCATCCAAACACACCCACGTATGTTTTCCTAGATAGTACAAATTTTGAAACTTATAAATCAGTCCTCATAGACTAGTTCTGAAAAACTGGACTTCTAACGGAAAATGCACAAAATGAGAATCTATTCAAAACTTCGATCTCAAAATTAATGCTCGATCCATAAACAGTTCTAAACACAGTTATGTATATCACATAACATCATTTATAGTGTACAATTAATAAAAAAAATATTAAAGTCAGGACAACATTTAATCTTGAGGTACAACTCTTGGAGATTCAAAGCAACTTCAAATTAAGGCTAGAAGAAACGAGAAATGAAGAGAAACATAACACCGTAGATTAACCAAGGCCCAAAAACCAATGGATATTCATCGATGATACTGAATAATCTAGAAGTGAATTAAATACATGAACAATCATTTGCGTATGCATTTACAAATACAGAAATAAACTGGCTTTTGTAGTCTACAATTTGCTCATGTATCTAAAGATGTATTAACCAACATGGAACAATTATAAATAGTTAGGTGTAGCTATTAGTTAGTACGTGCACCAAAAATGGAGTCTAGTAAAGTGTCTCAAATATGTAGCAGTCAGTCAGGTGTGAGTTGCAGTAATGGCTATGGTAGTAAGAGAATATAGATGATTGTTCAGTATAGAGCACAAGTCTGCCGTAATAGTTACATGAGCAGCACTAAATTTGTGTTCGTGTAGTATTCTTAGTTTATAGAGAACACATAAAAAAAATCTCTGAAAAGGAAGTTGTTTAAAAATAATAAATAGACCCAAAATTTGTGGTAATTAACCTACATAGTAATTATTACTACTCCTAATTGCTAAACTACCAAAATAAAAGGAAAAGGCTGAAAACTACCTACAAATATTATATCTTATAGCAAAGAATTGAAGATCATATCTGGTTAAATAATCAAACCGTTGAAAAATTTAAAAATTAAACATAACAAGCACATAGCAATCAGATATACCTTTCTCCGGTATCAATGAGGTCACCCCTCTCTGGCCACTGCATCAGCAATAGGATCTCCTACCAGCTCTGCGTGGACCTCCTCATCACTAGCTTGAGATTTTTTCAACTTCCCGACTCGTTTTGCTGGCTATGTTGCCTCGTCCGCTTGACCATCCAATGCCTCTTCTTCATCCTGCGACGTGCTCTCCTCTTCTTCTTTTTCGATTTGATCTGCACCAGTGTCACCTTTCACGACCGATCTCGACTTCTTCTTTTTGTCGCCAGCCACAACAAATTCTGCATTTGCCTTGCTCGATTTAGGTGTTTTGCGCTTTGTATGGGTAGATCTGGATTTCACCCTTCCTCCTTTGCTCGATTGGGAAGCCGAGGCATTGCCTTGTGCTGCCACGTCATCGCCGTTGGCAGGGATAGACTCTTGATCAGGTTCGGCCAGTGTCTTTTTTTTCTTTATAGATCGTGATGTAGTCTTCCGGCGCTTGCGCGGGCCTCTGGCATCCTCGTCAGAATCGAACACAGGCTCCGCCGGAGCCTCTGGTGGCTTCCGTTGTCAGAGCTGCCTCTTCTCAGCAACAGGGGTTGTCTCCATTTTCGAAGAGGGAGATCAGATCACGGGGTTGCAATCAACGGTTTGAGAGGAGAGATGACAGATGGATCGATGGAGGATGTAAGTGTTGAAAACAAGGGTTTGGAGAGACGAAGACAAAGGACTAAAGGAGAAATGATTCGGCGGGATTTAAAAGAAGTGGGGAACGAGTAGGCAAATTTTGGTAACTGAAAGAAATGGAATCACATCTCTACCGACTTTTTTAAGATCGGTAGAGTGACAACGATCTAAATCGTTAGATCTAATTTCAACGGTTAAGAGAGTTCGTGCATGTAACTTAGATTGATAGGTCTGAAAAATTTTAACCGTCAGGATTAGATCGAACGGTTCGGATTAAAAGTTGGTCTTCTACCAACTTTAAAAGGTTGGCAAAAATACGGACCGAAAGAAATGGGGAAGTGGCGAAGGGCGAGGATTTGAAAATTGTGACTCGTGAAGTCGGATTGAAGTAATGGAGCGAGAACAAATTGGGCGACTCTGCCCCGTGACAAAATCGGGTTCGGCTCTTTTCTTGTTGTACAAAAGAGGTCGATTTAAGCACATCTATCCGTTCCTTATGGATCGACGGTCTATTTTGATTCGGTTATTTGATTGGATGATGGAGGTGATCTGACCTGATTGGAGGCAATCGAGAAATATATATTTTGATTCGTGGAATTAATGACGTTCATAAAAGGTAAGGATTTGCCACGGTAATCAAAATCTGAATCATTTAATGCGAAATTTAAAACTCGTCGTTCTGATAGTTGCATATATGGCTATCTAATTATGCTTTTATTCTCTGCGAAATTTTGTTAGAAGGTTTATTGGCGCTAAACGTGCTCGTCTTGTGGATTAAAAATGTTATAATAATAGGAATGGAGCGGGAGCAAAATGGGGAATGTTTCTCAGGGTCAGGACAGGATGGGTTTGGTACTTTGGCTCCTTTCTAGTTGCACGAAGAGGTGGATTCGAGCAGATCTAGCCATTCGATCTCGATCGAACGGAGGTGATTCAAATTTCAAAACCGGATGGAGGCATCCAGAATTTGAGCAGTGTCTCGTGAAATTAACAGTTGAGCACTTCTCATATATGGTCAAAATCTGAGTCACAAGTGGTAAATTAAACAGTTCGTTTAAAAAAGTTATTTCGTAAATTACATATATCAGACAACTCACAACTGGAATCGTATTATCCGACTATTTAATTTATTTATATTTATATAATAAAGTATTTAATATGATACCAATTTTGACTCCTTGGACCTTTCATTGATTGACTTGTGAAATGTTGAAATTGAGAGAGCATTAATTCTATTTTTGGGAACCAAATATTCAGTCTCCTACACTTTAAATCAAGGACCTCGATTCTGAGTGCAATAATTCTGGGCAAGGGATTTATAAAAAAAAAGTTTTGCGCAAGGAAAAGAGCAATTTATTGTGCAAAATCACTATTCCAATTTTGTTGATTTATAACCGTTGGTTTCTGCAGAAAACGTGCCGGACCAACCCGAGAGGTTCTCTCTTTTTCTTTCGTGTTGCTGATGAGTGATTGATCAAGTGATCATCGGCTCATCACCAAAGAGCCCACGGCCCATTATGTATAACCAATCATAACTTTTTACTTTTGTACATAATTAATAGGCCTGTATTCAATTGCTTGCAAGCCCATTACTCATGAACCAATGTTCTATTGTTCTTTACAATAGTGCATTTTGTTGCTTTTTTTTTTCCCTTCTTTCAAACAGAAACGAATTGGAAAACCATATATCTTGAATGAAAGATGAACAGTATGCTTCTGTGTTATTTTGCGGTGTTTCATGTGAATGTTGTGTGTGGCAGCTCCGCTTGACTAATATTGTGCTCTAATATTAATCATTCTATGGAGGGACACAAAGAGGCGATAGTTCAAGCGGTTTATATTTTTATTATTTTGTTCTTCTATTGTGCATGTGAATTTGGTCTATAAGCTTGAACCTCTAAAAAATGGGACTTATTTTATTCGACTATAGGTTTAAATAGGACCAGGTTCATGTTCCTTTAGGCTGGAGCTATCTAGATTAATTATGGCCATTTTATTTGTTGGAATATGAATATCTTGTAAGTCAAAATGTATTGTTATGGTAGTTCGCTACATGAGTTTCTACACGTACATGTTCTCAGCAACTAAGGTTATTCTTTGGTTTTTTTTTTGTTGGTCTTAGCCTATTCTCTTAGGCTCCATTTGGATCGCTGAAGAATAAGAGGAATAATATTGGGAAGTGTGTAACTTTGTGAAAAATTTAGATGGCTAGAAATAAATTTACGCCTAGGAAGAGGCTATTCCCTTATTCCTAGCACCATCCAAACGGAGCCTTAAATGGAGCGCTAATATACACATAGACTTTTGGAAGCGGTTTATGTATGTTTTTTCTACTACAATTAATCTTGGACCATATCTTTTCCTCCGGAGAAGAAACTAAGCGTGAGAGAAAGAGAGAGAAAAAGTTATGTACTTTTTCCATTTTTAATTTAATTTTCTATTTCTTTGGTCAGCGAGTCAAAAAAAATCCCTGAGGTGGACCCATCACAAAGGAAATGTGTACTCTCAAATTTTTCTTATACATAATTGTGTAACTTAGGATTTTTTTCTCTTTTTTTAATGTTTGCTTTCATTGCATTTATTTATTATGGTTGCATTTATAACAATTAATCTCACGACTTTTCCCTTCATTTTTTCTTAGTTATATGATTTTTTATTGTATTAAGAAATTTTCTAACTTGCAGATAATGAGTGCTAACATCTTTTGTTCAATGCAGCTTGCTGATTTTTTTTTTTTCTAAAGTTAGAATTTTCCTTCTCAAATAGTATTAAATTTTATGTCATACTCATATGTATAGCAAATCGGATTGCGGCGTAGCGGCAATTAATCAATCTATTGATCATAAAACTTGAAAATACATAGCATATGATAATATTTTGTATTAAAAATAATTCATAAAAGACACCATGCAACCATAGAAAATCATGCACTATCACTGTTGCTACTTGCTATGAACTAAACCACCTCCCTAGTCAGATGATCAGGCATAAAATTGGGTATATCCGTATATGCCACCTGAAAAAGTAGATGTATCTACTCCTACGTGCTGCGTGCATAACCATACTTTGTTTTTCTCATATAAGCTAATATTTGCATAAATAGGCGTGACTTTCTCATATAAGCTAACATTACTGTGCGTACAACTATTAGTTTTGGATAAAAATACCAACAGATGCGTGCAAGTGCAATATGTTGTAAGTTTATTTTGGCAACTTTGTTTGTAGATAATTATCTTAGAATTTGCACAAATAAATGTTTTTACCTTAACTTTCTGTTGCAAACCTCGCTCTAGTTTGATTGGAAATTCAATCAAGCCATGTTGAACTCGAAATTCAATTGAGTTATGAAACTTGACCTAACTAGAACACGACTGGAACTCGAGTTCCTCGCTAGCTCAATTATAATGGCTTTCCAATTTAGTTCATATCAATTAAATAATTCAAATGCAGTATAATGAATATCAATTATTTTCTTGAATAATTTTTTACTTATTAATATTTTAATTTTATAATAACTGTTTAAGAAACTTAATATTTAAACTAAAAGATAAATATATAATTATATGTTACATTAAGAACTAAATATTATAATTTAGACAACATAATTAGATATTAAATTGTTTCAAAACAAAATCGAACCACCCGGGCAATATAATATTTGAACTAGAAGTGAATTGGTCAACAATCTAAATCAAACAAACTAAGTTAAAGTTGAATCGATGCGAAGAAAGCCACTTTTTTTTACTGCGTTTATAAAGTAATAAGCACACACGAGCACACAAAATGTGAAAAGCAGCATTTATATACACAAAACGTTTAAAGCAGAGTTTTTATAGGTCGGATTGGATGACCTCATGACCAGGCTGTCCAAGGCTGCACTGTT
This sequence comes from Rhynchospora pubera, assembly GCA_028095005.1. Taxonomy (NCBI): domain Eukaryota; kingdom Viridiplantae; phylum Streptophyta; class Magnoliopsida; order Poales; family Cyperaceae; genus Rhynchospora; species Rhynchospora pubera. Next base: position 147,918,391 of record CM051462.1, on the reverse strand, counting down.
CCTACTTGGAAAATTTTTATCAATGACAAAAATACCCTAACAATTTTAAAAATGACAAAGAATCCTTTAAAATTTTAAAAAGAGCACAACTATAGCGGCACTGCAGTGCCTTAAAAAAAAATTGCCTATAGCGGCAATAATAGTGCCGCTATAGGACTTTTCGTTTTTGTCTTCGCCGGCTGAATTTTGTCTCCCTTTTTTCATTTTTCTTTCTTTTACTTTTTTTTGTGTTTTTTAATATTTTTATATTTTAATAAATTATATAATATATAGTGTTCTAAATACGTGCCGTGTCATGTCTGTTGTGTCAAACACGATCGTGTTGACACGAACTTTTTTTTAATCGTGTTGTGTCATGCTTAGTGGTGAGAAGAGGCAACACAACACGCATTCTGACACGTCACGAATGACACGATCGTGTCGTGTCGTATTAATTGTGTCAAATCGTATCAGATTATTTTATTATTTTTTAGATTAAAAATTATAAAAAATTTAAAAGTAAGCGAAAAATTACTAAACTTCATAATTTATTATTTGATTAAGTTTAAATTTTTATTAATTTTTTTATAAAAAATAATAATTGGATTAGAACAATATTGTGATTTAAATGATGGTAAATAATATGATGTAGTATTACAAATTGACATTAAATTATTAATTTTGCTTAAATAATCTACATTAATAATTAAATTTGTGTTCTCCAAAAAGACACGACACGACACGATACGAATATAAAATTATAATTAGATTAGAACAATATTATGATTTAAACAAGGGTAGATAATATAATATAGTATTATAAATTAAAAATAAATTATTAATTTTGCTTAAATAATTAACATTAATAATTAAATTTGTGTTCTCCAAAATGACACGACACGACATGATACGAATATAAAATTGACACGACACATTCATGTTGTGTTGGGACATTAGAAATCTTGACACGATTCAACACTACACGATTCGACACGCAACACGACACGAACACGAATTAACACGACACCTCAACACAAATTTAATTATTAATGTGAATTATTTAAGCAAAATTAATAATTTAATTTTAATTTGTAATACTACATCATATTATTTACCATCATTTAAATCACAATATTGTTCTAATCCAATTATTATTTTTTTATAAAAAATATTAATAAAAATTTAAATTTAATCAAATAATAAATTATGAAGTTTAGTAATTTTTCGCTTACTTTTAATTTTTTTATAATTTTTAATCTAAAAAATAATAAAATAATCTGATACGATTTGACACGATTAATACGACACGACACGATCGTGTCAGTCGTGTCGTGTCAGAATGCGTGTTGTGTTGCCTCTTCTCACCCCTAAGCATGACACGACACGATTAAAAAAAAGTTCGTGTCAACACGATCGTGTTTGACACGACACGTATTTAGAACACTATATATTATATAATTTATTAAAATATAAAAATATTAAAAAACACAAAAAAAAGTAAAAGAAAGAAAAACGAAAAAAGGGAGACAAAATTCAGCCGGCACAAGAAAAAACGAAAAGTCCTATAACGGCACTACTATTGCCGCTCTAGGCAATTATTTTTGTTTTTAAGGCACTGCTATAGCGGCAATGTCAGTGCTGCTATAGTTGTGCTCTTTTTAAAATTTTAGAGGGTACTTTGTCCTTTTTAAAATTGTTAGGGTATTTTTGTCATTGATAAAAATTTTCCTTCCTACTTCATTTAAAGCACATTTCACATAAATCATTTTCCAGAAAAAAAAAATAAAATCCATTCTAGAGACTATTAGATCAGAGTTCACATGCATTTGTACAGTGCCAAAGTTTTCCACTCCTTGGCAGTTGATCTCCACATGCTGTCAAACAGAAACAATACTTTCTGGAAGATGGATCGCTGCTGGATAAATAAAACTGTGAACAAAATATCAAACGCCTTGCAATTTTTCCTGTGTGCTGGTGTGGTGAGATGTTCCAGGAATCAGGATAAAATAGGATGGTGGCTTATTTATCCAAAAACAAAATTCTGAGATGACATCTTTTTATCCGTTTGTTATTTTGCTGCCATTCACACGGTAGCATTTTATTTCTGAGAGGTGGCAACGCACATGCAAATCTGAGTTGTCTGAGATGGAAAATCAAATTAAATATTCCCACTTTAAAAAGCTTGAATGAAGCCTAAATTATTATTGTTTCACTCACCAAACATCTATTGCTGGATAAATTATGTATACTGTTTTGTTTATATCTGTAAAGTACCTCACAAGACGCCAGTAGTTCATTGCTTATCTCTTGACGGAAGAAACGCAGTTTATGAATTACGATGGCCAGATAAATTAACAAAACTAAGTACACTATATAAATAAAGAAATAAAAATTCTGATAAGTTTTTTTCAAATTATCTTCTTACAATGCGTCATTTCAACACAAAAAATGTTGTATTTACTATTGAACAAATATCGAAGACAAAGCCAACTAATTTTTTTTAATAACATAGAGGCAGTGGAGGCTAAAAATTCTCATTCTCTCGAAATTCTAACCTAGTCTTTAAACTATTTGTTAAAAATTTTTAACAAATATTGAAGACAGAGCCAACTATTTTTTTTTTTTAAAACCTAAATGCAGTAGAGGCATAAAATTCTCATTCTGTCGAAATTCTAACCTAGTTCTTAAAACTATATGTTAAAAGGGGAGTCATTTACGTTTAATACTCATTCTCTCGAAATTCTACCACCACAGATATTCATAATAGGTGATAACGTAAATTCATTTCCCGTATAGGAAGGAAAATTTAAACACAACATCGTCGTTTATTCACCAATCACCATCATACGAAAGTATTGCACATTTCTGGTTTTTCTGGTGCTTTGTTAAAAAATCTTGTTTCGTGATCATGTAAAATTTACTTGTCAGTTTTAATAAGTAATGCATTTAATTTACAAAATAATTTATGATTTTTGTAAGTAATTCACATGATCGGCGCGTGATGACTACGAAGGACAATGATATTGGGCATGTGTTTCATTGTTCGTCGAATTAATTTTTAAAATTAATGTATACTAGATATTTAATATATCAAATCTAAGATATTAATTAAATTATGTGATTTTTTTCCTCTATTTTTGACTTTTTTTACATTAGGTAAACATAGTTTTCTATTTTTTGTATTTTCTATAATTAAAAATAGTTTTATTTTTTATTAAATATATTAAAATAGTTGTGCCAATCATTATTTTAAGGTAGTTCATGCTGAATTATTATTATTTAAAAAAATATAGCGCGACGAAACTAAAATAGTTCATGCCGAATTATTATCATCTAAAAAAATATAGCGCACCAAAGCTGCGACTGCCATATCCAGTAATACTTAAGTTGCATGATACGTTAGATTTGAAAAGAATAGTTTACAGTAGTAAATATTAATGATTTTTAATAATCCATCAAAAAAAATTTAGATTGCATAAGTATAGATATGTTGTCTTTAATAAATAAACACAATGGGGCCTCAAATTTATCTTTCTATTTTAATCATTTTACTGAGAACTAGCACGAACCTCGCGCATTGCGTAATTCATGTAAATAATTTTTTGAAAACTTATTATATCAGATACAAAAGTTGTCATGAAAAATCGAAAATTACTATTTGGACATTATATAAAAAATCTCACTGAAAATTCCAAACATTGATCCTGCCATAGTAGATCCAAGCACCACAGAATATCTCAAATAATGTTCAAACTCTAGTAATTTGAACCGTGTTAGATCCACCCGTACGCCTTCCATCTTTATGTATGTATAATTTACTGTCAGTCTGTCAAGTAAGATTTTGTCCATAGCTCTATTCTTTTTTATACACTTGAATTAAAATTTTCTTGAATTTCATATTTTGTTGGCAAGTTAGCAACAAGATTTAATTTGCGTGACATATTGGCATTATTTTGAAACCGGATTTAAGAGTGAACCAAGAAGGCTACCAGCTGGCGTAACCGCCGTTGAACCAGTCAAAACACAATTGAACCGAACGGGTAGTGGTTCGATTTCCGGTCCAACCAGTTCTATTCCGTTTTCAAAACTTTAATATTGATTAGGTTGGAAGCTCACGTCAAGCACAGTAATATTTTGTCGTTACCTGGCATGATATGGGGTGACTCGTCATCCAAAATATATAACTAAATCAAGGCTACAGTATTTAATTTAATTCTGATTGGTGAATATCGAAAAGTAAAAAAAAAAAAGACATCGGCTTAATACTTCTTGGATGTAATTAATTATGCCACGAATATTTCTTCAGAAGTACCTTTTTGGTGTCCCATCAGCACTGAATTGTTTCTTTTCTAAGCTCCTTTGTGTCAATTGTGTGACGGTTTGGGTTTGTAACCAATCATTCTCGGCTGAGTTTAATGAAAATAATTTCATACAAAGGACACGCCATTGACTATTGAAGGGAACTGAACTGGCTTACCGGCTTACCCCAAGGCCCGAGGGAAAGTTCTTTTTTTTTTTTTTTTGAGCAGTATTTGGTCTTTCTATCACTAAGGAAAATTTGGGTATGTTGAAAATATTCAAAATTCATTTAAGAAAGAAAATGATATGGAATTTATTTGCTAAATTATCAAAACAAACGTCAAATTGTGCCCAGACTAGTGAACTTTTCACTAATTTCAGGCTTTCAGCTAAATTTTCAATTTATACTTTGAACAGAAGGGCAAAGTACTAATTTGTTGTCTTAGAATTCATTTTTTGAACTTTCACGGTTTCTGGAATTCCATAATTTGGACTGTCCTATACTCCACCATTTCATTTGGACTGTTAATTCCATAATTTGAATATCACCGGTCGAGGAAAATAAATAAATAAATAAGAGGCTTGATAAAAGCTCTCCTAAATTATTTTGCTATTATGTATTTTTTATATACATTTCGACAATTATATTAAGAAAATACATATTTAATTATTAAGGAAAGCACGCGTTCTCATCTCTGTTTTAAACACGGATGTTAATAATAACTAGGTGGGGAAGCGCGGCTTCGCCGCGCTTTAGCGGATTTTTTGTATTTAAATTTTAAGAATCACTAATAATTTATCATTAATTTTAAATTGTGTGCGACTGGCTTTGCCGCAGCATGTTTGTTACAACAACTAATGTCGCTATTGGTACAACTCTGGAGACAATTAGCACCGATAATTAAAGAGATAATTAAAATGGGTTCTTGATATTTTGTGTAATTTATACGCTGGCCTTGTCAGCTATATATATATGGGTGTACCCCTTTATACAAAAATTAATTAAATATAATACAATTCATTATACGATTACTCAATTTATAATTCTGTTTCTTTTTCTCTCTACTGGTAATTGGTACCAGACTACCAGTATACATTGATTCTTCTAAGTTTTCAATGTTCTTTCTGTCTCCTTTTTTGACCATCTATAGTGAACAAAGAGGCAAAGCAAATGAAGAGTCTAAACAGTCGCGACTATAATTTAAATCAACAAATGATTCAAAGAAAAAAGAGAGAGTAATTACATTTTTTAATCGAACTGTGTTTACCTTTGATTGTTGGATAAATACACCCAAAAAAATTAAATCGGAGCAACAAAACAAACCCATAAACTCTGTGAGTGTGTGTGTGTATATATATATATATGATATCTCATATTTATACTGATATTTTGGCCAGACTTTACATCGAAATTGTGACTAAAACCGTGATATTATCTTGTTTTTCTGTTTGTTTGGCAAGATTGGAGACTGCCGTGGAATTTGACTTGTCTTGTAGGATTTTGGTGGATCACGCATAATCATTGCATAAAATGGTAGATTTAAGAGAATCAAATGGCTAAATGAAAGCAACAGCATTGTAGAGCTCATTGTAAGCTTTCCGTCGATCTTTGAATCACCTCAATCGGAGCCCGGATGAAGAAATTATGCTCAAAACACTATTGGTGCGCAATGTTGGCACAGGAATTCGGACCGAATTGGCATCAATTCGGACCGAATTGCGTCACAGAAAATTACAGAGAAGCTAATTCGGACCGAATTGTTTGGAATTCGATCCGAATTGCTATACATGGAAATGTTTCTGGCTGCGTCTTGAAGGCGTTTTCTCTATTAGGAAGGCTATTTTTCCGCCCAAAATGAAGGAAAGTCGCGTCCCAGCTGTCCAGGAGAGGGGAGATGAGTAATATAAGCATATTCCATCTTTGGAAGAGCCATCTTTCATTCTACTTTTGACCTTTCTCTCTCAGCCAGAGGTGGATCTTGTTTGGGGGACAATTCTTCTCCTCTTTTGCGACTTGGACAGAGGTGGGAGGCTGGATTAGAGCTGTTCCTTGCTGCTACAACGAGTTCCGAAGATCTCAAGGTGTTCTCTAGTGCGACGGCAACAGTGGACAACCTTAGAAACTTGGCTATTTGTTGTATCGAACCAATTCTCTCTTTAATTTCTGAATTTATGGCTCGTTTAAACTTATCTACTGTTATTTGCATGATTTCTATTAGCATGTTAGGCTAAAAACTTGTTGCTTTAGGGAACGATGTAGCTTAGATTTTGGTTTTGCTTGATTTACTTGTTTTGTTGATGGAAGAAGCTAATTACCTTTGGGGATTTTATTGAAATTGCTTGTGTTTGGACCTTTTATTACTTGTATCGCTCGACTTTTGTACGCGCGCAATTGTTGGGAACTTCTTTACATTCTATTAATCGAGTCATGTGCAAGTATTTCGAGGTAGGTCAAAGGCGAAAGTCGACCAATTAATAACCAAAAGCGAACATTTCTAGTTAGGCGAAAATCTAACTAGATACCTCGTAAAAAACCATTGGTGAACTCGAGTAAGTCCACCGAACAACGAAAGTTGGGGGTGCAATACACTCGATGAAGGTTGTTCAACACTAGATCCCATTCCAAATACCGTACCCAATAGGCGAAAGCGGAGGGTTAGGGAGTTAGGTTTGGCTAGATGGACCTTTAGCTTGAATAAATCAACAAAAGAGTAAACCACATCATTTACACAGTGGAATTCGGTCCGGAATTCGGACCGAATTAGCAAGGCCGAATACGACAGTGCTAGGTCTTGCGACTCTGTGGCCAGTTCTAAGTGAAATCGAACCCTAAGGCACATTTATTATCATATTTTAATCCGTTAGAAAACCCCAAAAATATTTATTTCAATTGTTTTGCATAATACTCATTACTTGCAATTGCATTCCTTTATTTCTCTTTAATTTGTTCTATTTGTGATACCGTTTCTCTTCTCAATTTTTATTGTCTAGATTTAACGAAATAATAAGAATAATATTCATAGCCATCTCTGTGGGTTCGACACCTTTACTCTACTACAAGCGACTAGTCGAGTACAAGGATTATTTGTTTGACCTTGGTTCACACCCTCGATCAAAATGGCGCCGTTGCCGGGGATGCGTTATGATATTATTTCTTATTAAAGTAATTAGAGACTAGACTCATTCTTTTATTCTTTTTACTCATTCGGTACATTTGTTGTTGTATCTCTTGTGTGTAGGTTAACGCTGGCTAGAGGATCAAGAAACACCTAACCCCAAATTCCACACGATTACAACCTCAGGGGTAAGGGAGACAACCCTCACGAAGCTTCTAGCTCGAGCACAACGCAGGCCGCTGCTCGCAGGGGGAAGAAGCAACAACAACCTGCACCGAATCCGGACCGAATTCCGCCCAATCCGGTCCGAATCACAACTCAGCAAGTTCCGGAGGGTCAAATTCAGACCGAATTCCAACCAATTCGGACCGAATTTCTGCAGAACCTGCACACGGGTGAAGGAATAAGTGGTTTAATGGCTGATCGAACTGATGAAGCTAGGCAACTTGAGGTTTTACGCCTTGAGTTAGAGGCCACCCAACAAAGAATTCTCCAAGATCGACTCGCCCTCGAGCAAGAGCGACTCGTCTTCGAGGAAGAGCGCAACGCAAACTTTAACGATGGCGGCAGCATTCATGGAGCACCATTGAATCCCTACAGAACTCAGGGGTCCAACAAGTCTTTCCGCGAGCATTCTGCCCCTCGAGTCCAAGACGTGGATGGACCAGTCGTGATTAGGGGAATCGCTGCCAACAACATGCAAATCAATCCTGCACACGTTGCACTCGTGCAACAAAACCTATTCTATGGGGCTGAACGGGAGGACCCACACGCACATTTACAAACCTTTCTTGATTGCACCAAATTGTTGAGATTCAACGGGATCACCCCGGATTCGATTAAGCTTCTCTTGTTTCACTTCTCTCTTAGGGATAAGGCTAAGAAATGGTACAACACACTAAAAGGAGGGTCAATTGATAGTTGGGGAGCTATGGCAAGAATTTTCCTTGAACGGTACTTTCCAGCAAAAAGAGCCTTTGAAATTAGAAGGGAAATCACAAATTTTAAACAAAGGGGTGATGAATCATATAGGGAAGTTTGGGAACGGTTTAGAGATTTGGAAAACTCTTGTCCTAACCATGGAATTCAGGATTGGTTGACCATTCACTCGTTTTATAACGGTCTTTATGATAATATTAAAGTGAATGTTGATGCTCTTTCAGGTGGAAGCTTCACACAACTCGATGCGGAGCAAGCACGTGATGCCATTGAGAGATGCGCCCTGCAATACAATTGGCCGGCGCCCAACCCAACAAGAAATAATCCACCTAGGCACGAAGTCAAGGAGATCAAAGACACGCGAGACAGGATCGCTCGTTTGGAAGCCGAGCTCGCGAAGATGCAGTCAATCGGTGGCACACGCCCACCATACAAAGAATGTGGAGTGTGTGGAGAAGAAGAACACATGTCCTCTAATTGCCCTCTCCAATATGGGGATAGAGAGACCGAACAAGTCATGTCTTTCGAATATGTTCGCGATTGGTACCAAGGTGCAATGGAGGATGATGAAGCGGGTGGTTGCCAAGGCAACTATCAAAACCACGCTTTTGTCCCAAGAAAACTGTACACCAACAAAACTGGTAACCAACCCCAACCGAATCAAAACCGAGGTGCCCCATTCAACTATGAGCAAGGGCAAAACTTTCAAGGGAAGTACTATATTGCACCTCAAGTTGAGAAATTCATGGAGACTCAAAAGACCCTAAATGAGACGCTTCTTGAGGAGATGGCTAAACTAAAACAGGAAGCCGGAGCCGCTTCGCGGGTGGAAAAGATGATGGAAAGGTTCTTGGCATCTCAAAACACCCGCCCAAGTCAATCGGAGCCGAACCCTCAAGCAGAGATAAAGGCGGTACACACGCCCAAGAGTGGTATCCAATATAAAGTCTCAACTATGCCTAAGGAAGTTCAGCCGAAAGATACATCTCCAGCTGAACTTGAGTCGAATTCGGACCGAATTCCTACTAATTCGGACCGAATTCCGTCGCGACAAATTCCAGAGGCACCAATTCGGTCCGAATTCCAGCCAATTCGGACCGAATTCAAAGGGGTTACGCACACATCTGCTCCGAACCCGCTGCTAAAGTCACCTGATCAACACATAAAGGTCTTTTATCTTAGTAAAATGGATGATCCAGGCAGATTCACAATACCATGCACCATTGGTGGGACAATAATCAAGAGAGCCCTATGTGACAACGGAGCAAGCGTGAGTCTCATGCCCAAGTCTGTGTTCGATCGAATCGGCATTGGAATTTTGAAGCCATCCAAAGGGATCCTGAAACTTGCAGACTCGTCAGTTCGACGGCCTATTGGTGAAATTAAGGACATTCCGGTCAGGCTTGGTAAATTCTTTATCCCAGGCGATTTTGTGGTAATAGACATGGAGGAAGATGAAGACGTTCCCATCATTTTGGGGCGTCCCTTCCTTAGAACTGCAGGTATTCTAATGGACATGAAAGATGGAACTATTTTGGTGAGGGTTGGTGGAGAACAATGGAAATACTCGATCAATCAAGCTATGAAGTGCTCAAACCAGCTTGAATATTGCTACCAAACCGACATGGAAGAGGTCCCGGTCGAGAGACCACTCGAAGAAAGTACTCAAGCTCTCTCTGGGGCTATCACGAGCCATGTTGTGGAATACAAGAGGCAATTGCTGTAGAGGAATCCATCCAAGAAGTCACAAACAAGACAGAACCTGAAAACACAAGCAATTCGGACCGAATTCAACCCAATTCGGACCGAATTGAGCTCTCTGGAACTTTTGAAATTTTCTTATGTAGCAATTCGGACCGAATTCCACCTAATTCGGACCGAATTCACCCCTCTGGAACTGACAGGGTAATTTCTCAGCCAAGAATTCGGTCCGAATTCCAACCAATTCGGTCCGAATTCCAGGCACCTTGGTACGCAGACCTGGCAAACTACTTGGCAAGCGGCACATTGCCTCCCGAGATGACTTACCAACAAAGAAAGAAGCTCAAATTAGACGCCAAGTACTACTTTTGGGAGGAGCCTTACTTGTTCAAGCTTGGCGTTGATTATGTTTATCGGCGATGCATTCCGTATGAGGAAGTTCGACCCGTTCTCGCTCACTGTCATTCCTCAGCTTACGGCGGCCATGCATCCTTCTCCAAAACGGCCGCTAAGGTACTGCAATCCAGTCTTTACTGGCCAACTTTATTTAAAGATGCCCGTTCTTTTGTTTTGTCTTGTGACCAGTATCAAAGGGCGGGGACCATATCCAAGCGGAGCGAGATGTCTCTCAACCCGATTCTTGAAGTGGAGATCTTTGATGACATATGCGATAAGAATTCTGAGTCCTTCAAGGTCAATGGGCAGCGCCTAAAGCACTACATCGCCAATCATGAAGTAGGAGAAGCAATGGTTGTTTCGCTTCTCGATCCACCGCCCGCGGCATGAGTCAACTGAGTGTCAAGCTCACGACCTAAAACAAGCGCTTCTTGGGAGGCAACCCAAGAATTCTTCTTTCTTTTATTTCATTTTATTTTATTATATTTTGCTTTATTCTATTTCATATTATTTGTTATTTAATGTTCCAAAAGATCCTCAAAAATCACAAAAAATTATAAAACAATAAAAAAAAATAATTTAATTAAGACTTTAGATTTTTCATAGGATTTTCGATTTAAGCATTATTTTTCTTGATGTGTGTAGGAAAGAGACATGGTTGATTCGTGCTAGAGCACCAAAAGGGACGCGAAAATTGGCATCGCGGGCATCGCGCGCCCATGCACGACCTCATGCGAATCAACCATCATGTGTAGTCAAGCAACGCTTAGGGCAAATGGCAATGGATGCAAAGAGTCAAGAAAAGCCGAAACAACAAACTGCAACACAAAAAGGCAAAAAGTCCACTCTCCAATGACGAGCCCGCACAACTTCTCCATACCTCGATCTGATTAGTTTCCTTTTTCCTCTTTATTTTTCTTTGTGTTGCATTGAGGACAATGTTGTGCTTTAAGTTTGGGGGGAGGGAAAGGAAAAATGATACAAGCCTTATTTTCTTGAAAATTCCTCAAAAACGCTTGTTTTCTGAAATTTTTTTTGCAAAACAGACCCTGCAATTCGGACCGAATTTAGCTGAATTCGGACCGAATTGCCAACCCTTCTTTGACAGAGCCATGAATTCGGTCTGAATTGCTTCCCAGTTTTTGGACAGAACCTCTAATTCGGTCCGAATTCCTCCTTAATTTTTCTGAACTGAGTCGCGATTGTTTTTAAATCGATTTTGAGAGTTGGGGAGTTGATTTCATGCATAGCTAAACTCTTCTTGATGTTGTTTCATTGATAAATCCGGGGGATTATTTTCTTTCTCAATTCTTGACTTGGATTTCAAAAACTTTCGTTGTTGAGACGTTTTGAGTTTGTTCAAGTGCCGATGGGCCGATGAATTTCAAAATTGGGGGTATTTGGGTCTAAAACTTGGTTGCTTAAGAGTCGTTTGAACACAAGTTAGTCAAAAATGAAACCTTTCGCCGAGTGAACGGACTTGTGAAACCGCTTGCTTTTGAAAAAGACTTTGTTAACCTTAGAAATTATAAAGTGAATTCTGTCTTGCTGGAAATTGTTTTTAACGCTTGAATCACCAACAAGCAACCTCAAATTGGACAAATTTAAATAGTTGTGAAAACGAGGAGCGTTGAGACTTCTTTCCACCAACTCAACCACAAACTCTGGGGGCGGAGCTAGTAGCAAAATTGTGTAAAAACCGGACCGACCTCCCTGGTGCGATATGTGCCAGTAGCAAAGCTTGAAGGGTGGGACTAGTTGCGGGCTGTCAGGAATCGATACCTCAAAGCTCTCGAGGACGATTGGGTAGTTCCGGCTAGTCCCATAGTGGACCGTAACAAAGAAATTGCAAAAGAAACTAGACCAAACCCACTGGTGCGACATGTACCAGTAGCTTTCTCGAAGTCAATGATTCGCACTTAATCCTCTAGGGTGCAAAGCCCCACGACTCGACTTGCAGAATTAAAATTGGTGAAATTCTAAACTGTTTTGAGAAGGGTTCGCTATAAGATTTCTAGCTTGGACAAAATTCTTTTGCAAAACCTTTCGGGTCATGGGAATGAACGGGTGAATAAACTCGGGTTTGCTTTGTGGTTAAATGAATAGAAGCTAGGACCCTTAACCCTCGGTCAAGATTTTGTGAGGACCAAGAGCTGCTTGGATGAGATCAAAACAAACTTAACTCTAGTTTGAGAACCCCAATTGAGTATTTCTAGAAAAGCGTGAATCAAAATCAATCTGAACTGTGCACTAAATTGAATTCCTAACTCCAATTTCAATTTCGATCATGAGTCTAAGTCTGGTCAAATTTTCTAAATTCAGAGTTTTGCTTGAGGACAAGCAAGTTTTAAGTTTGGGGGGATTTGATATCTCATATTTATACTGATATTTTGGCCAGACTTTACATCGAAATTGCGACTAAAACCGTGATATTATCTTGTTTTTCTGTTTGTTTGGCAAGATTGGAGACTGCCGTGGAATTTGACTTGTCTTGTAGGATTTTGGTGGATCACGCATAATCATTGCATAAAATGGTAGATTTAAGAGAATCAAATGGCCAAATGAAAGCAACAGCATTGTAGAGCTCATTGTAAGCTTTCCGTCGATCTTTGAATCACCTCAATCGGAGCCCGGATGAAGAAATTATGCTCAAAACACTATTGGTGCGCAATGTTGGCACAGGAATTCGGAACGAATTGGCATCAATTCGGACCGAATTGCGTCACAGAAAATTACAGAGAAGCTAATTCGGACCGAATTGTTTGGAATTCGATCCGAATTGCTATACATGGAAATGTTTCTGGCTGCGTCTTGAAGGCGTTTTCTCTATTAGGAAGGCTATTTTTCCGCCCAAAATGAAGGAAAGTCGCGTCCCAGCTGTCCAGGAGAGGGGAGATGAGTAATATAAGCATATTCCATCTTTGGAAGAGCCATCTTTCATTCTACTTTTGACCTTTCTCTCTCAGCCAGAGGTGGATCTTGTTTGGGGGACAATTCTTCTCCTCTTTTGCGACTTGGACAGAGGTGGGAGGCTGGATTAGAGCTGTTCCTTGCTGCTACAACGAGTTCCGAAGATCTCAAGGTGTTCTCTAGTGCGACGGCAACAGTGGACAACCTTAGAAACTTGGCTATTTGTTGTATCGAACCAATTCTCTCTTTAATTTCTGAATTTATGGCTCGTTTAAACTTATCTACTGTTATTTGCATGATTTCTGTTAGCATGTTAGGCTAAAAACTTGTTGCTTTAGGGAACGATGTAGCTTAGATTTTGGTTTTGCTTGATTTACTTGTTTTGTTGATGGAAGAAGCTAATTACCTTTGGGGATTTTATTGAAATTGCTTGTGTTTGGACCTTTTATTACTTGTATCGCTCGACTTTTGTACGCGCGCAATTGTTGGGAACTTCTTTACATTCTATTAATCGAGTCATGTGCAAGTATTTCGAGGTAGGTCAAAGGCGAAAGTCGACCAATTAATAACCAAAAGCAAACATTTATAGTTAGGCGAAAATCTAACTAGATACCTCGTAAAAAACCATTGGTGAACTCGAGTAAGTCCACCGAACAACGAAAGTTGGGGGTGCAATACACTCGATGAAGGTTGTTCAACACTAGATCCCATTCCAAATACCGTACCCAATAGGCGAAAGCGGAGGGTTAGGGAGTTAGGTTTGGCTAGATGGACCTTTAGCTTGAATAAATCAACAAAAGAGTAAACCACATCATTTACACAGTGGAATTCGGTCCGGAATTCGGACCGAATTAGCAAGGCCGAATACGACAGTGCTAGGTCTTGCGACTCTGTGGCCAGTTCTAAGTGAAATCGAACCCTAAGGCACATTTATTATCATATTTTAATCCGTTAGAAAACCCCAAAAATATTTATTTCAATTGTTTTGCATAATACTCATTACTTGCAATTACATTCCTTTATTTCTCTTTAATTTGTTCTATTTGTGATACCGTTTCTCTTCTCAATTTTTATTGTCTAGATTTAACGAAATAATAAGAATAATATTCATAGCCATCTCTGTGGGTTCGACACCTTTACTCTACTACAAGCGACTAGTCGAGTACAAGGATTATTTGTTTGACATTGGTTCACACCCTCGATCAAAATGGCGCCGTTGCCGGGGATGCGTTATGATATTATTTCTTATTAAAGTAATTAGAGACTAGACTCATTCTTTTATTCTTTTTACTCATTCGGTACATTTGTTGTTGTATCTCTTGTGTGTAGGTTAACGCTGGCTAGAGGATCAAGAAACACCTAACCCCAAATTCCACACGATTACAACCTCAGGGGTAAGGGAGACAACCCTCACGAAGCTTCTAGCTCGAGCACAACGCAGGCCGCTGCTCGCAGGGGGAAGAAGCAACAACAACCTGCACCGAATCCGGACCGAATTCCGCCCAATCCGGTCCGAATCACAACTCAGCAAGTTCCGGAGGGTCAAATTCAGACCGAATTCCAACCAATTCGGACCGAATTTCTGCAGAACCTGCACACGGGTGAAGGAATAAGTGGTTTAATGGCTGATCGAACTGATGAAGCTAGGCAACTTGAGGTTTTACGCCTTGAGTTAGAGGCCACCCAACAAAGAATTCTCCAAGATCGACTCGCCCTCGAGCAAGAGCGACTCGTCTTCGAGGAAGAGCGCAACGCAAACTTTAACGATGGCGGCAGCATTCATGGAGCACCATTGAATCCCTACAGAACTCAGGGGTCCAACAAGTCTTTCCGCGAGCATTCTGCCCCTCGAGTCCAAGACGTGGATGGACCAGTCGTGATTAGGGGAATCGCTGCCAACAACATGCAAATCAATCCTGCACACGTTGCACTCGTGCAACAAAACCTATTCTATGGGGCTGAACGGGAGGACCCACACGCACATTTACAAACCTTTCTTGATTGCACCAAATTGTTGAGATTCAACGGGATCACCCCGGATTCGATTAAGCTTCTCTTGTTTCACTTCTCTCTTAGGGATAAGGCTAAGAAATGGTACAACACACTAAAAGGAGGGTCAATTGATAGTTGGGGAGCTATGGCAAGAATTTTCCTTGAACGGTACTTTCCAGCAAAAAGAGCCTTTGAAATTAGAAGGGAAATCACAAATTTTAAACAAAGGGGTGATGAATCATATAGGGAAGTTTGGGAACGGTTTAGAGATTTGGAAAACTCTTGTCCTAACCATGGAATTCAGGATTGGTTGACCATTCACTCGTTTTATAACGGTCTTTATGATAATATTAAAGTGAATGTTGATGCTCTTTCAGGTGGAAGCTTCACACAACTCGATGCGGAGCAAGCACGTGATGCCATTGAGAGATGCGCCCTGCAATACAATTGGCCGGCGCCCAACCCAACAAGAAATAATCCACCTAGGCACGAAGTCAAGGAGATCAAAGACACGCGAGACAGGATCGCTCGTTTGGAAGCCGAGCTCGCGAAGATGCAGTCAATCGGTGGCACACGCCCACCATACAAAGAATGTGGAGTGTGTGGAGAAGAAGAACACATGTCCTCTAATTGCCCTCTCCAATATGGGGATAGAGAGACCGAACAAGTCATGTCTTTCGAATATGTTCGCGATTGGTACCAAGGTGCAATGGAGGATGATGAAGCGGGTGGTTGCCAAGGCAACTATCAAAACCACGCTTTTGTCCCAAGAAAACTGTACACCAACAAAACTGGTAACCAACCCCAACCGAATCAAAACCGAGGTGCCCCATTCAACTATGAGCAAGGGCAAAACTTTCAAGGGAAGTACAATTGTCTGGAATTCGGTCCGAATTGCTATACATGGAAATGTTTCTGGCTGCGTCCTGAAGGCGTTTTCTCTATTAGGAAGGCTATTTTTCCGCCCAAAATGAAAGAAAGTCGCGTCCCAGCTGTCCAGGAGAGGGGAGATGAGTAATATAAGCATATTCCATCTTTGGAAGAGCCATCTTTCATTCTACTTTTGACCTTTCTCTCTCAGCCAGAGGTGGATCTGGTTTGGGGGACAATTCTTCTCCTCTTTTGCGACTTGGACAGAGGTGGGAGGCCGGATTAGAGCTGTTCCTTGCTGCTACAACGAGTTCCGAAGATCTCAAGGTGTTCTCTAGTGCGACGGCAACAGTGGACAACCTTAGAAACTTGGCTATTTGTTGTATCGAACCAATTCTCTCTTTAATTTCTAAATTTATGGCTCGTTTAAACTTATCTACTGTTATTTGCATGATTTCTATTAGCATGTTAGGCTAAAAACTTGTTGCTTTAGGGAACGATGTAGCTTAGATTTTGGTTTTGCTTGATTTACTTGTTTTGTTGATGGAAGAAGCTAATTACCTTTGGGGATTTTATTGAAATTGCTTGTGTTTGGACCTTTTATTACTTGTATCGCTCGACTTTTGTACGCGCGCAATTGTTGGGAACTTCTTTACATTCTATTAATCGAGTCATGTGCAAGTATTTCGAGGTAGGTCAAAGGCGAAAGTCGACCAATTAATAACCAAAAGTGAACATTTCTAGTTAGGCGAAAATCTAACTAGATACCTCGTAGAAAACCATTGGTAAACTCGAGTAAGTCCACCGAACAACGAAAGTTGGGGGTGCAATACACTCGATGAAGGTTGTTCAACACTAGATCCCATTCCAAATACCGTACCCAATAGGCGAAAGCGGAGGGTTAGGGAGTTAGGTTTGGCTAGATGGACCTTTAGCTTGAATAAATCAACAAAAGAGTAAACCACATCATTTACACAGTGGAATTCGGTCTGGAATTCGAACCGAATTAGCAAGGCCGAATACGACAGTGCTAGGTCTTGCGACTCTATGGCCAGTTCTAAGTGAAATCGAACCCTAAGGCACATTTATTATCATATTTTAATCCGTTAGAAAACCCCAAAAATATTTATTTCAATTGTTTTGCATAATACTCATTACTTGCAATTGCATTCCTTTATTTCTCTTTAATTTGTTCTATTTGTGATACCGTTTCTCTTCTCAATTTTTATTGTCTAGATTTAACGAAATAATAAGAATAATATTCATAGCCATCTCTGTGGGTTCGACACCTTTACTCTACTACAAGCGACTAGTCGAGTACAAGGATTATTTGTTTGACCTTGGTTCACACCCTCGATCAAAATGGCGCCGTTGCCGGAGATGCGTTATGATATTATTTCTTATTAAAGTAATTAGAGACTAGACTCATTCTTTTATTCTTTTTACTCATTCGGTACATTTGTTGTTTGACCTTGGTTCACACCCTCGATCAATATATATATATATATATATAGAGATTGGCTAAAGTATACTCCAGCATATAGATAGCCCGTATGCTGGAGTCGTTTCTCACAATCTAAAATACATACAGTCGATTCGAAGCTTTCAAATTGTTCTCCATATTGAAATCTCCTAGGAAACTAAAATTTATATTTTTTCGAATTTTTTTACTATATATTATGCTATTTTAAAAGAACATTGTAAAGGAGTTGTAAAGGAGTATTTCTGGCCCTTCAATTTGAAAATAGCATAATATATAGCAAAAAAATTCGAAAAAATGTAAAATTTGGTCTTGAAGGATATTTTTACATGGAGAACAACTTGAACGGTTTGGATCGACTGTTTGAATTTTAAATTTTCAGAAACGACTCTAGCATACGGGTTTGATCCGTATGCTGGAGTATACTTTAGCCAATCTCTATATATATATATATATATAAAATTCCACTCGTATGCCTATTTGCTATTCAAGTGTGTTTCAATTATAAAACGCAAATAGAAAACCACTGGCAATTGCAATCTGTAACAAACTGAAAAAGAAAAAAAAACATAAAAAGTTAACAGAAGGGACCTTGACGTATATCTCACTTGTACTAAATAGTGACCTCTGAAATATAAAATTACTGAATATAAAAGCACTTGTACTAAATAGCCACAGGATAAATAAGAAAAGAATCTAATCCTATATTTGACAAGAATTGTCCCAAAGAGGATGATAATTGTCCCACAAACTTCTTAATACCAACATTACTTATAAAGATCTCATGAATTAAAATTCATGAACATTTCATCAATAACTAACGTTTTATTGATTAAGGAAGCAGATGAGTTGTATTTTCAGTTATAATTGTGACCTGCACAGTTCCATCCAAGCCGTAATCGATCTGGTACCGACCACCTCTTTGAAATTTATTTGTGATTCATTCATAATAAATTTAGGACAAATTAACTTTTACTGGTAAGTAAATTGCCTAAATTGCCCTTCAAACTGATGCAAAATTGTACTGATGTGACCCTAAATTGAATAATTGAATCCTTGAGGTTATAGCTAAGTAAATCAAGAACCGAGAAAAGAAATTCACCTAAATATATGGAGTCAAGAGGGAGAGTTGCAAAATCCATCCAAATTGTACACCGGCAGTGACCAAACAACTGAGAACCAACCTCGTCGTGCTAATCCTAGGCTTCACATCTCGGTTTCACACCGTTAACTTTATTTAATGAATAACTAATCAGCAAGCAACTTCTCATTCTAGATTCCCACATTGCAATCGGCTCCATTCAAAAAAAATTAAGTGAACAGATATTATCGATAGAAATATGACTGTTTCGAGAATTAATTTGAATAAGCAGGAAAAGAATATCTCGTATTTACTGAAAATTGCTAATTTGTGTATTATTGCATAAAAGATCCAATAGTGGTCAGGGTAGAGAATAAGAGGTTACCTTGCAAATTTTCAGTTCCGACGCCAATCTTTTAATTATCTATAGTCCTTGGCCAAGCAGTCTCCAACCAGTTTGTGTGCACCAAAACCTTGCTGTTTAGAAGTGTCCGCTGCCTAAATTGTGTGCTGCATTGCATGGCAAGAACATATGTCACCGAAGCATCGGCAACCATATTAAAAGTTTAGGCAAGGACATGCATTGCACTGCTCTGCCACCTGCTACAGTAGCATCTTGCCGAGACCAAAGCTAGATGGCACCCAAGTGAATTATATGACACATCCTCTTAATATCTCACTTTTCATTTCCTTCAAGAGTCTCCTAAACTGGTTGCAACTTGCAACCCCGCTTGTTTTATATCCTGAAAATACCACAAAGCAATTAAGAAAATTTTATTTGTAGTTAATAATGCAAAGTATTTAATCATTACCATAAGATGTATTCCATGAGATACTTTTATGTGCATGCATGTTTCTCTCTTATTTTGTGAAGTACCTGCTTTACTATTAAACAAATTTTTATTTAGCATCTCTGAACTTGAAAAAATAAACCATATACCATATCTAAGTCAATTAAATTCATATTTTGATGTGTAACTAAAGGAGAAAATCTGGATGGCTTTCGTAAGTATGAAATTTTAACAAAATTAAAGCAAAAAAAACTTGAAATATCATGAATCTTTGGAACAAATTGAATGTGAAAAGAAAAAAAATTCAGTACCCTAGTAATTTTGCATGGAAAGGTGGACATGGAGGATGTGCAGAGGAGAAATTGGAAGAGGGAAGGGGCGGAGAGGAGAAATTGGAAAGCGAGGTGAAGGGAGGAGAATAGGGTTGAGGAAGACATGGCGTTGGATTAATTATCGACGTAGAGATAGACTGGAACAGATCTTCCTGGATGCGACAAAGAGGCGACGGAGAGGCGACTGAAAATAGATTATGACAAGGGACGGAGACACGGCCAGGCAGAAGAGGAGGCAGCAGAGATAAATGGATATAACACAAAGGAGAGGAAAGATGAGCAGTATAGATGGTGGAGCGGTGTTGCCAGAGGGAGGTGGAGAGGCGGCAGCGTTTTTTTTGTCCCTTTTGTCGTCGACGAGAGAGAAGAGGGAATAGAGAGGTGAACGAAGGAAATAGGCGAAAATTTAATTAAATCGGTGAACGGATCAGATCGATCAGCGAAAAATTTTGTACGGTTTCGATGCCGTATCGCAAAAAAACTAAATAGCGGTATAAGACACCACGGTTTTAATTAATACTATAGATTCGGTCAAGTGCATAATTCTATCATGTCAAAAATGTATTTGGAGGCCATAGACAGTTGTTATGAACTTTCATATTCATTTATTGAAATTTCCATAATGCGTTTAGGTAGTACACACAGTTACTTATTGTAAAAATGCATACTTAACTAGATACATATATAGAATGTTCGTATAGCTAGTTAAGAACGTGCACTTGTTTGTTTAGATTTTTCAGGCCAAAACTAATTGATGATGATTGAATGCAGGGACTCAGGAACAAGTATAATCTTTAAAAAAACACACACACACACACATCTCAAAAAAAAGTATAATCTTCAAAAAAAAAAATTAATAAAAGTTTAGACCAGATCCACGGGGGTCGAGGCATGACGGTTGCAATGAAATTGTAACACCTTATTTGTATCAAGGGACAAAATCAGGATTCTCAGATAAGAGGGGTCGAAATTTATAGTATTGATTATTTTGAGTTTTTAGAGTGTGCTAAATAAAAAAATTGTTATATTTTAAAATAATTTACATAGAATCGTTAAACATATAAAGAAATGTTTTGAAAAGTTAGAGCATGTCAAACACACTTTTCACTCCACTTAGTTCCGCCTCTGTTTGGACCGTTCATTGCGTATTCTGTATAAAATAAAAGATGTGTTTAGTTACAAAAAATATAGAAGAGGGAATAGTAAATAGTAGATAAGATCTCGTCATAAAGTGATATATTGAGTATATATTTCTTGGATAAGGTGTGGGAAGAAGGGAAGAAGGAAAGAAGTGGGAAGAAGTATTGGAAAGTGTGTAACTTTATAAAAAATTTGGATTGTTTATAATAAATTTATTTTTTATTTTCTTCTTCCTTTCTTCTCAAATAGAATCCAAACGGAGCCCGAAAGAAAAAAAAATGGCAAAAAAGGAAACAAATAAGGGAATCTTTTTGTTAGAATGTCTGTTCATTTTTATTTTCGATACAAGGCCTTGACCAACTCACACCAATGGGACAAGCCGTACTATTGTTAGTTCGATCTTTGTCAAGGTAACATTACACACATAATACACATTGCACACCTAAATTAGTTAATTAATTAATTAAGCAATGAAATATGACCCAGATCGAGTTTTAATGAACCGTACCAAGTACAAACCACACCGCCCGACCTAACAATGCTTTAATTTGATTAATTTTTTGTGTATGTGATAGCTGCAAACGATATCAGGTGCCATGCGAGACGGTGCAGCGCATCATATCCTACCGTCCAATCTATGATGGATGGTCTCTAGATAATACCAGATTGATAGGTCCGAAAAAATATAACTGTTCAGATCAAATCCTATTGTGGAGGATGGTGCGCTGCATCGTTCTGTGCGGGACAGGAATTGGATTTGTGATAGCTGTGCATCTCTCGACGAATCTTGACCAAATCTCGCGTGAGAGAGAGAGGATTGAGTTCTGCGGCTTGCCTCCACCTCGCTCGGTTCCGATCCAGCATTCAACGCTTTATGATTCGTGCTGCGGAGCTACTAATCCAACGGTCGATTACAGTCAGGCACGCGCACGTCGTCATGAATTCCATTCGACCAACCGCAACACCAAGTCTTACACCGTTCTATTAAAAGTAATTAAGTAGATGTACCAACTTGCATTTATTTAATAAAAGGAAATTGATTACTGCCATATGTAGTTTTGCCATCACTGTCATCGCTAAATATAAAGAGAACATATACAACAAATAAAGTAAATATATAGACGATCTAAGTGAACACATACAAACAAATAAGTTCAATGAAAATTAGTTGAATATGCATGTAAACTTCTGAACAAGTGATAACAACACTTATTTGTTTGTAAGTGTTCACTTAGATCGTCTATATGTTCACATTATTTGCTGTATATGGTCACTTTGTATTTCGCGATGGCTGGGATGGTATATTTGCCGATGACACTTATAGTTCCTGTTTAATAAAATGTTAAAATAGTTTTTTGTATGGTGTCCAAAGTCAAACTATCATTATCAACCAGAAACAACCCGGAAATCGCACTGAATACAAAGATATCATTCATACTCTTACCAAAAAACAATTTATTATTCTATAATTTCTACCAGACGGGTCTTACCATCACTCTGAAAAAAGTATCCCTCAAATAATAAATGTATGGAAAGTCCGTCGCTTGGTTGTACGTTGAGAATTTATTATATTTGTTGAACCCAATTTTGTACACAGTTAATGCTTACTTTTATTAAACTTCTCAGTAATGAGATGCAATAGGAAACACCAAATATCCGTGTTTTTTTTCAATCGGTGATTCACGGTTCATAATCATGATGGGAGGACTTAAACTAAAATAATGAGATGAAATATTATGCATTTTTTTTTTGTCATCATGCAATATTATGCATATAGATAACTAATAGTTACATAGATGATTTTTTTTTTTAACTTTTGATCATCACAAAAAGAGAAAAATCTGACTATATTTACTTTTACTTGTTTCAATAAGGCTATTAAAAAAATTCCTTATTCTACCCAATTCTAAGTTGAAGTTGTCAAAATGTTGTCCATACATATGTCTCCTATATTATTATGGAAAATTTTTATCAATGACAGAAATACCCCTAACAATTTTAAAAAGGACAAAACACCCTCTGAATTTTTAAAAAGAGCACAGCTATAGCGGTAATAGTATTGCCGCTACAGCCCAGCCTTATAGCGGTAATGCTATTGCCGCTATAGGGGGCTATAGCGGCAATGCTACTACCGCTATAGGGATTTTCAATTTTTTTTTATTTTTCGGCTGACACAATTTGTCCTTTTGGCTTTTGCTTTCACTGTTCAATCACACTTTTTTCCTTTTGGCTTTTGACGTTTGCTTTTAATTAATTTTTCATTTTATATTTTTTTGTCGGCAATTGTATAATTAATTGTTCAATTTAATTTGTCCAACTTCACAATACATAATGCGTTGCATTAGTTTTTGTTATAATTAATTGTTCATGCCCAATACAAAAGAAGCAATACAAAAGCTAATTGTATAAGACGAAATTTAATTCAAAATTTATCATAACTTTTTTTTAAAAAAAAATCTACTTTTCACAAATGTTTTTTCTTGAAAAAAAAAATTAATCTACTAATTTATTTTATCGAAATACTAATTTTTAAATACAGTCATTTTTTTTGCACTGTGCTAATTTTTCAATACAGTAATTTATTCATACAGTCATTAACAAATTTATTCAATAAACTATTTAATGAAAAATAATTTCTTTCATATACTTTTCCATTAACTTTTTTCCATAAATAATTTCCTTTAAATTTTTTTCCATCAACTAATTTTTTTCTTAAAATAATTAATTCAATAATTTTCATTAAATAATTTTTTGCACGGTGCTAATTTTCAATACAGTCATTAACTAATTTATTCAATGAAAAAAAAATTTCTTTCAACAACTTTTTCATAAACGAATTTATTCAATAACTATTCAATGAAAAAAAAATTTCCATAAACTTTTTCTTTTTCCATAAACAATTTCCTTTAAATTTTTTTTATCATCAACTAATTCTTTTTCCTTAAACTAATTAATTCAATAATTTCCATTCAATAATATTTTCCATATACTAATTTATTCAATAATTTCTATTAAATAATTTTTCCATAAACTAAATTATTCAATAATCTCCATACATTTCTATCTAATTTTCCAATAATTCCATTACACAAAAAAAATTCCTATAAACTCCATACATTTCCATCTAATTTTTCAATAATTCCATTACACAAAAGAAAATCCTATAAACTCCATACATTTCCATCTAATTTTCCAATAATTCCATACCATCTAATCCTATAAAATGACTGTATTTAAAAATTAGTATTTTGATAAAATAAATTAGTAGATTAATTTTTTTTCAAGAAAAAACATTTGTGAAAAGTAGATTTTTTTTTAAAAAAAATTTGAATTAAATTTCGTCTTATACAATTAGCTTTTGTATTGCTTCTTTTGTATTGGGCATGAACAATTAATTATAACAAAAACTAATGCAATGCATTATGTATTGTTAAGTTGGACAAATTAAATTGAACAATTAATTATACAATTGCCGACAAAAAAGTATAAAATGAAAAATTAATTAAAAGCAAAAGTCAAAAGCCAAAAGGAAAATTGAACAGTGAAAGCAAAAGTCAAAAGGACAAATTGTGTCAGCCGAAAAACCAAAAAAAATTGAAAATCCCTATAGCGGTAATAGCATTGCCGCTATAGCCCCCTATAGCGGGAATAACATTACCGCTATAAGGCTGGGCTGTAGCGGCAATACTATTACCGCTATATAGTTGTGCTCTTTTTAAAAATTCAGATGGTGCTTTGTCTTTTTTAAAATTATTAGGGACATTTTTGTCATAAAAATTTTCCTATTATATACCGCGGGATCCCGCTTGAATATTCCACTTTATAATATATATCTTCGACGAGAACATGTGAATCACATAGGCTAGGTATCAGATCACATACATGTTCATTTAGGGATGCTCACCTTATCAGTGCATGTGCCTCCAGATCCAGTATTGTCATCTCTCATCTCTTACTTTAATAGTTATAAATTGATACCAAATCAGATTAAATTCAACTCCTCATGGGTTGCGGTTGGTATACTGGCAGCCGTAAATTCAATTGTACAAGAATAAATGCTATGTTGATAACCACAAAAGTGGTCCACCCCAATTTCCAACCAATAAACACACTCAAACTTAGTCGGCATTTGACATTTGGCTGTAATCCAAGAATTATATTTCCACTTGCGCACAGTCCCATTCCATTCTAAGCTGGGTTGTTCCAATTAATTAATTATTTCATCATCCTATGAGTGAGTAAGATGATTAATCATTTTTTTTTCTCGCTAAAACCAACCAAAAATTTTGCTAATGAAACGCCATGTTATCAATAGCATATCATTATTCCTGAATCCTGACCATTATTTACAGAAAGGCAAGTTGCTGGATAATATTAATCGAGAAAACGTTCCCCTTTTATTTTTCACTTGCACATGCTTTGACCATATTTGTTGAGTTCCTGTTTTTGTTCGTATCTGCATATGCCCCCGTCTATTATTTATTTTTGTAACTGTGAGCTGTTGTCCTACTGTCAAAATAATTGTGAAACCAATCTGTGAAATAATTAATTTGAAAGAAACTGATGATATTATATGGATTAGAAATTACGTCTGCTCAAATTAGTAAGTTAAATGTTTCTTATAATTTGGTGTGTATCGAAAAGAAAACTGTGATTTTTATTAATAATAGTTTAATACTCTTGAATTTAAGAATTATATATTTAAAATAAATAAGTTTTAGTTGTAGTAGTTCATAGAACCCGTAGCCCTGATGTCTAGTTTAGATTTTATTTATTTATTTATTTTTGCTGCCAGGCTCTGATATACACAGCCTTTGGCGTATGGATAATATATTGTTTTTGCATTTTGATTCAGACCCTGGCTCCATGCTCCAGTACTTATTTTGTTTTACTATCTTAAAATAAAATATATAAGAGTATTAATTTTTTAAAATATCAAGGAAACAGATTCGCATTTTCTAGGTTTTATCGAATAATAATACGGAAAGATTCTCATGTTGCTTTGCAAATTGTGATATGTAAATTACCTGACGGCTCTGTTGCATTTATTTTATTTCAATTATTGCAATGTTTGGATTTTTTTTTTCTCAAGATATCTTAAGTTTCAAACGCAATCGAGGTCCATTTGTTAAAAAGGAATTTCTCTGACGTCTGATATATAGAAAAAGTAATGTGACTCGTAAAATGTTACTAGTCATTTTCTCTATTTTAATATTTTTATTTGTAGCTTACATGGTTCGGCCTGTCATGCTAAATTAATTAATATGATAGCACCAGATTGTAATATGAATCTTTTGATGTGGTGGATGTCAATAAGAAAATACTCATTATGATTTTGAAATAACTATATAGGAGAATTTCAAAATCACCTGAAAACATCCGGACGTTTTCAAAGTATAAAATCGGAATAAATATCTGCTACAAGTTGCATTTTGTTTAGAGAATTAGAGCCGTTATAGACGAATCCCGATTCTATTTCAGCACAAAAAAAGCGAAAAAAAAAAACGCACCTCTCGAGAGTAAGCAGAAAAAAACAAAACAATGGATATACGGATATATTAATTATATTATATACGGTGATAATTAAATTGTCTATTCCGCGTTTGTATTGCATTGGAATTTCTCTTTCAAACGTACTGTGGTTGCCCAAGATGACGGGCAAAAGGGCCCCAAAAAAAGAAAAAGAAAAAAGATAGGGCATTATATTAGTCAGGCTGTCAATTGTGGTCCAGACGCTAACATGAAGTTGTGACTTGTGAACACGATTTGAGCGTACAAGCAAAATCAGCGCGCCTCTCAAGTTTCATACAAGTGTTAGTTTTTTTTTTTTTTTTGACATAAAATGCCCGTAGGCAATTTGTATCATTCACCATAAAAGTGTTAGTTGATTGTTTAAGATTGCTCAACTACAAGTACAACTCACGGATCCCAATTATGTTTTAAAACAAATGTTTATTTGCTTATGACCTTGAAAAAGAAATAATGAATTTAAACTGAAAAACAATTCAAAATGTTTTGAACAAGAAAATTGTTCTGCTAATAGTAAAAGTGTAGAATAAATTTCTTTTCATTATTTAATAACAAATAAATTCTACTAATTGCATCAGTAAACGTCTTGTCCTAATGGCAGGAGTTTGTGACTTTTCAATTTCACCCAAAGTGGAAAAATGAAAGAAGAGTTTTGAACATTAAGTAAAGATAAATTGAAATTTACCTGACATTAGATTTTTTTTTTTTTTTATCAAATCCTCGTCCAATCTGAAGTGGGGCTAAATTGACTCTAGCCACAAAAACTATTACACAGCTCACAGTACATAAAACTCGTGTCCACATAAAATGACAATATCTTTATTTAGTTTTGTCGTTTTCACTTATATGTATTTTTTTTATGGATATATTTTCGTTTTATAAAACCATGATAACTACATGACTAATATCAGCTTTACTGCTAAAATATAAAAAATATAATACAAGTAATTATTATTATTTTTTTGTTTGACCACTAAATAGTTTACTCAACGTATAATTTATCTGGGAATATCATGGGGTTATCTGTCAGATGCATTGAATCGCTTATCAACTCATGTGCTTATCAAAAACCACAAAAGCCCCAAAATATTTCGTCCTTGTCGTCCGCTTTATGATTGATTAAGCATAAACTAACAAGAAATCCTGAATTAGGCAGAATAACCTGGAATGTTCTTTTCCTTTTCTTTTATGAGATGGGCTAAAATCAGCCACGACTGACGGATGCAACCGTCAGCTACGATCAAATCTCAATTTTTGAGATTCCAACAATCGATCCGAACCGTTCAATGTGTTCTCCATATTTAAATCTCATTGGAGACCAAATTTTATATTTTTATGATTTTGTTTACTATTTTTTGAGATTTTTAAAAATCATAGTTATTGAAGGGTCCAAAATTGTTTAGATTAAGAATTTTGTAAAATATCAAACAAATACTAAAAAATTTCAGAAAAATGTAAAATTTGGTCTCCAATGAGATTTCTATATGGAGAACACATTGAACGGTTCAGATCGACTGTTAGATTCTCGAAAATTGAGATTTGATCGTAGCTGACGGTTGCATTCGTCAGTCGTGGCTGATTTTAGCCCATCTCTTCTTTTATTTTTATATTTTCTTATCCTCAAAATTTGCCAATATGCTGGTTCACTTTTTCCTGGGTTATCCCCAATAGTTATAATTAATTAAACTTATTTGGAATGAAATTGAAGCTTCTAGTCACTTTCTAATTCCTCAACCAACATCATGGTCCAGCTCATGATCATCTCTACGTCCCAACAAATAAATAATAAAGTGTTTTTGGTAATCAAACCTAAAACTATGATTAGTAGAAAAGACTCTCTGAAAATAAAGTAACATTGCATAATAACTTTGTTTAAGAGGATCAAACTTCTCTAATTGATGTAATTATTCCCTCTTACCTCTGTACAAATTCCGGTATTTTATCCTTCCTCCTTCCTAACTACAAGTCTAAAACTAGCACGTGCCACGTGGCACGATGAAAAAAAATGAAAAAAATCCAAATTATTTAAATTTGGCAATAATCATCTTCTCCCATGGCTATGCTAATACCTACTTGCTGCTTTATTCAAACCGGCCGGTTCAGAGCCGGTCCGAGCTTCTCTTTCCAGAACAACTTTTCACTGGACCCATCTCCTTTAATCACTTCCACCATGGACAAACCATAACTAGCACAACAAACCTCAACGCTTGCCACAAAATTACCATTTTGCCCCTCTATCAGGACACCCTTTGACTCTTCTTCTCCACTACTCCTCAGCCTCATCCCCTCCCCTTCAACTGCGTCTTCGACCCGTTTCAGTACCGTCTCAGCCGGTTCAGCCATGAAAAACCGTTCCCGGACCGAGACAGTCGGGTCAAAAATCGGTGACAGATCACACCCTGCAGAGAAGGAAATTATGTCAAAAGCATTCAACGCTCGCTTTTCGTCGTCCGACTTGTCTTCAAATTTGAACATGTCCTCGTGCGATCGCATCTCAGACGTCCATTCGGCAGCATCAATGCCGCTCAAAAACCACGGGTGGCTCGTTATACCATCGACACCTTCCACGGTGATTCGGGTCGCTGGGTTCGGATCCAACATTCTAGAAATTAAGCTCCGCAATGTCGGTGAAATCCACTTAGGGAACCGGAAATCACTCCGATAAATCTTTCTGTACATGGTCATCAAATTCGGGTGGTTAAACGGCAAATAACCGGCAGTGAGGACAAACAAAATTACACCACACGACCAAACGTCGACCTTTGAAGCATCATATGCTTTCTTGGCCAGTACCTCAGGTGCCACATAAGCAGGGGTCCCACATAGAGTATGGAACAACCCATCAGGGTTGGTCCCACCCGATAGCGCGCCGAGCCCGAAGTCAGCAATTTTCAAGTCGCCGTTTTCGTCCAAAAGAATGTTTTCCGGCTTCAAGTCTCTATGAAAGACACCTCGCGAGTGGCAATATCGGACGGCCGATATCAACTGCCTGAAGTACTTCCTAGCAGTCTCCTCGGGAAACCTCCCGCGCGACTCAACACGTGTGAACAACTCGCCGCCACGAGCCAATTCAAGACTCAAATAAATCTTCGACCGTGATGCGAGAACCTCGATCAAACGAAGCACATGCTTGTGCCGCAGCTTACGCATTAAGGAAATCTCCCGTACCGCTATGGCAGTACCGGCAGGAGCCTTTGATGATTTCGAGAATAACTTCAACGCAACATGACTGTTTGATTGGAGATCACGCGCGAGATAGACCTTTGCAGAGCCGCCACGGCCGAGAAGCCGACCGATCTCGTACCGGTCGAAGACAACCCGACCAGTACCGGCGCTCGTACCAGAGTTAGTGCTGGGGAAGGATGAGGTGGGACTGTCGGTTCCCATGGAGGAGCAATGGTGTCAGGCGCCAAGAGACACGGGTGCTATATATTTTCTAAATTTCAGATTGGATATATAGGTGTTTCCGTGTTTGTTTTGGTACTAATACAAGTGTGTGCCTCTGTGGAATGGTAGTGGTTTCTTGGAAGGAATGTTGGGAGGTTCTATTTGAGGTGCCGTATGGTATGAATGAGGAGGTACACACGGGACACGGCCCACTCGGATATAAACGGTTGGTGCTCGCGAGTTGTGGTGTGGTGGAACTGCGTATGGCTTTTTTTATACTGGTCTTGCATGCGTAGGCCAATGGATGGAGGGTTTAATTAGCGGTATGGGCTGCATGGGGAAGCATGTGATGTACAAGCGGCGTATCTGGAATTACACGGTTCCAAATAGGCACGAATGATGTGAAACTTGGCAGCGATAGCAGTTGATATAATTGGTCGTTTAACATTTTGCGTCTCTTTTTGAAATTGGTTTAAATTTTATGTCACCACCTATCCTGTACATAGACCTGTCAAACGTTAGAGGTGGAAACGGAACAGCCATTTCCGTTTCCGTTCCGTTTCGGTAACGGAACGAAATGGCTGTTTCATTTCCGTTCCGTTTCGACAAACGTAACAAATTTCTGTTCCGTTTAACGTTCCGCCTCACAT
Organism: Rhynchospora pubera; assembly: GCA_028095005.1. NCBI lineage: Eukaryota > Viridiplantae > Streptophyta > Magnoliopsida > Poales > Cyperaceae > Rhynchospora > Rhynchospora pubera. The sequence goes on along the minus strand of CM051462.1, from coordinate 147,887,799 downwards.
TTCCTATTGATTTCAACTCATTTCCGTGTTCCGTTTCATTTACGTTAACAAATTTTGATTCCGTTTCCGTTCCGTTTCTGAAAACGGAATCCATTTCAGCTTTCATTTAACGTTCCGTTTCGGCGGAACAGAAACGGAAACGTTAAAACGTTTCATGTTTGACGGGTCTACCTGTACATGTGAAGTCGTATCTAATAAATGTAGTTTGTTAGTTATTTTAAGAGTGATCTTTTATTTTAAAGAGAAATTTATCCCGTAGGAACTAGAGAAATTAAAATTATTATGTGCTATTTATTATTTAGCTGTGATGCTTGTTAAAATAAGTAAATTTAAAATTACACATGTCATCCATTTAAGGTTTTAAAATGCGACTTGTGCGGTTTAGCGGTTGGGTGGTGATTTAGCATTTATCGGTGATAAAACGGAAAAAACGGTAATATAACAGATAAAACGGTTGTGCGGTGTGAACAAAAATCTTAATAAAACGGCGATAAAACGGAAAAAACGGAGTTTTTTAAAAGCTTGCATCCATTACAAAATTTTTATTTGAGCAGTAGTTTTGATAATATCACTTGGATATAGCAAAACATTGGATGCAGTCATCCGGTAGAATTATTTTTTTTAAAGAATAGTTTGGCTTGTATATACGAGAAATAATATATATTTTTTCGTGTATCTGTGTATGAATGTGTATTAAATAGCATAGATTTTTTTTTTATTTAAATGTGAGAGTCCGGTACAGCAATGGCTCCCTTGTTTATCTAAAATTATTGAGTTTAATTCCGCTAGATGTGAAAGAGAAATAAAGTTTCTATGAACTGATTCATATCTCTCTACTAAATAAATGACCTTAAATAAAAACCTACACTTTTAATTTAGTTTTTAATATTTAATTTTCCATACACATATGTTCACGAACTGATATTTGATCTGTAAGAAAAAGAATTATTTTAATGTAAAAAATAATAAAAGTAATATATCAAATAGATGTTATCGTTTATTTAGTAATTTAAAATCGGGGTGATAAGGATCATCTCCATCATCTCCAGTATTAATAACGCGTTTTCTATTTTGGGCAAGGATTATCCACGCGTTTTCCAAAAATGGAAATTCAATACTCATCCTCTGTTTCGCTTCCCTCCCTCGCCCTTCTATTTCGCTCAGTTGAACAATTACGATTAACTTCAACAGTTATAGATTAACTTCAACAGTTACATATTAACTTCAACATTTGCATATTAACTTCAACAGTTATATATATAACTGTTGAAGTTAATATCTTTATTGAGGGAATAAAAAGGGAGCGAACAGAAGGGCGAGGGCGGGAAGGGGAGCGAAACAATGGGGATGAGGATGATGAAAACGAGTTATTAATTGTATTTTCGAAAATGAGAGAAAGATTCACGCGTCATTAATTAATGAGACGCTAGAAAGAAAAATGAATGATGAAATCTAGAGGATGGTCTTAAGCAACTCCGATTTAAAATTACATCTCAGAAAAAATTCAAATCATCATATATTTATATGGAATAAACTTAGCCTTATCAAAGCAACGTAGTTTGAATTTCTTTCTCTTTATCTGAGTTTTATAAATAAAGTTTTATTTTTAATTTTTGTAGATAAAGCAAAATTAAGCTTGCAATTTGAATGAGTTCATTTAAATTGGTGGTGAAGAATATATGTGTTCCAATGCCGGGCGAAATAAGACAACGAACTTTAGAATATTCGAATCTAAACTTCTATACATTTAGCCAAAATATCTTAATATTATTCAAGTTTCTGAAAGATGAATAGAGCTACGTAAGTAAAAATAATTTCATTATTCCACGAGTATATCGGAAACACAAATCTCACTCAGGCGGTCTGAATTATAAAGTTCTAAATTAATTGCCATTAAAATTTGATCCTTGATTCCTTATTTACAATTATGATGAAAAACTTCCTCGCACTGTTAAAGCAAGGACAATTTTGTTGCTTACGTTGTCAAGTATTTAACTGCCTTTTCTATTTTCGGAAAGGTAACTTCCTTTACAATGCAAGACCTTACAACAAGTGGTCGACGGACTGGTGAAAAAAAACAATAAATATTACATCTAACTTTTTGCATTAGGTGAATCGACACCCAATTTGACAATTCGGATAGTGCTATAAATAATTTTCATTTGAGCAAATTTTAGTACAAGTGATTTTTAACTTTCCATTCGAGAAATTTGTGCGCCTAAGAGATTTTTTTTTTAAAATGTAGAAAACAAAAAAACTATGGAGGTGTAAATTCATTTTTGACCGAATACATAAAATTATGCACGGAAAAATGGCTCTAGAAACAAATATAGGGAAAATCTTTTTCATGTTAAAAAAAGGCTTGGTAACCATTGTCGATAGAATTTTATATTTCACCGTCGTTTGTTCACCAACATTAAATATAGAAAAAATAATTTTTATGTTTAAAAAGGCTTGGCAGCCATTGTCAATAGCATCTTTATTATTTTCCATTTGCCCACCAATACGGCAATACTACGCCATTAAATTACTCATCAAATACAAGTACTACCATTCACTCTAACCAACAAACCACTGATATCGTTGACCTATTGGTTATTTAAATTTTTTTTGCACGTATTTTACATTTATCAAAAACCAAATTAGGTTAGAACCGTGAAATAATTAACCGCTAGCAATGATAGCAATTGTTCGCATTGCTAGAAATTAATTGATTTCTCTTTTATTTTTTGATGATATATTCACTTCTTATTTTGATCCAATTCTAACACAATAAAATATAAAGTTGTGGTTGTGGAGCCCATCAACCGGTACATGTGTTGGCAAATTATAGACAGTTTCTCTGAGGATCAAAATTACTTATCAATTTATCTTGTACAAATCCTGATCTTCTGAGATCAAGCCTCCAGACTTGTCTTTCTTTAATTTTTTTTCTCTATTTCAGCACATGTCAAAACAATGTGCAAAACGATCTCGTGAGAGGAATTTTTGCTAAAGATATTTCCGAATTATTTGTCCAGTTTCATTTGTTTCCTTGGTGCTTTTCAAATTGACATATTGTCAAGAAAATGACAATTTTTTACTTTCATGGACTAATGGTACTCGTATTTTTTCTGTAGTCAATGACCGATAAAAAAAAGGGAAAAATCAACTTGAAGTGTCAAAATCACATTCATTGCAGATTGGTAGGTACCACTATAAATTTCACATTCTTTTCGTCTAAAGTTGGGCTCTTATAATTTGATTTGAATTGAAAATAGAACTCATTAAATGAATTACAATGTATTGTATAATCTATTCGGGGGTGATAAGGATCATCCCCGATATTCATCATCCCCATCATCCCCACGCGTTTTCTCTATTTTTGGCTCTACGCGTTTTCTATTTCTGGAAATTGCTCTGTTTCCTCCCTGCCGTGTACGCTCGTCCTCCCTCCCAGCCCTCCCACGTACGCTCCCCTGCAGCGTACGCTCGCCCCCCTCCCACCCTCCCGCGTACGCTCCCCAACCCCCACCCTTTCGCGTACGCCCCCCTCCCTCTCCCCCCCCCACCCTCTGGTAATATCATACTGTCACACACACAAATTATAAATGTTGAGGTTAACATATTTAACTGTTGAAGTTAATATATATAACTGTTGAAGTTAATATATATGCCAACTTCAACAATTTAAATATGCTCACTTCAAATATTACTTTCAACATTTAAATATGCCAAGTTCAACAATTATATATATTAACTTCAACAGTTACATATATAACATATTACTTACATATATAACTTCAGCAGTTACACATATTAACTTCAACAGTTATATATATTAACTTCAACAGTTACATATATAACATATTACTTACATATATAACTTCAATAACTACATATATAACTTCAGCAGTTACACATATTAACTTCAACAGTTATATATATTCAATAATTTTATAATCACTAAAGATTAGGATATAAAAAAAATCAAATGCACCTTAGTACTATATTAATTTGAATTCAAATAAAAAGATTTCACGAATATTTATTTCACGAACAGTTGTATGGCTGGAGAGAAATAACTCTATCTTTCGGCATATTCCCTGCTCCACTACTGCTACTGTGGCCAGAGTTTCTCAGGAGGCAATGGCTTGCATTAGATGGCTTTAGTCTCCGTTTTTCTTTGTTTCTTTTGATTTCTTCTGTTTCTTTTCTCTTTTCTTTTCGTTTCTCAATTGACAGCCACTGTCAATTCTTCTAAATAAAAACTTCAACAGTTAAATATATTGATTTCAACAGTTACATATATAACATATTAACTTTAACAATTACATATATAACTTCAACAGTACATATATTAACTTCAACAATTACGATATTGCCTTCAACATTTAAATATATTAACTTCAACTGTGTAGGAGGAAGAGGAGAAAGATGGGGGGGGCGATGTACATGGGAGGGAGGAGGGGGAGGGGGGACGGCGTATGTAGGAGGGAGGAGGGGGGAGGGGGGACAGCGTACGTGGGAGGGAGGAGGGGACAGGGGCGGGAGATAGTGTACGGAGGAGGGGAAGGGGAGAGAGTGTATGCTTGAGGGAGGAGTTAGTTACGTACACGTGAGGATGATGGGGATGATAGAATCTGAAGGATGGTACTAAGCAATTCCGATAATCTATTGAATTGAAATTTGGATCTTCATAATTATTCACCTTAATTAACCGAATCTATATGTTGAAGACTGGTAAATTATATTTTAAAAAATATAGTAAAAGATCGCCAATTTATTTTTATGTAGCTATTATATTGAGTAAAACTAATATAAGGTTAAACTCGTAAAAAAAAAAGTTCGTAACTTGGAACTGTTCACCTTAACCCACTCTACGAGCTTAGTATGTGTTCCAAATTTCCCACAGGAAGTTATAAAACAAATTATTTCAGTATCTTTATTCTACAAAATTTACTTGTTTAATCTTATACCAAGTGAGTTCATTAAATACAAATTTGGAATAAATTTACTTAACTAAGTCAAGATCAATAATTTCAATTCTTAGTACGCAACTAACTTTATAGTCTTTTAAGTTCATGTTGGTTAGTGTTCAAACTAATTTATTACTCGCCATCGACATCAACATCTCACATTTCAGAAAAAAAATAATTGTAACAAATTACATTTGATGTTACATTTAATTAATATTTTATACGGGAAATATATAATAATTATTATATAAATATTATCCAAGTATGATTTTGTACTTAACTAAATCCTAAAAAAACTTTCATACGGTTTTAAATCTGAATAATCCTCACACTTTTGAGAAATATATATTTTTGAAAATATTAAAAATGAATTCGTATTTGGATCAGGCAAACTTCGAATCCAATATATGATATGACTTATGAGTCGTGTTTGGACTTTGTACTTGGGACAGCGCAGAGCGATTGATGACCTCGCTCTTGCCCTGTAATTACTCGCGCTAATCAGCTAATCCCGTTTCGCCACGTGCTGATAACTTATATTACGAACCTTCTATCCTTCTTCCCCACCACCATATTTTTTTTTGGAGTAAGAAGTATTTTCTTCTAAACTAATTAACTCTGTTCCTGCCAACCAGGAGTCAAGCAAGGTATAACTTTTTGGAACCAAGTGCACAATTTATTCAAATTCAGGAAGTTACTTGATTGGCAGCTACGTAAAAGTACAATTTATTCAAATTCAAGTTACATCTTCTTTAATCTTTTTACAATACTCAATACAATTCTAGAACCATTAATTATTTCACTTCCCTTTTCTAATGAGAAAAATATGATGTAATATGAATGAGTTAATTATCAAATTGTAATTATTATCTCACATGTTAAACGAAATAATTATATGTTGCGAGGTCTTAACATGTAATTAATTGCTAAAGATATTTTAGTGTCTTCTAAGATAATTAATTTGTGAACAATAAGAGTTAATACTTTGCAATGAAGTTGTGAAATAATTAAAAAACTGACCGAGCATATTAAATAATTAATTAGATTTAAACTTTTTCTGTCAGTAATATTTTGAATAACCATTATTGAACTGTGGCAAAGAGATTGTAGTTTATGTTTCAAACCATTAATAGTAGCTTTTAGTTCTACTTTAGAAAAACTAACCTCTGGATATGTATTAGTTCTAACGCGAAGTGATTGTCTGAGAGAGACAAAAAAAAGGGTAACAAAAGTTGTCTGTGCGAAAGGGAGATGTATCATTTAACGAAGAAGTGTTCAGATACATTCATCCTCTCTGGGCTATATTAAAACTGAATAGTTGATTAAATAGAGACATATATTAAAAGCTATTAATAAAAGCCTTGACACAAGTTCTCAGTTTTCATAAAAAGTGATTGGACCACTTTGAATTGAGAGCCAATTGTGTGGTAGCCATAGCTAGGAAGTACAACTATATTCACAGAAGTACAACTATATTCACATATTATTTTAAAAAAAATATCTTTGGCATTCGAGTATGAAAATACTACGTATAGCAGGTGTTAACCAAAACAATTAATACTATGTATAATAATGACAGACATATATGAGAAATTGATGCAATATGGTCCTGTGCACACATCAATAAAATGGGTGTAATTTTTAATCCGACCGTCGGATCGGGTCCAAATTTTGACAGGAGATCCTTACTCAAAGCCCGACCCAAAACATATATGAGAAGCGTTGCTTCATTCTGGCCAAATCTTCAGCTCCGATTCGCGATCTGAGCCTTCTTTCATGGACTTTTAGGCCTTTCTTTATTATTTTTAGCAGTTTATGGTTATTTTGAAAATTTCATGTATTTTCTCTTTCTAGGATTTCTGTATTAGCTATTTAAGATAGCCGTCATGGTTTATGGAAGTTTAGTGAATTTTGAGAATTAAAAACTTTATTTAAAAAATCTGAGAATCTGTGTGATTTCTCAACCAGAAATCTCTCTTTTTCGTACTTTTCCATTATCTTTCTCTATAGTTCGTGCATCAGAAATGCTACGGTAAAAGCAGTTTGGCGGATTGATTCATCAAACCCAATAAGAACTCAAATTTAAAAGTTCAAATAACCAATTCAAACCGCTCAATATATGCTTCATATTAAAATTTCATTGCCGACTAAACTTTATATTTTTTATTTTTGAATTTTTAAAAAATATAGTTATTGAAGCTGTAGAACTAATTAGATCGATAACTTTCTAAAATTTTTTAAAACATGTAAAATCCAGTCATTAAGGAGATTTTAAAATAAAAATCACATTGAACGATTAGATCAGTCATTTAAACTTTTAAATTTGAGATAAGATCGGTCATTTAAACTTTTAAAACCCTTCGTCCATATCGCTTTGAATTTATCGAAAAAGATAGATGGCAGCGTCATTTCATAGAAAGTCTAAACATGAAAAAAAAATGTATGTTTGGTGAAATGAACTCTCAAAAAAGGAAAGGAAATCTTTTGGCAGCCAATTCGCAATAAAAAAAAAAGTTGTCTTGTGAGAAGAGAACTTTCTTTTGAAAATCGAACAATAATTTAATAATTTATTATGTAAACGTTTTGACACGCATTTTTCATTGTCAAAGCTCCTTAATTTGTAGGCAGTTTCTTTTTCCCTTCTTTTAGTTTATTCATATATACTCTGCAAATCGCGGCAAACAGATGCTAAATCCATTGACCTGTGCATTTAGATTTTGTGAGAAAGCATCAACTATTTTATATATTGTATGTATTTGGACGTAATTATAATTGAGTAGATTATATTGACAATAAACTTACATTAGTTACATCCCATTGGAAGTTGAGTCCAGGAAAGGGTATTTCCTGTTTAGGCTTTCGGAGGTATTTACGTTTTTGGGAATCATCTGTTGATTATGTGCCCGTCTGATGTATTTGGGAATCTCACAATTATTTAGGGTTTAGGTATGTATTGTACCTTGTTTTTTAACGTCTATAATGGAACGGGGTGGTCTTTAAACCTTTTTTTTAAAAAAAAAATGAATTATCATAAATTTATTTAACTGTGCTAAAAACATAATCTCACAATTATATTGACAACAAACGTACTTAACTACATAACAAAAATAATTATCTTAGAATTTTGACAACTGGTGAAATCATCATCAACTAAAAAAAAAAGTTATAAACATGTTATCTACATTTAAGAAAGAATATGTATAAACTACAATTGAATAATTTGTTTTGAAATGGACAATTTAATAATTTTGACAGTAATTAACGAGGAACAAAAATAACTTCAAAAGATCCATGGAATAAAATAACAAAATAATTTCATGATTTTAATCATTTTTGACTGATTTCGTCGCCAAATTCCTGTTCATTTTGTTGTTTTAGGATTCTAATCCCTTTCATCCTTGCTGGAGGTGAAAGCAAACAAAAGGCGAAAAAAAATGGATGGTCATTTGTTTAGATCCTCAAGTCGCTTTCAAGTTTCAAGTTTTCAACAAAAATGTAATGGTTGGATGTTTCTCGCTGAACGGTTCTTATCAAGGGGTGCAAAATCCAACCGGTGATCCTTGATCTTACGTTTCATGATCTTATACAGGAGAGATCTCTCGCGGCGTGGTGCACTCGGTACAAGGTACAATACATACAGCGGATTGTGATTTCGACGCTGTCAAATTTATTTCCTAAATTTTATTGTTTGACTGTGTGGTTGTGATTAGGAGCGAGAAGGTGAGCAGCATTAGAGGCTCCGTTAAATTGTAGTATGCGAATATAAAATAATAAAATATTTTAGATTTGTTGGTCCCACAAGATATCAAGATTCCATGGCCTCTATTATTTTATTTTGCAATTTGCATTTTTTCAAATACAAACAATTAAAGATTTAATTGCACAGCTCAGAATATTTACATTTTCTAAAGATATTACGTGATGCACACTTACATCAGCAAATTGGTCTAAATATTTTAGCGCAGCTAATGGTTAAGATTTCAAACCTCATAATAAATAAGTTATTCAATTTAATTTTTCTTTATGTTGGATGATGGTTTACAAATGTAATAGTTTTCGTTGGCATTTTATTTTCCTACGGGCGGATGAAACGATGTGAGTTTTTTAAAAAAAAATATTAGTAAAATCTGTCTATGCTATATAAACCTGATTTATAATTTATATTTATTGGTAAACTATTGACTGAGATCGGTATCTCCAGTTGATATATATACATATCCGAATTTTAAAATTCGAAGAAATAATTTCCAAATTGAGAAGATTTTTGGGACATATACTCCATTTTTGCGCATATTAAAGTAGGTAATCATTTTTGTCTTGTAATATTTTATGTTGTCGCGGTTTGCAGTTGTAATACTATAAGTTGGCATTTTTTTCTTGAATTGAACATTGTTTTCGCCCATGTCCATCCGATCCGCACCACTTGAATATCAAGATAAATCATCGGATCAACACCGGCGCGATGCATCGTGCATTGCGTTTTTTTTTTTTTTCAAATTTTTTATGTGGGTGCGTTGGATCACTCGAGAATAAAATTAGAATTAATTGTTCAAAATAGAACTTTTTCTTAGAAATATAGTCGATAGTTATTTTTTATTAATTGTTTTATTTCTAAGTATTTTTTAATCCGAAAAATTCTGTGTGTTTGAATTATTCTTTATTTTAGATTAAAATTTTATTCGAACTAAATTTAAAATTTGGATTGAAAAATGACTCAAACACACTAGAATTAAATTTATTCCATTTTCAAATCACTTAACAATAACACTTTTAATCTAAAAAACTGTATTCTTAATCATTTAGGAATGGGGTTTTTTTATTTTAACTAAGTAATTTTAATTCTATTCTCAAACAATGCAAACGTTCCCTATGAATTTTTTTTTTATACGAATATACTTATTGGTTTAACTTCTATAACTTTTAATACCTAATCCTTCTAAACCAAAAGTATAAATATATGACTATATATTCACAGGAGAACGAATTTCTAGCCGAATTTACACCATTAAATATCACAAAAGCCAAGTTTAAGAGGAACAACTTAATTACTAGATAGCCTCTATCTAGTCTGTCCAAAAAAAGAGGAACAACTTAACAAAATGTACTAAAATTATTCAATTATTGGTCCTTATCCTTATATACTACTACAAACACGAATCCAAGGGCTATAATAATTAGGTGAAAGGTGTAAACAATTGTTTACTCTATGCAATCTTAGCCGATGATCGTTTAAACTAATAGCTGAATGTTAGCAATGATATAAGTTTCCATGCTCTTCACTTTTAATAGGCTCCATTTGGATAGGTGTGGGAAGAAGGGAAGAAGGGAAGAAGTGAGAAGAAGTATTGGGAAGTGTGTAATTTTGTGAAGAGTTTGGATTGTTTATAATTTTTTTTCTTCCCTTCTTCCTTCTTCCTACTTCTTCTCAACGCATCCAAACGGAGGCATAGAAAAGAAATGTTTCACTAGATTGGTTGTGCATTCATCAAAATAACAAAAAAATTATTATTGAATTGATTGTGCATTGTGTTTGAAAAGAGAGTACGACAAAAATGAAAATCTTTAGCATAACAATAATTATTTTCATTTTGGAAATGGAACATATATGTAAAATTTTATAATAAAAACCTCAATTATTGGTCCAAAGACCCAAACGCAATAAACTTCCTTTGTCCTTTTAGCTACATTACTAAAATGAAATGTTCCTTTCAAACCAATTTTAAAAGAAAGGAACCAAACGATCTTTGTAGGAGGACACGTAGGTTTTGATGTGTATATATATATATATATATATATATATATATATATATATATATATATATATATATATATATATATGTGTGTGTGTGTGTGTGTGTGGGCTAAAGTGTCATAGATGGCAATGCCATAGACGTCTTTTTTGAGTCATTTTTTGGAGATCTGAAATTCAATCAGTTAATCCAAACCGTTCAAATAGATCACCATATTGAAATACCATTGAAGACCAAATTTTACATTTTTTTGAATTTTTTTGTTATTTATTTTGATATGTTCAAATTGGAGGGTCTGAAATACTCCAATTATAACGTTTTTTTAAAATATCATAATAAATAGCAAAAAAATTTAAAAAATATAAAATTTAGTCTCCAAGGGTATTTTAGTATGGTGAATAACTTGAACGGTTCGAATTGAGCATTTGAATTTTGGATCTCGAAAAACGACTCTATGGCACGGGACCCTCTGTGCCATCTATGGCACATTAGCCATTCTCTATAGATGTGTTTGGATGAGCATGGAATAAGGAATAAGAATAAAGAATTTCGATATACGTGCTTATCCAAATTCCTTATTCTTATACCATGGTTTTGTTAGTATAGGAATAAGGGCCCAAATTCTTTATTCTTGTGTTGTTTGGGTTGCACAAGAATAAGAATAAGCACGCATACCGAAATTTCTTATTCTTATTCCTTATTTCATGCTCATCCAAACACACCCATATATATATATATTTATTTAAACCCAACAATTGTGTGATTCCCCTTGTTCTGACATCACTTGAAATTGATGTTTAGCCATTGAAAAAATTACCTTAATCTCCCCTACAACTTAATCTGACGAGCTATTTAGTTGGATTTAAGAAGTTTTCATTACCTATGCGAAGTGCTAGTCAAAACGGTAACATTGCATCACCTAAATTTGGGATCAAATTAATGTGAACATTGTGTAGAGTTCGGCAGCATTAATAAGATTCTTCTGCTTAGTTTGGACTAATTGTCAATTTTGTAGATTACGTCTTACCTTCTGCATATATTTAATTGTGGAAGCATGATTTGCGTTAGCAAGAACACTCTGCATAGTAGGATTGAAAAAGACTGAAAATGAAATAGTACCATTGTGACCTCTCTCGTGTGGCACATGCCTCAATTACGTGCAACATGAGCTAAATTGCAGCTAGTGTAATTCAGCACTGTTTTCGCCGTGCCAGTACGTGTCAGGCACACATTATTTCACGCGTAGACAGTAAATGTTTTCTTATGTTGTTGTGTCATTTAATAACATATGAGTTATGAACCTGATTTGTCTAGGAACACGCCGTGTTGCACATGTATCTGAAGTAAAATGATAAATAAAGCAAGAATTAATAAATGGTTAATATGTGGAGAAATATATTAAACTCAGAAGTACAAAGTTAGAAATTTTTAGTATAAATGTATAATAAAAGATAACTTAATAAAAACTAATTTCACTTTTGTGAATTCACGAAAAAATAAAAATATAATATGTTTCATTTTTTGATCTTGGAAATGTTGTACGGTACATTTTGTACGCCACCCGCCCCCCCCCCCCAAACAAAAATAAAATATAATCTACAGGCATGACTCGTTAAAGAGCGCGACATGTAGACATATCACAAAATGTCAACATTTATCATGTAATCACATCGTGCCTGAATGGTTGAATATATGTAAACATTATAAATATAAACAAATAAAAGTGTATGATTTTCGGGGGGAAAAAATGAAGGAAATAGAACACATTCACTGTTTTTAAATACGCCAAAGTTAATACACTCATCGAGCCCTGTTTTTCGGTGGTAGAAATATACACAACAGAGAGTTAAAATAGTGATGAAATATCTGACCCAACCCATATAATGTCCTAATCAAACTAAAATCTGTTCTAAATTGCAAGGCTGTTAGTAAAACAGTAAAACTGACGCCGTGTCCGTGAGTATACATCATTGGAAGTCGAAAGCACCATTTAGGGATTTGGGATCTTATTGAATTGCACAGGGATAGCTACTTGCTAAATGGCATGTTGTTGAAGAGATTTCATGTGGCTCTAAATTCTAATAATTGAAAATTTGAAATGAAGTTCTTTGGCAGGACTTGAGAAAAAAAATAAAATAAATAAAAGAGGCAATGATTCTGCATGATTGGTTCTGATTGAGTCTTATTTTAGGTTATCATTGGTGAAAATGTTAGAAATTTGATGACGATCATATGGCACAACGACATCTTGAAAAAAAAAATATCAATTCTGTCTTTAGTATTATTTTAGTTCAATGATTGTTTCATGAACTCCAAATTTCCGAATTAAATCGTTTTTCTCACCGATAATTCGACCTGATTTGATCCGAATTTCATCGGTTTACATGGGTCGGTTTATTTGAACGAAAAGGGTGATATAACTTGAGTGAAATTTTGTTGGAAATATAGTTTGTAAAAACTCAAAATTCATTAAATCATATTATATGAAAATTCCTTTTGATAAATTCCATTTGTCATTTGTTCGGTTTCTATAAAATTCATTTAATAAAATAATATACTCTTTTTCCCGTTGTACCATTCAATTGAGTAATAAAGTTGTTAATTAATTTACTTCCGTTGGAGACTATTCCTTTACCCAACAAATATTTTACCGTTTAACATATTTAGCCCATTAAAGTCTATATTCATCATCAATTTGTTACCGTTCCTTGGGCAGAGATTTTAATTGGATTAATAATAATAAATACCGAATGAATTAAAGCTGTATAGCCCTTAACTAATTTGCTATATAAACAGCCCATATCGTTGATAATAGGGATATACAAAAAGATACAGCTTGTCCAATTTCTCACATTCCTATTGATAATATTTGATATTCCAAATTCTAATTTGATTATTCTGCTGGATAATTTTTGGAGGCTTTCATCAGTCACCTTCATGGTCGTGCCCTAAAAAGTGACAACCCCGTCTTATCTTGGTTGAGGTTCCTGTCGCACGTTGAGACGGAATACTCTTAAGGACAACGCCTAGCTCGATTCGGGTAACTTTGTTCCTTTTATTCTTTTATTCCTTTGACAATTTTCATATTATCCGATTTGTTATTCAATTTACACCAACAAATTTTTTAATGGATTCTTCGAGATTAAAAAAAATTCAATCATTAGGTTTTTAACTGCGCAGCTTACTAATTTTTTATTTTTTTTAAAAAATACAGGATTGTCCTGATTCATCAACGCTCCTAATTATAAACAGCCATGGAAAGTAATATTAAAAATTTAAAATCATATTAATTTAGCACTCTCTCTCACCCAAAACGATGAAAATTAATTCTGCCTTTTTTTTTTTTTTTTTTACTTTTTCCGGTGGGACTTGTTCATTGGGTAACATTCCAACCTGGAATTTTGAATTAATACACATGCCCATTTTTTGTGATAAATAATGAATCAAAATGAGTTGCTTACAAATTTAAATGCATAAAATTTTCTAGCCACGGGCTGCGATCTTAATTACCAGTTTACCACAGGTTCACAGCTAATTACTACCATGAATATCCATCAGAAGATTCTGGGAAAAAAGAATAACTCTGTAATATAATTGTATTTGAGTTGCACTTGACCTTAGCATGAACATGAATGCAGTGGCGAAGCCAGGGGAGGACTGGCGAAGGCCAGGTCTCCCCCAATAATCATAATTTTTTCATTTTTTATCATGTTTTGTCAAGTCAAATTAAACAATCGTCTTTACCGGACCTGATAACTGCAATCAAGACATCACGCAATCAGGCAATCAGTAGGTTGGGCGCACACCTTAAATGGTATCCGATTCCTATTTTGATCGTGTCCAGTTCAGTTCACTTACGCGGTTACGCCGGCCCAATTATCCGCACGACTTTTTCTATTCCTGTGGCTTATGACCGCTTTGACCGCTTTGACCGACTCCATTGATCCGTTCCGCATTCTTAACCGGCAAACCTATTCATACAAATAGAACATGTATGGCCTTACTTATTGCTATTCAGAAATTAATTAACATGTCCATTGATTAAGAAAAGTCACTTAATGAACTTTATTATAAAGAAATATAATTAAATTTGAACATATATTGAGTGTTTTCTACAACAGGCCCACTATTGTTCCATTTGAAAATATCTCCCCATAATGCAAATATAATCATTAATTCTTCAAATAACTTAACTCTCTTGACATAAAAAATGAACAAAATTTAAACATTCAATAAGTACTCCCTTTTTCATACTAATATTCTCCTTTATTTTAATAAGTTACTCCATTGTTAAAAATATCATCAAACTGTTGTAATACACTAAACACATAAAAAAATACTCCTTTTGTCACACTAATATGCTCCCTTATTTAAATAAGTTACTCTTTTGTTAAAAATATCATTAAACTGCTAACACATTAGCACATTCATAAATACTACATGTCATTGATAATATACTCCCTTATTCAAATAACTTACTCCCTTAATTACAGAATATCAAGATATTATTAAGCTGCTGATACACTATCACATAAAAAAAAGTACTCTCTCTGTCATGCTAATATACTCCCCTATTTAAATAAGTTACTCCTTTGAGAGAGAGAGCAATGGACGTTTTTCGGAAAGAGAGAGGTTTATACGGAGAAAGAGAGAAAGATCGTATAAAAGATGAAGTCCCGAAACTTATGTTACATAGAACTAATTAAGGGTATGTAATTGTCGAATACTTAAATACTCTCTTACTACTAATTATTTACTCCCTTATAGTTTTTTTGTTACTCCCAAGCAACAGTGGAAACAGTTCTGAATATTATTTACTCGCTTATACATATTAGATACTCTTTTTATACTAGTTATTTACTCCCTTATAGCTATTTAGTTACTCCCAAACAATAGCAGACTGAATCCAAGGTTTCTCTTAAGAAGAAATCATCGTCGAAAGTGAGATATTATTTACTCTTTTACTTGTATTAAATACTCCCTTACTGCTACTTATTTACTCCCTTATAGTTATTTAGTTACTCGTAAACAATAGTAGAATCAGTTCTAAATGTTATTTACTCCCTCATACATATTAGATACTTCTTTTATACTACTTATTTACTCCCTTATAGCTATTTAGTTACTCCCAAACAACAGCAGAATCAGATATGAATATTATTTACTCCCTTATACTGATCAATTTCCTCCCTTATAGTAATTTAATTACTCCCAAAAAACAGCAGAATCAGATATGAATATTATTTACTCCCTTATACATATTAGATGCTTCCCTATACTGATTAATATCATCCTTTATAGTAATTTAGTAACTCCCAAGTTGTAACAGAACTAGATCTAAACCTCTTTTCTCTTTTTATCCTTCTTTATTTCTACTTCTTTCTTCCTCAACCAGATCTGATCGGTAAAGGAGAAGGAGCAGTGAGGTGAGGCGGAGGAGAGGAGAGGAGAGGTTGAGGTGAGACGAAGGCGGATGCGAGGCGGAGAAGAGGCTGAGGCGGAAGAGAGATGAGGCGGAGGCGGAGGAGAGGAGAGGCGATGCGGCGGTCGGATTGGTCGGAGAGACGACGCGTGAGGGGTAGGGTGAAGCGATAACTCGCGCAAGGATAGGGTGAGAGGAGAGCCGCTTCGTCACGTGAGAGGAGAGAGCGCTCCCTCTTGATTGTCTGATTGCGTGAATTCTGATTGTTACGAGTAATTCCCCGTCTTTACATGCCCCCATTAATCTAAGCCCAAATTAATTTAGGCCCCCACTATTTCCGTGGGCTGGGCTTCGCCACTGCATGAATGGATCAGTCATCAGTCCATAATTTATAAAAGCGAAAGGCGTATGCGATATAGATAACAGCCTGGATATATATATTTTTTTATCTGGGTAAATTTTAAGTGGAACTCAAAAACTGGGGAAAAAAAAATCGTCGACAGCAGGGTTCGAACCTGCGCGGGCGAAGCCCAACAGATTTCAAGTCTGTCTCCTTAACCACTCGGACATATCGACGCTGGTGACAGGGTGAAGTATTAGCCATTGATATAATGTTTTGATAGGCCCTTTCCTTATTGTTTTTGAGGCCCAGCCCAATTGGAGGGCCTACAAAAAATCATTTGAGATCCATAGGAGCAGTCGCACACTGGCACTCTGTCCAGTGTTTATATCTTATTTTATTTCGAATAAATTTATCATTTCGTGAATTCGTGTTCAGTAGAAGAAAAGGTTTATCAATTTTGTGCTCAGTGGAAGAAACGGTAAAGAGTTAGACTAGCTTTTTCAGAGATTAATCCCCTTTAGTAAAGATCTATTCAAACTTCTAAGAAAAAATAATTTCCATGGTACCTTTTTGTACATATAAATAATTTCCATGGTACCTTTCTGTACATATAAGACGTGCTTATTTACACTCCAAACAGCTTATGTTACCGGTCCTTTAAGGAAATAATAGATTATAATTTATATTCTAGTTTCCATTAAAAATAGATTTATTAGATATAATTTGATATTATGTATCTTTCCTTATTATGCATCTTTCCCTAGTTTACAATTGTTGTTGTATTCTAAGTTATTTCCATATTAGAAATGCTCTATATATTGAGCTGAAGTATTGTATGAGAAATTAAGCAGAAATCAATAACAAATAGTCTTTCCTTTATCTCTATCTCTCTCTTATCCCTTCTCTGTATTCTATTCCCAATCAAAACTCATAACCTGGCTCTGATACCAAATTGTTACGAGCCTTGGTGGGTCGTAGGTTATAAGGGGTATTAAGGGACTGGCTAGGTTCTGCCGTGATGAACAGAGAGACAGAGAGAAGAGAAAGATAAAGAGAAGAATACTTTTATTAATTTCTGCTTAAAATCCTCATACAATACTAATACTCATTATATAGAGTATTTTCTAATATGGCAACAACTAGAAATATAACAACTATTGTAAACTAAGGAAAGATGCATAAAAAATAAGGAAAGATACATAATATCAAATAATATCTAATAATTCTGATTTAATGGAAACTAGAATCTAAATTATAATCTATTATATTATTTCCTTAAAAGGACCGGTAACATTTCCCCCGTCCATGAGAATCAGCTTGTCCTCAAGCTGAAAAATGGGGGCAGCGAATGCAAATATTATCCAGGTGCTTCATTGGTTAGCAACAACGATGAATTTTCATATTCATCATCGTTCATGACTTCTAAAAAGAATAATCTCTTGCACTTGTGGCCTTTTGTGTATTGCTCATCACAGTTGAAACACAAGCCCTTTTGTCGTCTCTCAGCCATCTCTATTGGATTGAGGCGTCGTAAAGAACGTTGCTCAGGTCCAGACTCCGATGATGCAAGTATTGCCAACACTTCAGGAGGTTTAGGAGGATTACTTGCTACAGGGGTTGTACGGTAGCGACGCTCAAAAGCACGAGCTAAGCTCATGGCATGCTGTAGGTCAGAAGGTTTATGTAACTCAACATCTGTGCGAAGAGGCTCTGAAAGACCAGCCGTGAAAATATGCATTTGCTGAGTTGGGGTAACCGAATCAGCCCGACAAATCAAGGCACCGAAGCGATCTTGGTATTTCTCAACACTGTCGGTTTGGCGTAGATGCATTAGCTCACCCAATGGATTGGTACGGACGGGCGGGCCAAATCGTAGGTGACACAGCTCCTTGAATCGGACCCATGGCAGCAAACCTACATCCCTCTCCAATTGGAAGTACCATTGCTGGGCAATTCCAGTGAGATGGTATGCAGCAAGCCAAACTTTTTCCTCCTCGACGGTGCGCTGCCCACGGAAAAATTGCTCGCAACGATTGATCCAGAAGGTCGTCCCATCTCATTTGAGATGGCTGAGAGACAACAACAGAAGGTCTTGTGCTTCAATTGTGATGAGCAATACACAAAGAAGCTGATATTCTTTCTACTAGTCATGAACGATGATGAATATGAGAATTCATCATTGTTGACTATCCAAGGAGCGCCTGGATAATATTTGCATTTTTTTCAGCTTGAGGACAAGCTGAACCTCATGGAGGGGGGAAATGTTATGAGCCAAGGAAATAATAAAATAGATTATATAATTTAGATTCTAGTTTCCATTAAAATCAGATTTATTAAATATAATCTGATATTATGTATCTTTCCTTATTATGCATCTTTCCTTAGTTTACGATTGTTGCTGTATTTTTAGTTATTTCCATATTAGAAATGCTCTATATATTGAGCTGAAGTATTGTATGAGAAATAAAGCAGAAATTAATAAAAATAGTCTTCTCCTTTATCTCTTATCTCTCTGTCTCTCTTCTTCCTTCTACTCCCAACCAAAACTCATAACAGCTTATATAACAAAAACAAGATGAATTAGAACCAGTAAGGAACCACAATACAACATATTTAACCCTTCAGGTTAGGGTCAATGAAAACAAAATTTACTCCATACCACGAGCACCAATTTTACATGCTATGACATGCTATGATAGTAAGCTAAGTAAAGAGTTCTTCCACAAATACCATCTAATCCACAGCTAAAAACCTAAATCAATCAATACCATACCACAGCTAACAATCTAAATAAATTAATGCCATCTAATCCACAGGCTATCAATCTAAATCAATTAACCCAATGACGGTCTCTTCTTCTTGCTCCTCTGATGCTTCGCCAACAAAACTGAGAAACCAGCACCAACAAAGCCGAACTTCTTTCTCTTTTTGTCTGCACCATGTGAGTGCGGCACATACCGCTGTTTCCTATTCAGCATCTGACCAAGAGACACCTTGGGGCTCTCTGGCCGCCTCTCCCATACCAGTTTACCATACACATCTGGACCTGTTAACTTCATGCTCAGTATCTGCCCGATTGACAGAGTTGGTTCACCCTCCTCACTATCCATGTCCAACTCATTGACATCTGCCACCTTAGACTTGGAATCCCTATTGCCATGGTATGGTCCATGTTTCTTGAATTTATCAGAAGTTTGAAGCCCGTGTGAGGCCTTTTTCTGACAGTGCCACTTGCGAAGGCTTTCTTCCACATCAAGTTTCCCCTCATTGGCTGCCTCAACCCGTTTTAGAGCTTCTTCTAGGGCTTGACGACTTGCCTTAGCCTCTAACCGGGCTTCTTCAAGCTTCTTCAGAGTCTCTAATTTTGATCGGTTTGCCTCATCGACCTCACACATGGCAGCTTCGAACTTCTTCCTAGAACCTTCCAATGCCTCTTGCGCTTTCTGGTTTAAACTGTCATATTCCTCCAAAGTCAGTGTTACACCTCCATCTGTGTTTTCCAAATTATCACTGCTAAGCAACGCCTTAATTTCAGTTAATGCAATGGCCTCAGCTTCCTTTGCTGCCTCTTCCATTTTTCTAGCAGCGAGACACCTTATCTCAGCAGTTTTTATGCTAGCCTTTGTTTGCTCAATCTCAGCTGTCAGATGCACTATCTCAGATTGAGCTGAGTTTGTCACCTCCTTTATCCTATCAATTTCTAAGGTCATCTCATTTATCTCTTTGGAAGAATCTAGAGACTTCTCATCATCATTATTCTTCTCATCCCCTTTCTGATCGGTGAGAAGTCTGAGTTTCTCGGTTGCTATATTAAGTTCCTTTTCAAGGGATGAAATCATGGTTGTGTTGTTGGATAGCTTGTGTTTTGTTTCTTCCAACAGGATTTTCTCTTTTTCAATACTGCTGTTTAGCAAATCGATTGAGGCGCGAATTGCTGCTAGGTCGGAGGTTGTTTGATTTAGGTTCAGTTTAGCTCTATTGAGTTCATTGAGTACATTTGAGCATTGAGCATCTTGAGGGATTGATTCGGGATCAGGTTCATCTAAAGGGTGTACCTTTCTAGGATTTGGTTCTTCACATGAGGTTTCTTTCTGGATTTTGGATTTCAAATCTGCAACAATTTTCTTGGCTGACTCAAGCTCTTTTAGCACTTCAAGTGTTTCCCTTTCCTTGATTATGAGGTCCTTCTCCAGTTGTGCTGTTTGGTCACTCAGAATGGAGACCTCCAAATCCTCAGGTTCTTGTACGTTTTTCTATACAAGTAAAGATAAAAACCAACATCAGTTTAATGTTTAAATTCTTTATACAGATGTTTAATATGGACTACCAGTGGCACAGCACATTTCAAGTAGAGATTTCCAAAGACCAGGAATGAAATCCTTTTAATTTCAGAATAAGTTTTAATATTTCATTTTTTAATGGTCTAACATGCAACAAATAGTGCTAATTTGCAACAATAGCTCCAAAGAGAATTGATTTTTCAATCCAAAATCCCTCTCAGTGAGAGTACCAATACATCAGCTGTAAATTGCAAACTTCTAATAAATCGTTCGGTTGTAATTTCTCTGTGCTTTTGCCTTTTGGTGCTTGCATACAATTTCTCAACTAATAAACTTTATCCATTTCATTTTGGGTATTGAAGTAATGATTGCAGCTACAAATAATAATTAACTACCAACAAACTGAAACTACAAACAAAAATCAGGCCATAAAATAGAACTACCCCCAATCCCATAAAATGAAAATGTAAAAAGTACCTTAGCGAAAAAAAGCTGTTTAAGCTGAGAATTCCACACAGCACTACCCCCAAATCGATCAACAGCCTCCTTCACGGACTCGAAAGGCGCTGACGTGTCAATCTCCACTCTTCCGTTATACCTAACCTCCTCACACTCAGGAGCTAGGGTTTCACACTTCGGCGCTACAGTTTCAGGCGGCGGAAAGCCACCACCATTACTAACTGGAGCCTCAGTTAGTCTTTCTTCCATAACAAAAATCTTTTAGCTTTGCTCCTTTCTCTACCACTCTATCAATTTTGCTTTTTTTTTCCCCCCCTCTTCTTATGGATAAATGAGAGGAGATTTTTTTGTTGGGGTTAATAGGGTTTTTGGGTTAAAGAGAGAAACCTCGATATTGCTCAAATAGAAGAGAAAGGTTAGAGGAGGGAATGGAACGTTACAATTTCTGAATGCACCTGGCTTTCCAAAACAAACGGAAAACACCTCAGCCTTTGTAATACACGGATCATACACCAAATGTTGCTTGCTATATTAATTTAACGGACGAATAATTGTTATTTTACTTTCAGAAATAGCCGTTAGCGACGGTAGCCGTTAAGGGACGGAGGTGGACGTTGACTCTGATATAAACACGCCGAATATAGTAATCCTACGCTTAAAAGGCTTTCGTCATTTATTTATTTCCATGTTATTCACCGTGAGAATTTATTAAATTCGACGTGAGTTTAGCAAGGCGCACGACTAAGAAGTACGATTAGTCAGAGAGACAAAGAGACCCGTTGGGACATCAGAGCGAGTACCTATGCAATAAATGATGTGGGTCCGTGGGGAGGGGTGGGTCCCGCACGCGCACAGCACGAGAGACAAAAGAGGCCGTTGGATTGCGTGTTAAACCCAAGTAAAAGCAAAAGTCCTCAGTAAAAAACATAATTTACTGCTACTAATTTTTCTCTTTTAGGCCAATTGTTTACTAACATTAATGATTGTGGGGAGTTTTGAGTTTTGACCAACTTTTGGCCACGTTTTCTTTCTTTATCAAAGTTGAAAGGAAAAATCAAAGTGGAACGAGCTTTTACCTTTTATTAAGTTCAGCGTATTTCAAACGATTAATTTCTTAACATCCATTTAAAAATTTTACCTGTTTAATAATGATATAGAAATGGTTTAATTTTCAATCTCTTAATCGTTGTTAAAAAAATAAAAAATAAAAAATGTAAATGTTATGGTCAAAGTCAATCAAATCATCCGGTAAAATGTATCTTCAAAAGTTGTTTCAAATTTTAACAGTATTTAAAATTTATTTAAGATTTTTTAATAAATAATAACAAGTTGTTTTAATAATTATGTCTTATGGGTAGCAACTACCAACTTTTAAAATTACATTTGACCATATCCTAACTTTAATCTATGTAATCAATTAACTTTTTATTAGGAGCTTATAATAGTTAATATTAATCCTGCAGGTAGAAGCCAACGACTCTTGTCGCTTTAGAGCTTACAGAGGTTTCTGCACCTACCTTTTCTTTTCTCCTTTTCCGTTCCCTCCTTGGTGATACAAATTTTTTACTGTTGTGCGTTGAAACCTCTTTTACCCTTTGATAGCTAACAGCCTAACGGAACCAAAATCCGAATGGAGAAAATTTTTTGACGAAATAATAGAGAAAACGGTAATTATCGTTTTTGAGGTCCCGTCGGCAAAATGCCATAAGAATTATAAGTGGATTTGGTTTTTTTGGAAAATTTTATTTCACGTTGTTAACAATCATCTCATTCCAATGAAAGCACCATTATTTGAATTATGTATGGCTTACTATTATTTTGATGGCCAGTCGGCAAAATGTTGACAGCAAAAATGCATTAAACAAAAAGTATATGGTGACGACATATCCGTTATTTGTTTTCCGTTGGACGCAACGTAACGAATGGCGGAACATAATTTCATTTCATTTCAGAAAACGAAACGACAAACGGAATGAGAGAACATACCGTTGCCGAAACGGAACGGTAAACAGAATGACCTATTTCGCTTTCGTTTTGACAAATAGTGCAAATTTTAGTGTAAATCCACATCGTTTCGTTCCGTTTCGTCCAAACGGAACGTGTAGCAGAATGAAAACGCATTTCGTTTACGAAACGGAACGAAAAATGAAATGAAACAGTCATACCGTTCATTTAAAAAATGGCCCGCCGTATGACACGTTAAACAAGCCTGATGCCGTATGACACGTTAAACAAGCCTGATGGTGCACAACTGGCACATTTAAAAAAGTTTAAAAACTTGAACACGACCAAACAAAAAACAAAGTTGATGCAATTTACGACTCTGCCATTTCTTGTAAGAAGTTGTAAGCATTGTACAAATAATTATTAAGGTAAATCTCACTATGACAGTGGACTAGTGGAGCATTTTCATAAACACCATATGCGCATAACATTAATAAAATTATTACTTACAAATTACCTTAAAACTTCCATTATTTCTTAAATTAGTTTCATACTTCTTATCTTATTTTATTATTATTAATTAAAATTTTAGTTTAAGAGTTGGTTGGGGTGCGCCAGGCCCATGCAATAGTGCAGCGCAAGGGCGACGCTTGAGGGCCCCAGTAGCAAGCTACTGTGGTGGACCCTCCCCCACAAAAAATAAATTTAATATCGTTGTGAGCACATGGCCCACATATCAGATATTAAACTGATAAGAACAGATACTACACTTGATCTTAGCCAAAAGGCCGAGAAAGGTATGAGCTGGTAAAGCAGCATACCTTTGGTTTTATAGTGCAGTGCTGCGTTCTCAGGCGGAGTTGTGTCCCTTGTGGGACTAAACGAGCGCTATGTTTGCTCCGCTCTTTGTTGAGCGAAAAACCAGATAGAGGCCTCTTATGGGCTGATGGGTTGGGCTCTTGTATGAGGCCTACTTTGGTCCACTAAAAATTTTATTTTAGGTAGCATGAATGCATGATTTCTGAAGATTATTTTTTAGTTCCAATTTGACGTCTCCTATTGCTTTGGTAACATTTTCTTTTCTAAAATTTTGTTGATATATATTTAGGATGTACTATATATTTTACATAATGCATGTGTACTATGCGTGGTCAATGAATTTTACCAAAAGCCAGGAAGGTATTCATCTCTTCTTTTTAGTGGTGAATTTTCTCTTTTGTGATATAAATTATATAATGCTTCCAGTAGCTAATGTGCTCAAAATTAAATAATATTCGGGCCAATCTGACCTATTATGAACACTTAGAAAGTGAATAAAATTTCAACCATATACAACAGAAGAAAATATCATGAAGGAATTTTTATTGCATAGAGTTAAAAAAATGTCGTAACAATATTTTTTTGAGTGTCCCTTTATTCTATCCAACATGTACTATTAAACAATTGTAATCTTACCAATCATACAAATGATAAATTAACAAGTTAATTGACAACTCTGCAATTCTTTCTGATCTCTCCTAGTGAACCTGTGAGTGGGTTGATATCCCCCAATTTAATCATTGCGGCTGCAAAATCTGAGCTGAATGTGCTGGCATCACTACTGTATGTTGCAACGAGAGAATCGGTTGAACCATTGTTGTATAACTCCTGGTCTGAGTGCAGAAGGCCTTCAAATTTTTGAAGATTTTTGTAGTAATTGTTGTCGAATCTGGTGGGAGTTTGGACATCCAGAGGTGATAAATTGTCATCCCCAGAACCTGAGGTGCTCGGGCAGTTTGATTGTAATTGACTGGCGAAGGAACCGTAAATGTTCGTGTCACTGTAAATACGTGAACGAAAAGTAGTGCATCTTGCTTGACCGATTGTATGTGCTCCTGTTGGATGGAAAAAAAAAAGTTAATGTAGTTCTGTAAATATAATTAATTAATGCAAACTTAGAAAGTACAATATAGAATCAGTCAAATACATATGGCCGAAAAGCACTGTCACTGTTGCCATTTCAAGATAAATCTACACATCATCAACATCATTTAAACATGGATATAAACAAATTCAATATGAACACAAGAAAATTTATTATAGTGCTTTATCAACTTGAGCTGTAACAATCTTTCCAAATTTTGAGTGAGATTTTTGAAGTACCTGAGAGGGCAACCATTTCATTGGCAGAAAGGCCTTGACTATTGAAGCTGGAGATGAGATTTTGAAGGCTCGAGGAGGGGCCAGGAATGTTACTATTTGCCCCTGAGAAACTCGCTGTTGTTGAGTCACGCCTCCCTAGTTTGACATCCCAGCTAGGTCCTCCAAGCTGCAATATTGCACCATAAAGTGTCTCATTCAGTAATTTTTAAACATTCAGAATACTAACACTGCTCAACAACAGTTTACTCTGATCAGAATGAATAATGGTCTTTTACAATACAATTCGTTCAATAAAATACGATAAAATATTCTTAATAGTTAACTAGATTTGGATCGCCATTTGATTGATTATTTTTTTAGGTCTGTACACGGTTGAATCCACTTACAATTGACACAGAATCCATTGCTGCTAGTGCCACTATGTCAGCGCATGACACAACACCAGAACAAGCATTCTCAGCTGCAGTCTTAATATCGTCAACAACTTGAAAGACCTTTGTTGTCAGAGAATCCTTGTTCGGCCCTGCGGTTTTCTCCCCAGTAAATGTTGATGTATCATCCAACAGTATTGATCCATCACACCCCTATATGTAATAATTATGAAACAATGAAAAGTTAAAATTGTGAATTAATCAATCGTCCAATGTGGCATGTGTGTGAGTTCCAATATAGGAACATTATAACATTACGATTAATTTTTACATTGTGGTTTCAATTTCAGTTACTGGACACATGTAAAAATTCGAAACTGCAATCACTAATGAGGGAAAAAATAGAGAAAAAAAATGGAACATTTAATCAGAACATCTGAAGTCATACATTGACGAAGCAGTCATGGTAGAAGAGACGAACAAGAGTGGCGCCCACTCGGGCATCTTGCAAGATGGCAGATTGCACAACTGATTGTACTGTTGACGAGAGATTTGGGCATGTATATGAGTAGTAACTAGTGGAGAGTTGTGCATTGGTGCTTGTGCCCAGACAAAAAAGAATAGCAACAAGAGCTAAAAGAGCCATGCTATTTTGTGAATTGAATGCGTGTTTTCTATTATTGGTCTTAAGATATGAGGTAATGGAGAATGGTTGATGGAAGTATATATATATAGGATTCTATGAGGTTTCATATTTCCGTGTTTGTATTTTTCTTTTGGAGAGCTTAGTAAAAGGATATGCGGGTTGTTAATGTTTCAATGTCACCAGCTTAGGGAGGGCTGGAAAATGTCACTTTGTCAATATAGATTGCTTTCCTCAATAATTTACTAATCGGTCGCATGGAGAAAGCACCCCATATCAGTACTGTAACTGGCTCTCAAGTCAAATATTTAAGCTATGAAAATTTCTGGGCTTATATTACTCGGTCTTAACTCGTAATATTGATTAAGAAATTTCAAAATTGAGTTCTGGAGACTTGCTACTGGTATGTAGATTAGACCACATCAAGCTTTAACAACTTCATGGAAAATACAAGAGTGGCGTGTTTGATTTCTGTGGCGTTCCCAGTGTGCATCTTGGCTATGAGCCTATGACAAGAGTTATGACTGCACCAGCATCCTCTACAGCCATAAAAAGGACTGCTCCAAGCAGTCCTTTTTATTTTTTTTAATTTGTTTAAATTTTAAAATTCAAATGGAGAATCCAAACCGTTGATCTTGTTAAGTTTTATCGGCGATGCATTTTCATATAAGTTTTATAAAATTTGAAGTTGATTTGATACTTGATTAAGTGACCAAATTATGAACGTATTAGAATTAATCAAACCAGGTTCGTTCATTTGTTGACCATTTAATTAAGTATCAAATCAACTTCAAATTTTATAAAACTTATATGAAAATGCATCGCCGATAAAACTTAACAAGATCAACGGTTTGGATTCTCCATTTGAATTTTAAAATTTAAACAAATTAAAAAAAATAAAAAGGACTGCTTGGAGCAGTCCTTTTTATGGCTGTAGAGGATGCTGGTGCAGTTATGACTCGCTACACAAAAATACAACAGCGAAAATGCTTCCTAAAATGTGAAGTTAATTGGGCCCTTAACGTGGTCTTTAATTTAATTACCTTACATCCAAAGAGGCAAAGATGTACACGGAATCTGTTGGTAGTCCAGTTACAAAAGAAACCTTTAAAGGCCCAAAAACTTCTCTTTAGTTCGGTTTAGATTATCAGTACGGCAGTACAACCGAAAATTGTCAGAAAATCTGTCGGCCTCTTTTAATGTTAAGCCCATTACATATTTACATGTAATTACATTAAACATAGAATTATAAGTGCCATCGGCAAATATACCATTCCAGCCATCGCTAAATATAAAGTGAACATATACAACAAATAAGATGAACATATAGACGAACTAAGTGAACACTTACAAACAAATAAGTGTTGTCGTCACTTGTTCAGAAGTTTACATGCATATTCAACTTATTTTCATTGAACTTATTTGTTTGAATGTTCACTTAGATCATCTATATGGTCACTTTGTTATTGTATATGTTCACTTTATATTTAACAATGGCAGGAAGGACAAAGTAATCAATTTCCTATCAAAAATTATTCCTTGGCACGTGACAGTCGGCATTTGTGGGGACCGTGCTTCTGAGACGTTGCATATAATTATTTTACAATCTCCAACAAACTAAATATTTAGTTAATCATTTCGAAGCTAGCTAGTTAGTTTTTGTTTGGTAAGCAGACTATATTGTACTTCATTTTTTTATGTTTATGCGTGGCACCGAAATTTCTAGTGCAGTTGGTCAAATCGCGCGTCTGGTTGCTCAACCCTGTGATCTAAATAGGCAATTTTAATATACATCGTCAAAATGAAAATTTCAAAAAGAAATAAAAATTTAAACCCACGAGCGTGAAAAACCCCAGTAGAGAATTTATTGTCACGGTAAATTATCCTAATAATGGCATGTTCTATTTTTGTCAAAATTATTTAAGAATAAAATGGATGACATTGCCTTCTGAGTAGGAAGCAGTGTGGGATGCTGACATGATTGGGATGCTGACATGATTTTTTTGGAGGGTTGAGCTGAAATTAATTTCGTTAACACAATCGACCTATTTATATAGGGTGCGTTTGGATAGGTGTGGGAAGAAGGGAAGAAGGGAAGAAGTGGGAAGAAGTATTGGGAAGTGTGTAACTTTGTGAAGAGTTTGAATTGTTTATAATTTTTTTTCTTCCCATCTTTCTTCTTCCTCTTCTTCTTCTCTCATCCAAACGCACCCATAGGTATTACGATCAATTTGTTCTCTCTATTTTTTTATTTTCATTATTTTTCTTGTATTATCACTTCTGTTTTTTTTTATTTATTAAAAGTAAAATACATACTTTGATTACTTAAAAAAAAAGGGAAAAAATATTGTGCTATCATTTATTGAAAAAGCACTGAAATGCACCCTACGCCCTACGGGTAATATATTCTTTTGAGAGAAAAAGAAAATGAAACTGCACAAATGTGATTAAGAGGAATGGCGCCATTTTGCGTCACATTGCCTAGTTATTTCTACTTATAACTATGTACATATTAAAATACAACCTTTATTTACAAAAATTGAAAAATAGATGTCATATATATATTGATGGGAAAGAGAGCAATCTGTTGCAGTTTAACAACTAAACTGATGCGGGATCTTAATTGGTTTCAAACCCTTTTCTTTTTATTACTAAAAGCCAACTTCGGTCATGCTAATATCAATTTAGCAAACTTCAATATAATTAACATGTGCCTCTGGAACATTTTTCTTACCTAATTGTTTGACAGAGTGCCTGCTGATGCCAAGTCAAGGTCATGACTTGCGCACTACTAGATGTGTCGGGACAAAGTATCTCAACTTAACAAAACGCCACATCTAGCTATATATATCAAACTTAACACAGTCTCTACATTCAACAATTAAGCATTAATTGATTTAGGATCTTTAAGTGCAACTTTTCATACAGATGGCGATATCTCTTAGCTCTCTATCTACATATCTCCTTTTGCTTGTCGCTTCCTTTGGAGTGCTAGCAAAGGGACTGCTCGACCCTCATTTTTATGACAAGGTGTGCCCACAAGCTCTCCCTGTCATCAAGTCAATAGTAGAAGACGCGATCAAACAAGAAGGGCGAATGGGTGCATCGCTTCTCAGGCTGCATTTCCATGACTGCTTTGTTAATGTACACACAAAAACCTAGCTTCTATACTCAAATTTGTTCTGTTAATTTCTATATATCAGGCCTGTTATTTCATGTTCGGGTTTCTCGCAATGTGCTGTGCGTAAGAAGTAGTCGGTACCTGTATAAGTTTTTTTTTTTTGAGGGTCTTATTATATATATTCTTTTGAGGGTTATACCTGTATGAGCTTATATTTGATTTTGTGCACACTTGTGAATGATTATGAGCAAATATTTGTTGTAGGGTTGTGATGGCTCTGTCTTGTTAGATGACACCGATACATTCATTGGGGAGAAAAATGCAGCGCCAAATGTGAACTCTTTGAGGGGTTTTGAGGTGATTGACAGGATAAAATCTGCACTCTACTATGTTTGTAGAGGAAATATTGTCTCTTGTGCTGATATTGTGGCTGTGGCAGCTCGTGACTCTGTTGTTGCTGTAAGTACTTTTTTTTTTCTTTAACTAAACAGTTGAATATAGTTTTTTAGGCTACTTATACATGACGAAATAAAGTACATATGAAAACTGAAATCGCTAGCTATTACAATATATAAGCGCATATAAGTTTTTATATATGTCACGCATCTCTTTTTACGGTGAACTCACTACACACGCAATAACTCTGGTTCTTTGCTGTCATTTAAGAGAGCTTAGTTAGTTTGACCATTTCCAATTTTAAACAATTAAACAACAATGACATCCCACATTATGTTTTTAACTTCCAGTTTTTGTACACCTTTCAAAACTCTACTAAGCTAATAAATTTAAAAGAAAAGAAAAAAGCAAGTAATAAAAAGGAACAAACATTGACATTATCATTTTCATTTTTTCCTTCAAAAATAAATCCTATTAGAACTTTGTGACATTTGCTTCATTTTTTGGTTATCTCAACATGTATTGGTAGAAAATGTTTCTAACAATTCTTCTTAATAATTACTATCCAGCTAGGTGGACCATCATACAAGGTAGAGCTAGGCCGCAGGGATGCCAGAACAGCCAGCCAAGCTGCAGCCAACAACAGCATCCCTGCTCCGACTCTCGACTTCTCCGGACTTGTCTCGAACTTTGCATCACATGGTCTCACTATACAAGACCTAGTCCTTCTCTCTGGGGCCCACACACTTGGTTTTGCTAGGTGCACCACCTTCAGGGCCAGGCTGTACAATGAAACTTGGACTCTCGATGGCAGTCTGGCTACCTCTCTGAAATACATCTGTCCATCAGAAAGCGGTGATGGAGATGACAATCTCGCACAACTGGATAGTACGCCGGTAAAATTTGACACGGTGTATTATGATTGGTTGATGCAAAGGAAAGGTTTGCTTCATTCCGATCAACAACTGTACAAAGGTGACGGGAGCGGCAGTGACGGGCTTGTGAAGTTCTATAGCCAAAATTCTTGGGGCCGTTTGGATCCCATGGGGATTTTGGGGAATTTCATCTTCCTACCATAAATTTATTATAAACAATCCAAACTCTTTACAAAATTACACACTTCCCAATAAATTTATTCCTAGGAATTTCAACTTCTCCAAATTCTCTAAATTCTCCAAATTCCTAAGCGATCCAAACGGCCCCAAAGGCTTTCTGGGAAGATTTTGGCGTTGCTATGCTTAGAATGGGGGCTTTGAGTCCCTTGACTGGAACCGATGGAGAAATACGGATGGATTGCAGGAAGGTTAATTAAAATTTAATAAACCGGCCGGGTTTGCTACTGCAGAGGTTGGAAAATGTTGTTGATTTTGTTTTCGTTCTCTTTTTTGTTTAAATTTCTTTTGATAGATATTAATGTGCTATGCTATTTGGAAAGTTTCTATTATTTAATTGAGATGTCGTTTTGTGTCTAGCTAGTTTGTTGTAAGTTGTAACTAATTAAGTGATCCACAAGCAGTTTTACTATTTTGTTAATTGGTTGCTATTTTGTTTAAATTAAATATTCGGGGTGATAAAGATTCATCATCCCCATCATCCCCACGCGTTTTTTCTATTTTTGGCTCTACGCGTTTTTTATTTCTGAAAATCACTCTGTTTCCCTCCCTGCCGCGTACGCTCATCCCCCCTCCCACCCCTCCCGCGTACGCTCCCCCCTCCCCTCCCCTCTCACACACACACTATATATTGATTCTAACTGTTGAGGTTAACATATTTAAATGTTGAAGTTAATACTGTAACTGTTGAAGTTAATATATATGCCAACTTCAACAATTTAAATATGCCCACTTCAAAATACCTTCAACATTTAAATATGCCAAGTTCAACAATTATATATATTAACTTCAACAGTTATATATATTAAATTCAACAGTTACATATATAACATATTAACTACAAGTTACATATATAACTTCAACAGCTACACATATAACTTAAACAGTTATATATATTAACTTCAACAGTTATATATATTAACTTCAACAGTTACATATATAACATATTAACTTTAACAGTTACATATATAACTTCAACAGTACATATATAACTTCAACAGTTAAATATATTAACTTCAACAGTTACATATATAACTTCAACACTTATATAACTATAGTAGATATTAGTCGAAACATCCAAAGTATGTGCTCCATTCGTCCACCTCTTCGAGCCTTCGCTTTTTCTTTTTATTCACTCATCAATGAGACAGCCGACTTTCTCATAGATATATATATAGGAGATTTAATGAGGCGAGAGGAAGAAGTCGGATGGAGAGATGCTCCCACTTAAAAAATAACAGAAAGATTCACGCGTTATTAATGAAATGTTGGAAAGAGACAGGAAATGATGAGGATGATGGAATACAGGAGATGGTCTTAAGCAATTCCCTTAAATATTTCATCTTCTGTTCATATGCCAAGTTGCCAACAGCTAACTTCTAATCTTTAGCTTTTCCGTGCAATGAACCATTGCATGTTTACATAAAAAAAGAAAGAAAGAAAAACATTGCATGTTCATTTCGGTTGGATCCTATCCTAGCGTTCTCGGTGATGAATTTAATGAGATACTTAATTATGCCAAAATTCAATGACATTATAAACAAGCAAACCCTTCGCATAAGATTAAAATTGATTCTCTCACTACAACAAAAAAGATTATTAGTACCGGCTCATTAGTACCGGTTTTTAAGAAAACCGGTACTAATAATAAATCATGGCATTTTCGTAATTGTCAGATATATTATTTAGTACCGGTTTTTTTAAAAAACCGGTACTAAAAATCGTCTAAAAAATAAAAATTAATTAAATGAATTAATTAATTAAATGATTTTTTTTTAAATTAATTAAATGATTTTTCGGTTTTTTTAAATTAGTACCGGTTTTTTATAAAAAACCGGTACTAAATCAATTAATTTTAGTACCGGTTTTTTATAAAAAACCGGTACTAATATGGTTTATTTCCTCTTTTACTACCGGCTCATTAGTACCGGTTTTTTGTTGCTTTTAGTACCCCCTATTATTAGTACCGCTGAAAAACCGGTACTAATGATAGGAAAAAAACCGGTACTAATAATTTTATTTGGCGTAGTGTCTCTCTCTCTTGTAGCATAGAAATTAGACAGACATCTACTTTATAAAAAACGAAAATTGGAAACAATAAATTCATTTTCCAGATCTTTATTGAAATGAAATACATGGTATATTATCCTTTCTTTCTGTCCTTAATTTCTTTTTGATTTATGAAATGCTGTATTGAAATGTGGGAAATCAAGGTTATGCGTGCTATAAAGGAAAAGTCGTACTAGGATTCATTTGATGTTAAATATTTGCATAAGGTTGTCCTACTTTCTAATAATTAATCAATGTCTACTGAACATGGAAAATTTCAAACTATAGGTCAATGCTGATTAATTCAATTGTCAGTGAGTTTTTGCGTGATTGTGTAGTGAAGATCTAATATTCTAATTGATGTTACAAGCTTTAGGTAGAACAACCACCTCTTCACGCGGATCAAAACTGTCTCTAAGTTTTTTAATATTTTTATATATTTTTTACTACAACAGGTCGGCAATATCCTGGTGCAATTTGCTTTCGAGTTTATGAATTATAATATACAACAATAGCAACGCTAATAAATAGTAGTACTAATATGATCTATTATTATTGTTAACAAACAGGAACAACAACAGAAGCAATTTTAATAAAACAAACATCAATCGCAGTACTTATGATAATTTATAAAATAATAAAAATAATTCTTTCTTTTTGCAAATGTATTTAAATTTTTGTGAGTAAAGAATTTATTTAATTAATAATACTATTATAGTTATTATATAAACATCTGCTGCGCGGCAATAATAATATGAATATGGGGCCGTTTGGATCGCTTAGGAATTTGAGGAATTTGGGAAAGTTGCAATTCCTAAGAATAAATTTATTGGGAAGTGTGTAATTTTGTGAAGAGTTTAGATTGTTTATAATAAATTTATGATAGGAAGATGAAATTCCCCAAAATCTCATGGGGATCCAAACGCCCCTTATATAGTAAATATATCCAGAGAGATATATATAGACATAAGGATATGACTCATCTTTGTATGCCCCACGGCCAGTGTGTCCCTGTCCTAATTGATGCAATAAAGAGTGAAACACTCTAACACTTCAGTCTTTCATTAGATAAATTTTAGAGGATGTTAGAAATTTGAATTCGTACGTCCAGTTCAGGTATGCATGTGGTCTAGTAGCTCAGGTGGTAAGAGCACTTGGCTCTCATCTAAGAGGTCCAGGGTTCAAGTCCGCATGCTTGTGATAGGCTTGGCGAGCCAGCGTAAAACACTCAGCCATATATACAAGAAATGACCAGGGTCGGGATGTCATTTCTAGCCTACCCCAACTTGTTTGGGATAAAAGGCTTAGACTTTTTAGACGTCCAGTTCAGGTATACCGTATACGTAATGAGAGGCAGCTTCATTGACATGTCAACTAAGGTTACAAGATCCCACCTAATCTTATATAAATAATTAATTAACAAAATTTTCTGTATTACCT
Organism: Rhynchospora pubera; assembly: GCA_028095005.1. Taxonomy (NCBI): domain Eukaryota; kingdom Viridiplantae; phylum Streptophyta; class Magnoliopsida; order Poales; family Cyperaceae; genus Rhynchospora; species Rhynchospora pubera. The sequence goes on along the minus strand of CM051462.1, from coordinate 147,853,369 downwards.
ATTGGAAAATAAAAATATGTTGGCCACTATCATTATTATTGTAGATAATCTAGAAGTAATAAAAGCTGAAAACAGGGAAGGTTCCATTGACCCACTAATAGACCTGTCAAACATGAAACGTTTTAAAGTTTCCGTTTCTGTTCCGCCGAAACGGAACGTTAAATGAAAGCTGAAATGGGTTCCGTTTTCAGAAACGGAACGGAAACGGAATCAAAATTTGTTAACGTAAATGAAACGGAACACGGAAATGAGTTGAAATCAATAGAAAATGTGAGGCGGAACGTTAAACGGAACAGAAATTTGTTACGTTTGCCGAAACGGAACGGAAATGAAACAGCCATTTCGTTCCGTTACCGAAACGGAACGGAAACGGAAATGGCTGTTCCGTTTCCACCTCTAACGTTTGACAGGTCTACCCACTAAAAGCTTAGCACAAAAGCTCTTCCCTTTTGGTCCAAAACGAGCCTTGATCATTAAGCTTCATACTCTGTTGTTATGCTTATCATTAGGACATTGTAATTTATTAAAATAATGGCTGTTGGTGCGTCGACAAAATCTAGTTAGTACACTAAGGCAAGAATACTCACTATATATATATAATCTGATATCATCGATCGCCTTAATGCACTTGACACTTTAAAAGATGGCTAAATCTCATAAATTGATCTTATCTCTCTTGTCTCAACTTTTGTTGATTTGCCATTTATCAATAGCAGATTTGACACCCGATTTTTATGATGATATCTGTCCACAAGCTCTGCCCACGATACAGACACTGGTAGAGGCTGCGGTTGCAGATGAGCCCAGAATGGGTGCATCTTTGGTTCGGCTACATTTCCATGATTGCTTTGTCAATGTATGATAGTCACAACAATAATTTTTATTTATGTGCTACTAGCATTATATTTTAAGAAAAACTTTATTTTTTCATTAATGACAACAAATATTGCTCTTAAATCTGATCTTACTGGTTGCTCAGAGTGTTACGTTTTTTTCATTACAGGGTTGTGATGGCTCTGTTTTACTAGATGATACCCCAACAATGACTGGGGAGAAAACAGCAAAGCCAAACAATAATTCAATAAGAGGATTCGACGTGATCGACAGCATTAAATCAAATCTAAATGATGTTTGCCAAGGAAATGTAGTCTCTTGTGCTGATATCCTTGCTGTAGCTGCTCGTGATTCTATTGTCGCGGTAAGTTTATGCGACCAACTACCTGGTGGCTCCAACTTGGAAGATTTATATTTGCTGTCACTTAAAGCATGTTCTCTTTTAAGGCTGGGTGGCAATTAATTGCTACTCCAGACAAATTTCGATTAAGTTCAAGAAGGCTTACAAAAATAACAAAATATAGCGATCTCGATACGGCAGTTTTAACTGCAAAGACTTATACGTACCAGTAACTGGTACAGGCTACAGAGTTTGACTAAGCCTGAAACTGAAATAACTAGGAGAAAAATAAAGCTATATAGACTAAAAAAAGCTGAAAAAGTAAATAGGAGCAGCTCATTACATAGATGCTACAATATTTTTTTCTGATAGACATACAGCTTAATCTGCTATAACTGTCGAAGTAAATAAAATTTTCATCTATTCATGTGTAGCTTGGAGGGTCATCCTATGGTGTGCTCCTTGGCAGGAGGGATGCAACAAGTGCCAGCCTGGATGCAGCCAACTCTAATATCCCAGCTCCGAACTTCAATCTCTCGCAACTCCTCTCAAATTTTGACTTGCACGGTCTCGCTATGCAAGACCTAGTCGTGCTCTCCGGGGCCCACACCTTAGGCTTTGCTAGGTGCACAATCTTTCGCAATCGGATTTACAATGAGTCCACAATAGACCCAGATTATGCAGCCAGTTTAGAATCTGTCTGTCCTATCTCAGGTGATGATGATGTCCTTGCATCACTTGATGATACGCCAGCCTCTGTAGACACAGACTATTATCAAGGTTTGATTCAAAGCAGAGGGTTACTAGACTCTGACCAACAATTGTATCAAGGAGATGGCAGTGACACTGACAGCTTGGTGCAATATTACAGTGACAACCCATCAAATTTTTGGTCAGATTTTGGGGCTGCTACCCATCAAATTTGGGGAATCTGAGCCCACTTACTGGAGATGGTGGGGAAGTACGAGAGAACTGCCGAGTTGTAAACCAGAATTAGAACAGTTGTTGATTATTTGATTTATTTGAAAAAGCAAAATAAAAAATAACGAAGGTAAAAAAATTAATATTTGAACAAATAAAGAAGTTCAGTTGATGTGCCAACTTTAAGTTTCTTATGTTTGTTTTATATATGGAGGAGGTTTCTTGTTTAACTTCGCTAGCCCAAGGGTTACTATACTACTCGCTATAGGTATGTAAGATGAAATGGAAAGGGTTAGGTGATGAAAAGCACAGATGATTCATATGGAGAAGGTGGTAACTTTTAAAGAATTGTATATTCATGCATGTTGTGTGCTGATTTTGTTTCGGTTGACTGTGTAGTCCACTTGGCCACAAGTTGAGAAGATCCTTCTTAAAGAATTGTATATTCATGCGTGTGTACTGATTTTGTTTCGGTTGACTGTGTATTCCACTTGGCCAGAAGATATATTTTTTATGTTTTCATGTAAAAAAAAGACACTCAAATGCTTCATGCGAATTTTAATTAACCGGACGTGCCCAATTCCGAATTTTAATTAACTTTGAACGGTTCAGATTTTTCAGAAGCGATTAATTTTAAGCAAAATGGTCTTTGATCCAAAAGTCAATCATAGTACATGGAAAATTTATAAATTTCGTGCTCTAGAATCCTAATTGATATATCAAGATCGTTTTTTAAATATTTTTTTAACAATAAATTTATTTTTGCATGTGACATGTTCTTTCATAAGTTATGAAATCTCAATCAATAGTTCATAAAATTGTATTAGTTTCTGATAAATCTGAAATGTTACGTCAACAGGCTTCCATAATTGTATTAGTTGCAATAGTTGCTTTTATGCTTTAATATTTGATTTTTAACTTAGTTTCGAAAAAACTATTTTTCCGTAATTTTTTCATTTTTTTCTGATTTTTAAAGACCTAAAATATTTTTTTTCATGAAAAAAATTGGAATGATCTGATTTCACTCCTAGGATCAACAGCCCAGCTGCCCAAGTCGGATTCGGATTACAATTATCAGAACCATGGTTTTATACAAGTCAAAGACTATATATATCTACCTTTATAAAATATATTTTTTTTATGAACTGAAAATGAGTAGATACACACAAAATAAATAATGAGGACTATCTCAAAATTAAAGCTCACTGAATATAAGAATTGAATAATTGATGTTAGAAAGAATAAAAACAACATCGTCGTACTCGTATAGTTTGAATATATTTCTTGTTCGGACTCTAGATCCTTAACCCTCTAAAAGTAGGTCAACCTAATCCATGTTTATAGTACGACTTTTAGTCTATGCGCTGCGCATGCAGGTTCCTGTATTCAAGTATTACGTAATTAGTAAATTAAATAATAACAGTATGACTTTTTTTTAGTAGTAATCAAGTAAATATTATTTTTTATTGAGACTGTACTTCTTGTTTTTTTTTTTTTTTTGAAACAGCAGACAAATTAACTACCCGGATTTCATTAAAATAAAAGAAAACTTAAAGAAGGGTACTACTGTTGCATGGTATGCAGTGGACAATCAGAATGCCATTTAGTACAATTTTTTTAAAACGGCCCAAGTGACAAGTGACTGCACAGTCCGTTAATTAAATAGCCTTCTAGTTTGCAATTTATAAAGCATCAAATTAATATGTTTCGCAATTTGAAACAAGTATAAAAATAGCGGTTTTAGCTAAGCATCTTAATTTTGCATTGTTGCAAAGGATTATTATTGCACGAATATGTAAATTCCTTCAGTTGTAGTACGAAGATCAAACAATAAATGAACAATTAATTAAATAAAGAGAAAACAAGCAACCATTAACTAAAATAATAACACCAGTAAAGAAACACTTTATTACAACAAAAACTAGACACAAACAAATGTCTAGACATGTATGAAAGTAAGAAAAAGGTAAAAACAACTTTCCAATAACATAACACACATAATTACTCATGGAGAAATTCTAAAAAGAAAAAAAAAAGCCATCAACAAATGTCTAACTTAATTTATTTTGGAACTTCTACAAGCATGAAACCAGCTGTCATGAAATGTTTCAATTCACCGTCCTGCAATTCATCCTGATCTCTCCGTTGCTACCAGTCAAGGGACTCAAAGCGCCCATTCTAAGCATTGCACTGCCGAAATCTTCCCAAAAGGCCCCTGCATTCTGGCTATAATACTTCACAAGCCCATCACTGCCACTCCCATCACCCTTGTAAAGCTGTTGATCAGAATGAAGCAAACCTTTCCTTTGCAACAACCAATCATAGTAAACCGTGTCAAATTTTGCTGGTGTGCCATCCAACGGAGAGAGATTATTATCTCCAACACCGGTTTGTAGTGGACAGATGGATTTGAGTGAGGTAGCCAAGCTGCTATCAAGAGTGCATGACTCGTTGTACAACCTGCCTCTGAAGGTGGTGCACCTAGCGAAACCGAGTGTATGGGCCCCAGAGAGGAGGACTAGATCTTGCATACTGAGTCCATGTGACTCGAAGTTGGAGAGGAGTCTCGCGAAGTCGAAAGTTGGAGCGGGGATGCTGTTGTTGGCTGCGGCTTGGCTGGCTGTTCTGGCATCCCTGCGGCCTAGTTGCATCTTGTATGATGGTCCACCTAGCTGAATTATAATCAAGTAAAAGAATGTTACAAACCCTTTTATTAACAATATGTGACGAGATAACTAAAGACTTAATACTGTATGAAATATCGTCATGCCATGAGTCATAACTAGTCTTTTGACGAAAGAAAGTGCATGTTATACATTTTGGTATTTTCTTTGTTTTTATTTTTTTTTATATCTATATATTCTTACTTTTCAATTAGCAGGTTTGGAAGTTAGATAGAAACTCATCCTACAAGTAAAAGCAGGAAATATATATAGGGAACTGTCTTTGTTTTGACAAATTCAAATTTGAAATGGTCAAACTAATTAATTAAGCAAGTCATCCAATGTTGAGAAAGCTGAGTTCACTGTACAAAGATATGAGGCATATGTACCATCATAATGTGCTCTGTATACATATTTAAATGAGTTGTAAACTATACATATTGAAAATTAAATACAGAAAAAGAAGTACTTACAGCAACAACAGAGTCACGAGCTGCCACAGCAACGATGTCAGCACAAGAAACGACGTATCCTCCACAAACAGAGTCAACCGCAGATTTTATCCTGTCTATCACTTCAAAACCCCTCACAGAGTTTATATTTGGTGCTGCATTTTTCTCCCCGGTGAATGTTGGTGTGTCATCTAACAAGATAGAGCCATCACAGCCCTACAAGTCATATACACAATATCAGATAAAAGCTCAGGTGTGCATGTACACAATACCAACAACTTCGTATGTACAGTACGTAGCCCGCAAACAGAACATAATAAAAAAAAAATCGATGAGAAAGATTTAAGTGTGTACATTGACAAAGCAGTCATGGAAGTGCAGCCTAAGAAGTGATGCACCCATACGCGCTTCTTGTTTGATTGCATCTTCAACTATTGACTTGATGGTAGGGAGAGCTTGTGGGCATACCTTGTCATAGAAACAAGGGTCAAGTTGCCCCTTTGCTAGTACTCCAAAGGAAGCCGAAAGCAAAATGAGATATGAGGATAGAAAGCTAAGAGATGCCATCTTAACTATGAGTCTATGACCAGTTGCACTTAGCAGAATAATGATTAATTGTTGGATGAAGAACTTGTGTGAAGTGGCCGGGTATATATATAGCTAGAAGGCAGCGGCGCTCTGTCAATTGGTGTATTTTTTAAGAACAATATTTGCTAGCCCGTAAATCATGCCTTGACTTAGTACCAGCATATTGCACTCTGTCAAAACAATTAGGTACGAAATAGTCTAGAGGTATAAGTAAAATATTGCAAGTTAGCTTTATAATTTCGGGCATGACGAAACTGTCAATTTAGTAATCAAGAAAAGGTTTTGCAACTAATTAATGAAATCACTGCATTGACGAAGTTACTTTACTTCTTTCAGCTCGGCGCGATTGCCTGTCCCACCAACCAAAATGTACCTCTTATATTATTTGGTTTTTTATGCATGTTGGTTCTTTTTTATGTGAGGAGGCAATTTGCCTACGGCAAACTGTTACTATATATAGAAATGAAAAGAGAAGTAACAAAAACAAAATATTTGCAAGCTATGTACAAAGAAAAACAGGATCCCAGAATGTAATTGTCTAAATTACAAATAGTGATGAGATGAAAAAGGTATAATTATAAACAAATTAAGTCCATTAAGGGTGAATTTTGATAGGTGTGGGAAGAAGAGAAGAAGGGAAGAAGTGGGAAGAAGTATTGGGAAGTGTGTAACTTTGTGAAGAGTTTGGATTGTTTATAATTTTTTTTCTTCTTCTTCCTTCTTCTTCTTCTTTCTTCCAACGATCCAAACGCACCCTAAAACAAGCAATTTCTTCCAAATCAGGAGGTGGTGTGGATTTCGAGCGCAGCCATGTATGCATATTACTTTCCCATTTATCGGATCTAGGGCTGTCAATGGGTATAGTACAATACGGTAGAGACATTTTTCATATCCGTACTCATTAAAATTTTCTTTACCCATATCCTATCCTTACCCGTTAAAATTTGACTTTATGCGTACCCTATCCTTACTCGTTAAGAATTAACGATAAGGGTAGGATAATGGTAGAAAATGGATAATAATGTTAATAACTCAATGAAAAAAATATTATACAATAGAGATAAATAAATATTATCAGAGAAATATATTAATAAAGTGAAAAGTTGAATAATCCTTTAAATATAATAAAATCATACTATATCTTCTCATGTCAATTGTCACAAAAAATTACATAACTAATTACTAATTATACAATATTTTTTCAGATGACAACTGAAAAGAAAGGGTCTTCTGAAAATATTTATTATTTTTTAATGTAGCCCGTGGATGAAAAAAAAATATAATTAACATATCAATTGAGTCTTACCATTATATCTTTCCAATTTAACGTAGTATTATTTCAATCAAATCTTATAATTTAATTGCCTAGTTTAATTATTAACATATCAATTGAATCTTACAAATATATCTTTCGGATTTTAATTTGTTATTAACGTATTAATCAAAACTTACAATTATATATTTTTTGTTATAAGAAAGATTAACGGTACAGATAATTAACGAATATGAAATAGCCTTATCCATACCCTTACACAATAAATTAACGATTTTTTTTATCCATATCCATATCTGATAACTTAACGAAAATAAATCTTTACCCATACCCATACCCATCTTTACCCATACCCATTTATCGAATACGATACGAATAGAATAAACAGTCAAAAGAATACCATTCACAGCCCTATCAGATCCTGTGAGTTACCTTCTTAATTTCAGATACATATGCAACGTGTGTAGTTGGGGACGGAGAGGCATATATAAGTCAGAAAACAATTTATCAATGCTAGGTGTATGGACATTCATGGAACAACTTTATCAACTATGTTATGATATAAGTCGGATGGCGGTACACGGAATATATGTATATATGTCGTTTGGATCATTTAAGAATAAATTTAGAATTAGTTATTCAGAGTAAAAAAAATTATTCATAAACGATTAAAAATAAGTTTTTTGAGATCTAACTAGAGTGTTATTTTTAAGTAGTTCAATATTAAGATTAAATTTTTATTCCTAAAGTGTTTGCATTATTTTAGATTAAAAAGTTGTTGGGACTACTTCTTAATATGAATAACTAATATTTTTCCAAAAAAAAATATTTTTGATCGTTTATGGATAATATTTTTACTCCGAATAACTAATCTCAATTTAATTCCTAGATGATCCAAACTCCGGCCCCCTAATAAACTTAGTTTTCTTTATTCACAATATTTATATTTCATCTTTCATCTGTTATAGCATATTGAGAACGGATAATTATCAAATGATTATACTTTATAAACTCTAGCCCCAATTGATACCAAAGAAATAAATTAATTACTTCATTATACAAAATACTACATAAATCAATCTCACTATATATATTAATTATATGAATGATAATAATTAATTATCATAATATTGGACGACTACAATTCAAGAAATCTATGGAACCTCGGATATTGATTCACTGAAAAACTCGAATCAAATCTCTTACGACCTGATAGACGTGTTGCTCACATCGTCCCTCGTGCATTCCTCAATCAAAATCGACCATGCAGACTGCTCGATATGAAGGAAGTGGACAACAGATGGTTCTTTCACTTCAAAAAGTACTTACTTGTAGGGCTGTCAAACGTGGTATGTGGCAACGGAACAGGCTGTTCCATTTGCCGTGCCACAAATAAAACGGCACAATTTCGGCGTTTCGTTTGCCGTTCCATTTACCATTTTGCTAAACGACATGTACAAAATATACGATTTTAATAAACGACATGTGCTATTCCGTTCCACTATCCATTCCGTTTGCCGTTCCATTATCGAAACGTCACAATTTTCGCTGCCACTTACCGTTCTACTTACCGTTAACGTGACGGCATAACGGCAAAACGGTTGCCGTTGACACCCCTACTTACTTGCTATTAAGAGACCCGAGTCTGAGGTCACCATACCATTTCCTATTGTGGAAGGCAAGGGCGCCCTTGAATTAAATTAAACCAAACTTTTCTATTGGTTGGCTATGAAGAATAGGCGGAACACACGTGGAATTACCTATATATGTCTCATGGAATACAATATGTATATATGTATGTATCTATGTATATATCAAATAATCGAATTTCAGTAACACTTCTTACCTTTTCTACGAACTTTTATAATAACATTTTGTAAACTTCCTTTTGACAATATATTTTAAATATCCTCTCAAGACTACACCACTGGGTTAAACAAACATAGAAGTGCAATTTGACATCGGTACTGTTAGCAATACAACTGGCACACAACTGGCACCTCCTGTGCAGACCATAGTTGGAAACAAATCAACTGAAAATTAGCTTTAGCTTACCATATCTTTGTGTATCTGTGTAACGCTATTTTATATAAAAACTTCAATTGTACTGAACAAGTAACATACAATGAAATAAAGATTGCATAATTTATTTTCTCTTCTCTATCTTTTACGTTTTGTTTCATGTACTTCAGGTTCTAGAACCTTAACATAAAAATGCAGTACAAAATAATCGGTTTACCAAACTAAAACAAACTAGCTTTGACATGATGAATTAAAATATCTAGTTTGTTGAAGCTTGTACAAATGTTCTAAATTCTGTAAGCTCAAATTGCCACGTTCTAAAAAGTTATTTGGACATGTCACCATCACATGTATCATTTGATGGGCTTAAAATGTGGCCCATAACCAACTCCAAGTAAACTTCGAGTTATATTAATTAATAATTTTCGGAAATAAATTGTGGAGGACTCAAAAGCTAACTCCTTTTATTTCTAACAAAACCGTTCATATTTTTACGTAAGGTAATTAAAGCCCACATTGGATAGGGATTGAAGGCTAACTCCTATCTTTATCTATGGAGCAATATATCTATCGCATTTTGTGTAGGGAGACAAGACTCCGAGGTTAGAACTATTCTCTAAACAAGACATGTCATTCTCCCCTGCCAATTCTTGTATTGGAATGGTGGTAAGCCATAACAAAGTGTACACTGATCACACTGTCAAAACCAGTATGTAATTTCAGGAAGTAACTGGACCTGGACCTATTGAGCGTTTAATGTATGTTTCTAAGCAGAGGTGTATAGTTGTATACATGGGCATTTTAATACTTGAATTTTCCATACATAACCAGCTTTATGTTTAAGTTTTACAAGAAGCTCTTTTATTTTATTTTATTTTTGATCAGTAAAACACCCCGTAGGGTTTCAGAAGCTCTTTTATCTGTTGCCAACAGAACTTGTTAAATCTATTGACTAGTGGCATGAGATTTTAGGGATTGGGATTGTTCTGTTATACTGGAAACGTCACCTCCTGAATTGATATTGCTGCTCGTGCTTGATTTTAGTATTTCTTTTTTTTTTTGTTGACTGAAAGCCCTTAGGCCTGCTTGATTTTAGTATTTCATATGCTATAACTTATTGCATGGGGCTTGGGCCATTCAATTTGGATCTCATGGTTCTGATTGAAAATTTATGATAGTTCATATATTTTAAACAGATACGTTACAACTGTCAGTAAAAGTAAAACCATCCATTTCTTAAAATAAATTATCTGCTAGGGATATAGTGTGATATAAGCACTATGTTTGAAAATATTAAGAAAGTATGAATTTATTGAAAACATTATATAGACTTCTTAATTGTTTGGATCTTTTGAACAGAGAATCCACACACATGGTGCCTTGTCATGGTGGGTAACTAGAGGTGAAATTGCCTCAGAAACAGAATGATACAACGGTCTAGGTACAATATTACTACGATAAGCTTGTCAGATATTTTGGCGCTATTGATGATTAATTTGGGAATTTTAGCATGCTTATTAGAGATGTCTGGGAGATAGTACTAGAGAATCACTGAGCTGTGAAACAGATTAGATCGTACGTTTATGAGAAATTGGTCCCTGTTCTAAATTTTTGTGAACCTGACTTCATTAATTCAAATATATAAGAAGGAAGAATGAACCCTGTATCAATACAGATATTGCCGGAAAATTCAGAAGACAATGAAAAAGGAAAAACAGAAAAGGCGACAAATTGTAAATAATCCAAAATCCAACAGAATATGTTGCAAAAGGACAAGTGCATTAGAATCACTCGGAAGTGACAACTTGATTAAAAAAAAAAAAATCCATCTTACAAACAACTGCTTGTATTAAATTGAAATAAGCATTACAAATCGACCAATTCAACCAGATGTACACAAAAATTAATTTTCAAGCCCACACATTAACCCCCCATTTTTTAGCTTGGTTTGAAAGCATTAACCTTTTTTTAGGTATTATTTAAATTTACATTTTATTCGTATTCCATGCTTCACTGGAGTGATGCATGATATTTACATCCATAAATGTCCCAACAAAAGTATGCATAATGTCGATATCCAGTACCCAAACAAGTTTTTATTTTTCAGAAAACAATGTTTTAATTTGTCTTTCTGCAGTTGGCTCTAATTTCTCCATCGGATCCAGTTAAGGTGCTAATATTTCCCATTTTAATCATCCCTGTAATAAAATCGGTGAAAAATTGGTACGGGTTCTGTGCATATATGCCAACTTGCGAATCAGCTAACCCATTATTGTAAAGCACCCGATCTGAATGAAGCAGCCCTTTGTATTCCATTAGATTATTGTAGTACTTTATGTCAAAAACTATCGGTGTCGTAGTATCTAGTGGAGCAGTGCTGTTATTGACACCATTTGAGCAGTTTGCTAACAATGATGTGGCAAAAGAGGAATCAATATTTGTGCTTGTATCGGAGCTGATACTATTTTGAAATACAGAGCATCTCGATAGGCCTATAGTGTGAGCTCCTGACACGCAAAGTTTAATTTATGTTAAGAGTTAAATTTAAATATCCATTGCAATTTTAAGTGCCAAAAATTAAACCAATCATTACAGATAAAAAAAATCAAATTTAAGCAATAGCAATAGATGTTCTTGCATTTTATTTTTTCTGCTTTTATCGGTGTTAATAAACTTTTTTAAGTATGAAAATTAATTCATTATAAGCTTTTAATTATGCCAAAAAGAAAAAAATATTTACTGGCATAACTGGATGTTATTCTTTGCACTGTTCGTAGCACCAAATGGTTCTGTAGATCAGAAATGTATCCAATGGAAGACAAACGATTCGGAATGGTTCAAAATTTTATTACTTTGAATAAAAGCAGATCACCCATATTAAATTAAAATTTCAGATTTTAGGTGCGGATCCAAGTCATCTATTTTGGGTCATTAACGCATACATTAATATACCAAAAGCAGAGTTTCTTTTCTGGGTCTATTGTGCATTCAATTACCTGAGAGAGCTATCATGTCGGTGATGCTTAGACCTTTGTTGGCAAAAGCAGAGATGAGAGTGCTAAGGTCGGAATCTGGAGAAGGGAGATCACTATTTGCGGCATTTTGATTTGCAGTTAGAGAGTCTCTTCGTCCCAAAAACACCGTCCAATTTGCCCCTCCAAGCTTTAAACCAAGAGCAACAACAATATGTAAGCAACATTACATAAAAATAAAATAGTGAAATTATATATCCTGGAAAGAACATTTATGATGAAAAACAGAAACCAATTTTCAATAACAGCTGGTTCATTTATGATCATTATAGAAATTTTGACTGGGGATAGAGTAGTTCTTTTTGTTCATGAATGTGAAGGGAAAAAAGCAGAGTTGACTTATGGAAATTACACCGTCATAATGTAAATTCATCAAAGCAATGCCTGGGGGATCAATTTCTACTAGTATTTAATTTATATACCAATTGCGAACAAAAAGAAGGAATAAATTATTATAATTTACCGCAACCACAGAATCACGTGCTGCAACGGTTAGTATGTCAGCACATGACACAGTTTGTGGGCACACGCTCTCTAGTTGAGACTTAATATCGTCAATGACTTCAAACCCTCGAAGTGAGTTCATATTTGGGGCCGCATCCTTCTCGCTGGACATGGTTGAGGTGCTATCTAGAAGTACCGATGCATCACAACCCTGAAAACAATACGAGAAATTTCAATGATGGTTTTTTTTATAATCGTTTAAGCTGACAGGAGTTGTAGCTGTAACTGTCAACCACACAATCTTCTACATGCATGCTAAATTTTATTGTTTAAAAGAGAATTAATGTGGGCTAGCCAAAAGCCCAACACTTTTTTTCACCACATTTCTCCTTTTCTGTTACTGATATGAAGAGAGGAAAGGATGATGACAAACTGGGGTCCTTTGTACATTTGTTAAGATAATTAAGGCTATGTTTGGATCGTATGAGATTAAGGATAAGATTAGCTATTCAGGATTAAGATTCTTAATCCTAAATTTTTAAGAATAAGCTTAATTTCAGATTAAGATTTTTTGTTTGGATGAGGAAAGAATAAATAATGAGCTTTTTTTTTAATCTCAACTCTTATTCTAACAAAATGTCGGATTAACTAATCTTAGTCTGATTAAGAATAAGCTCTTAATCCTGGACTGTTTGGATGGTTTCTTAGTCCCGAATAGCTATTTAGTCTAGAATAGCCCTTATTCCTAACTATCCAAACAGGGCCTAAGGGAATAAGGGCTATTTCAGTGCTGGTCTGCTCACCTCGTAAATTGGCAGAAACAGTACAATTGTGCAATACATAAACAAAATTGCAAAGGTCTATCCAATTTGGATGTTTTTCAAGGACTAACATGAATAAATTGAACCTTTTTGCTGTAAGAAAGATTTAATTTAAGAGAGCATTGAACTTGCTTGAACAAAACAATCATGGAAATGAAGACGAAGTAAGGAAGCACCCATGCGTGCTTCTTGGTTAACTGCGGCAAAGACGGCCTTTTGAATAATGGACAGAGCATTGGGGCAAGATTGGTCATAGAATGATGGAGATAACTGCGCAGAAGAAACCACAACCAGTGTCAACAAAACTAGCAATAGTGAAGAAGCTTTAAAGCTAGTGTATTCAGCCATTTTGTTAAAACCACAAAAGAGAAGGAAATGAAAGAGGTACTTGTGTTGAGAGACGATATTCAATACCAGTATTTATAGGTAGAGCCGTAGAGGTGCCTTTCAGCCACCTTTCACCAAGGAAAGAGTAAATCACAAATAAACAGTTTCACGTTTGGATTTAGCTATTTTTTATTTTCTATTATTTTGCAGTATGCAAATTCTGGATGATTTTTCTCCTTAAATTCTTCCCTTGATTAGGCTCATTGTTTGTTCAAAGTTTGAAACTGGAGTTCTTTTCTATCTCCATCCTCGTGATAAGATGTAAATTACATACATAAACACACATATAGTCAATGGAACTTATCTCTAATAGATTCATTCATGGTTTGCATTTTACAAAGTAAAATAGCAAAAGAAACTATTTTAATTATTTTCTTATTTCTTATTAATTAAGTGAGACAGTGAACAAATTAAAATCTTTATTATTTGGATATAGTTTCTGTTTATGTACATAAGAGAATTTTCTTTTTGTATGAAAATGCATAGTAAGACCCCTAGTATCCACTTTCTTTGTAAACGTCAGTGCCTTGACTATTTGGGGAATTCATATTCCAAGCAACCCAATAAAAAAACTGCTGAATGAAAAAAATTTCCCAAAGGAAATACAACGGATTTAGGACTGAAAATAATACTTTCATAAGATTTGTTCTGTTAGCTCCAGTGCTCCACTCTTTGAGATAGATTTAAATTGAGTAATGCTTGAATAAACATTTAAATTACCTTTTTTAAATGTTCTTCCTAATTTTGAAAATTCGAAAAAAATAGTAATATTTTATTTTTAAATTAAATATTCTTAAAAAAATTAAATGAGTCAAATTTTATTTAATTCTTTTCCCCCGCGGCGCGTGGTGTCTATAGGCCTCGTGTTGTTTGCTCTTAATTTTTTATTTACTGTACCTTGTATTCTCAATTTACAACCGTTGAGTTGTTGCTTTCAACCGTTAGATCCACGTCAGAGAATGTGAATCATAAAAGAAAAATTAGGATACGGATCGAACACAGTTTACTGTGCAGTCTCCACATCAATTTTCATTTCTAGAAACAGTAAAATGAAACTTAAACAATGATCGAACACAGTCTTGTCGTCCAGCGTAATGCAGCGAACCGTCCAGATCAACTCCTTATCTGTTGACCAAAAATATCCATGATAAAAGGCTCCGTTTGGATGATAAAAGGTTCCGTTTGGATAGATGTGGGAAGAAGAAAAGAAGTATTGGAAAGTGTGTAACTTTATTAAGAATTTGGATTGTTTATAATAAATTTGAGCCTTCTTCCTTCTTCCAACCCCATCCAAACAAGGCCGATTCGGTGAGAAGTTTTTTCTGATACGATACGATGGGATCAAGTCTCCAACTTATTTTTTATTTTTAAATTAAATATTCATAAAAAAATCTCTTTCGAACCTATAATTTTTTACTTGCAAATTTTATTGTGATTTTGCCACTTAAGATATAGACATCTGATCTGCATCCTTAAAAAGGAGGAATTGTCTGAAAATCCCTTTAAAGTATATATTCTGCTATCAATATATATATATATATATATTACAAAACAAGCCGCAGAAATCACATAAAAGGGAATTTTTTTTTATTTTAGCCCCAGATTTCACTTCAATTTTTTTTCTCTAAAAGTACCTTTGCAAAGTGCACGCCCATCGAGATAAATCATTGAATCGTATAATCGAAAATTATTGGACTTTCAATAAGTTAATTAATGAGAACCAGCTCTTGGTCTAGTGACAAAGAGTATTGCACCTTGACTCCTTGAGTGAAAGGTCGCAGGTTCGAAACCCGGCTGGGGATCTTTCATAGACATTTAATTTAAAAATAAGTTGGATGACTTAGACCTCCAATTTATCTTAAAAAAAAATTAATTAATATAATATAAAGGTAATAAAATAATTATATTTATGAAGTTGTAATGAGAATTTTTCACTGTAATCCATAATGGACAATTAATTAAGGGAATTGCTTTCCATCATCCCATATATTCTATCATCTCCATCATCCCCAAATCTTCATTAATTATCTAATACATCTTCATTAATAAGAAAGTCCAAGGGATGATGAAATCATCCCATCATCCCATATCTACTCCCAGCATATAATTCATTGAAATTCCGAACCGTAACATGTAATAACAAAATATACAAATTCAATATATGTAAATGTTGAAGTTATATATATGACTGTTGAAGTTATATATGTAACTATTGAAGTTATATATGTAACTGTTAAAATTAATATATATAACTTTTGAAGTTATATATGTACTTTTGAAGTTATATATGTACTGTTGAAGTTATATTTGTAACTGTTGAAGTTAAAATATGTAGCTGTTGAAGTTAAAATATGTAGCTGTTGAAGTTATATATGTAGCTGTTGAAGTTATATATGTAGCTGAAGTAGTTAATATAAATAATTATTGTGATTTGAATACTAACTGTTGTAGTTAATATGAGTAATTGTTATAGTTCAGTGATTAGTACAACTTGTGTGTTGATTGTGTGAACTAAATCTTCTGCTATGCACTGGTGTATGATACTATTGACTTTAACGAGAAAAATAGTGGGAACCGAAATATGAAATGATGAGAGAAATAGAAATAGAAATAGTGGGGACCAAAAATAAAAAGAATGAAAGGGAGAGCAACAGTGGGGATCAAAATAGAAAAGAATGGGAGGGAGAGAAATAGTGGGGACCAAAAATACTCCAAAAATAGAAAAAATTAAAATATGTTCCCACTGGAGATGATGGATTTGGGGATGATTCTTATCACTCCGATTAATTAAAAAAAATTCTTGCATTAGCTCTTTTGTGATTCTTGGATAATTAGGATATGTCTCAGAGGGGTAGAACATTAATAAAAATCAGACTTTAAAGTCTTCGCCTTATAATTTATTATTATTATTATTTCTAGCTTCTGATCATTCGAGTACATTCTTATACCCTCATTTTTTTTTTTGTAATGATTATTCTTAGCATGCCGCATATATGACAATCATGTCACATCCAAAAAAAAATTGATTTTTCCTAAGACTAGCTCTATGTTTATGTTTAGCGCATTGAGATTGACGCAATCTCATGATTCCACGTCTGATGCAAGGAAGTTTCTTATATATATAGAATTATAGATTATATATGATTATCCCAGTGAGGATTTTTTTTTTTTAAGGCGTTTACTTTTGTTTTTATGTATTTCATATTATTTAGATGGGTGATATCAGAGTCCTACCTTAAAGCTTTTAAGTAAAATTGATTGACTAAAACGAAAAAAAATCCTTTTTTTTTTTAAAAATTTCTGAGTTTGATCATTATAACCAACCACAACTTCAAAAAATAAAAAGTTTTTATCATCTGATATAAGAATTAATAATATATGAAGAAAATTTGTTTAAGGAAAAGGTGTACACAACTTAAATTACATAACAATAACAAACTTTTTTTTTTAAAAAAAAATATCAATTTACAGAGAGAAAAATGTAAAAATATTTCGTAGAATGGTATAGTAGAATTGTCTGTCTTAAATATACGTATTTTTATTAAAAAAACAAAACCATAATAAAAAGAATTGAAGAAGATACAAGCAACAAAAGAAAAAAGAAACAGAAACGAGATTTTGGGGGGAAAAAATATAAGAATATTTTGCTGTGTTTTTGGCAAAAATTTGAAAACGTTATGAAGAACGGATGAGATATTTTTTATTTCCGATAAATTAAATAACATTAATCTCAATTACTTAATATTATTTTCCTTCATTTTTCTTTCTTTTTTAACATATTCAACAGTTTACCTTTGCAGCAATTAACACAGAAAATTCAGAAAAACAAGGTCAATATTTTGTCGTCAAATTTGGGGACAATTATATCGTACTTCGTCTATTTGATTCGGCTTTGAATTCCGGTACATGCATGCATCTTAGATAATGAAGCAAAAAAATATATTATTCCCATCCCTTTCGAAAATTCATGGTCAAAAGATTTGAAAATAATCTTATTTGGACATATATTACATATTGCGTTACAGTTAAAGGCATAACTTTCTAAGCTTATGCAAAGTTTAAAATTAAAACTAATTTATAGTAACAATGTTAAGTACTTATCTGGAGAAGGCATATACCAAGTTTAATTAAAGAAAGAGTGGTTCAGATATCTATTCAGAAAACTGTATACATATCTTTAAACTTGTAGAAGTATATATCAGTGTCGATATATTACAACTTTTTATATGTACACGTCATTAGGTTTCGTATTTAAAATTTAAGATTTCACTGATTATAAAAACAGAATTGCTTTATGTCATCCGTTTTTCTCCGTCATTCCCAGTAAAACGCATTAATGACTGTCTTTTTTCCGTCATCCTCCGCCTTAATCATCTCCATAACGCGTTAGAGGGAGAGAACGAGATGATGAGAGGTGAGGAGAAAGCGAACCAGAGGAGAAGGAGATGAGGACATAGCGCATTTGACGGAGATAACGAACCAGAGGGGAAGGGGATGGGGAAGAGAGAGGGAGTGAAACAGAACAGTTATATATATTAAGTAAAACTGTTGCTATATTTACTAGAACTGTTAAATATATTAACTAGAACAGTTAGTCTATTAATTAGAACTTTTATATATATTAGCTAAAATAGTTATATATATTAATTAGAATTTTTACTATATTAACTAGAACATTTATATATATTAACTAGAACTGTTATTATATTAACTAGAACCTTTATATATATTAACTAGAACTGTTATTATATTAACTAGAACATTTGTTCTTACAACTAGAACACTTACAATATTAACTAGAACAGTTACGTTATCCACTCCTTCCCCCTCCCCTTTCCTCCCCTCTGATTCGCTCTCCCTTTGATTCCCTCTATCCACCGGCGCTCATCCTCTCCCTCTCCCTCTCCTCTCTGATACGCCTTCCCTCCCCTCATTCTCTCATCAAAAAAAAAAAAAAACAAAACGCCATCTCCTCATCTTCATCCTCATCCTCTTTTTTCTTTTTCGGAATGAGAATGACGAGGATGACGGAATTTGAAAATTGATTCTTATCAATCCCGATTATAAAAAGAGAATGCATTTAAACTCTTCACATTAAAAAATAACAAAGCAAATTTTGCATAATTTTTTTAATAAAGCGCAAATGAGTAAGGATATAAATGGAAATAATGGTATGTGCAATGATGAATTTGGAAATCAGTTATACGTAGTGTTATAACTTGAACACTTTAATTTTATTATTTCTAATGAAGAATTTTTAAATATATTTTTAAGCCTTAAAAATTATATGATATATGTGTTGGAGTTATGTCCTAGAAAAATTATATGATATATGTGTTGGAGTTATATCTTAAAAGTCAATAATTTAATGACTTAAATATTAGTTTATATTATTGATAATATTTGATCATTTGTTTCTAGGATTTATTATTGACAAATCATTCAGGTTGAGGATCTGAATTGTGGATCTCTATGGATCATTCATTAAAATGACAATAATAAATCTAAATTGTCCATAATATTGATAGTTAACAAGGAACATTAATTATCATATAAGATTAGTATGCAAGTTAAGTGATGATTAAGTTCTACAAATTATAGATAAAGAGTTACCAACTTAATTGCATATGTGTATATTATTGAAACATAGCATATGACTTGATCCAATGAAATAAACATATGGATTGTATTATGTGTCATTGTTTATTTCATATGAGTTTGATTCTAAGTTTGAAATGGTTCAATCTTTCTACATGAGGATAGGTTTTGTAAATATCGTCTATCGCTGATTTTCGATAAGGGCTGCTATACGGACTTTATTTATGTTCTCTTGAATTGTGTGGGAAAAGGTTGTTCATCAAGAAAACTGTATGTCCCTCATTAATATACTTAGTGAGTGATGATATCTATTTGGGCCCCTTGATGGAGTTGGATTGTTTGGAAAATTTGTACAATCAACTAGATAAAGAAATGTATAATCTGCAAAAATGACAAATTCCTATCTTGGATTATACAGTGATATCATGAGACATAAGAATCATACAAGAAAATATTTTTATTTTTTATGTATGATTGAGATATTATAGCGGTACATTATTTATTTGAATTGGAAATCATAGTGTGTTGCTAGATACTGTCTATGATTATTGGAAATAAATAACGATTTATTTTCCATGTCTAACATAGCATAAATTCTCAAAGGGTCAAACAAATAGGACTTTAATCACGCAGTGCATTATTTATTTATTCACAACAGTAAGTACTGTGAAAATATGATAGATTGATTAATTAATTATATACCGTTATGAACCGTTATAATTAATTAAGTCAATGTGATCATATAGAAATAAATTAATGCATTAACCAATCCTAAAATAATTATTAATGAGTTAATAATTAATTTAGTTCAACACAATTTTAATATAAATGGTTATATTAATGGGCCGTTATTTAAATAGCAAATATATAGCTCAATTAAAGAGAAAACTTGAGAGGCCTTAATTATATGAATTAAAGGTCCAAATAAAGAGGTTGAATGACCCATAAAGGCCCATTGCGTGGCTACCCTCTATGGTGGTAGGTGGGATGACATAGTTATAATTATGGAAGAGATCAATTAGATTTTGTGCTCTATATAAGAACCACTTATGAGAGTCTCCACTTAGCCTTTTCTCTCTCATTTCTTGCCTCCCTTCCTAGCTGTCACTTTCCTCTCCTCTCTCTCTCTCTCTCATTTGCTCACGTGTTGAGCTATTTTCTCTCCACTAAATCAAGGTTGTTGATTGATGCAAGAAAGAAAACCATAAGGATTATGATTGTTCTTTAGGTATGCTAGCACGCACCTTGTAGAACGTGATTAATCCTCCTTGGTGAACTCGAGGGCGGCTACTCTATTTAGTGGAGGCGGTGGAGAAGGCACGCCATCGATTCCCATGCCATGGTTGAGCCTCGCGGATACAATTCTGCGAGAGGTACAATTTTTCCTACCTTTTCTCTTTGTGTGTTGATTGCTTGGTAAAATCCTCTTTGTGTTTGATTAATTAGTTGTAATTAATATAAAAATTAAAATTTGAGTACTTTCTAACAATATGAACCGCCAAAACCAATCTCCTTACAGTAGTAGGGTACAATGATATTCGAATTCATTTTGTACTTTGTACTATCGTAGCTTAGGAGTAACAAATACAACAGTAGCATAGTGTCTGATTATGATGAGCATTTAGTATTCAGTCTCCAAAATCAATCGGAGCTTTAATTTGAAAAGTGTGTGAGAAATATATGGATGAGGGGCTGAATAAAAAATAAGAATAAAAATTTTGAAATGCGTACTTAATTGTTTAAATTTTTTATTTTAATTTCATGGTTTTGTTAGAATATGAATAAAAACTTAAATATCTTATTCTTGTATTTTTTAGTTTGAACAAGAATAAGAAATTTGAAACTTATTATTATCTGATTCTTTATTCTTGCACATTCAAACACACCATGGTAATAGCCCTTGTATTTAGGGCTGCAAAATGATCGAGACAATGGCGCAAATGAGTTGTTGTGTTGATCGTTTCGTCTTATACGATGAAATAGTTTTTTATTTCGTTGATCATTTTATTGACGAAATTTTTCATAATTTACACGTGGACGAAACCGTTTCATTGTTTCGTTAACCGTTCCGTCCAACTAAACGAAATCGTTTCGTTATTTCATTAACCGTTTCGTCTTGACAAAATGAAACAAAAAATGATTAAAACGACTTCCGTTTCAGTCCTACTTGTATTAGAATAAGGCCCCGGAGCGTGTAAATAAAGTCCTTGTCCAGTCCGGTCCATGGACCTAATTGGAAGGGCCTAAATTTTGCAAGGGTTGAAGTTGAACCCTTAGAAGGTACTGGAAAAAAAATATTTAATAGAAATGTGCCAGCCAGCTTAGGTACAAGTGTAAAACTGTCATTGATCCGTGAACACTCTACTCAATATAAAATTGCAGGATTACAAAGAATTAATAACAAATTAAATGAAAATAAAATAAGAAAATGTTATTTATATATTTTAGGCTGGAAAGCTGGTCCTGTACCCAGTCCTAACTTTGTTGTTCGTTATTTGTTTGACAAAAGGAAATGATTTTACTTTGCAACCATGATATTGCACTGGATGGACTTGTACGGTATGGAATTTTCAGTGCAATTTTATGAATTCAACTAATATATCCAGAAACATGTAGAACAGTTTTGAAATGAACTGCTTGGATGTTTTGGGCTTTTGATAGGGAATATGTTAGATTTTGAAAAACTTAACCCATTCTTTCGTTTTTTTAGGGTCAGGTGGCAATCACCAAGCCGACAATATAATTAATATTAAAAAAGTTATTTACAATAAAGAGAAAAAAAAATCTAAAAGGTCCTAGAGAGTCCTAAGCATATTTGATCTAGGTATTAATATCATCGCAGATATTCTTGAGCAGAAAATCCGTCGGTAGCTAAAATTAAGAATAATATATGCTGAAATTAGTGCTGCTACTGGTAATTTAATAGTAAATACAGATCATGTACAGACGATTATGAATCTTAACTATTCTCAATTTCAAACGCAATATAATGAAATCGACTTCTTCATCAAATAAAAAATGATATCGACTAAGTGCACATTGAGTACGTTTACAGGACTTTTCTATAAGCCATGAAATAATAAAAAAAGGTTGAAAGGGGAAGCTCAGCTGTTGTAAACAGACTACAAGGTAGAGTCGTAGAGAACACAGTTTCCTTTTTAGAGGAAGGTCTTCGTTGTGTTACCAAGATTGCGGAGGGAAAAATATCTTAAAAAAATAATAATAATAATAAGATTGAGGGAAAAAAATAATAAGAGTTTACAAATAATAGGGCAATGCACACATTACGAGCTGTACAAAAAAAAAAAATCAATCTGGGACAATTTTCTTTGTCCTAGCTTTTAGTGCTAGCTGGGAGAAACAGGAAAAATGAACTCGACTCATTTAAAAAATGGAGCCAACCGAACACATTGTGAGAAAATATTTTAAATCAGTGCGAAATCTGGCAGTTGTATCTAATTCAGTCATATATATGGCTAAGATATAAACGAAAATTCAGCCGTATACAAATTAATGAAGCATGCACTGGGTTCTAACTTTGCATTTTCTTAACGATTTTAATTTTCCTAAGATATAGCGATTTTATCTTGTTCATTGACATTGTCTAGGTCTAAATAACTCAGTATTTCATAAGAAAGTAAGAACTTTTCTTTCAAGAATTGCTAATTTGTGATCTAAAGTTGTAAACCAACTCTGAATAAATATAATAGAGACGAGTTCCACTGAGTATGCGTGTGAGTGTATACTTTTGTGATTAATATGTTACCACTTATCAGAGGACAAAGATGCAAGAATGTTTAGCAATCTGTGAGCCCAATCAAGGGACAAATCTATAAGAAAGAAAATTCAGCCAGAATTTGATATAATGCAAAGCAATAGAAAATAAAAACTAATTACAACTGTGCAACTATTAATTAATTAGTTGTTGATTTACTCGTCCCAACGAGAAAAAGTTCTGCTAGTACCTCCACCCTATATATAAATACAGGCTATTGAACACTATAACTCAAGTCCCACATAACTTCCAATTCTTTTGCGTTTCAACAAAATGGCAAAAATCACTAGCTCTAAAACTTCTTGGCTATTGCTAGTTTTATGCACACTGGTTGCAAATTCTTCTGCCCAGTTGTCTTCATCATTCTATAAGCAATCTTGCCCAGGCGCTTTGTCTATCATCAAAAATGTTGTGGTTGCCGCAGTTAACCAAGAAGCACGCATGGGAGCTTCCTTGCTTCGTCTTCATTTCCATGATTGTTTTGTTCAAGTTCAATTTCTTCTTAATTTAAATCTACTCTTATAGCAAATTCAACTCAGCTCTTGAAACAAACATCTCATTTAGATAAACCTTTACAATTTTATAATGTTGAGTTAAAAAACTAAGGTAATCATCATGAAATCCCTGAGTAATGTTTGCAGGGTTGTGATGCATCGGTTCTTCTAGATAGCACCTCAACAATCGCCAGCGAGAAGTATGCATTTCCAAACATGAACTCAATTCGAGGGTTTGAAGTCATTGATGATATCAAGTCTCAACTGGAGAACATGTGCCCTCAAACTGTATCATGTGCCGACATACTAACCGTTGCAGCACGCGATTCAGTCGTTGCGGTGACATTATAATTATCAGTTCTTCTTTTTCTTTCACAATTGATATCCAAAATTAATTTAATCTTCGAGGAAATACAATGAGAATTTGGTCTCCAACGGCCTCACTATGATGAATGTACACTAGAAGTGTAGTCAACACTGCTCACTAGCTAGTCAAAATTTACATCATACAATGATCATAAATGAACCTGATATTTCAAAATTGGCTTCTGCATTTCTTCATGGAAGTTCTTTCCAGAGTTAAATCTCACAATTTCATGTTTCCTATAATGTTGCTGACTTATTGATATCGCCCTTTGGCTTAAAGCTTGGAGGGGCAGATTGGCCGGTGCTTTTGGGACGAAGAGACTCTCTAACCGCAAGTCAAAGTGCCGCAAATAGTGACCTTCCTTCTCCAGATTCCGATCTTAGCAACCTCATCTCTGCTTTTGCCAAAAAAAACCTAAGCACCACTGACATGATAGCCCTATCAGGTATTGAAGACAAAGTAGTTTGTTTACATATTTATATTCATATACAGTATGCACAATAGTACAAGAGTAGACTTAGAAATACCATACCTTTCATAATAGTAATTGAGGTGATGTCATCGAAAAACTGTGTTTGTCCCCCAAAACAATAGTCTCTGCTTTAGTTTAAATTTGAATATCTCTCCAGTCTAATTTTTTGCCCAAAAAAAAGCAATGATATATTTAAATTTATATTTTAACATAGACTAAACGTGCATACCAGGAGCTCACACTATAGGGCTAGCCAGATGCTCAACATTTCAAACACGCCTCAGCTCTGATACAAACATCAACCCCTCTTTTGCTGCATCATTGCGAGCTAATTGTTCAAGTGGCATCAACGACAGCACTGCTCCTCTAGACACTGCGACACCAACAGTGTTCGACACAAACTATTATCAGAATTTGATGGTCTATAAGGGGTTACTTCATTCGGATCAGGTGCTTTACAATAATGATGCTGCTGACTTTCTAGTCCGCATGTATGTACAGAACCCGTTCCAGTTTTTCACTGATTTTACAGCAACGATGATTAAGATGGGAAATATTGACCTCTTGACGGGATCCAATGGAGAAATCAGAGTCAACTGCAGAAAGACAAATTAAAACATGATTTGTCAAAAAAAAATATTAATTATTGGTAAACTTCTATTAGGGGAATACTCAAGAGTTTGAAAATCGTAGTCCACTCGTGTGACGGGGGAATACGAATTAATGTAAATTTGTATAATAATTTTAAAAGAAAAATGTGTGTGCTTAAACATATTCTTTTGTATATGCGGCTAAAATGGGCCATCTGTAATGTTTATTGGATTTTGTCGAGTTGGATAAAAAGATTTTCTTGTTATGTCTTTGGGTGCGTTTGGATAGGTGTGGGAAGAAGGGAAGAAGTATTGGGAAGTGTGTAACTTTGTGAAAAGTTTGAATTGTTTATAATTTTTGTTCTTCCCATCTTCCTTCTTCCTCTTCTTCTTTTTTCATCCAAACGCACCCTTTAGTCTTTACAGATTTTATTTCACATTTTAATATTTATAATAGATATCATATCATAAACATTAAGTAATTTAAGCTGTTAATTTATTTTGATTTGTTCAGGGTCCTATAGAAAAGTAAAATCAGAGAAAAAACATTACCATGCACAGTAAGTTTCTTAAACTCCTCCAAGAAGATAATACTCAAAATATTCTTTTCTAGTAATTTGCTTATACAATGCGTCATGAGCTATAGATCCTAAATTATGAAAATTTCTTAATGTGAGACGTGAAATTATTGACACTAAACCAGCGTGTGGTATTGATCAGATCTCTAATTGTTTAATTTTATTTCGTTTAAGCAACTGTATTTCTTGGTTTGAACTTATTTTCAGGCTTTGATTTTGCGAGTAGTTATTAACTTCTAATACACTGAGATTAAGCTCAATTTTGGTGGATTGATCAAGTGGCTGATATCCAATTTTCAGACCAGGGGAAAAGGTGGATAATTATTTTAGAGAATGGAGGAGAAAATAAGACAAAAATAAGACAAGAGAAATGAGAAATGGTTTTAATTTTATTGAGGACATGAAAAGTCTTGCAATTGACGGCCTATTTAAATCAACTGGAATCATCGAAATTACAGAAAACCAATCTACCAGTATCAACCTACCACTTATCTATATCACACACATAATCTCCAGTGCAAAATTAAGCATGGATTTGCTTTGACTCCATGAGTAAACTAGATGGGAAAATAAGAAACTATTTAGAGTTAATAGGCGAATTTTTTTTTTTTAAGTAAAAATGGGGGTCTTAAGCCCCCATCTTTGTATTAATTAAGGGGCCGTTTGGATCGCTTAGGAATTTGGAGAATTTGGGGAAGTTGCAATTTCTAGGAATAAATTTGTTGGAAAGTGTGTAACTTTGTGAAGAGTTTGGATTGTTTATAATAAATTTATGGTAGAAAAATGAAATTCTTCAAATTCCTTGGAGAATCCAAGCAGCCCTGAAAGAGCTTACAGCTTTTAGCCAGGGGCTAAAGTTAGTTAATAGGCGAATTAAAAACATGAAAGAGTAGAGGAAAAAATGCGAATGAGATTTCAAGGTTACCAGAGAAATTACGAATTTTAGGCCTTTCATACGCCACTGCTTGTAGTATCTCTTTCTTCTTTCACACTGATTTGTGGGGCCTAACCTGATAACGGAGGTGTAACGGAAGGAAGTGAGGTTAATTTTCATTGGGTGAGACAGAGGGCCCTCGAGTATTAACGGAGGAGGCTGTTAAAGTGATAACGGATGGGGATAAATGTCTCGTGAAGGGCAGCGACAAAAGCAGCAACAGAGATGGTCGGTGGTTAATTTGCTAGGATCCTGTGTTGTATTGTTGATTTTTTGTTAGTGATATAGTAAAATTGCATCTTACTGCATCCTATTTGCAGTAATTTTCTACTCGTTTGTATAAAAGGTGAGAAGAGAAAGAAACATATATGTTTGAACAGATATGAAAATATTATCATTTTCTCTCCGATGCAATTTCAGCTAGCTTTATGATCTAATATAACCTTATCTCATCGTTTAATCCTTATACATTATCTTTTCTATCTCCAATTTCATTCAAATTTGCCTAAATTTGTTTAATTAGATCAAGCCCTAGGTTTTGGTCTGGGAAAGCAGCGTATCAGGCCATTGCATTTTCTGGATTATCTCAAATGAGGAACGTGACAGAATCGCTGCTACAAGGACTGGATGGCAACATGAGAAACAAATTTCTTACTAAACAAGTTCACGCATAAGAAAGAAAGGGGAAAAAAAAAACATTACAGATTTATATGGGCAGGTTAGACCCATGTATGTTAAAAAAGATTTGTTGGACCCACACGTGTGATTTTCTTAATTAGACAGTTCAAGTTTATTCATATCACATACTCCATTACTGAAGTGGTGTATAATATTCTTCTTGATACATAATTGTCTAGAAATCTGTATAATTAATTTGTCTTTCTGCAGTTGACTCTAACTTCACCATTGGTTCCAGTCAAGGGGCTTATATTTCCCATATTAATCATCGCTGCTGCAAAATCACTGAAAAATTTGTTCGAGTTGCTTGCATATGTGTTGACTTGCGAATCAGCTGACCCATTATTGAATAGCTGTTGATCTGAATGGAGCAAACCCTTATTGGCTTGCAAATTCTTGTAATAGTTTACGTCAAACACTGTTGATGTCATGGTGTCTAGAGGAGCGGTGTTGTTGTCTCCGCCACTGGTTGGGCAGTTGGCTTGCAAAGACGTGGCGAAAGTGGAGTTAATGTTGGTTTCATTGTAGATGCGTGTTCGAAATGTTGTGCATCTGGCTAGACCTATTGTGTGAGCTCCTGCCATGTTCAATTTGGTGTTAAAAATTGAATTTCTATATAATTTTTATCTGTAAAAGCTTCATTCAAAAAACATTTTTGTCTGTAAAAGCAGATCATAGCATGGATGGTGACTGATAACCAGTTTTAAGCTATAAAGTTTTGTATTTCTTGGGTGTTGGTTATTTCTCAGAAAGGATAATAGCTAACACCAAATCAATATTTCTTATTAGAAAAAAATAGTAATAATAAATAAATAAATGTCTCCCAGTTGCATTGAAGTAATAAAATAACTAAATTTCCGAAAGAACTAAATAATCCCAACGTAGCAAAGGTTGTATGGATAAGTGAAATTGACATATGTTATATATTCTTTGCAAGATAGATTATAAAACAGTTCAGAATGCATGGATCAAAAAGGTGTTACTTAAAAACTAAATAAAATAGAAAATCCCCTAATACATTCAAATTTCAGGTCCTGATCAATTCACCCCTTATGGTCATGACAACGACCCATATACATCATGGCCCCAGAAGCAGAGCTTGGTAATCTGGGGACAAAGCAGTATGTATTGATATTGGTCTTACTTGGACATTAATAATGAAAAGTAATATGGTACTTTGGAATCTTATCTCTAATGCATGCTACAAATATAAATATGAGCGCCTACTTGATTACCTGAGAGAGCTATCATGTCAGTGGTGCTTAGGTTTTTTTTGGAAAAAGCAGAGATGAGTGTACTTAGGTCGGAAGTTGGCGCAGGGAGGTCGCTATTTGCAGTACTTAGACTTGCGGTTAGAGAGTCTCTTCGTCCCAAAAGCACCGTCCAACTTCGTCCTCCAAGCTGTCAACAATGGACCCCCATTAATATTAAATGAAGCAACATTATATGGAACAATAGTAATACTGTACCAAGGAAAGAATTTTAATGATGGCAAAGCCGAAACTAATTACAAAAAAGCAGGCTTGATTGTAATCATTGTATGATATAAATATTGATTTGGAAATAGAGGTGTTGACTTTTAACTATTGCAGTATACTGATATAAATATCATTGTATGGTATACCCTTTACTAGTTTCTCACTAGAGCTGACAGATATGTATGTCATTATCTAAGACTAAAGATCTTCTTAAATCGATTTGGATTTCAATTATGAGAAAAGAGGGAAGAGATTTTTTTTTTTTTTACCGCAACCACAGAATCACGTGCTGCAACAGCTAGTATGTCAGCACATGACACTGTTTTTGCACACACACTCTCCACTTGAGACTTAATATTGTCAATGACTTCAAACCCCCGGAGTGAGTTCAAGTTTGGCCCCGCAGTCTTCTCTCCAGTGAAGGTTGAGTTGTCATCAAGAAGAACAGATCCATCACAACCCTGCAGACAATGCTTTACAACATCAATGATGATTATCAGGAATTTTACATGTAACTGTTAAGTCCGTGAACCACACAACATTTCATGTGTCAGCTGAGCAGGATGATGCCAAAGCAGGGGCATTTTGGGTACTTGTAAAGACGAGAGGGAATAGGGGCTATTCTCATCTCTGGCAAGCTCATAAAATTTCCTCATAAAGTTGAGCATGAACATAAATAGGATTGCAAAAGTTTATTTGAATTGGATGTACTTAGTTCAAGAGCTAAGTTGAAAAAATAAGTAAGAACTTAAGCATGAAAAGAAATTGAACTTGCTTGAACAAAACAATCATGGAAATGAAGGCGAAGCAAGGAAGCTGCCATGCGTTTTTCTTGGTTAACTGCGGCATTGACAGCACTTCTAATAGTAGACAAAGCTTTTGGGCAAGACTTGGCATAGAATGAAGAAGACAACTGTGCAGAAGAAACTGCAACTAGTGTAAAGAAATATAGAAAAAGCCAAGAAATTTTGTAGCTAGATAGTCTGGCCATTGTTGTTAAAATGAAGTACTTGTGTGTATGTTTCTGGTATGGAGGAATGGCTTACAACAACTTGTATTTATAGTTGAGGTACTCTGAGGCACTCTTTTACCAAGGAAAGAGTAACTTAACAACCAACTGATAGTTCCATGCACGTTTGGATTTACCTTTCTTTCCCATTATACTGAATTACTAGTTTATTACAAATTTAGGCCGGTTCTTCTAAGATTCTCATTAAATTGGGCTCACATTTCGGGCAAAGTTTGAAACGTCAAGATTTTTTGACATCTATGTCCTCGCTAAAGTCGAGAATTACATACTCTCACTAGTACACAAATTTAACTGACAGATAATATTAAAACCTCAGGAGGTTAGGTTAATTGAAAAGTTGTTAACACTACTGATACCATTGCAAGAGACAAAGGTTACGGAAAGATTAATTCTGAATTTAGAAAGATTATGTATATTCACACATGGCCTATTATAATTTCTGTAATTTCTATTGTTTAAGGAAATATAGAGTTCTGTCAGTAAAAGGTCTTTGAAAGTATTGGATATGTGAGCATTAGTCAAAACTCAAAAGTCTACTGCACGCTCCCAATATATTAGAGTGAAAGTCACATTCATAGCTACCTACAGCCACATGCCCACATATATAACGGCAAAAATCATTATTAGTGAGCTTTTTGACAAATAATTGGCGTCATGAAGATATATTGGTAAATAAAATAATAGTGATTTTGGTTAAATGTCATTCATTATGACCTCTCTTATACAATTGTAAAAGATGCTAATCATGGACTTGGAAATTGCTATAATATCATTCATAATTGAAGAATAAGAATTCTGTGGTCTATTTCATTAGTGTGAGCATCAGTCTTTGATATAGTAGCTAAGGACAACTCACTGTAGTGTTTCTTTTTTTTTTTTTTTTAGGGTTATTGTAATGTCAACTGGACGATTTTCCTTTTTTCTTTAAATAAGATGGGTCTAATTTTCCAAATTATTATGAAAAAAGAATCTAGTCTGGTTTCAAACTCACGACCTTCACTAAAATATGTTATTTTTTGCTACTAGATCAATAACTGATTCTTCAGCTGAGCGATTTTTATAGATTTTTTAACTTTAAAAAGTAAGTTGGGAGATTGATTAATTATATTTTATCCTATTTTTATCTTAAAAAAAGAATATATATATATATATATATATATATATATATATATATAGTTTTTCAACGGGAAGTTGTGATCAAAACTCCTACATCTAGTTTAAAATGACCGATCCAAACCGTCCAATATGATCTCCCTATTGAAATCTCCATGCAGACCAAATTTTATATTTTTTCGAAATTTTTAAGTATTCTTTTTTAAAATTTTAGAAAATCATTAATCTAATTAGTTCTGAACCATTCAAAAATAACAGTTTTTAACAATCCGAAATAAATATTTAGAAATTAAAAAAAATATTAAGTTTGGTCTGCATGGAGATTTCAATAGGGAGATCGTATTAGACGTTTTGGATCGGTCCTTTCGAACTAAATTTTAAAATTTTGAGCACAACTCACAACCCATTCATGAGCTGCAACTCACCATAGCAAAACTATATATATATATATATAGAAAGAGAGAAAGAGAGATTGTATGCTGGAGTATACTTTAGCCAATCTCTCTCTCTCTCTCTCTCTCTCTATCTATATATATATATATATAGAGAGAGAGAGAGAGAGAGATTGGCTAAAGTATACTACAGCATACGGATCAAACCCGTATGCTAGAGTCGTTTCTCAAAATCTAAAATTCAAACAGTCGATCCAAATCGTTCAAGTTGTTCTCCATGTAAGAATATCCTTCATGATCAAATTTTACATTTTTTCAAATTTTTTTGCTATATGTTATGCTATTTTCAAATTGAATGGTCAGAAATACTCCTTTACAACTCTTTTATAGTGTTTTTTTTTAATAGCATAATATATAGTAAAAAAATTCGAAAAAATATAAATTTTGGTTTTCTAGGAGATTTCAATATAGAGAACAATTTGAAAGGTTCGGATCAACTATATGCATTTTAGATTTTGAGAAAAATTCCAGCATATGAACTATCTGTATGTTGGAGTATACTTTAGCCAATATATATATATATATAATCTTTCTGACTGCGCCTCCGAGCGTATACTGTCCCACTACGGGGGTCTTGTTGACTGTTAGTTGGGGTCTTTTTGCAAAGTCATATGCGTACTAGTCTAAGGATCCGGCCGCGTGCTGCCTCTTCAAATTTATCCGAATTGTTTAATTCATTCCGTCTGTATCCCACTAATTTTTTTTTTTTCAAAATCTGTATCCCACTAGTTAACCTAAGAATATTCTCCTAGAATTAATTTTTAAGAAAAACTAGGTATAACTCATTCAATATATTTTTAAATTAAATGTATATAAAATATCAGTTTCGAACTTGCGACTTTTCACTCAATGACTCAAGATGCATTGCTCTATATCATTAAACTAAAAACTGATTCTTCTTCGAGAATAAATATAATCCTAAACTTATATAATCTCTAAAGGCTTGTTGGGGCTTATTTCAAAAGAGTGCCAAGTTCTCGTAGATCCTTAAATATCGAAATGTGGAACATCTGACCTCCTATTATGTGTTGGATATTGTTTTGAAAATTTTCTAAGACAAGTAATATGCGTCGGAATTGATTGGGGCATTCTAACTTGATGAAACGCCACATTTTTTTTACAAAAATACCCCTCAATTATTTAATTAATTACATTTTATATTTTTTTATGGAGGGTCAAATATGTGGTGTTTTATCACTTTGGGGGCGCCCCGATCAATTCCCGTCATATGATTGTGCTAAATTTCGATTAATATGCATGTATATATGTTTGTGGAGTTTTGCTATGGCGAGTCGCGACTCACAGAGGGTCTGTGAGTCGCGCTCCAAGCTCCTAAATCTGATTCAAAATGACAGATTCAAACCGTCTAATACGGTCTCTTAATTGAAATCTCTATGCAGACAAAATTTTTAAGTATTTTTTTAAATTATAGAAAATCGTTAATCTAATTAGTTCTGAACCGTTAAAAAAAACAGTTTTTAAAAATCCGAAAAAAATACCTAAAAATTTTAAAAAATATATAAAATTTGGTCTACATGAAGATTTCAATAGGGAGATCGTATTGGACGGTTTAGATCGAACATTTTTAACCAGATCTAGGAGTTTTTGTGTGTGTTCTTTTAGAATGTTTAGTTTTAATAATTATTTTTTGATAGGCAACAGACTGTATGTAGTTTTTATAGTAAATTAGTACCGAGTTGAAATATATGAGTTTATACTATTTATTAGGACTGAATTTTAATATACTCTTGGAGTTAACTTATGGCTTAGGTAGCGTTTATACTTTATATACGTTATTAACATGAATAGCAGTATTGGATAGCTTTTCGTTATACTAAATGCTATTCATCATTACCTAAATTAAGACTAAAGCACTATAGCCTATACCGCTAGCTAATCGACATTTAAATTAGTGGCTCACATAGGATCTAGCATTTAGCACATTCCTATATCCATAGTTGATATTCTTTATGCTTGAAATGATTTCTAATATGCTGCATCAATGACAATGATACGTTTGGAGATGTTTAATTAAGGGCCGAGTAGGCCCAAGTCATTTGCTCTTTAATTAATTTATTAAGATTCTAGATGTCATAATTAATTAAGATTACTTCTTTGTTTACTTTAGAGCCTGTACATATCCATCAGTAAACAACTTTTAAAGCAGGTATTAATTCCACATACGTTGTCACGAAGGTTTTCTATTAGTCATGCTGATTATCCAATGGACAATAATTTGAGGACTTCTACTTTTTTTATATACATAATTTAGATTATCTTGTGGGAAACAGAAAGAAGATTCCTGATTACCAAACTGTTCAAATATTAAACAATTAGAAAAATGCATGATTAATTGAGGATGTTTACTATTTTTTTTTAAATCCAAAAGCCCCCCAAGCAGGGGACCAATTAAGCATTTTATATCAAGAGTTAATTAAAACTTCCGAGGATGTTTACTATCTTAATTTATATAATTAATTTGAATTCTGTGTTGAGGAAACAGGTATTTTCAAGCTAAAACTATTCGAATAGTATTTAACGATATCGAAAGGAAACAAATGCATTTTATAGTTGTGAGATTGCTCAACAGGAATCATCACCAAAGTTAAAATAAAAAAATAACAATAATACAAAGATACCAACTTTCATTGAAACGAGTCCATAATGGTTAATAGGCTGGATATGCATTTGTAACTAATTAATGGAATATATAGGTACATAAATTAGAAGAATATATTGAAATTAGTTGCAATAGAAGAGAAATATTGATTGATTTATACAAGGAAAATTTACGACCGACAATTCCACATTGAATCTTCCATAATCTGGTATAGTGCCACTAACACCAACTGCAAACACAAAGAAATCCGAAAAACAAGACCGGAACTTCGTCGTGAATTTTGGCGACAAATTGTAAGATTAGTCTTTTGATTGAGACGTCATTTGAATTCTAGCATGCATGCATTAATTAATGCATACAATTGGTACGAACCAAAAAATTTTAAATTTGTCTTCACTATGCCCATGGTCAAAAGATTTGACAACAAAAGAGCTTTTTATGGGTATATATTGCATGACAGCTAAGCAACTATTTTGTGGACCAATATATTTATATAATTGTTGCTACAGTATTATTATCTATTATCTGAGCAATAAATATTTTAACATTTTAGTTTTTATCACATTTTTTTTTTTTTGGTGAACTTTCTGAGGTAGTACTTCAGCAGATTTTTGGAAAAGCTCTGACAAACTTTCCTTGGAGCTTCTACAAATATGAGGCTATGCTCCACAATTTTTTAGTAAATAAATGGAAGGGGAGGGAATGGTTAGGAAAATAGAGTAAACTTTTAAACTATAATTTAAGGACAAATTTATATAAAAGTATAGTAAACTTTTTTCTATTATTTTAGTTTCATTGATATTCTAGTTCCTGAAACAAGTAAAGAATTAAACTTCTCCTTACCTTTTTCTCATTTTCCCTAAATTTTGCTTCCTCGAGCAGACCCGGAGAGAAATATGATATATATTTTAACCGAACACTAATTAATTTATTATTAAGATGATTATTAAATCTATGTATATGGTGAAGACTATAATTTTATTAACAAAGAATAAATAAAGTGATTATGAAAACACCTTAACTTGAAAGTAAGACTGGCACGGTGAGTACCAGATGAAGGTGAACAATGGCTCCGTTTGGATAGGTGTGGCAAGAAGGGAAGAAGTGGGAAGAAGTATTGGGAAGTGTGTAACTTTGTGAAGAGTTTAGATTGTTTATAATTTTTTAAGACCAGGTTTGCTGATTACTAAAACAAGATAAATTCAGAGTGAATTTAGTATAACTAAATCTAGGCTCCGTTTGGATAGGTGTGGGAAGAAGGGAAGAAAGGAAGAAGTGAAAAGAAGTATTGGAAAGTGTGTAATTTTGTGAAGTGTTTGGATTGTTTATAATTTTTTTTTCCCCATCTTCCTTCTTCCTCTTCTTCTTCTTTCATCCAAACGCAAGCCTAGGTAAAATGAATATCAAAACTTCATAAGGCGAGCAATAATATTAGGTAAAGTTAACACTAAATATAAGGAGATGCCTCTTACACAAAATCATCACCACAAATGAATAGCACAGAGCAATAATGCAAACCACCCTCCGTTAGAAATTATAGAAGTTCGAGGACTGAATTACTCATCGTCTGTTTCTAGATGCGCCGCAAATTAGTTTGAAATTTGATACACGAAATCAATGTAATGGAATTTTGATACACAGAATCAAATTAGTATCTCTCAAGTTTCAATCAATTAACTGGGTAGTCTATGCCTAGTGTCTCTAAAAAAAAAAAAAGTTTCAATCAATCTAAAGTGAGGGTAGGTAATGTAAAGCTTTTGGGAGCTCACTATAAAAAAATTCTGGCGAGAGAGTAATAAAAAAACACTCGCATCTGCGTTTTGGAAACTAGTAGGAAAAATAACAGATGCAGATGCAACTTCATAATGAGAAAATAGAAGTGTTTAAGCAAAAATAATTATTGTGATGCTACATTGAAATGCAATTGATGGTTTATACTGATAATCTAAACTTGGATGAATTTTTCCATGAAAATGTTATAAGAGAGAAACTTCTATGAGCTTTATGAATCAGTTGATGCATAAAAGTTTCAAATCAATCTACTGTTAAAATCATTGTTATCAGACTACAAATAATAACTCATGATCATATACAATCTGATACATTACATATCTAATATCAATATTAAAATCATATTTGTGATATTATGTATCATAAATAAGACTGATAGATTACAGAGCTAATATCGATAAATTCTATATATAGAATAAAATCTGATAGATTACATAGCCAATCCGGATTCGATGTTGCGCGACACGTGCTGTAGCGCGCGTACGAGCTGTCTGATCTTGATCGGACGGTTCATTTTTTACGGGACTATCAATCTAGGTTACATGCACGGGACTGCCTTGTCCATTGGATCTTGATCAGACGG
Organism: Rhynchospora pubera; assembly: GCA_028095005.1. Classification (NCBI taxonomy): domain Eukaryota; kingdom Viridiplantae; phylum Streptophyta; class Magnoliopsida; order Poales; family Cyperaceae; genus Rhynchospora; species Rhynchospora pubera. The sequence goes on along the minus strand of CM051462.1, from coordinate 147,817,039 downwards.
CTCAGTGGCACGTTACACCATATGTTGCGCGCCACAAGATTTCATTTCATTACATAGCTAATTTCAATTTTAAATTCATTATTGTGATATTATTTATCATAAATCACATAATCCTTGATTACAGGACATTAATAAGTTTAACACCAGTTTATAAGTACGCAAGAGAGGTGTAAAAGCAAGACAACTTTTTTTTTTTTTAGAAAAATTTGACAAAATCTACCAAGGGTGAAAAGCAAGACAACTGCCTCCTCTGAATGGTTTAACGTTATTATATCCCTTATCACAAAATAATAATAATTATTATTATTATAAATGCATGGTTGTTATATGTCCCTGATTCTTCCTTCAAAGAACAATTATATCCCAACTCTAAAATCATTGACTTCTTAATTGATACTCATTATGACCCTAGATGCTTTGAAAAATCCCTAATGAGGCTATCACATATGCGGTATGCCTCTTCTATAATCAACTATGATTTGGTGCTGCGCGCTCCGCCAACCAGAGACCATATAAATTCAGATCCGCTGCCGCGCGACACAGCGTGTCGCGCGGTACGCTGGCCGTCTGATTAAGATCCAATGGACAAGGGAGCCCCGTGCATGTAACCTAGATTGATAGGCCCGTAAAAAGTGAACCGTCCGATCAAAATCAGACGGCTCGTAGTGCGCTACACGCTGTGTCGCGCAACAGCAGAGTCGGATTGAGACCATATTGCAACGCGACTTCGTTTGCAATCAATGAATTCTCGTGCGTTAAGGGGGTGAGATCCACATGTCAGGTGCCACCTGTCAAACAAAATTCACTTTGCAAGCTTTTACTAGATTGTCAATGCAGTTCGTTTACTCAATTATTCAAATTCATAACAACGTGTCCATAAGAGCAAGTACAAATAACATGTAGAAAATTTTAATTTACTTATGAAGTACGAATATGTTTTAGAACTTATGTCATATCCGTTATCATGTAGAATAGTTTACAATCACAAAATCATGTCACTGCATGAAAAAAAGTTTTCTGTAATGGTTTACGTACCGTATAATAAGTCTTAATAACCGTTACAGAAGGGTGGATTTTACAAGTTGTAACAGTTATTAAATAATAACCGTTACAGATTGAGACCATCTATAACGATTATTAAGTAATAACCGTTACAAATCATAAAATATAATTTTTTATTACAATTTTTATATAATTTTATAACGGTTAGTAACTAATAACCGTTACAAAAGTTCTCAGTATGTAACGGTTAATAGTTAAAAACCGTTACAGATTTTCTTTCCATTTTTTTTTTTTTTTGGTTTTCTCTATTAATCCAGGCCAGCCTTTCTCTCATAATTCAGACAGCATCACAATAACATACACGATTAATAATTTAAAATTAATTAATTCAATAATTATTCAATTAATTTTACAACAAAAAAATTCTTCTTACTCCTTACAAAAACCATCACATTATAATATCTTTCATCTCATAATACAAAAAATATCATCTTAAACCTTTAAGATCTTCCACCACGGCTTCCATCCCTCCGGCCACGGCTTTCCTTCGATCGGCCACGGGTTTCGTTCGCTCGGCCACGACTTTCGTTCGCTCGGCCACAACTTTCGTTCACTCGGCCACAACTTTCGTTCGATCGGCATGTAAAAGATTAATTCTTGAAGGCAATGCAGAACAAGAAGTACAACCCTACAAATCCAAATACAAAAATGAGAAGTCTGGAAATTGTACACTACAGGACAGAAATGTGAAGTATTAAAAAATTTATTTGAGCAAAGTACCTCGGTAATTTGTTCTGTAAAGCCATTAATAGGATGAGAAATTCTCAATGTTGTGCCAGCATACAACAATTGTTCTTTGAATCAAAATTACATACAACATACTGCACTTCAACACAATTGTTCTTTGAATTAAAATTTCTAGCTTGTAAGTAGCTCATTGTTCCACGAAGGACTTTAGGTTAATCTAGAAAAAACACACTTTAATCAAGGCTTCTTACATACTTAAATCAAACCAAAATTGGTTAAAACAAATACATTTCAATATATAGTGGCAGGAAAGCAGATCTTAAAGTCTGCATAATACATGACCCAAATAACGTGTTACTTGACTGACCTGGAGTTAATTTTCCACAGACCATTCCAGTCACTAAACCAATGTTAATTAATTAGATATTAGCACTACATTTATCTACATCAAAGATTAATGAAATCCTAATTCAAACAAAAAAATGTTCTAAAAGACAACAAAATGGCAACCGTGCATACAGAAGACATCAAATTAAAAAGGAGCAAAAGAAAAAGTGTGGGGAGATACAAACCTGTATGTGGAGCACACCATCAAACTGGTAGCATCTGATCTCAACATTAGGACGAATTTTGACGGGTTGTGGCGTCAACCTGCGCCTTATGTTCTTCACCAGAGCATCCTTTACCTCCTCCGTTACTGCTGGCACCACCTTTGTCACCTGAAATCAGAAAAGAAGAATATTCAGACCTCGCTAAACATCCATTAAACTACAACTCAACCTCTCTAATTCAACTACAAATCTACAACTGAACCTAATTAAACAATATTTCAATTGAATTTCTTGAGGTTCCGATAGAAGGAAGGAGATGAAGGGGTTGAAAGGCCAAACCCTAGCTAGCCAGGTTTAAGGAGAGAAGAGAAGAGACGAGATGATCGTGCGTATCCGGAGCCGGAGCCGGGAGGGGCTGGAGCGGGTAAGCATCCCGGAGTCGTCGCGGTCATCGGCGACGGTGTCGACGCTGCGTTCCCTGATCGAGTCGCAACTGGGCGTGGCAGCGGAGGCACAGACCTTATCTCTGGACCCCAGGCTGCTGCTGGGCCAGGAGGTCTCCGACCCTTCCGCCTCCCTCTCCTCCCTCCACCTCTCCCACGGCTCCCTCCTCTACCCCTCCTCTTGGGATCAGGCCATCAGCGAGACTGCAAGAGAGATAAAAGAGAGAGGCGGACTTCAAATGAGATTTAAAATGAATAGAATTATGGGTTTGGGATGGAACCAGATCCTCAGGTGGTCGTTTTTAGATATGAGCCATCTGATTTAATCTCTATGGTATGGATATTTCGTGCTAGTATCACGATTGATAGACCCGAAAAAATATTAACCGTTGAGATTAAATCAGACGGTCCAGATCAAAAAACGACCAGAGAATCCGACTCCGGTTTGGGATCCAGTCTTATGGTATAGTTTTTACGGTTTTTACGTAAAAACTGTTAAAGAATAGAAATTTATGTTCTGTAACGGTTTTTATATATATTCTAAAATTTTTTGTAACGGTTTTTATATAAATACCGTTTTAGAAGGGTTGACAGTTTTTTTTTCTTGTGAATAAATTTTTTTTTACGGTTTTACCAGATATCCTATATACCATCCTTAGGATGGTGCCATCCTGCCATCCCAGCAGGCCCTTCAGCACACCCAGCCCATATTTTTTTTATTTAACTTTTTATTTTTATATTTTGAGTTCTGATCCATTTTCTAACATTTCATATTTCTATCTTCGTAGAATTCTCTCTCTACGAAGATCGCTGATCTCTCTCTCTACGGAGATATGCTCTCTCTCTCTCTCTCTCTCTCTACGAAGATGTGGTCTCTCTCATCAGATCGAATCAGATCACTAGTAAGTAACTCTCCTTCGCCATTATCAATCCTGAGATCGATTCTACTGCATCTCGCAATTATATGGATTGAAATCGATCATTTCTCTCTGATCAAGTTAGATTAGATCACTGGTGATTAACTCCTCTTTCGTCATTATCAATCCCTGAGATCGATTCTACTGCATCTCGCAATTATACAAATTTTACGATTTTCAGATCAGATCAAATCATTGATGAGGTTCTCTCTTTCGCCATTATCAATCGCTGAGGTCGATTCTTCTGTCTTGCAATTACACTGCGAATTTTACAATTTTCAAAGTATTAATCTTAATTCTCATCAATTTTTCTTTGACTAGGTTATCAATTTTCTATTGTCAGTAATTTATTAGCATAAGCTAATGATATGTATAAACTGATAAACAACATTTCTATGGTTGTAAATTGTATAATAATGAAACTTTGAATAATAGATAAATCATCTCTATACCATCTAACATTAGGGAAAGTTGAGCACCTACATATTTGAGAAAGTATTTTTAGCTGGTGCCTCACCAACACAAAGGACCGAGAGTATGAATTTATTTGTTAACTCGAAGACATGATTGAGGTACATTTTTTTTTACTTACACACAGGTCATTTCAGTTTCAATTTTCTATGGATGACTTTTCAACATGTCATTGTGGTTTCAATATTCTTATGTAACTTCTTTTAATTAATGGAGTATGTAATTATAAGAAATGAATATGTGATTACATTTAAGACAAGGGAGTAAATAATATCTAACAAGGGAGTACATATCAAGAACCTAGTAAATGTGTTTGGTATTTTAGCATAGGCTTAAAGAAATACAAAACATAAGATAAGGGAGTAAATAATATCTAACAAGGGAGTACATATCAAGAAATTTTATTGTTTGTTTGCTGTTCTAATATAGGCTTAAAGAAGTACAAAATATAGAATAAGAGATTAAATAATATCTAACAAGGGAGTACATATCAAGAACCTTGGTATTTTAGCATAATAATAAAATAGTACAAAGTAAAGGATAAGTGAGTAAATAATATCTAACAAGGGAGTACATATCAAGAAGCTTTGTTGTTTGTTTGTTGTTCTAATATAGGCTTAAAAGAGTACAAAATATAGGATAGGGAGTAAATAATATCTAACAAGGGAGTACATATCAAGAACCTGGCAGGTGGTCTGCTCATCCTGAGGATTCTCATTTGCAAGTTACTTAACAAGCCAGTACCATCTTGTCAGGTAATTTACATAAGGGATTATATATTTGTTAATTATAAAATGTGTTGAATTTTTGTACTCCTTTAAGCGTTTTGTTTGCTGTTTTAATATAGCCTTAAAGGAGTACAAAATATAGGATAAGTGAGTAAATAATATTTAACAAGGGAGTACATATCAAGAACCCGGCAAGTGTGTTTGGTATTTTAGAATAAGTTTAAAGGAGTACAAAACATAGAATAAGGAAGTAAATAATATTTAACAAGGGAGTACATATCAAGAAGCTTTGTTGTTTGTTTGCTGTTCTAATATAGACTTAAAAGAATACAAAATATAGGATAAGAGATTAAATAATATCTAACAAGGGAGTACATATCAAGAAACTTTATTGTTTGTTTGTTGTTCTAATATATGCTTAAAGGAGTACAAAATATAGGATAAGAGAGTAAATAATATCTAACAAGGGAGTACATATCAAGAACCTGACAGGTGTGTTTGGTATTTTAGCATAATTTTAAAGGAAAACAAAATATAGTATAAGAGAGTAAATAATATCTAACAAGAGAGTACATATCAAGAACCTGACAGGTGTGTTTGGTATTTTAGTATATGCTTAAAGGAGTACAAAATATATGATAAGGGAGTAAAAAATATCTAATAACGGAGTATATATCAAGAACCTGGCAGGTGTGTTTATTCTAACATTGGACAATTCTATGTTTTGCAGATTAATGTCAGTGATGATAAACGCGTTGTTGCTTACCGACTACTACTAGATTCTATCAATGAGGTGAAGCCGAAATTTAGACCTGCAAGTGAGTGTGTTCTCTTTGATCTTGAGGAAGAAAGCTGAATTTGGTGGTTGACTGAGAAGATTACAAAACTTGATCGTTGAGTATAACTTAGTTGGTGTTGTTTGTTTTTTGTTCAGTGAATTTCATTTGGTGAATAACTCTTATTTGAACATGGTTGGATGGAAAGTTTATACTCCCTTTTTAAGAATTATATACTCTGTTATTGACATATTGTATTGAATTCTTATTTACACAATTTGTCTGCTTGTTAAATGCTAATTTGGTATTCCATATGTAGAAGTATATACTCCCTTACGGAGAATTATTTACTTCCTTAATATTTCAATTTTTATCTGATTATTCTTATTTTTAAATTCATATATTAAATGCTTATTTGAATGTTTTGACCAAAAATTATATAATCCCGTATGGAAAAGTATGTACTCCTCTCAGAAGAAGTATATGCTTGATATTTTCAATTCTTATTTGCACATTTTTTGTCTGCTTTTTAAATGCTAATTTTGTATTCCATATGTAGATGTATATACTCCCATACGTAGAATTATTTACTCTCTCAATATTTCTAATTCTTATTGAATTTTTATATGATTATTCTTATGTAATTAATATAAGGCGATATCTATTATGGTTAAAATAAAACTAAAGTGATTATGAAATGATAATAAAAAATATATTGGTCAAAATAAAATTAAAAGGGCACGTGAGTTGACTAAGGAGTTTGGGTGTTGTTTTTTTTTTACATTGAAAATTCAAATCGCTAGAGTGAGGATTATGATTTTTTGGCCACGTGGACAACATCTAAAATTATGCACCAGATCTTCTTGGTCAAGTCACGTGGCCCCCATCTAGTGCATAAAATTTTATTCGGTTTATAATTATATTGTTAGGCGGCAAAAATTATTGATGCAGTACAACAGCAGCCCCCTCGTGCCCTCACCCAACGCAAATATTAGCCCAACACCAACCAACGTCAGCGCCCAGCCCATTAATACGTGAAATATCCATTGGGATGGCAGGATGGCGATATATTAGGATGCCGCATATCAGCTCCGATTATATTAACCGTTATATATTAGAGTGTTTTTTTGTTCTCGCCCCAGTCTCCCCTAGTTCTGTAATGTTGCAGATGTCCCGTTACAAAATGTATTTTTTTGTGGTAGTGTGTGTTCAAGTATTATCAGTTATGTAGCATGAACATGAAATATAAGTGGGAATCGTATTCTTTGGATGGCTATCCAGTGGATGCTTTCGATTTCAGTCGTCCGATTTAATCTCAATGGATATGGATGCCCCGTGCATAATAAACAAATTGATAGGCTCGAAAAAATCTAACCGTTGAGATTAAATCAGACGACTCAGATTAGAAAACGTCCACTGAATGGTTGTATTCAACCATACTTTCCCACATAAGTGACCCTAAAAAAAAAAAGAACATGAAACATAATTGTCCAAAATGATATAGCACGAGAAGATACAAAAGGCAGTTTTTTTAATTTAATTGTTAAGATAAAAATGTCGGTGTCGCCTCAGACACAAATTCGACATGCATTCGAACACAAACACAAAATGATTTTGAAGTTTCTAGTGTTACAAAGAATCAGCTCTTGATCTAGTGACAAACAAAATACATTTTGATTGAAATATCGTAGGTTTGAAATTCGATTGTGGATCATTCATAGACATTTAATTTAAAAATAAGTTAGAAGATTTTACTCCCAATTTATCCTAACACATAGGTTAGATAGATATTTAAGTCATTAATGCATTTTTTCCCCAAATATTAGGAGTAAGAGATGTCTAAATTTTCATTTTATTACGTACATTATGCAAATTATTTTATTGATAATAACATTATTTTTAAGGTAGTTTAGTTTTCTTTTTTTATTTTCTTTTCTTTTTCTTAACTGCTTTGTAAATATCTTCTTATTAATAAAATTTATCGGTCTGGTCATTGCCACTTAGTCTCAAAAAAAGAAAATATTATCTTTAAGGTTACATGGATAAAAATACGATTTATGATACAATAATTGAGTAAATGCAAATTGGATTTTAAAGTATGCGTTTATAATTTTATTGGTTATGTTTATGACAAGAAGTTAGCAGATTTGGTACTTTTTTTATTTTTTTTTTTAATAAAGAGGAAGGTCTTTGTCATTCAATTTTCTTTAAAAAAAAATGCACGTGATATTTGATCCTTGATCTCTTTAAGATCAGTCAATTATATCACTAAGTTACTAGATCACATGCATCTTGACTGATTATTCTTGGATTCTAGGAGAAAATGATAATGAAGTCGATATGAGAACGAGCTTGGCCAGGAGGAGGAAAAAGGAGAGGTTGGATGGGGTTGATTTATTTAGAAAGTTTGACAACTACTTATTAACAACCGGTAAAATTGATAGGTTTGTTTAAAGTTTTGTGCGATATTTGTACTTCTTTGTCAGATTTGTAAATAAGAAACTTTGATAATTGAAAGCCAGTGGACACTAACACTTTTTCTAAAAGAAATAATAAACATAGTACGAGTAAAACTATTTGTGCTGAAACCACAAAGATAGAATACAGCCAAAACTATTTATTTAAAGCCCGGATAAATTCTTGTATTATATTGAGTTCTGCTATGGTGAGTCGCGACTCATCACAGGGTCTGTGAGTCAGGCTCAAAATTCTTAGATCTTGTTCAAAATGATCGATCCGAACCGTCCGATACGATCTCTCTATTAAAATCTCCGTGCAGACCAAATTTTACATTTTTTCGAAATTTTTAAATATTTTTTTGAAATTTTAGAAAATCGTTAATCTAATTAGTTCTGAACCGTTCAAAAACAGCAGTTTTTAAAAATCCGAAAAAATACATAAAAATTTCGAAAAAATGTAAAATTTGGTCTGCATGGAGATTTCAATAGGAAAATCGTATTGGATGGTTTGGATCGGTAAGTTTGAACAAGATCTAGAAGTTTTGAGTCCGACTCACAGACCTTCTGGTGAGTCGCGACTCACCATAGCAAAACTCGTAATAATAATACAATTAATTCACGCTATATCGAAAACCGCAGCCTCAGCAGTCGGACCGAGCTGCCAATATTTTTTTAGGTCGGGTGGTAAAGTACCACACCGAAAATTTTTATTAAAATTAAATTAAATTAGTTACAAAACATAAAAAAGGAAAAGAGAAAAGATTAAAAGCCTATACAAAAGTTAACAAGAAAATCTAATCTAAATCTAGGCATGTTTCAGCTAAGAGTGTACACATACATAGATCTCTTTCAAAAGAAACTCTGAAGAAGAGATATGGTCTGAGAAAATGTGTTTGTTGCACGCCTTTCAGATATTTCATAACCTAACAGCTCATATGGTGTCCCAAAGTTTGGAATCAGAATTCCTGTGTGAAAGCCATAAATCAACAATTCCAAGTGTGCAGTTGAGTAATGGCGGTCTGAATCAAATTTGTATCAAAGGCCAGACTGTAGTCACGAATTGGCAATGCACAAAAATATCCACTGTTTCGAAGCTACCAACATTTATTTTTTAATATTTCAAAATTTAAAAATCAAATGCTGAATCCAATCCACTGATCTTTTTTAATTTTACGGACGATGTGTTTTTATGTAAGTTTTATAAAATTTGGAGTTGATTTGATACTTGATTAAGTGACCAAATTATGAACATATTAGAATTAATTAGTGATAGTTAACCAGATTCGTTCATTTGTTAACCACTTGATCTAGTATCAAATCAACTCCAAATTTTATAAATTTATATGAAAACACATCACCCGTAAAATTGAACATGATGAACTATTTGGATTCAGCATTTGAATTTTAATTTTTTTAATATTTATAAAAAAAAAAGTTGGTTGCTCGGTGCAGCCGTTTAAATCCGGCTGCTGAGGATAGGGGTGAAAACGGTCACCGTTTCGACCGTCCTTTCGTTTCATTTCGTCCAAAACGAAACGAAACGGTTAAGATTTTTTGTTGCGTTTTATAAATGAAACGGTTAACGAAAGCTTAGAACAGTTTCGTCCATGTGTATTTTCATGGTATTTTCGTGATTTCGACCATTTCGTCCAAAATGAAACGGTTAACGCAAATGGGTGATTAATTTCGTTTTAAAACGAAACGGTTAACGAAATCGACCGTTTTCGTGGTCGTTTTAGACGTTATGCAGCCATAGCTGAGGATGCGCGTCCCGCTATACCGTCCTCAACAGAGCGAATATCCTATATAGCATCCTAACTTTCTGCCATCTTGACATCCCACGGGCCAGTATCGTTGAAGGCCCATTAAACTGCTTGATCACGTGTTTTGCACGAACCTAACCATTATTATTAATTCTGAATCACCTTCTATCATAATCGAAGAAATCTCTCTCTCTCTCTCTCTCTCTCTCTCTCTCTCTCTTCGATGATGGCGATTCACTCTTTCTCTCTCTAGCGAAATTTTCTCTCTTCGCTCAAATTGATCAGATTAGTTGCACATCAGATCGAAAGAGAAGCAATATCAACCTCTCTCTCTTGCTAGCCTCTCTTTCTCGCGAGCTTTTAGCGTGCATCTTCTCTCGATCTGCACAGATCGAAGTAAGTTTAAGTGTTTTCTTGTTTCTATTTCGATTTATAATCTTATTTCCTGATTTATTTTAATATATTGTGATTTAGGTTTTGAAATTTACTTCTCACTTTGTTTTAGTCCATAAGGTAACGATTTTGATTATTATGGTTTGAATTTCACTGTATTGTGAAATTAGATGTTATTTATATTTGAAATTCTCCCTTTTGCATTTAGGTTTATGTTCAATTTACTCAATATATCCAATTTCATGGTACGAAATGTAGATCTACGATTTATGGAATAAATGAAATAACTATTTATATCAATTTGTAGATCTACAATAGGAAGATAAGTTATACAATTTGCAATTTCTAGAATTACTAATTTGTTTGTTACAGTGTTGTTTCAGTATTTTGTATAAGTTACTTTGTATAAATATATTATTAATGGTATTGGTTGTTCTAGTGTATAAGTTAAATTATATAAGAAGGAAGTACATATTCCACATGTAGGGAGTACTTCTTGTACTTGTTTAAAAATAAGGGAGTAGTTAATCAAGGAATCACTTTTTAAACTTTCTATTTGATTTACAATATACATTCCCATGTTATATGTCATTTTTTATCAAAGGAAAACATATACAAAAATAAGGAGTAGTTATTAGCGATCAGTACATATTATTTTTTCATAATGTTTGTGTACAAATATAAGCTAAATGACAACAAATCAGTACTTATTTGAAGATAAAGGATTATTTATTTTGACATGAAAGAAGTACTTATTTAACTATTATTATTGCTTTTTGATTTACAGAGTTTCTTAGTTCAAAATCATCTTCTGCTAGTTATGCTCGAGGAGATCGTTGAGGTGGCAGTCGAGGTGAATCTTCTGCTAGTCATCAAGTTGGCATTAGAAAATGTTTCCCTGAAAGTGGCGGTCGCTGTGAAGAAAGTAAACGTGGTTGTGGTCATGGCCATCTATAATCAAGTACTTTTTTTTGCAGTTAATTGAGATCAAGAATTTGATTATATGAGAACATATTTTTGTTTCTATTTAGTAAGATTCTCATCTCTTAGATTAGTATATGTTAACATTGTCTTTGTCATACCATCTGAATGTTATAAGTATATTTATTTGATATAAGGGAGTATATAATTTGTATATAGGGATTAATTATTATGTACTAAAAGTTGAATCACGTGTTACATTATTAGGTTCAATTATTCACATAAGAGAGTATATATCTTCAATTAAGGGAGTAAGAACTAAGGTAGTAAGAGTTTAAATTCATGTCATTGAAAATATAAGTTTCATTATTAATAAAGATATAAATAATTAGTTATTTTTTATATATGTTTTGTTACAAGTCTAATTGTCAGAATAATAAGTTTCACTATTTTTTTTTTAATCGATTGTCCCAAAATTTAGTTCTAGCATATTATTCACTCATGTTTTTTTATCGATTGTCCAACAATGGTGAAAGTAACAACCAACATTTTCATTCCTGAACTACATGTTAGCAACTAATATTTCAGGGTAGCATTTTGTTTTTTTATTTTTTCTTTTAAAAGATATATACATAATCAGTATCTTTAACTGTGTGTATCTAATTAATTTAAGGGACTAAATAAATATGGATGAGGGAGTATCTATATATCAAAGCATGAAATGTTTAACTATAGGGGATGGATGGTAACCTCTGAATTTGGTAGGTCTAGACCACCTACCTGAGCATATATAGATATAAGGATGTATGTATTTTTATATATAAGCATATCTAGACCACCTACGTGTTAGCATATATAAGGATGTATGTATTTTTATATAAAGGAGTATCTATTATTGCATGAAAAAATTAACTATAAGATAGTATATATTTAAAAGAAGGGATTATATATTTTAACTATAAGGAGTATATTTAGAACTATAAGAGAGTATATATTGAAACACATAGGAATATATGTTTACCATGAATGAATATATACTTTTACATAAGGGAGTATATATTAAAGCATGAAATGTTTAACTATAGGAGATGGATGGTAACCTCTGAATTTGGTAGGTCTAGACCATCTACCTGAGCATATACTTTTATATAAGGATGTATGTATTTTTATATAAAGGAGTATCTATTAAAGCATGAAAACATTAACTATAAGAGAGTATATATGTAAAAGAAAGGATTATATAGTTTAACTATAAGGAGTATATTTAGAACTATAAGAGAGTATATATTGAAACACATAGGAATATATGTTTATCATGAATGAGTATCTACTTTTACATCAGGGAGTATATATTAAAGCATGAAATGTTTAATTATAGGGGATGGATGGTAACCTCTGAATTTGGTAGGTCTAGACCACTTACCTGAGCATATACTTTTATATAAGGATGTATGTATTTTTATATAAAGGAGTATCTATTAAAGCATGAAAAAATTATTATAAGAGAGTATATATTTAAAAGAAGGGATTATATAGTTTAACTATAAGGAGTATATTTAGAACTATAAGGGAGTATATATTGAAGCACATAGGAATATATGTTTACCATGAATGAGTATATACTTTTACATAAGGGAGTATATATTAAAGCATGAAATGTTTAACTATAGGGGATGGATGGTAACCTCTGAATTTTGGTATGTCTAGACCATCTACCTGAGTATATACTTTTACATAAGGATGTATGTATTTTTATATAAGGGAGTATCTATTAAAGCATGAAAAATTGAATTATAAGGGAGTATATATTTAAAAGAAGAGATTATATATTTAAATATAAGAGAGTAAATATAAAATACAAAGGGAGTATATATTAGCAGTTAAGGTTTGAAATCATTTATATTTTTTATGTTGAATTAATGTTGATCATATGATACTCATTTCAAATACCAGTAGTATAGTTTTATCGATAAGTGTGATTAATTTATATTTTGACAATTATTCTTTTTTTATCTTGCAGGTGTATTGTATTTTTTTAGTTGATATGGCATTATCAGGTTAATTTTTTCTTTTATTTACATATGAGGGAGTATTTATTTATATATGTGTTCATTTATTTACATATAAGGGAGTATTTAAATGTCTATTCTATTCTGATGTTTGGCATTTAGTTGATATGCAGCATATCATTCACTTAGTTTTTAATATGTATTCATTTATTTGTATATAGGGAATTGTTTAATTATATAATCTGTCAACTGGACCTTCATTGCATATTTTCAGTATATTACCCGTAAGTTAGAAGTGTAATTATTGTACCATAAGGGAGTAAATATATTGGGAAATTGAGTACATAATAAAGAAGAATAGGTATTTAGTTTCCTTTGTCATTTTTTCATGTAGTGTAGTTATATTTGTTTAATGGAGTAACTTTATATGTTAAATGAGTGTTAATTGCAAATTAATAATTTGTTCTTTTTTTTGTCCAGATTGATATTTGTGATGACGAGCTTGTGGTCGCGTTTCGTTTGTTGACATATCCTATGAATGACATTTTGATGTTCACTCTGAATAAATTGTTACTTGAATTTGATTTTAATATTGTGTGTGTAACTGTGTATATTTATTATGAATTTGAGTTTAATTGTTATAAAAATAAGTACTCTATTATTATGGATATTGTAATTCCTTCTGTAGAAATATATAATCCCTTCTGTCAATTCTTTTTGAAGACTAATCATTAAAAAAATAAGTACAATTTTTTTTACATTATGCGTGCTTATTTGAATTCCTTGTGATGAAGCATATGCTCCCTTAGTTTATATTTGTACTATCTAATAAATATTTAATCATTTCTTCAAGACAAACTGTTGAAAAAAATAAGTACTCCATCAATATGAATAATTTAATTCCTTATGTAAAAATATATACTCCCTTATGTTATACTCGGATAAAGTCAAATGATGAAATTTGATTCATTATAAACATTATTAAATTTGTTAACTTTTATTTTATTTTATAAAAAAACGCATTTATATACTCCCCTACATCATATTAAATACTCTCAGTATTTAGATGACATCAGCGTCATCCAGCTTATGAAGATCATGTTGGGCCAATTCGTTAATCTCACATGGGTCTATGGGATGTCGGGGATGTCAAATCTGTGGGATGCCCCATATCAGGACCGTCAACAGAGAAGATGTACCTTTTCCCGGCCCATGAGAAGGATCGAATGGGCCGAATAAGCTTAGTCGTAATAGACCTAGCCCAACTAAAACTCAAGCCCAAAATTTAATTTAGTGATTTTTGCATAACTAATCTCCCTTCTCCATTTTATCCGTTTTGCGCAGTAGAGAAGCAAATTAGAGCTCTGGCGGGGTTTCTAATGGCAGCTCTCTCTTCTCTCCGCTTGCCAATATCACCATTTCTCCTCCCGAAACCTTGCTCCTCACACCTCCTCTCACTAGCCTCCACCTCTCTCTTTCTCGTTTCGAAACCTCGATTCTTTACTGTTCTGTGCTCTTCTTCTCTTGCTCTCACGTCGGATTCTTCTTCTCTTCCCACAAGTAATGATCAGGAAGGGTTAAGGTGGGAACCCTTTCGCAAGAAGAAGGTTGTGATGCGTGTAGGCTATGTAGGAACTGATTACAGAGGTACATTCCATTCGTCTCTCTCTCTTATTCTCATTTTCTTGAAATTTTCTTTTATTTTTCCAAATTCTTCTCTTTTTTAAAAAAAAAAATGTAATCAGGCTGATGAGGTATTCACTTTTATTTCAGGGCTTCAGATACAACGGGCCATCAATGAATTGTTAAGTAAGCACTAATCTTTATTGGCAAAATAGGCACTCTGGCACTCTGGAGAAATTGGGTATAGATTTAACCAGCTAAAATGTGAGATTTTGCCCCATCTTACTTCAATTGACGGTCCCTTAGTATAATGCATGATGCTATGCCATTTTGAAATGGTTTAATATGAAAATGTAACATGCACTATATTCTAAAAAAAGTCTAAGCCTTTTATCCCAAACAAGTTGGGGTAGGCTAGAAATGACACCCCGACCCTGGTCATTTCTTGTATATATGGCTGAGTTTTTACGCTGGCTCGCCAAGCCTATCGCAAGCATGCGGGCTTGAACCCTGGATGATCTCTTAGAAGAGAGCCAAGTGCTCTTACCACCTGAGCTACTAGACCACAATGCACTATATTCTAAACAGATTAATTACATGAGTTTGCAAGTGAAAATCAAGGGTATTTTGTCCTTTCATTTTTAGGTCAGGTATTGGTACTCTGGGTTTAATCAAATTGCATATTTCACTTTGCTGTTCTTTGAAATTTTGATAGTGTGTGCTGAAATAGACCTGATCTCAGTTGTCAGTTATTTTTTCTACTATCATGATACAGTCTTTATAAATTTTTCCAGTGAAAACAGGAGCTTAGCTTAAGATTCTAATTGAGATATTCAAATGCAGCCATTGAAGGAGAGTTGGAAACTGCCATTTTTAAGGCTGGGGGCATTCTCGGCACTAATTTTGGGGACCTTCAAAAAGTTGGGTGGAACCGTAGCAGCCGCACTGACAAGGGGGTAAGCCATTCTAAATTTTCATGACTGTGATTTCAAATTTGGATATACGTCTGATTTCTATGATACTTGAAGTGAAAATTCTGTCATGTTGAATCAAAGGAAAACAATTTTTGGTCAGGTGCATTCCTTAGCAACCATGATATCATTGAAAATGGAGATACCAGGAGATTCATGGCAGCAAGACTTAGGTGGAACTGCTCTTGCTAAATGCATTAATTCTCACCTACCAAAAAACATCAGAGTTTTTAGTGTATTACCTTCTCAAAAGTAAGCACCTCCACAAAAATGCGATGCTAAGCTGCATTTGAAAATTAAAATGGAATGCCAAGTTGAATTATGCTTAATTTGAACAGGAGCTTTGATGCAAGAAGAGAGTGTGCATTTCGAAAGTACTCATACCTTCTTCCTGCTGAATTAATTGGAATAGAAGTCGGTGCTAGCTCAGAACAAATAGAAGATCACTTAACCGAGTTCAACTCTATTCTCAAAACTTTTGAGGTAAATTCATATCTATTGCAAAATAACTAAAATGTCCATTTTCTGGTAGTTAAATAATTTCTTCAACATGTCTTTTCTGCAATAGTCAATAAGTAATTTTTTTTTTTTTACCTCTGATTGATTTCACAAGTTACCAACTAACTTTTGTTGGAAACAATATCTTTGTTCTAATTTACTTAACAGATTAGTAAATTTCTCTTTATTTGTAATTCTTATTACTTCTACACAGGGAGAGCATCCATTTCACAACTACACAGTTAGATCCAAATACAGAAAGCAGCCTCATGGTAAACCTCGTATAAACAGAAGGCTTAGATCCCTTGAGAAATCCACTGTTACAGAATCCCAACAAAATGCACAACAATGCCACTCTGCTGACATGAGCCCTGAGTCAGAGCAGCAGTTACAAGAAGAAGATGAAGGCTGTGAAATTTCATCTGACGATAATGCCCCAGAAATGGAAGGTTCTAGAGAATTGGGAGAACTTCCACCAGTTATAACTCGAGCTAGGTGGTTATACGAACCTGATGAGTCAGATAAACTTAGTGCATCCCATTGGAGGAGGATGTTTAGCTGCTCCTGTGGTGAATTAGAGAAGGAGAGTTCCTCAGGAAAGCACTTCGTTGAAATATCTTTATGTGGTGAATCTTTCATGCTCCATCAGGTTATTACCTTGTTAACTTATTTTACTTCTATGTTGCATGTTGCTATATTTTCTCTCAAAATTTTTTGTTACCTATATACTATATATACAGTTTTGGAACTTTAATTTTGACATTGCGCTGTATTTTTAACCGATTTAACCATCTGATATGGTTGGGTTGGGTCAGATCAGTACAAAATTTGACATACTCATCATTTCCCTAAATTGACAATGTATTGCTGGTTTCTTTCAGATCCGTAAAATGGTCGGAACTGCTGTAGCAGTTAAACAGGGTTTACTGCCAAAAGACATTATAGAGATATCTCTTGTGAAATTCTCTAGAGTTGTTCTACCTCTTGCCCCTTCAGAAGTTCTAATCCTGAGGGATAACAGTTTTATCATCAGAAACCGACCTGGTAACATTGTCCGACCTGAAATGCAAACCATGAAAGAATGTCAAGAGGTACAACAGGCAGTGAATGATTTCTATTGGGATGTGTTATTACCTCAGGTTTCGAGGTTCTTGGACCCATCAAAGGCGCCGTGGGACGATTGGATGGAGAAGTTGGATCGTCATGTGCGTATACCTGACCCAGAGCTAGATGAAGTGAGAACTGCATATAAGATTTGGAGAGAGGATTTTGTTAGAATGAAGGAAGCACGTCTGACTAGTGTTTGATATTTTTCTTCTTGAAAGGAAAAGAAAAGAGATGAGCTACTCTAATTTAATGAAGACAATAAGTCGTCTTTTTTTTTATATAAAGAAACGCTTAATATTTGTTATTTTTTTATTTTTACACAGTTTTGGCAGGTCTGCAGTTTGCTAGATATAACTAGATTTATGTAGTACTGAACTAGTGCTGGAGTGGAAATGGGATATTGCAATGATTGGTATAGTAAATTCACAAATACTGTTTTCCTAAAAAGGGAAATTAAATTGAGAGTTCCTTTCCGGATTTTGATCTGAAATGGCTAAGATCTATTAAAAATCAGATGAAACTAGGAGCCACAGTAGCCTGAATTGAATTCCAAGTTTCCAACGTTATATCAGATAATTTGCAACTAAACGTCCCCAAATAGAAATTGAGCAAAGTGCAAATGTGTGGTACCTCATATGGTCAGTATTCAGGTAGAACAATTTAGGTCCTGAGTCATGACGGGTAAAGGGTCTTTATGAATGCACGAACAGAAAGAAACAATTTACACACTTTGATTACACGTGTACTATCAAAGAAAGCGGTCAAATATCGAATAACTGATATAGGCTCAATTTGGATCAATTTTGGGTATTCGTTGAAAAAGGGTCGTTTTAGCATTTAATTAAGTCCGTGGATATTAGAAATGTGCTGTTTCTGGGTCCTTTTGCTTTTTTATATCTTTGCTGGGTCCTTTTGCACATTTTTGCGTGCCTTTTCCTAATCAACTTTTTTAGTTTAACAACCGGCTTTGCGGCAGCCTTTTTTCAGTGTCTTTTTTGAGAAACGCCTTTTTTTTTTAGTTTAATCTCTTGTTCAATTTTCGAAATTAATGAACGAGAATTTTATTAGGGAATCAATTTAGAGGCATAGAATATAAAGTTTTTTTTGAAGTGGTTTAAAAAAAAAATTTGAAGTGGGAGGCATAAAATATAAAGTTAATTGCCAAAATTCAATTTTTTTTTTTAGATAAACTGGTCAGCGGCTGACAAAGCCAAAATTAAAATTTAGCGACAAATTAATTCAATCTTTTTAGTCTAAATTATAATCTGACATATTAAAGTTTAAGTTAACAAAAAAATTTAAAAAAATAATAATTATACAAAAATTAATGAAAGAAGCAATAACAGTGTTTCAACTGAAAGAGGTATAAATTTTGGATGGAACTCAAATTTGAAATAGTCTGAACTTTATTTCATGAATCTAAAAGTTATTTGAATTTTCAATCATTGATCTGAACTCAACTTTTATGCTCCTGATCAAAGCGAAGTTGGGTTCTCTCTCTGCAAGCGGGACCCGCTTCTTCTTCACTACTCTCTTCTTCTTTTCTTTCCCACTGAGGCGATCCCATGCTCTTCCTCCGGCGAACCGGGGCCCACATCTTCCTCAACCGGAGTCGGTGCGCCATCTCCGAACTAACTCAAACCATAGGTTCAAAACCCTCGTTTTCTTCTCTAACTTCGAGCCCGACCCTTTCGATATGGCGGAGGAAGAAGGAGATGGGTAAGGAAGGAATCTTCGTCGTGCAACAACTCAAGCGCCTAGCCTCGTCGCCTTCAGGCGCCGCCTCTGCTCGCCTTGACCAGTTTATGCGCTCCCACGTGTCCCGCCTCCTTCGTACCGACCTCCTCGCCGTGCTCGCTGAGCTCCAGCGCCAGGATCTCATCTTCCTCGCCATGAAGGTTAGAATTATATATACATTCTTGTAATATTTCATGGTTTATATTACTGGTAGTGATTATTGGGCAGAATGTCAGAGAATTACTGAGTGCTGTGGATTTTTTTTTTTTTTTTGTGTAATTCAATGGCTGACCTTCTTGTTAAAATTAGATTGTTCTAGAAGTTCATTTCCTAAATTGTTGGTATCCAAATTGGAAAAATGTGATTGGAATCATGTATCATGCAAATTGGTGGTCTGAAATAGTGTAATTGGCATCATTTGTCATGCAAAATTGCTGATATGAATAGAACAATGTGATCGGCATCAATATATCAGTAGATATTTCTGTGTTCTAAATTGCTAATTCAGCATTCTATTGCAGATATATGGTGTAGTGAGGAAGGAAATTTGGTATCATCCCGACATGTATTTTTATAGAGATATGCTGTTCACAATAGCACGAAATAAGAAACTAGAAGAGGCACAGAAGGTCTGGTCCGACCTGAAATCAGAAGAGGTTCGAGTTGACCAGCACACGTATGGCGACTTGGTAAGGGCATTTTGTGATAGTGGGATGATCGATTTTGCTATGGAGTTGTATCAAGACATGAGAGGCTCGTCAGATCCCCCAGAGTCGCTTCCTTTTAGGGTTATGTTGAAGGGGCTTGTGCGGTATCCTGAAATTAGAGAAAAAATGAAGCGAGATTTCTTGGATCTGTTTCCCCATATGGTTATTTATGACTCACCCGATGATTTGTTTGACGATGACGATGACGATGATAACGAACGGATATGATTTGATGTTCCTTTTATTGATCTTACAATTTTACAAAACAGTACTTATTTGTTATGTTTTCTTACAAGCAACAAGTTACTAAATTCCTTCTGTTGTTGTTATTAGTGTGTCTATGTATAGGTTGTGCACCTTGCATCTGTGCTAGTATGTGTTGCTGTTTTTACTTGCTTCTCTAGTTTCTTGAATTGTATGCAACTTAGCAAAGATTCTTTGATGTATCATTTCAATTGAGACTCGTTTGGGGAATAATATGGAAGTTCAGTGTAGAGGCTAACGTACAATGCAATTGAGACTATATTGGAAAATCTTTGTAATTGAGAAAAAATGCAAAATGCATCTATGATATCACTTTGTTTGAAACCATAGCACCACGGAAAAAAAATAAAAAATAAATAAAAAGAAAGAAAGAAATTGAAAGATATAGCCAGCCGCAGGTGGGCCACCCCTAGCCCCTTCAAAAACATCTTTACTTCAAGAACAGAACCGTTATGATTTATGTGTGGTTGATGGCAACTTTCTACACCTCGCCATACATACTGTATGGAAGCAGCAACTTGGAGGGGAATCACATCCTCTGCCTACATTTTGAGGTGAGCACTCTGCTCACTTCTGATCTGAACCGTTAGATGTAATCTTAACGGTTAAGGGAGCCCCGTGCATGTAACCAGATTGTAAGGCCCGAAAAATTTTAACCGTCGAGATTAGATCGAACGGCTCGGATCAGAGGTAGGCACTCTGCTCACCTTAAAAGGTGAGCAGAGGATACGGACCCACTTGGAGGAACATGTGCTAAATACTGCCAATGGATTGCTCATACAGATGCTGGTGAGGTTCAGACGTTCAGTGATGACAACTGACAAGGATCTCGAATGCGTGCACAACAGGAGCATGGAGGCTGATCTTCTAGTAAGTATTGCAACAATTAAAAACCTTAATATGTGAATTTTATATATCTTATGTTCTATACTTTTTATTTGAATTGCCAAAAGGGGGAAAAATGCAACCATGAGGTAGGTAGTGAATCGCTATAGCCGTCGGTTGTGCGATAGGCTACATTTTAGCAGTGCAGTTGTACACTAAGGTCACCTAACCTCGGATTCTTGTATGTCATTTTTCATGGAATCATGTTCAATTGTTCATGATTGTCGGATCATATATTTTGGTTGGGACCATTTTAAGTTCTTAACCGCAAAAAAAGATCTCCTTGGGTCGTATGGATGGTTTTCTATAACGTCAACAAGAAATATCTAATGCATTCGTTTTAGATAGGTCAATTTAAATCATTAAAGTAGGGTCCTATATCTATATGGTCGGTATCAAGAATAATGATAGAGGTAATGAATGTCACCTGACCTTACCCCACTCTTTTTTCTTATTTTTAATTTGTAAAATATTTTCATTAATAAAAAAATTTGGTAGAATAAATATTACAATGGTTTAAAATTCTAACCACACAAAGCTAAAATTCTCAAACAACTACAGTTGATTTTTTTTTTAAATTGATTGTTTAGTTAGTGCGTTTGGACAGTAGGAAATTGTTTGTCTAATAATTATTGATTTTTTTAATATTCACATTGATAAAAAAAATGTTTGCAAAAATTTTCTCGTTGTTGATAAATATTCACATGGAGAGGGCAGAGAGGAAAAACAAAACAAAAGCCAAGTACAAGAAGTGAACAATTTTAGGATAAAAGAAAAGCACAAAAATTACAAAGAAAATAAAATTGAAGAAAACGAAAATGGGAACGTTTTCTCCAACACAACATAGCTTTTATTTCCATAAAATATTTTATTATTATCTCGGAGTAAGTAAGCAAGGACAACACAATTACAACACCTCTATCTAATTTTCTTTTTGCCACGTCACCTTTTAACTGATTTTTCAAGTCTTCTCCATTCCAGTACCTTACCTCAGACTGTGAGTCCCAGAGTCCCAGTGCAGTCTTGGGATTAAGTTCCTTATTTAAGGCATCACGTGCTCTCCATCTCGTCCTCCCAGGTTCCCTTTTAATGCGTCTCACCCCTCCACTCTCTCATTGGTTAAACCCCCCTAGGTAGGTCCCACTCAAACTTAGCCGTTGGGGCACGTGAAACCCCCACCTAAACCCGGATCAGCACTTCTCTTCTTTACCTAAACCCGATTAACGCGGTCCATACTGGACCCGGTGTTCGTTCTCACTTCCACTGGGGCACGCATATACCACCTGGAGCCTGGCGTTCGTCCTCGAATCGTTACCCCATACGACTTATCCTCTCTTTTCGAACCTGTAACAAGTCATACTTATGGAAATTATTAAGTCGCTACACGAAAGACAACATGAGGAAAGGAAATGTGGGGGAATCTGCGACAAGGAGGGATCGTCTGGTTCTTTAACGCATTTCGCCATCAGTTACTGATTTGGGAGCACTGAATGAGAAAACTAGCCGTTAGTTAGCATCTTAATTCTAACCTCTGACCAAAATCGTTCCTGTCTCCGAGTTTGTCTCCCCAAAGAATTTAACAAATTCAGATCCACCTTCTCGCTTCTCTTCTTAAACCCTTTCACACCTCCTCCCTTCTCTTTCAAGCCTCTCTTCTCTGCTCATATCTCTCTTCTCTAATCACATTTTTGCAACTCTTTTGCTAAATAAAAGGAGAAAGGAAAGAGCTTTCTCTCTCTTTCCAACCTCTCCACTCCTTGCTAATTAATCACCATCAATTTCGCAATAAACTCGTAAGCATGAACAAAAGCTCACGCTGTTTCTTTCTATTTCTCACATTTTTACTCCACTTGACCACTGCTTCTTCCCAAGCTTGGGATGGAGTTGTCATAACTCAAGCCGATTTTCAAGGCCTCCAAGCCTTCAAGCAGGGGTTAGTCGACCCGTTCAATTACCTTCAGAGCTGGAATGGCACCGGTCTTGATGCCTGCTCCGGCGCGTGGACCGGTATCAAGTGTGTACTTGGTAAGGTGATTGCGATTCAATTGCCTTGGAAGGGGCTAGGTGGCCACATTTCAGAGAAGGTCGGTCAATTAACTGCATTACGCAAGCTTAGTTTACATGATAATTTAATTGGTGGTCAAATTCCTCAGTCTATCGGTTTTTTGCGTGATTTGAGAGGTGCTTATTTGTTCAATAACCGATTTTCGGGCTCCATCCCGGCTTCTATTGGTAACTGTTTGTTGCTTCAAACCCTCGATTTAAGTAACAATTTGCTCACCGGTTCGATTCCAACCTCTTTTTCGAACAATACAAAGCTTTATAGGGTTAATCTTAGCTACAATAATCTTTCTGGTGAGGTCCCTGCTGGGTTAACAAGCCTTCCTTCCCTTACATATTTGTTTCTTAGTAATAACAACCTATCTGGTTCGATCCCTGATTCGTGGGGAGAGACAAACAAGTCGTACCAGCTGAACACTCTGTACTTGGATCATAATTCCCTTTCTGGTAGTATACCGGCATCCATTAGCAACCTACATTCACTTGAACAGTTGTCACTTAACAACAACCAACTAATTGGTACAATCCCTTCAGAAATTGGGAACCTTTCTAGGCTCCAGACCTTGGATCTTTCTAGAAACTTCATCAATGGTGATATACCAGAATCAATTGGAAATATCTCAAGCCTTTTCCAGCTTGATTTGTCAGGGAATAACTTAACTGGAGAGATCCCATTATCCATTGATAACTTAGCCAATCTCACCTCTTTCAATGTCTCTAACAACAACCTCTCAGGCCCTGTTTCTCCTCTCCTCTCAAGGAAGTTCAATTCCAGCTCTTTCGCTGGAAACCTTCAGCTGTGTGGTTATAGTGCCTCAGCCCCATGTCCATTATCCCCTTCTCCAAGTGCTATACCTTCTCCCTCAACACCTAGTCAGCCTGTAACTCGAAAACTAAACACCAAAGAGCTGATTCTAACCATTGTTGGCATTTCATTCCTGTTCTTGCTCCTCCTATTCTGTGCTCTCATCTCTTTCTTGTTCAGAAAGAGTGGTGATAAAAGCGGTACTGATTCAGTAAAGAAGGGTACCACAGCTGCTAAATCTTCCGGAAAAGGCGGTAAAGCCAGTTCTGCGACAGGAAGTGATGTTACATCAAGTGGCGACACCGGGGGTAAACTAGTACATTTTGACGGGCCATTAGCCTTTACAGCTGACGACTTGTTGTGCGCAACTGCTGAGATAATGGGTAAGAGCACTTATGGGACGGTCTACAAGGCAACTTTAGAGGATGGAAGTCAAGTTGCGGTAAAACGGTTGAGGGAGAAAATTGCAAAGAACCAAAAGGAGTTTGAGACAGAGGTGAATGCACTTGGTAAATTAAGGCATCCAAATTTACTTGCGCTTCGGGCCTATTACGTGGGGCCTAAAGGAGAGAAACTTCTTGTGTTTGATTATATGCCCAAGGGAAGCCTTGCCTCTTTCCTTCATGGTATGTGTTTTATCCTTCGATTTTGTTTTACTTAATATTGTTTACATCATTAATAAATATCTCTTTTAATATTTTCCAATCGATGATTGGTACTTGGTATAATTGGTTTTACATGTCATATAAAACGTTAGCAGTAACTTGTTGTGGTGATAAGTGCGGAGAATTAGAACCACCAATTATTCAGGAGTTAGTAGAGAGATTCAAAGCAATTTCCATGGTAAGTGTTTGACATAATGCTTAAACCACTCTACTGTATCTAATTGTGCTTCCCATTTTATTTCAGCCCGTGCCCCAGATACCCCAATCGATTGGCCAACAAGGATGAAGATAGCAATGTGTGTGTCCCGAGGTCTACTCCACCTCCACACTGAGGCGAGCATGGTGCATGGCAACTTGACAAGTGCCAACATTCTTCTAGATGACAAATCAAATGCCAAAGTCTCTGATTACGGTCTCTCCCGTCTCATGAGTGCCACTGCAAATACAAACATGATAGCCACTGCTGGCGCTTTGGGTTACCGTGCTCCTGAGCTTTCCAAACTAAAGAAAGCCAACCCCAAAACCGATGTGTATAGCCTTGGTGTGGTTATTCTTGAACTTTTGACTGGTAAATCTCCAAGTGACACGACCAATGGCCTGGATTTACCACAGTGGGTTGCGTCAGTTGTGGAAGAGGAGTGGACAAATGAGGTTTTTGATTTAGAGTTGATGAAAGACGCGGCAGCCGGGAGTACCACTGGGGACGAATTGGTTAACACATTGAAGCTTGCGTTGCACTGTGTCGACCCATCACCAGCTGCAAGGCCAGACATGCAGCAGATTCTTAAGCAATTGGAGGAAATCAAACCAGAGGTGGCAGAATCTGGTGAGGGCCCATCATCAGCTGGGGAAGCTGAGGCAGCCGGTGATGCTGGTGGCAGTGAGGGGAAAAGTGAGTGATAATTTTGGTAGTTCAGTGGTAATTTAGTAGTTTAACAGGTCTAGTTTTTTATGGTGCTTTTAAATTCTTTCATTTATAAATCTCTTTGCTTGGTTAGAAGTTATTAGGAGATTTTTAGATTATTATTGAGTTTGTACATAATGTGGTAGGGTCTTATGGATAGCTTTGCTATCTAGACATGATGTCTTTTTTTTTTTTCAGTCGCATGTGTAACTCTTTGTTATATCAAGGTGATCAATGAGATTCAAACTCAATAACTTTTTCCTTAAAACCCGGAGTTTAAACAATTCTTTTTGTTTAATATTTCTTCACTTAGTTTTTATTCAGTTAATTTCACATTATGTCATACGTCACTGGAAAAATCCCACTGAAGTGGCACTGTAAAATAATAAGGGTTTTACAGTAACTGTAACTTTAAATTATGCAAAAGTTAAAGTCTCCTTACATTTCTACGTTGGCATTGGGCCTAGCAAGGATGACTGGATGAAGTTGTGTTTTTTTTTTTCTTTTTCTTTTTTTTCGGTTCATGCCCCTAGGCCCAAGGATAAAGTTAGTTGAATGTAGAGAATTGCCTTTTAATAGAGAAATTCCAAAAAGATAAAAACAGAGAACTTCCAATGTATCAATTCTCCTCAATAGAACTTCCCTATAAGAGATAAATTACCAAATAGATAGATTGAGCTTTTAGCTAAACTGTGCAATTAGCCTTAATTAAGTCTGAGTTAACGACGGTTCAATTTCAGAAAAGATTGGGATTTGTCGGCCGGTCATGTCAATACTCTAAAAAATATGAAATACGATATTTTCATGGGCTCCGTTTGGATGTGTAGAGAATAAGGTAGGAAGAAGGAAGAAGGGAAAAAATTTATTGGGAAGGGGTAAATTTATTGGGAAGTGTGTAACTTTTGTGAAGAGTTTGCATGGTTAGAAATAAATTTATTGGTAAAAAGTGGTTATTCCTTATTCCTTATTCCGGGAAGAAGTCAACCAAACGGAGCCATGATAATTAGTAATGTAGCCAGAAATGAACCAATTCAATTCAAATCCTCAACTTGCAAGACGATTGTTATTCAAGAATGACTACTTCTGCATGTCACGTTGCTAATCGGTAATCATAATTCATAAGCATGATAATAGCGGGTGCACCAAATGGTAAGCTTGACCTTCTCAAAAATATAAGACCCATGATAAGAAATTATAACCTAATCTTCCAAACCACCTCAACCGAACCTATTTTACCTATAAATAATATTTATACACCATCTTAGCTCAAACATTTGCTAATTCATTTTGCATAACTACAAAGAGGTCCATGCAACTGAAACTGTCATGTTCAGCTCATTCTTGTCAAATCTGCTCCTATTATTGCTTGCCGTTGTTTATGCAAACGCAGAGATACAGTATCATGACTTCATAGTGAGTACTATTTTTCCCAATATTTCAATCACATAGTACTTCTTTTTAAAATTTTATGAACTTATTTTCATTGGTTTATAGGTTAAGGAAACACCAGTGAAGAGGCTGTGCAAGAGACATAGGATAATTACAGTGAATGATCAATACCCAGGACCCACTCTGACAGTAACGGATGGGGACACATTGGTAATTAAAGTGACCAACTTGGCGAGATATAACATTACTCTTCACTGGTATTCTACTATTCTTCTCCCTCTTGCGTTAATTTTTTTCATGTGATAATTAAGGCATTGATTATACAAAGGACAAAATTGCTTCAAATATTTGCAAGTCAACAGTCAACTATATATACCAGTGAGTTTTAATGATGCAAATCGTTTAGGTTATACTTTTTAATACCAAATTTGATTTAAGTAAGCATGTGTTTGGTTTCATTTATGAAAGTTAACAAGAAACGAACTTTTAAAAGAGAGAATTAAACAAAAATATTTATTGTATGTCACTTTTACAATAAGGAGAGTTGGGGTTGACATCTCACCAGAGTCATTCCCATCATCTTCATATTTAGTGACTTGCAAAATATATTGAAGAAAATTTCAACACTGAAATGGTTCTTTAAATTGATTTTAATTTGATTAGGCATGGGATCCGACAGCTGAGAACTGCCTGGGCAGATGGGCCAGACTACATAACACAATGTCCCATTGTACCAGGAGCTACCTATGTGTATCAGTTTACAATAATAGATCAAGAAGGTACGCTGTGGTGGCATGCACATGCCTCATGGCTTCGAGCTACCGTGCATGGCGCATTGATCATCTACCCAAAGTTGGGGAAATCATACCCGTTCGATAAGCCACAAAGAGAATATCCTATTATACTTGGTAATCAAGCCTCTTACAGACTTTGTTTTCTTCTTTTCTTACCTAAATTCAAATATTTTATCGCAATTTGACAAGCTATTAGAAAAATATCTGTGCTAGTGCTAAACCAGCAGAATTGACTCTTCTGTTTTGTCTAAACCTTAATGTTTCTTTTGTAACATTTTGGAGTATGCTTTATCTGGTCAGAAGAGGAACAATGATCAGTAGGTGGGAAACTAGTAGTTTTTGAAACGAAAATAAGGTGGTTAAGAAAATTACGTATTTCTTCTTTCTACTACTTGTTTGTTATGCACTTATGCCTGGAAAGTAGATTTTGACAGTCCATGGGCCTTACCATGAAATGAAAAAGGAAAAGTATTGTAGACATTGCACTCATACCAACCTTCCAAAATAATTATATTGGTCACAAAGTCGTAACTACATTTCTGTTTCTGGTAGCATACTGATGCAAACGCACTGAACTTTTTTTTTTTTGTTATAACTTTCCTTTGCCCCAACCAAAAAGGCTTGCTTCATTTTCAAGTTTCTTGTTATAGAACCTAATAATTTACTTGGAGATTGCCATAGTTGGGACATTAAAAAGTTATCAAAAAATAATCAAGTATAATAAAATTAGTTATGACTATGGTCCGGTCAAACCCACTAAACCATTATGGTAAATTGAAAATCTGTCTTATCAGATGCAAAATTGATTTTGATCAGATGGGATCGGCTCAAGCTTTGCATATTATATCAAATTATGGATGTAAAATTGTAGGAAACATGGAATAGATAAACCATAGTTTTAAAGTAGCATATAATCATTTTAAAAGATTTCATGTGTAACCCCAATTCCAAATCAAATTGAATAAGTGAGGTAAACTTATGAATTGCAATGGTTGCTGGGAGCAGGTGAATGGTGGAACCGAGATCCAAATGAGGTGCTAAGACAAGCAACCATCACCGGAGCAGCTCCAAATGTATCTGATGCTTTTACTATCAATGGCCGCCCCGGCGACCTCTACTCATGCTCCAACCAAGGTACGCTATCTTAAATTGCCAAATATGTGTACATGATTTTTTTTTGGGTCAATTTGTATGGTTCCATACTAGCCTGTTCTCACACACAGACCCACCACCAACATACACACGAAAACATACTGATCAGTACTTGTGGTTTAATTTAACCTTTTCATTAGGTACATCACTATTTCCTGTGGTATCGGGTGAGACCATATTATTCCGTTTTATCAGTGCGTCCATGAACACTGAGCTTTTTGTCTCCATTGCTGGCCACCTCATGACCGTTGTGGCAGCCGACTCTGCCTACACAAAACCCTTCACTACTACTGTCATGATGCTGGGACCTGGCCAGACCACTGATGTCTTGGTCACAGCAGACCAACCGGAAGGCCGCTACTACATTGCTGCACGAGCATATGCTAGCGCACAGGGTGTCCCGTTTGACAACACCACAGTTACCGCTATTTTAGAGTACAAGTTTTCTGGTTGCACAGCAGTTCACGGGGCACAAACCATGCCAATTCCTCTTGTACCACTTCTACCGGCTTATAATGATACTGCCACGGCAACTGCTTTTTCAACCTCTTTACGTAGCCCAGAGCCAGTTAACGTCCCTGATCCAGTGAATGCATCTTTGTTCTTTACAGTTGGATTGGGCCTGTTCAACTGTCCACTTGGTATGACATGTGGTGGACCCAATGGGACCCGGTTTGGTGCTAGCATCAACAATGTTTCTTTTGTCCTGCCAAGTACTATTTCCCTGCTACAGGCATATTATTTCGACGTACCTGGGATATATACTGAGGATTTTCCACCGGAGCCACCTATCATATTTGACTTTACTGGGAATAACATTAGCCAGTCACTTCAACAACCCGTGCAGGGGACAAGGGTGTACCGGCTGAAATATGGCTCGGTAGTGCAGATAGTTCTTCAAGGCACAAATATTGTTGGAGGTGAAGAACACCCGATGCATGTACATGGGTACCAGTTTTATGTTCTCGCAACCGGGTTTGGGAATTTTAACCCAGATGTGGATACAGAGAAATTCAACATGGTCGACCCGCCAGAGAGGAACACTATTGGTGTTCCCGTCAATGGGTGGGCAGTGATACGGTTTCTGGCCGACAACCCGGGAGTGTGGCTTGTGCATTGTCACATCGACGCGCATCTGACGTGGGGCCTTGCAATGGCATTTATTGTGGAGAATGGAGAAGGGGAGGATGAGAAATTGTTGCCTCCTCCATTTGACCTGCCTGTTTGCTAAGATGTTAGATCCTTTTTACAATTTATATTTTTTAATGAACTTTATAGTCCTGGATTAATGCATATATGATAGAGCACGTTTGTCAATTTAGATGAGTGTCGTTTGTATGCTCAACACTCAAAACTACAAAATATAATGCAATTGTAGTAGTATAGATGAAAAGGAATTTTTGAGTATTACAGAAAATTTATTTCATTAGCACTCCATCTGTATCCATTCTATGGGTGCGTTTGGATAGGTGTGGGAAGAAGGGAAGAAGTAGAAAGAAGTATTGGGAAGTGTGTAACTTTGTGAAGAGTTTGGATTGTTTATAATTTTTTTCCTTCTTCTTCCTTCTTCTTCTTCTTTCTTCCAACGATCCAAACGCACCCTATGAGAAGAAATATTCACATTAGTAAAGCCCAAGGAACAAAATGAAAATAAATAAAATTAATGGTTGAAAAAAAAACAATAAAAATAAGTAGCCTTAATATTTTTCGGGTTTCAGTTCGTTCTCTATGAATTGGGCATGTATTATTATGTTATGCCATTTGACATGGATTTTAGTTTTGGGCTGATAAAGCCCATAATGTACTTACCTATCTAGTGGGCATATCAGCTGTTTATCTGATAGCTAGGCTTATGTCGTTTGGGCTTAATATCTGTTTTTTTTTCTTTAATTTTTTTCAAACAATGTTGAAGTTAAAAACTTTCGATTTTAAATATCCATAAAGAATTTACCACAAATATTTTAAACCCATGACTTTCGAAGGTATCCACAAATTTATGAAAATTAAAAAGCATTGTACAGAAATTTATTTCATTTAAAATGCTTTTATCCTCTCTCTGTTTGTGCACACATAGACAAATTAATTTAGGTCCATTATTTCTCCACTCGGTACGTACTTCAGATTGTTTCTTTCACATAGAATTATTGCTCCTTATTCATTGTATATTTTCAAATTGTTCCCTCCGACACGGCTATATTTGTTGTTCAAATATTAAATAACCAGTCCAAACTAGTAATTTATCAATATTAAAACTCCATCCAAACTTTTATATATATATATATTATTTATTATTTAAAGTATTTTTTTATTCGAGAGAAAAAAAAAAAGATAAAACCCAAAGTTTTAAGGGAAAATTTTGCACGTACCCCTCAAAACTGAGGAAATGCAGGAATTGCCCTCCGAAAATTCAAACTCTTGATTTTGCCCTCTGAAAATTGAACCGCCTCCTCTATTTACCCTTCTGACATATTTTATGTCATAAAATATTGCTAAATTAAAAGAAAATAAAAATATGACTATTTTACCCCTGTTCGAATTCAGCTGATTCGATCAGACTAAACCCAAATCGAATCAAAATCGAACCCAAATACATGACTATTTCTCTCTCGTCTCTCTCTCGCACAAACCAGAACCTCTTTCTTCTTTCTCCCTTCCTCTCGATGAAAAACCTTGAATCGACACTGAATCTCCTCTCTTCTCGATGAAAAAGCCTGAATCGACGAGTTCTCTCCTCTCCTATTCAAACCATGAAACCCTAATTTTTCTCTGATTTTCCTAAATCACGCAGAAACCAAGAGAACACACAAACCTCCGTCGCCTTTCTCTCCTCTCGTCGCGAAACTTTTCTCTCGCACGAATCGCCGCTATTCCCTCACATGGAATCCGTCTCCCTCGCACGAACCAGGTATTTTTTTCATTTCACCGCATTTCTTTTGTTAGAGGGGGGTTAGAGGGGGTCAGAGGCAGGTTCAACTAGAGCATGATGGAACGGAAATTGGAGTGGTTGCTTGGAGTTGTTTTCCTGCCTTTTTGTTAACTTTGTATTTTCTGCAATTGATTGTATTTTGGATTTTGGATTTAATCAAAGTTAGATAGAAGAGAATGGTTGATTGAGATTAGTTTTGTTGGAGGTCCCGATTTGTAGAAGGTAGATATCAGTACCAGTTAGTACAAAAGTCTTCTCTGGAGTTGTAGTTAATTCACAAAAGCCTTCCTGTTGCTGTTAGTTTCTTATCTGTTCTACCATATTAATCCATGTGTGTAATGTAAAATTTGATGTATTAATCCATTTTTCTTTTTTTTTGGCAGAAAGAGAATGGCTGTTAGAAAACGTGTTGTTCAGAGGAGCAATGCTGTTTAGCAAGCTATAAATTGTTTAGATGCTATTTTGATGATGTTGTTGTTGACAGATTGACAGTTAGAGAAGCAATGTTGTTAGATTGACAGTTAGATTAGTGCTATTTTGTTGTTGACAGTTTGATGATGTTATCTTTGGTTGTACCAGTGTTAATGCATTTACAGTTGCTACTTTGTTATATGCTAAACAATATTTATCTTTAGCATTTATATGCTAAACAACATTTATCTGTACCAGTGTTAATGAATTTAAATCTTTGGCTAAGCCTGTGTTAATGCATTTATCTTGTAAATTCTTTGTTATATGCTACTTTGTTATATGCTACTTTTTTTTTTTTTACAATTGCTTCCTGTATTAGCAATAGCAGTGCATAGGCATATGACAGACCAAGAACCACCATTTTAGTTTTAGTTTTATTGGTAGTATAGTGGAGCATGTCAGTCTGTTTAGGAGTAATATTATTTAAAGCAATTGTGATTAATTCATGAGCTGGCGTACTGATCTTATGCTAATAGAAACAACGTCCATTGTCCCAAAATGGTAATAGCTATCTCCACAAATATATGATATCTAATTTTTAAAGCAATTGTGCTAATAGAAGTATAGAACAATTGTGTTAATAGAACAACGTCCATCATGCTTTCCAATTTCCAATTTGAACTGATCTAGATCTAAGTACTAAACCACTTGTCATAACATCAACGTCCATTGTCCCAAAATGGTAACAGATACAGTCACAGTAAGCAAATTTAACAACAATTAGCAATTGCAGTGCATAGGATTTATTTGCACTTTAAGAAAGATTGAATACATTTACAAAGATTAAAGATTAACATTAAATACATTAAGCAAGCAAGCAATTAACAGTGAGCACGATTTCACCTCTAAATTCTTACACTACAATAGCAAGCAAAACTAAATTAACAGTGAATACAATTACAAAATAATTCAATTGGGATTCATACATCCATACATCCATCCAAACACCACTAAATTCTTACAACTACAATTATTAAAAGAACAATAATCATAGTAATAGTGATGGTATTATGCAGTTTAATCTTGTCCCAAGGATGCAACAAGTGCTTTAATTTGCCGCTCATTATCTTCACATTTCTTCTTGAACTCATCAATTAGATTGTCCAATTTAGCTTCCAGTCTACTATCTAGCTCAGGGTTGATGGAAGGAATAACACGATTTTTTTTAGATAACACAAGTTCTCATTTTCCCACTTCCAAAATGTGCACTGAGTCATCTTTTAGAAAGAAATATTTAGTTAGTTAACTAACTAATATATATATCAGACTACATAATCAATTGTAAGAACTAGAATTGGCTAGTAGCATTACCACTACTGGTTTCAGGTACAAATATCATGCTGAAACCACCTTTTCAAATGGGATACCATAGGGACTGTCTTTTTGTAAAATTTCAAAAACAGTTGATATACATGGTTGTTGGTATTTAAAGATGTACTTGGTTTCAGAAACAGTTGATATACATGGTTGCTGGTATTCAATCAAGAAATAAACAAAACCTCGAAAAAAACCCCAATTCTGGTTCATCGACCTGAATTGTACTTATTTTGATCAAATTAACACATTTAGAAAATGAGAAAGAGAATAACAAAAATATGTACCTTGTTTACACATTTGTAGAACAATCTCTCGGGATTGTCTTTTGTTCTACTCTCAAACTGCTTAACAGTGAGACCACAATACAGGCATGACACGAGAGGCAGATCTTCCTTTAGACTTCGCTGGGGAGCTACGCTCGATGACACTGAGTGCGAGAGGGATTCCGATTTGCTTGAACGATGCATTGCAAAGAGAGGCAAGGCTACAGAAGCTTTCTAGGGTTTACTCGCTAGGAAAGACGGACGAAGAGAGAAAGAGAGGAATTTCTTCTGGTTTGAACGAGTGGAGAGGATAATTTAGAGGAGAAGTTAGGGTTATACTGGTTTCAACGAGTGGAGAGGAGAGGAGATTGCGTTCTCCTACTTTGATCGACAAGAGAGAGGAGGAGGAGGAGGAGAAAGGGGTTTTTGGTCGAATGGGTTAGTCTGATCGAATGGGTTGGTCTGGATCAAATGGATCGAATCAGCTAAATTCGAACAGGGGCAAAATAGTCATGTTTTTATTTTCTTTTAATTTAGCAATATTTTATGACATAAAATAGGTCATAAGGGTAAATAGAGGAGGCGGTCCAATTTTCGGGGGGCAAAATCAAGAGTTTGAATTTTCGGGGGACAATTCCTGCATTTCCTCAGTTTCGAGGGGTACGTGCAAAATTTTCCCAAGTTTTAAACGTGCATATAGACCCGATAGAGTCCACCCGATCCAGCAATCGCCAACCTAACCCGACACACTCCCTGCACATGGCAAGTCGCAGCGCACGTGCTAACATTGGATTGAATGAAACAACGAAGCTTCCTAGCAGAAGCCCTGTGGCAAGCCTTCGGATTTTCTGTGGTGTAAAATAAACGC
Organism: Rhynchospora pubera; assembly: GCA_028095005.1. NCBI lineage: Eukaryota > Viridiplantae > Streptophyta > Magnoliopsida > Poales > Cyperaceae > Rhynchospora > Rhynchospora pubera. Next base: position 147,782,452 of record CM051462.1, on the reverse strand, counting down.
CACAAGTGTTGCATCACTGAATAGTAGGTCCTTAACCCTCTACACTTTGTCGTTGTGAGTTGACCAAACAAGAGTGTGTGGCAATAGTGAACCCCTTGTGTGTGCGTGTGAATCGAATATGAAGTTGGGGGCCGTCAAAATCAAAATAGATTTTTTTGAACTCAAGTTTCCATGTTTGATTCGTCGGATTGCACTGTTTTCTAGCACGCAATCCAAACGGGTCACACGAGGGCCTTTGATTTACGAGCCACAATCGTGTACAGTTTCAATCTGACACTCGCAAGAGAATTTCGGAAGCTGCTCCCTTTTTTTACTGAATTTTGAATTTTCCAAATAATTTCTTATTTTCTCTCTAAAAAAATTATAACTTGCATGGAAGTTTTGAAATCATAATCTAAAGTTGAGAAGAGTTTCATGTATATCCTTCTATAATTACAGAATTATAAGTTTTCGAGAACCAGCTCTAGTCTAGTGGTAAAAAGCAACACATTTTTATTTAAGATCACAAGTTCGAAATTTGACTAGAGGTCATTGGTGACATTTAACTTTGAAATAAATTAGAGAGATTGATAGTCATCTTATCTTAAAATGAAAAAAAAAAAGAATGGTAAGTTTTCTTTCGAAAATAAAAATTTTATGTTTATTTTTTTTCATAACATCAAAATCATTTATTTAGTATTCTAGAACTTTAAAATTACATATATTTCATAAAGTATCGTAGTTATCCTCCAAATGCAAAAATCTAAAAAGAAATTAAAATAATAACCACTCCATATCCATAATTATCATTTTACCTCATTTGAAATTTTAGGTGTCTGGCTCATTCTAAACTCGTCCATTAAGAGATGATGAGTCATGTATCTCAACAAGCGTATTGATTTTAGCTTAAAATTTAAATATGATATATTAATTCTTATCATTGATAAGGTGACACATGACACATATCTATTGAATAGCAAACCAAGTGAGCTTGTCAATGAAGCAAACACTTCAACGTTGTCAAAGAAAAAATTTGCTTAGGCATTAAAAATATATACATAAATGCAAGTCTTGATTAATGATTGGCTATAACAAAGCGATATCGCCGTTACTGTAATCAACCTAAACTTAATTTAAGATTTTAAGTACTACTTCCGCTGATCATATTTACATAAATCTCTCTCGCCATTGGCCTTTTTATTTAAGCATGTAATCTTCCTCAACTGCTTTTATGTCTCACTCTACGAGATCCATAGACTTTTCATTGTTTATGTGGACAGCTGTTAAGCATTTTGTTAATTAAAAAGTTAATTGCACACCAAAGTTAACTATTGTTATGTTAATAGTGCTAATTAACACTAATTAATTCTTACGAGAGACCAAACCATCCTTACATAAGGGGACCGGTTAAAGGAAATGTGAAATTGTGTCCCCTCTTGTAAGCCGTTAAATTGCGATCTGACGACTAACAATGATTTAATAGTCCCTGCAGGAATTCCTGTTGTATATTTTGTTGGCATGTATAAACAGTGGGACCTTATGCTGCCACTATTTTAACCCAAGATAAACTATCCTTAATAGCATTATAATGTAGTGAGATTAAACTAACTGGGGATTATTCCAAGTTTTTTTTTTTTTTTTTTTGGTAATGGCCCATAGGCAATATCAATAATTAGAGTAAACATCCACGGTACAGCAAAAGGACAGAAAAAGAAAAATACCAGTAGCAAACCTAAGTCTCTACGTTACCAGAGACGACAAACTAAAAGCCTGATCCACAAATAAAAACTAAAACAACTTAAAAGCTAAAAAGGGAAATAACGCTACCTAAGTAGCAAACTACAGAAAAATTACAAGGAGTGAAATAGAGGAAACGTGAACCCTTTTGTAGTAAAACCCTTCAACCTTGCTAAATTAGCCAAACCATGTTTGATGGGCAGTAATTCTCTGGAAACATCAACACAATTGAAACCATCATTGCCCTTCCAATTAGAGATCAGTTGAACAATTTCAACATAAATTCTCCAATCGATTGAGTCAGGAGACAGAGAACCATTCAACAGCCTAGTTAAGACCTGTGAGTCTGTGTAGAAGGTAACATCAGACCATCCCTCCATTTTTACACCTTGCATAGCAGCATTTATAGCCAGTGCCTCTGCATGGAGTGGAGAAATAGCACTCCCAGTTATCATCTCATACGACACAAGCCTTCCATCCTCATACATCATGTAAGCCCACCCCGCCAAATTCCCTTCCTTAAAAGAGCCATCCATCGTGCAGATCCTTCCATGAATCTGAATTTCCTCCACAGTGACTTGTACAGCACCATGCTTGACCTGTGAAACCATACCAGCAACCCTTGCCAACCTATCGTATGAGGTGGCCATCCCCAAAGTCTGTGTGATGTCAATCTTGGCACCCTCATATACCTGTTTGCAACGAGCCTTCCACAGGGACCAGATCAAATTCGCAAACATAGCAAATCTATGTTCCCCCAATTGCTGCAAGAGAAATTGCAGCGTGGGAGTTACCTGATTTGGGAGTGCATCAGTTCTGATCGCCAATTGGGAGGAGAACCAATATTTTCTTGTCACTTCACACTTGAAAAGTACATGCATCATATCATCCTCCTCCAGGCCACAGACTTCACAAGGTGGGGGCACTGTGTGCAATCTCCTAGCAATAACAGCTTTGAGAGGCACTGAATCATGAAGCAACTTCCACAAGAAAATTCTTGTTCTGGGTAGCATACCTGGTGCACGCCAGACTGCCTTCCATATGTCATTCATCCCAGGTGGCAGTGTGGAGAGAGGTTGCAACAACTTACAAGCTTCCTTAAAAGAGAATTTACCAGAGGTAGAGGATTTGAGCACCAGCCTATCATTCATTGAGGATCTCAGTGGTGGGGTTGGAAAAGAGCAAGCAATGAAAAGTGCTCTATGGAAGTCAAGGGTCTGTATCAATAAAGTCGTGTTCCAACCCCCCGAGTGCACATCTACCAAATCTGAAATTGTTAGATTCAAATCTCGTACACCATTATGCAGAAATAACAACCAAAGGTCATGCCATGGTTCTCCAATGACCTTACAGGTTTGACCATCACCCAATAACCATCTGACATGTGGTTTTAACACCTCTCTGGCCTGCAACAGAGATTGCCAGAGCTTTGTACATCTGACCGGTATAGAAGCTAACCAAACAACAGACCTAGATAGGTATTTGGCCTTGAGCACTTTAACCCATAAGGAATTTTCACACTCTTTTGACACAAGCCTCCATAACATCTTTACCGCCATAGCTTTGTTTAGCATTGTAACATCTCTCAGCCCTAACCCTCCTGCAAATTTAGGAACAGTTATCTTCTCCCACGAGACCAGCCTCATTTTATTCTTATCCCCCGAGTTCCAGAAGAAAGCTCTGATTTTCAAATTAATTCTCTGCAGAACCGATTCAGGGATCGGACCAGCCCCCATTGAGTAGAGAACCATTGGCTCAACCACTGATTTTACTAAAACGACCTTAGCAGCAGGTGAGAGTAGCTTTGCCTTCCAATTGTGTAGCTTTGCAACCACTTTATCTATCAAATAATCATAATGTTGCCTCCTTGTTGCCATTATAGGAACCCCTAGGTACATATGATCTTTCTCCCCTACAGCCGCTTGAAAAGCTGCCATGCAGAACCTTCTTGCATCCGCAGATGTTCTCTTAGAGAACCAGATTCTAGATTTATCAATTCCAATTGTCTGACCTGACATGGCACAGAACTCATCAATAGTATTTTTGATTTGTTGCACTTCTTGATCTTCAGCCTGCCCACACACCAAGAGATCATCAGCATATAAAACGCTTGTTATGACAGGTGCATTTCTGGCAATGGAAAGTCCCTGTATCATACCCAAGGCAACCTTGTAGTCCAACATTCTGCTTAGCACATCCGTACACAAAATGAATAGATAAGGGGAAAGTGCACAACCCTGCCTCAGGCCCCGTGTAGGTGTAATGAACCCGTCCGCTGATCCATTTATCAGAATTGCAAAACTTGCAGAAGAAATGCAAGCTCTAATCCATGATACAAAGATTGGGGGAAATCCATAAAGCTGTAGTACCCTCACAACAAAGTGCCATTCCATCCGATCAAAGACCTTTGAGAGGTCACATTTGAAACAGAAAGACTGCTTCATGAAAGCAGTGGTTGAGAAGGTATGCATTATCTCTCTTAAAAGTAGGATATTGTCTGATATTATCCGGCCCGGTACAAAAGTACACTGGTTTGTAGTTACCAGTTTTGGCATGAGCGGCTTCATCCTTGAGGATAGAATCTTGGAGATGACTTTATAAACCAGATTACAAACCGAGATGGGTCTATAGTCAGAGACCTGCTTTGCATCATCTTTTTTAGGTACAAGCACAATATTAGCTCTAGCTAATTTAGGATCCAAAAGGCCAATCGCAAAGAAATTTTTCACCGTGTGCAAAAAATAAGGTTTGAACAGCGGGTAATATGTTTTTCATGGGCCACTGCTTTTGTTGTGTGCGGGTAGGGTTTTCCCACAGGATATTTTTTTTGTTAAATTTCAATTTAATATGAAAAACCTTTGAAGTGCAGTCACATCTAGCATAAGAAGTAAAACAAATAACTCTTTGATGCTATGAATAAATAGGTCAGATCACGTAAGAGACTAATACGTGGCTGTAATATGCTTTAATTAAGGTTTCCTAATTAATTGGAAATGCAATTCACATCCAATTACAGAATTTAAAGACCAGTCCAATCAAAAGTTTATTTGGATCCGGTATTCCAGTTATATACTCGATGAAAATTGATGCAAGTAAATATTTGTCCTTAATCTACATATTAATTTAGGGACTTCTTTCTATCATTCAAGTTCCGAGAGATGTTATTTTCATTGAGTCCTTTATTTTGTAGTAAATGAAAAATTCTTGAAAGTATTTTTTGATGTTTGATGTGTTAGAATGTAATATGGTTGGAAAGGAAAATATATATGGTTGAAAGAACCAAATTTATATATTTTTTATTTTATTTTTTGAAACAGAAGTATTTTCTGCTAATGGAATTACAGCTCTGATTGTTAATGCAAAGGACAAGGCATTTTTAATCAATTTATGGTAAATGAAATTACAGCTCTGATTTTTAATGCAAAGTGGAAGGCTTTTCAAATTTTGTTGTACTGTACATACAGTTTATAACAGGAATTGCACTATTTCCTTTCCATTAACAATCAGAGCTGTAATTTCCTTTGCATTAACAATCAATTAAAACTGTGGTAAATGAAATTACAGCTCTGATTGTTAATGCAAAGGACAAGGCACTTTTAATCACTTTATGGCACAATTTACAATTTTACATTCAAAATCAACAAAATTTAAAAGTGCTGGAAGTGTATGTACAACTCCAGTTATAAATTGATAACTATTGGATTTGTATAGAACATGTACTTGAGTAATACAAATTTAAATGCATATTTATTGGACTATATATAACAGCATCAACATTTTATAAATATAAAATAAATTTTCAAATAACTAATACAACTGACTTACATAGTTACGGGATAATAGATAATGTGTATAAAATATGAACATATTTCAAAAAACATGGGAAACTGAAAATTTTCATCTAATTAATTGAACACCATGCTTGAAATAAACAAAATTATAGAATATATTAGGTTTTCTTCTTTCGATTCAGATTTTTTTAAGTATAAATTAAATTAAATATAGACTTTGTGAAAATAAATATAAAATAATTTATAAATGAACACTTTCAAATAATTACAGATCCGCACTTGATTAGCATTATCCATGTAAGCATTTTATTAGCACTTTTTTGTAGTATGAATTTATTCCATTTACAAATATGATCTTATGTGAATATCAAAAAAAAAAAAAATCTGATCTTATGTCTTCTTTCAACACTTAAATAATAGAAATATTGCATAATTAACAATAAGAAGGAATATAATCTACAGAGAGAGGACTTGAGTTTATCAAATTAAAGTTATTCAACAAAAGAAAATTGTTTTTTTCTTTAGATACCTTTATATGTTAAACTGTTTAAGGTCCTGATCGGAACTATGAGATGAGCTAGGAAGGAAAAGAAAAGAAGAATTCTCATCAAATTTTTTAGTTTTAGATGAGAATTCACAGGGTCAAAATTTCCTCGTCAATTTTCGTCGAAAGAGAATTCATCTGCCTCTTTTGTTGGTTCCGATCAGCGGATTTGAAAAAAAGTGAATTCCATTTTCATTTCTCGCGTTAAATTTACGGTTCCGATTAGATCCTAAGTATGACGCATTGTCATCTGAATTCACTTGTAGAACGAATGATATACGAGAATTTCTAAAACAACATAAGATGTGAGAAATGCTAGTGTCCTATATATAGAACAAATGGATCCGTCCAATACGATCGTTTTCACGTTTCCAAATTTCAAATGACCCATCCGAACCGTTCAATATATTCTCAATATTGAAAACTTACAAGAAACCAATTTGTACATTTTTTAAAAATTTTTTACTATTTTTTTTTGTATTTTTTTAAATTCATGATATAAACATCATGGATCATCCAATAACAACGATTTTCTAAAATACCAAAAAATAGTAAAAATTTTTTAAAAAATGTAAAATTGGTTTCTTATAAGTTTTCAATATGGAGAACATATTAAACGGTTCGGATCAGTTATTTAAAATTAAAAAACGTGAAAACGATCGTAATGAACGGAGCTCATCCGTCCTATATATTGGACACCAGCATTTCTCCACAAGATGTTTCAAACTTGATTTCAAAAGCAATTTTTGGCAATATGCAATAATGTATCGGGCGTCAAATTGTTTGATGCGTTATAGTAAGTTAAATCTTATTCATACGTCAAAATAATTAAAGAAGAAGGCAGTCCTAATTTTTCTAAAATAAACATTCTACTTTGAAATATCGACTGTGCGTTATTCCAAATGCCCCTTCTAAGACGCATATTTACAAATACCAAGTAGCCAATTGATTGGATGGTGTAAAGCTCAAGCAAATCATTGTAATATAACTTTGATTATAGCTTAATTATTTAATAGGGAACCGAGCTTATGTTGCCTACCTTTTAATTTAGGATTATAATACTATCAATGGAAGTAACACCTCGCTAATTATACATTTCTACGGCTAGCAACATGCATTTTTTTTTAAATCTATACCACTACTTTACAACATAAATAGAAAAATGACAAAAGCAACATTGCCACTTAAACGACCACCTTTTGTATATAAACTGCGCCTTGAGCTAAATGAAACTAAACTCTGAGACATTCAAAGAGACAAAACACAGAGGCCACAAATGGGCAACACGCTTAGGTGCTGCCTTGCATGTCTGCTTCCATGCGGCGCCTTCGACTTGATTCGAATTGTACACCTGAATGGGCAGATCGACGAGTACAGCAATTCGATCACAGTTCGTGAAATCTTGGCTGCTAATCCAAACCATTTATTATCTCGGCCATGCTCGCAAGGTAGCACCCACCGGATCCTGATAGTCTCTGCAGAATCAGAACTCAAGCGAGGGCAAATATATTTTCTGATCCCTGCTTCAACAGTGCCAGAGAAGAAAGGAAAGAAGCATAAGAAAAAAAGCCTCTCAAGCTGCGGCTCAGTTGCGAATAATAAGGTGTCAAATGGTGACAATTACTTAGCTGAGATTTTTCGAGAGAGTAAGCGGACCCACCACCACCGCAGAAGGAGCGTCAGAGGTGCAGTCTGGCGGCCAAATCTTGAGAGCATACCAGAGGAAAGTTGAGATAGTGTTACTCCTTTTTCCTTTATTTATTTCCTTTTTTTCTTTTTTGTACATTTTTAGAAAGTATATTTTTGGGACTCAATGCAGGAAATGAACCTGCCCAAATTGAGGGTACCCAAAGTTTTTGTTGATGGAATTCACCTCCTATCAACCTTAGGCTGTTCTACAACTTGATGATAAATGGTGATTTAGTACGTATAGCAAATACTAACGCTTATCATATTAATACAAATCAAATTTTCAAGGATATATCATAGTTGAATGATGTTTTTAATGCAACAGTGAGTCGGTGATTGCAATACTTTCAGTCTTAGAGTCATAGGTGACAAAAATTACAATAACATATTCAAAATACTTTACAAAAAAATTGTTACGAGTTAGTTTCAAAATGCGTGCGCATTGAGATATGCGATTGTAGAATTTTTGTATGATACTTAGCATGGGGAACGGAGATGAATAGGCTCGAGGAGCAGGAAAGAAGAGGAAGGTATATAAAAAACTTAATACCGTCTGTAATGATATGGATTAGGTACTTCAACCAATGCAAATTTGTTTTTTGAAGCTATAGAAAGTAGAGTTTCTTCTTGTCTTATTTTGATGCAGTCAAAGTTCTATTTGGACCTTATTTACTCAAGCAACTAGTTTTCTAATATCTTTGATTAAATTGACTATTTTATTGGATATGAGCATGGAGTTAGAAGTGCGATAATAATTTATATAACTAAAATGATGAATACGACGTTCATGTTCGATCAAAAGCTGAAACAAACTGATTTCGTACATACTGCCAACTTTGTGCTGATTACATCTGAACTTAAATCGAAGTTTGTAGTTGTCATATTATTTTTACATTTTCAAAACTAGATAATCCTATCTCTAAATTAATTGACCTTTAGCAATCTTTGAAATTTTGAAAAAAAAAACTACCTTTTATTTCAATAATTAGCATTTTGGTAAAAGAGAACTATAAAGCTCAGGTAAAGTTTGTTATAAATTTTTGTCCAAAAAAAAAAACGTTTGTTATAAATTAATATTTATGGAAGCACAAAAGCATAGATATAATACAAAAAAAAAGTTGTAAGTGTACAAAGGTTAAAGAATGATGGAATTGACGCCGATACCAACAAATTTCTTTTTCTCCATCAAGAGAAACACAATCTTAAAATAAATAAATATTAGTTGATTTCTCCTTGTAATTACAGATGGTAATGCTTTACAAGTGTTGCAACTGCGCTGACGGAGGTGGATTAAACAACCTTTGCAAAAATTTAAGTTCAGATTCGTACTAAACGCAAATAATGATTTGGAATCCCTAGCTAGGATGGATAAAAATTTGAGTAGATTCTCCGCAGAAACCCATGACTTTTTTCTAATAAATATACAATTTTATATTTTTTTTAGTTTATCATAGTTTAACTCATCTTTTTATCCTTTTTTTCAAGAAAAGGTAAAATAAAAAGTAGTCCCTAATTTTCCTTGGATTGAAAACACATACATGATTGAAGGAAAGATTTAAAATTTTAGAAGTTGGAATCTTCTTGATTTAATAGATTCAAGCAAAAGAAAGGAAACAACAATCAAGGAAAGGAATAGTAAAGCAGTTGACAATGCATCAGAATAATGAGCCCAAGCAAAGGAATGCTTGAACAACAAGTGATAAAAGTGCTTTTAAAATTTGCAATCATTTACGCCAAACAGCAATCATTTCCTTCAAATTAAATTTTCTGAAAGAAATTAGTTTCATATTACAAGCTAGATGACATAAAGAAAGGTAGGGAAAAAAAATTTAAAACCAACTCAAAGAATATCATAAATTCTAAATAGTTTGTTTAAAGAAATCCCTCAGAAATCGGAAATAATGTATTAGTTTTTAACGACTGAACTCACAGAGTCTCAAATAGGAGGATGCACAATCAATGGTTGAAAAATCAAACGCATCATGTCAACTGTCGACACCTATCATTGTTGTTTCTTCTTTTAGTAAAACAAAAGCCTAAAACAAGAACCTCCTAGTTGTTAACTTTTCTATTTAAGATGAGCAAAGTGCTGTACCAGTGATGATGCGGTGGCAGAGCCGGGAATGGAACCCAGTGACATGAGAAATTTTGGCAATTCCTAAAAGGGCTATGTTGGTTGCGATCGTGATGGTGCCTACATGATGAACTCTAAGGACCCAACTTGAGCCCACAGATTTCTCTAGGATGCGCCGGGTCCACGAACTACAAGAATTCATTTCATAGAACTTCTTCTTATAAGTTATGCAGTGAACTATTTTTTAAATAAAAAAAAAGCATTCCCTCGTTATGAATAACTGCTATTGATTTGAGCAGAAATGCTCAAACGAACCTTTAAAAAAAACTAGTGCATGACTGTGATTAATTTGAGCAAAACCATGCTCAAACCGACCTGAAGAAAACTGGAGCATTGCAGCATGTCCCTTGATTGGGTCTAATTTGATACTTGAACTTGTAGGACGTGGTTGGTTTTTGCTAGGCCAATCTGCATCAGCTCTACTTGAAGTTGTGGGGATGCACATAGGTCAAACACCTTGGGAAAAATTTTATAAAAGACAAAAATACCTCTAACAATTTTAAAAAAGACAAAACAACCTCTTAAATTTTAAAAAGAGCACAACTATAACGGTAATAGCAGTACCGTTATAATTCAGTCCTATACCGGCAATAGCATTACCGCTATAGGGGTATAGCGGTATTACTATCACCGCTATAGGTTTTTTTTTCCCTCGATCTGACACATTTCTTTTCTCCTTTTTTTGGTCTGACACATTTTTTTTGTTTTTGGCTGACACCTTTTGAGGTTCCGTGTATACATAATTTATTCATCAAATTTTATACATAATTTATTCATCAAATTTCATACATAATTTATTCATAATAGTGAACGTCTCTATTGTTAAAATTTGATTTTTAATAAATGTAAAATGTTGGTCTTCGTTATTGCATAAATTGATTGAAGGTATATTTTACGGTCAAAAGACAAAAAAAATATAAATATGCAACTTTTCTATTTACAATCATTAACTCTTCTTTTGTCATTTTTATATGCATTAATCTAATATTTTTTAGGAAAATATTTTTATTATTTTTTAAAATTGGTGGAGCTTTCCACTTTTCAATATATTATATATTTTTTTCTTGGGCTGCATTTTCGTTGTGTGTTCATTTTGGATCATGTTGGTGTGGAAATTAATCCAGTTCCGCACGTTTTACTCCTCATGGGGTTTTTATTTTGTCGATCCATACTTCCATACTTCATAGTTTTAATCGATTGCCGAAGTCAAAAAATTGTTCAAGTATGGCAAATTTACATCAGTGCATGCGCATCTGCTTGCCTTTTATTTAATTATACACGTCACTATCCCGTCAGGAAGATGTGTAATTGCTTTTCAATTTGAATTAAACTTAGAAAGTGATGTACTTCAATTCTCCAACATAAAGCAAATATATCAAGTTATCAAATTGAGTTTACAACTTTACATGAACATTTCTAACAATTTATTAATAGTTCTTACTTCTATGCAAATAGACCCATGAGGCCATGAATTAATTTTGGAATGTACTATTTAGGTAGTTTATAATGATCGCTGGTTTGAATTGTTTGTTCAAAGTATACACGGAACCTCAAAAGGTGTCAGCCAAAAACAAAAAAATGTGTCAGACCAAAAAAGGAGAAAAGAAATGTGTCAGACCGAGGAAAAAAACCTATAACGGTGATGGTAATACCGCTATAGCCCCTATAGCGGTAATGCTATTACCGCTATAGTACTGAATTATAACGGTACTGCTATTACCGCTATAGATGTGCTCTTTTTAAAATTTAAGAGGCTGTTTTGTCTTTTTTTAAAATTATTAGGGGTATTTTTGTCTTTTATAAAAATTTTCCAACACCTTGCCAAGACCACTCTTTTTCAGCATTTGAATTAATTATGTCTCTCTCTCAAAAAAGTACAGAAATGGAGAGAACATGATTGCGTTGCGCCAATAGATACTAGGCTTTACTGAACATGTCATGTCGGTTGCATCATGGGCTAAAAGCCTAATTTGAGGCCTTCACATATAGTTTAACTAGGGGATATATTGTGCAAGTTCAACAGAGGGAAGCAAATATATAGACGAAGGCACGCCAATGAAATTTATAAGTTCTCTTTTCTTGTATTTATTCATGAAAGAAAGATTGCAACATATGGTCAACTGAAAAGGTTCTTAAAATTGCAATTAAAAAAAAAGAGAGAAGCCTTCACAACTTTGCAAGACATTTTACCTATGTAATTGCAACCTTTAACTGGTACAGGACTACAGGAGGCAGCAGAAAATAATAAAGTTATCAAAAGTAGGAGCTCCATCTTGAAAAGGAGAAGTAAAGCACATAGCAGTAGTACAAACTATAGAACTAATAATAACTTCCCTTGACAAAATTCTGAAATTACTTGAACACTTAACAATGAAAATCTAATTACAAACGAATTAACTATTTGGAAAATGACTCCCAATTCTCCTATAAATATTTCCAAGTGCTGTAATCCTGGGGAACATTCTGTCAACTATGTTTATGCTACACTTTCCCCTCAACTCTAACAAAGACTAAAAAAAAAAAGCCTCCTATTGCAGAAGCAAATACAATGACAATCAGGGGAAAAAAAAAAAAGAATCAACATCTATCAGGATTCAGGAACCTTGGTAACCACCAGATCACCACCACTGATGAACAAGAACGCCATTCTGACGAAGTTCGTGAAACAAATCTAAACACTCGCCATATGTATTTTGATACTTGGGTGACCTAACACCAGGACAACACCTCTGCCACCTGTTGTAATGGCACTCCAAAAACAACTCGTCAATTAAACAATTCGCACCAGTCTCAAACAGCCGTGGTATTAGTTCAAACTCTGTCCCCTCCACATCCATTTTCATAACCACATAATCTTTTTCTGAAAATGTCCGTTTGACCCAATCGGCAAAATCAAATCCATTGATTGTTCGTACCACACCATTGGTAGACCTGCTAGCAGGCTGAATCCGACCCATACCACCCCCGCCTTTCTCATCCTCCTTCTGGTCATGGTCCCGGTTTATCTCAAAAGATAGGGTTTCATTTCTTATCCATGCAGCATATGGTAGTAGAGTAATACCTTTCTTTGATTTATACTCATCATAGAATGAATGATCTGCCTCAATTGCATAAATTTCAAATGTATGGTTTTGTTTTGGGTACTGTTTTCTGAACCAACTACCAATACTGGAACCATAGCTACGTGCACCGACATCTATGTACACATACCGGCGCTTAAAGTTTATATCAGCAAGAGCAGGGAGGTACTTGATGTTCTTTACATTTCGTTTGAGAGAAATCCAGGGTTTTAATGGCTCTTCTTCAATAAGAGGTTCAGCTGATTTCAGAATGTGCATCCTGTGCTCCTGAGTGGAGCACTTATTTACTGAATTGCCATCAGAAAAAGAATCCAGATTCTCTGAATCCTTCTGAAGGCCAAGAATGTTGCTATTGTCTAATTCTAACTTTACCTTCTGTATAACAATCTCTCTAAGAGTGGTCAATGAATCTGGACCCTCGATCTTCCGGGATTTGATCAGATCGTGCCCAGAGAAAAGAAGTTGAAGAGAGGTGAGACTGTACAAATCTTCTGCCAGTGTAGTGTGAATGACTACAAACCCCTTGTGCTTTACAACTCGCGCAATCTCAGCCGCCAGATCAGCCGGCCGCCTGGATCTGTCCAGTGCAAGGCCGACAAATACAAAATCAAACTTACCATCAGAAAATGGGAGCTTGAATAAATTTCCCTGACGAACCAACGGCAAAGACTTCTTCTTCGCAACACCTATGGCATCTGACACACCAATTTCCTTCAATGCCAGAACTTCATATCCGATCGGCGTGTCGACACACAGAGAGTGAGAGGAAGGAGAGAGATAGCCATCAGACCTCAATCTATTGAAAATAGAAGAGTAGTACTCGACAGATCGGCGCCATTCGCGGTTGGTCCAGAGCGCACGAAGCGAGGGAGGGGCTGCAGTGGCGACACCTCCATCGTGGCCACGGACAAAGGCTGCTTTGGAGGCAGCGGCGGAGGCGGAGATGGGGAGAGATTCGTCTGGAGAAGAGAAGAGACAGAAGTCGCCGGAGACGCAACCAGCTCCGCCGAGCACCGCCACCACATAGGCGAATCTGAGCGCCAGCGCCACCACGCAAAAGAGGAGAACTCTCACGAGCAGATTTCGGCACGTGCGGGGTTTCGGAGGCGGATCCATTAAAGAAAAATTGGGAATTTGTCAAAACTTTTTGTAATTAATTGGATTTTAGAGGGTGGAAAAGCAAAAGGGGATTAGCGGGAGCAGAAACGGGCGGAGGTGTGGTTGGCGCCGATGAGGGGTGCAGAGATGTGATGATAGAAAGGTTTCCAAGGGGCAAAATAGGAATCCATCACAAAAACACGCTGGTTTGTGGAATTGGAAAGAATTTGTATCTATCTATCGTCTCGCTCTTCTTCTTCTATCCATGGTAAGTGATAGTGATTTCCAACTCGGCGCTTCCCCTTCTCTCCTTTCTAACTTTCTTCCTCCCGTTATATTTCTCTTTATTATTTTATTACCTTCTGTTTGTTTAATTTAAGTGCGTGGGGGACCAGCGCCGTCGTTGAATGTTGAGGTGCACCGTATAGTTCCACCAGACTATTCTACGAATACTTACATTAATGCCTACGTGTAAGTATATATCGTCTTTTGATTTTTTTATTTATTATAGAGGACTTTCCTTCCTTCACTCGTTTTTTTTTATTTTGTATGTATTGTTAGTTCTTCAACCGCTAAGACCAAACTCAACATTCGCTTTTCCGTAATATGAAAATGACTGTGAGATAAATTATATTGCCGTTTTTTATAAAGTAAATATGAATATAATTTTTTGAAATAGTTGAATTTCTTAAATTTAATTATTCTTTTTACCATTTCTTAATGCTCTCAAATGACCAAACTTTATAATAACTACTATTGCACGAGTTTTATTTTTTTTTAATTACCAAATTTCAATTTCAAACTTTGCACTTTTTACAATTTTATCAAAATTTACGAAATGTATATCCATGTCAATGCAAAAAAATATTAACAAATCGTAATACAATATGTACCGATCGACATTAAATTTTACCTAAGCCGTCACTTGATCGAATTCATTTTTTAAATATTTATTATAAATAAAAGGGTACTCCATTGGGGTGCTATTAGTTTTATAATGACAAATTGTATATGAAATTTAAATAATTATGTTGGTATTATATAGAAAATCATATATTGTTGTATGATATAAATATTCAAGTTTTTTTAGGTCTGAAAGTGATTAATTTTTAATCAAAGAATTTGCAGTCCTCCACACAATCATACCCATTTTACTGTTAAGTCAATTTCACATTTACTTAAAAATAAAAATTACTTTTAAACGAACAATGCAGATATATCGCCTGAAAAATGATCATGTCGAGTGGCTAGCTTAAGAGTATAATTGATGAGCAACAATTTCGAAAACTAATGACTTAAAATAAGTTGAGCAACAATTTCGAAAACTAAATACTAAAAATAAGTAAATAACATGAAAGAAATGCAACTATTGTGATGCCAACTTACCAGATCAAATCTGAATTAAGAGGCTGTATGGAAAGGCAAGGTCAACAGAGCCGTCAAGTAGTAAAATCCAGTATAACTTTATGGTATTCATAATAATAGATTTTTTATTATATTTATTTATTATTATTATTATATACAAACCCGTGGCCCGTGGGCCAGTAGATAGGTTGGTATTTTCATTGTGGTAGTAATCACGCGTCCTGACAATTATTATTTATATATTTTTTCCTTTTTTTTTTAATGGCCAGGACTGTGCGGCGTAACATGGCAATTATTAGTATTAAATAATTTACTATTCGAGTAGAGAAGGTCAAAGAACACTCTTTTGCCTACTGGCTCTTACAAAAGAATTAAAAGAAAGCTCTTCAACAAAGAATAAATAATTTGAATCTCAAAATCTGGACCGCACATCACGGCGATCAGCATCGAGATGCGTTATCTTGACCCGAGTTTTATATTCTCGAGGAATTTCAACCGTTATTGCACCAGAGGAAAACGCCGCGAACAGAGGTGTTCACATGTGGGCCTCGTTTAGAAAAATGGCAGTTTTTTTTTTTAGATAAAGAAAAATGGCAGTTTCTGTAAGTTAGTGCAACTTCTGAGGTCTAAAATATAAGCGGTTACCGAGATAAAAGGACAAAAAGAAGGGACAGAATTAAGATGACAGTTAGGAAGGAATCAAGATCTTACGAGGATAATCATGGTATATAATATTGTGTTTCATTTAACTGACATGGACGGAAAAAATTATTTCCGCAAAATGATTTTGGCCTTCGCGATCTCTTCTCTGTTGCAGAGAATTGCGACATGATTGTATATGTAGTAATCGCCGCGGAAGTACTTCTGCTAGTTTAATTCGGCGTATCGCTGGATGCACTGTGGCTAAACAAAAAGAGAGAAAGGAGTGAAACAGTAAAAGTGCTTGGGACGGGACCTGGTATGTGGGTCCCACGATGGATCCATTCGAGGCTAAGGAATGGATTAAGATAGGCTTAAGCAGTTAAGTTAAGCTTAATTCGTTCGGAAGGAAAGTAGGAAACTTGCTGGCGCCAGCTTTTGGTGACAGCGTGGCACGAAATGGAGCACGAGCGGAGCATGTTACATCTTCTTTTCCTGGACATTATCTTTCTAGATGGTCCCGGTCCCACGCGCCAGTACACTTTTACCAGTGAATGTTCCCCAACAATATTCACCCTTAAATTAATTGATTATTCAAAAAAGAAAATCCACCATCAATTCGCAGAATATTCAACATATATTTATAAATTTTTTCCTTGGAAATTCTTTCAAAAACAATATTCTCCATTAAATTGGATAAAAGAAACATCATAAATAATTTTTTGCCAGATTTAACCGAGATTTTTTATTTAAGAGATAGTTAGTTTTATGCCACTGTGAATTTTGTTAATTAGAAAAATGTCATTCTTAAATTACTAATTAAATTTATGCCATTATAAAATTGCTAAAATTAGTTTTATGCCACTATTTTTCCAAAAACATACTAAATTCTAAAAATGCCATTGTCAAATTTATCAATAATATTTTTTATTGACCAAAATATCCCTTGTGAAAACAAACCCTAAAAATATAACAAAAAAAAGGCGGCGCCATGAAACAATTAAACCTTTAACATTAGCTACAGCAAATAATAATTATTTTATTAGAGTACTTGGACAAATTATTGAATAGACATAATACAACAAATATAGTTTGCAAGATTTAACTTATATAACTAAAATCATTTTCTACATGTTCGAGGTACAACGTTCATTGAAATCTAATAAATATATCCAAATATTACTTCAGAAGGTAGAAAAAAATATATATAATGAGTATACAAATCTTTAATTTTTATGCGGCAATGGCATATTATAATTTTGTTATTTTACAGTGTCATAAAATAAATTGTTAATAATTTATAATAGCATAAAATTAATTATATCTTTTGCGATGACATATTACTAATTTTTAAGTTTTATGGTGACATATTTAAAAGGGTAAAATTGTCATATAAATGTCCAATGGCAAAAAAAATAATTTTTATTATTTTATAGTGGTAAAAAAATAAATTTTAATTTAGTGATGGTATATCCCTAATTTCAAATATTTGCAGTGGCATAAATCTAAATCACCCTTTATTTAATCATATCGAATAATACAATTTTGATAACAAGACTGTTAGACATTTTTTTTTCAAGTTTGTTTTTCTTGTAAAAGGTCGTATTTGACTCCGAGAAAGTGTAAAACTTTTGCAATTAATGACCCCATGATTGCAATGTAATTATTTAAATGTAAATAATATCAATATCAATATTTATTAATTATGAGAGTTTTCACTGAAAAATTTCTGACTTCGTTGCGGCTTGTCAAACAAAATGGGACTAAATGCCCCAGCATCCTTTGCCTTCTTCGTTGGTATTTTGCCTGAGGCAAAGTTAAAAGTGCAATTCATGTGGTTTTGTAGTTGGAAGTGATTTATTATTTAGCATACTTGTTAACACAAGAAAGACATTTATATCAAGTTATCTAACTATTACTTATTAACTATTAATACAATAAAAAAATGCTCTTATAAATTATTATTATTAACCACAATTCATCCCATATATATATAGAAAAAAATAATTACAATTTCATATTAATATGCTCTGGAATTGAAACGTTGTAAGTTGTAACACAACTTTGTTCTCTCTTTTTATTAATTGCGTTAACATGTTACAAAGATTAATAGGATGAAATAGCAGAGCCGAGCTGGACCTTTGACGAAAATAAATAAATAAACCAAAAGAAAGATACATTCGCTTTTTATGTAGGGGGCAAAAACGATTTTCTCGTCTGAAATTGTCCATCTCAAGCATATGTATAATACAATTATTTTGAATAACTAAAATAAGCAACATATTCTACATTGTATAAAAAATTTAAACGATTTTCTCATCTTAAATTGTGATCAAATTACTTAAAATGATTGCAAAATTGAATGAAATGCTCAAAATTTGCATTATTTGTACATCATATGCGTAATTACTATGTGTGATCCTATCATTTATAATAGTAAGATTATAAACATATTTTAGACGATATAAAGAACTTAAATGTATAGATTATTGAGATCAAACGACTTAAAATGAAAGCAAAATCACTTGAAATGATGAAACGACGCTCAGAGTATTCATTATTTGCACATTATATGCGTAATTACAGTGTATAGTCCAATCATTTTTAACAAGTAAGTTCAGAAACATATTCTAGACTATGTAAAGAATTTAAATATAGATTATTGTGATCAAATGACTCAAAATGAATGCAAAATTGCCTGAGATGTTCAAATGATACTAAGAATTTGCATTATTTGCACATTATATACGTTGTTACTATGTATAATATAATCATTTTGAATAATATAAAAAACGTATTCTAGACTATATAAAGATCTTGAATATAGATTATCATGATCAAATGACTTAAAATGAATGTAAAATTGTTTTAAATGTTCAAATGATGCTCAAAAATTGCATTTTTTACACATTATATCCATAATTAGTATGTATAATCCAATCATTTTGTATACATAAGATAAAAAAAACATATTCTAGACTATATAGAGAACTTAAATATAGGTTATTGTGATCAAATGACTTAAAATGATAACAAAATAGTTTAAATGATGAATGATGCTCAAAATATTCATTATTTGTGCATTATATACGTAATTACAATGTATAATCCCATCAATTTGAATATGTGAGATCATAAACATATTCTAGACTATATAGAGAGCTTAAAAATAGATTATTGTAATCAAATGACTTACAATGATTATAAAATCGCTTGAAGTGATGAAATGATGCTCACAATATTCATTATTCGCACATTATATGCGTAATTACAATGTATAATCCAATCATTTTGAATAAGTAAGAGCATAAAGATATTCTAAACTATATAAAAAAATTAAATCTAGATTATTGTGATCGAATTCTTTAAATGAATGTAAAATTGCTTGAAATGCTGCAATGATGCTCAGAATATTCATTGCTAGCACATCATATGCATAATTAAAAGGTGTAATCCAATCATTTTGAATAAGATCATAAACATATTCTAGACAATATAAAAATCTTATATATAGATTATTGTAATCAAATAACTTCAAACGATTACAAAATAGCTTGAAATGACGAAATGATGCTCAAAATATTCATTATTTGCACATTTTATGCGTAATTACTCTGTATAATCCAATCATTATGAATAAGTAAGATAATAAATATATTTACACTATATAAAGAGCATAAATATAGATTATCGTGATCAAATGACTTAAAATAATTATAAAATTACACTAAATGATGAAATGATGCTCACATTTCATTATTTGAAAATTCCATGCATAATTACAATGTATAATCCAATCATTTTGAATAAGTAAGAGCATAAACATATTTTACACTATAATATGATTCCTATGTTATTTAATAAAAAAGATTGGATTATACATGGTAATTACGCATATAAACTGCAAATAAAAAAATATGAGCATTATTTGAGCATTTGAATCGTTTCTGGATTCATTCTAAGTCATTTCATCACAATAATCTATATTTAAACTATTTATTCTGTCTAGAATATGATTCATATGTTATTTATTAAAAAAAGATTGGATTATCCAAGGTAATTACGCATATAAAGTGCAAATAATGCAATTCTGAACATCATTTGAGAATTTCAATCGTTTATTGATTCATTCTAAGTCATTTCATCACAATAATCTATATTTAAACTATTTATCCTGTCTAGAATATGATTCATATGTTATTTATTCAAAAAGATTAGATTATCCAAGAATTACGCATATAAAGTGCAAATAATGCAATTATGAGCATTTCAATCGTTTTTGGATTCAATTTAAGTCATTTCATCGCAATAATCTATATTTAAACACTTTATACTGTCTAAAATTTTATTTGTATCTTATTTATTAAAAAAAATTGGATTATACATGCTAATTACGCAAATAAATAGTAAATAATACAATTATGAGCATGATTTGAGCATTTCAATCGTTTCTGAATTAATTCTAAATTATTTGATTAAAATAATCTATATTTAAACTCTTTATACTGTCAAAAATATGATTCACATGTAATTTATTCAAAAATATTGGATTATACATGATAATTACGCATATAAAGTGCAAATAATGCAATTCTGAACATCATTTGAGCATTTCAATCGTTTTATTGATTCATTCTAAGTCATTGCATCACAATAATCAACATTTAAACTCTTTATACTGTCTAAAATTTGATCCATATTTTATTTATTCAAAAAGATTGGATTATATATGGTAATTACGCATATAAATTGCGAATAATGCAATTTTGAGCAAGATTTGATCATTTCAATAGTTTCTGGATTCATTCAAAGTTATTTCATCACAATAATCTAGATTTAAACTCCTAATACTACATAGAATATGATCCATATGTTATATATTAAAAAAGACTAGATTATACACGGTAATTACGCATATAAAGTGCAAATAATGTAATTCCACGCATCATTTGAGAATTTCAGTCGTTTCCGGATTAATTCTAAGTTATTTCATCATGATAATCTACATTTAAAGTCTTTATACTGTCTAGAATTTGATTCATATGTTATTTATTAAAAAAAAATTTGGATTATACATGGTAATTACGCATATAAAGAGCAAATAATTCAATTCTGAGCGTAATTTGAGCATTTCAGTCATTTTCTGGATTCATTCTAAGTCATTTGATCAAAATAATCTACATTTAAACTCTTTATACAGTCGTTTTATCTAAAAATTTAAAGCTCTTTATACTTCTAGAATATGATTCGTATGTTATTTATTAAAAAAGATTGGATTATATATGGTAATTATGCATATAAATTGGTAATAATGCAATTTTGAGAATCATTTAAACATTTAATTTGTTTCTTGATTCATTCCAAGTCATATCATCACAATAATTTATTTTAAACTTTTTATACTGTCTAGAATTTGATTCTTATACTTATGTTATATATTGAAAAAGATTAGATTATACATTGTAATTACAGATATAAAGTACAAATAATGCAATTCTAAGCATCAATTCAAACATTTCAATCGTTTATGGGTTAATTCTAAGTCGTTTCATCACAATAATCTACATTTAAATTCTTTATACTGTCTTAAATTTGATTCATATGTTATTTATTTAAAAAGATCAGAATATATAAATGGTAATTACGAATATAAAGTGCAAATAACACAATTCTTAGTATCATTTAAGCATTTCAGTCGTTTCTGGATTCATTCTATGTCATTTCAACACAATAATCTATATTTAGACTATTTATACTATCCAGAATATGATTCATATGGTATTTATTCTAAAAGATTGGATTATACATGGTAATTACGCATATAAGATACAAATAATGCAATTCTAAGTATCATTCGAGCATTTCAATCGTTTATGGGTTAATTCTAAGTCATTTCATTACAATAATCTATGTTTAAATTCTTTATACTATATAGAATATGATTCATATGGTATTTATTCAAAAGTTTTGCATTATGAATGGTAATTATGCATATAAAGTGCAAATAATGCAATCATGAGAATTATTTGAGCATTTCAGTCGTTTCTAGATTCATTCCAAGTCAATTGATCACAATAATCTACATTTCAACTCTTTATACTGTCTAGAATTTGATTCATATGTTGTTTATTCAAAGAGACATGGTTAGTTACGCATATAAAGTGCAAATAATGCACTTCAGTGCATCATTTTATCATTTCTGGATTCATTCTAAGTTATTTGATAAAAAAATCTACATTTAAATTCCTTATACTTTGTGGAATATGATTCATATGCTATTTATTCAAAAGATTGGATTATACATGGTAATTAAGCACATAAATGCAAATAATGCAATTCTAAGAATCATTTGTGCATTTCAATCGTTCATGGATTCATTCTAAGTCATTTCATGACAATTATCTGCATTTGAACCCTTTATACTGTCTAGAATTTGATTCATACGTTAATTATTCAAAAAGATTGGATTATACATGGTAATTACGCATATAAATTGAAAATAATGCAATTCTGAGCATCATTTGAGCGTTTCATTTGTTTCTGGATGAATTATAAATCATTTAATCACATTAGTCTACATTTAAACTCTTAATACTGTCTAGAATTTGATTCATATATCATTTTTTCAAAAAGATTCCAACACGGTAATTGCGCATATAAAATTCATATAATGCAATTCTGAGAATCATTTGAGCATTTCAGTTGTTTCTGGTTTTATTCTAAGTCATTCCATCATAATATTCTACATTTAAACTCGTTAGTCCAGAATATGATTCATATGGTATTTATTCAAAAAGATTGGATTATACATGGTAAATACGCATATAAAGTGCAAGTGATGAAATTCTAAACATTATTTGATCATTTCAGTCGTTTCTGGATTCATTCTAAGTCATTTTATCACAATAATCTACATTTAAACTCTTTATAATGTGTAGGATATTATTTCATATGTTATTTATTTAAAGAGATTGGATTATACATGGTAATTACGCATATAAAGTGCAAATAATGCAATTCTTTGCATTATTTGAGCATTTAAATCGTTTTTGGGTTAATTCTAAGTCATTTCATCACAATAATCTACATTTAAACTCTTTATAATGACTTGAATTTGATTCATTTGTTATTTATTTAACAAGATTGGATTATACTTGCTAATTACGCATATAAAGTGCAAATAACGCAATTTTGAGGATCATTTGAGCATTTCAGTCTTTTCTGTATTCATTCTAATTTATTTCATCATAATATTCTACATTTAAACTCATTATACTGTCCAGAATATGATTCATATGGTATTTTTTTTCTCAAAGATTGGATTATACATGGTAATTATGCATATAAAGTGCAAATAATGCAATTCTAAGCATCATTAGAGCATTTCAATCATTTCTAGATTCATTCTAATTCATTTCATCATAGTAATCTAAATTTAAACTATTTATTCTGTCTTGAATTTGATCATACGTTATTTATTAAAAAAGATTGGATTATACACGGTAATTACGCATATAAAATGCAAATAATGCAATTCTGAGCATGATTTGAGCAATTCAGTCGTTTCTGCATTCATTCTAAGTCGAGATCGCAATAATCTAAATTTATGGTATGTTTGGTAAGCTTTGAATAAGCCCTATTCCAAAAAGGGTCTTATTCAGACGGTACCAAACAATTTTGAATAAGCCCGAATTGATAATTCGAGGCCTTATTCTAATTCCAGCGAAACCATGAACAAGGCCCGTGAATAGCAATCTGCGATTAGAAAAACATTTCCATCGTACGGTCGACGATTAAAATAACTTTTTCTCTTTCTTCTATTATTGCCGACCGTTCTCTCTGAGAGATTCCTTCCTCTCTTTACTCTTCTTTCATTATTGGTGACAACAACCAAGCCGCCGTGCGAACTCCATTGCAGTATAGATCTACGGCGATCAGCGGAGCAATAGTCGATTCAATGGCCATACTCGAGTACTTCACAAGACGCTGAGTGTAGAGAGCTCTGATTCGTTGCTATCACAGGTATATACTATTATCTTCTATTGTACCTTTCTTTTTGGTGAGATAAAATTGAAACAATTGATTGATTCTGCCTAAATTGGCTGTTGTTGTCTTTGGAATTTGAAGTACAAATAGAAACATTTTTTCCCTTGAAATTTTCTCCTCTGTATGCAAAGGTAAAATTGGGATAGTAAAAGAATTCGCATAAATGTGGGAGTGTCAGTTTTATATAATGTTCTGTTTTTCTTTAGGATGAGTAAGGGGAAATGTATCTGAAAGGATCTAAGCGCCAGTTTGTTGGTGCAAATTCAAATATCAAATCGGATAATAAGATCAATATCAAAGGAATAAAAGAAATAGAAGGAACAAAGTTACCCAAATCGCGCTAGGCGCTGTCCTTAAGCGTATCCCGTCTCAACGTGCGACAGGAACCGCAACCAAGATAAGACAGGATTGTCACCTTTTAGGGCACGACCATGAAGGTAACTGATGAAAGCCACCAAAAAATATCCAGCAGAAATACTTTGAATATTTGAGAATAAAACATGAGAAATTGTAGAATTGGAATTTGAAATAGATATATCGGTCAATCACTTCATCGATTTTCAGATCTATTTTTTCAAGTGAAGAGACTTGTTTATATAGACAATTATAGAACGTCTAATACAGCCAATAAAGTTCAATAATTATTAGGCCAATTACTCAATATCAACGGGTGAAAATTGAATGAGATATTAAGGCATTGAGGAGCCAAATGAAACAGTAACTTAAATAATTAACTACTGTATATTATGGGTACATTAACCAACTCAAAGCGGAAATAAAATAAATGTATTAATGGGCTAAGAAACGGAATAATATAGAAATGTATTCATTGAATTAAATGGATATTGCAAAACTGCAACTCGAGGGAAATGAATTTCATGATTTGATATTTATTAGTATAGCTCAAACAAATTTTCATAGAATATGTTTGAGAAATGCTAGAGTCCAATATATTGGACGGATGGACTCCGTCCAATACGATCGTTTTCACGTTTTTAAATTTCAAATAACCGATCCGAACCATTCAATATGTTCTCCATATTGAAAACTTATAAGAAACCAATTTTTACATTTTTACGAATTTTTTTACTAATTTTTTGGTATTTTAGAAAATCGTTGTTATTGGACGATCCATAATGTTTATATCATGAATTTTCAAAAATACCAAAAAAATAGTAAAAAAATTTGAAAAAATGTAAAAGTTGGTTTATTGTAAGTTCTAAATATGGAGAACATATTGAACGGTTCGGATCAGCCATTTGAAATTTAAAAGCGTAAAAACGATCATATTGGACGGACCCATTCGTCCTATATATAGGACACTAGCATTTCTCAATATGTTTTAATGAATTTGGAGTTTTCTAAACTATATTTCCAACAATCCCCGCAAAACTCAAAATTACCAAATGAGAATGACTCACAAATTAGAGATTTTATACAACCAAATGATAAATTTTAAAGAAACAAAATGAATTTCATACAATCGGATGATGAAACAAATAGCTGGATATTTATATTGCGCATCGTAGAAGTAGTTTATAAACTTTGAACTTCACTTAGTGTTGATGGATTAAATTTGGAGGAGACAGAGAGAACTTGTGTCTTGAACTTGTTCCTTGAACCCAAATTACACCATCACACACGCAATATAGAGTCAGTCATCGCGGGGTGCGCATTTATGGCCATACGCAATAACTTGGATTTTTCATGAGAGTCTTAAGGGCTTACCCATGCCCCGCACTGCGGCCGTATACAGGCACTCTCATATAGGTTCCCTACCAAGGATGTGTGCAGATTCACATCCCACGGAAATTACCGATTTGGTCCTCATTAAGAGCATTGCTCGAGCTATAGTGCTCATCCTTAACATCTACATAAAGCACACTCACCATAGGGATGGGGCTGGAGTCATTGCTCCAAAAATGTGTGCTAAGTGGTCAACTTACGGTTTGTTATTACCCATTGAATCTCTTTCCAGGGGTCACCCTTTCAGAGATTGGGTTGCCACCGCAAGCGGCCTATTAGGGCATAAGCCCATCCCCCTCGATGAATATAGAACTTATAGTTCTATTTTGTCTTTTGTTAGACAATCAATTTTTTTTTCATTTTGATATATTTCTTTATTGATTTTTTTTCTTCAATAAGTCAATACATATTTGAATTCAATTGTTGCTCTATTATCACATTGTTTTGATTCGTTGGATTGGTAATAAGTGCAGTTCATAATAATTTTTTTAGTCATCTGGTTGCAGCAAATTTATAACCATATGATATCAAATTAATATATTTTTTTTTCAAAATTTATGTCTATATAATCTGATATCAAATTCCATTTGTAAATATCTTAAATTCGGAAGATGATTCATATAATCATTGCAATCATATGATATGATTTTTTTTTGTTCATATTTATTCATTTACTATTTTTTTTATCAATAATACTAGTTTCGTTTCTAACACAATTATGAAGTTAAGTGATAACTTCATTATCAATATTTATAATCTCATGTTATGACATAGAATTAGTTTCATATCTCAATAAACTATAAGCACCCGCATTTTTCTCTTAATTTTTCAGAAGGTTTTTTTTTCCGTATATATCAATGGTTATGTTGACCAATTAAATGGATTATAACAACCGTTGGTTATCCTTCATTTCAGTGATAATAAAATTTGATTTTTTAATATGATAATAAAGTCCATGGTAATTAATAAGAATTAAAAGGTGGCCAGCCTTTTAATGATTATATAAAACACCAATGTAACTTAGTAAATAATAAAATAAGTTGCATTTTATTTTATTTTATTATATATATATATATATGAATAAATTCTATGAAATTTATTTATGATAGATTTTATATAATTTGGGTAATAAATTCAAGATTTATATACTAACTCATTTTTTTTATATCTCCTTTACAAAAGGAATTTATAACATTTTATTTTATATAGTATTTTCAGTTATAATTGATGGTCAGAATAATTAGAATTTATCATAACTAAAGGTAACGGTAATATATATTTGATACAATAGATCATGATATCTTGATTCTTCATCGCAATTTATATATATTTTATTTTACAATTAAATTCTGGCAATTCATTTCGGCTCAATTTACAACAGATACAAATGATTTGATTGGTTTTCAATTATTCATTTACTCATCAATTTAATTGGATCTATATTTATGACTTGTTTAATTGAACGAATATGAGCTGTATATTACTTTGATGAAATTATATTTTCATCAACAAATTAATATACTCATAAATAATCTTCCAAATATATTATTGATTTATACAATGAATTCTTCATCAATACATTTATATCAAACAACTAACCGTTATAATTTTATTTCCCATTGATGCAATAAATAAATTTAACAATTCACATCAGAATAATTAAATTGATTTCTCCTTACATGATTTTCTAGCATCTTTGATTCATCACAAATTTCACAAATAGAGTCTGGATTCGTATTTAATTTAGAAATAGAACTAAGAGCTCATTTTGAACAAACAATAGTCATTGAAATTGCGATAACATTCTAATTTCGATTCATATATTAAAATAAGGATCAATATTCTTTTTGAATAATTCATCAGTTATATTTAGATATTTCAACTTTATTTGAATCAATAACTGATTTATTGATTAGTACAGATTTGTTAATTAAATTTCCTCTACAATTAGGAAACATGATGCACATCACAGTAAATAAGATTCATTAAGTTAATTTTCTTTTTCGAGATGTTAATTTTTAATTTTCATCTCCAACATCTCATACATTAAAGCATTTATAGATATTTCACTCTTTTACTATGATCACTCTTCTTCCACTTCCAATGTGGTAAGAAAGAAAATTAAAGATCCATTAGAGCATACAAAATTTATTAGCACCGCTGTCTAACATCCAATTTTAATTAAATTATCTATTGTTATGATAATTTAACTTAATAATGGTTTAGATATCTTTTTGTTTTTTTTAAAATCAAGATTTACGATAGGATTTATTTAAAACTATTTTAAATAGTCTAAATAACTTATTTTCATATCATATTTATTTCATATTTATATTTATTTATTTATTTATTTTTAATCTCAATTTTATATAAATTGATTTATTCTCTCTTATCATGGAAAATAATTCTTCAAATACTCTACTGTATATATTAATAACTATATATGAATTCCAAAGAATCTATTAAACATTGTAATTAATTAAGTTTTATATCTGATCAACAGTTAAATCTCCTTTACTCACACAAATATTAATATAATTAAAGTGATGTTGCAACCAAACTTTATTCGGCTCAATTAAATCATAATAATTAAGCAAAGGATCAAACTGAGCCTATAGCAACTCCATAGACCTCATATTAAAATTCATAAAGACTCATATATATATATCTCATAGTTATTATAGAATTTGATATTCAGCACAATTTCATAACAGAGGCTACGAATCAACTACAATTTTCAATTTCCTAACAATAATACAATTTGAATTCAAAGAGTCTAAAAATTTTATTTCAGCTCAAAACTTGCATAATATCAAATTATTATCCGAATAAGAAATACACTTAAGATTGTTGGTGCAAATTCAAATATCAAATCAGATAATAAGATCAATATCAAAGGAATAAAAGAAATAGAAGGAACAAAATTACCCGAATCGCGCTAGGCGCTGTCCTTAAGCGTATCCCATCTCAACGTGCGACAGGAACCGCAACCAAGATAAGACAGGGTTGTCACCTTTTAGGGCACGACCATGGAGGTAACTGATGAAAGCCTCCAAAAAATATCCAGCAGAAATACTTTGAATATTTGAGAATAGAACATGAGAAATTATAGAATTGGAATTTGAAATAGATATATCGGTCAATCACTTCATCGATTTTCAGATCTATTTTTTCAAGTGAAGAGACTTGTTTATATAGACAGTTATAGAGCGTCTAATACAGCCAATAAAGTTCAATAATTATTAGGCCAATTACTCAATATCAACGGGTGAAAATTGAATGAGATATTAAGGCATTGAGGAGCCAAATGAAACAGTAACTTAAATAATTAACTACTGTATATAAGGGTACATTAACCAACTCAAAGCGGAAATAAAATAAATGTATTAATGGGCTAAGAAACGGAATAATATAGAAATGTATTCATTGAATTAAATGGATATTGCAAAACTGCAACTCGAGGGAAATGAATTTCATGATTTGATATTTATTAGTATAGCTCGAACAAATTTTCATAGAATATGTTTTAATGAATTTTGAGTTTTCCAAACTATATTTCCAACACAGTTTTCAGTTTTTTACTTCTTTTGTATGTTGATGCATACTAGTTTCTGTTTTCAAATTTCTGTATACTAGTTGCTATATACTAGCTCTTCAATCAACTTTTTGCGGAAAAAAAAAAGAAGTTAACCAGAGAAGTAGTCGTGTGATTGTATAAGTTTATTATATAAATAAAAGGTATATTTAAAAAAAATTGTTATTTACAGATGATAAATGAAGTTTTATTTTGGTAAAAAAGTAAATCTGAGAAAGAATAAATCATTTCTTGGGGATCGGAAGTTTTAAACATATTTTTCATTTATGAAATATGAAAATGCCCATTTTGTCTATTTCTTACTCAAGTAGAAAAGAATTTATTTCTACTATTTTAAAATTCATTTAAGATAGATTATGAGTGTGTTCAGGCTTGTGTATGAATGACACTTGTTTCAGATCAAATCGCAAATTTGTTATAGCAGAAGTTCTCACCATAATTTAATGCCTGAAAACAAATTAAAAACAGAACTACTCGGTGATGTCTTATTTACAATTTCCAAACATTTCTCCAAAAACCTAATACATTATAGAGCTAACAAGGCTTACACATGCCACCTATGTGTACTCATGGCAATGTGCACTTTGACAAAGCCTAGAAAAGGAAAATCCTAATTGCATTGATTCTCTCCATCACAGCCTCCAATTCTACTGAGTTTAACAAGATAAAAATTAATTTGCACAGAATTGTATTAAAATTGAAACCGTGAAATGATATTCATCTCTTCTCTTAAGTTTTCCTAGCCACCTCCTAACTTTGCGAACTGTAAAATTTTTTCCCTTGCAAATAATTTGCAATTACTGTTTAAAAAATAACTTTCTGAGTGATCCCAATATATATCACATTATCTTACGAAAGGAAATGTACTTTTTTTTATTACATTAGTTTGTAAGTTATCAAGTATATGACAAACATACTTATAGATAGGCTTAATAAAAGTTGTACACACATGTCAGTCTTCCTAACTCACAGTAATTACATGGTAATTATACATGGTAATTACGCATATAAAATACAAATAATGCAATTCAGAGCATTATTTTAGTATTTCAATCGTTTCTGGATTCATTCTAGTCATTTCAACACAATAATCTACATTTAAACTTTTTAACTGTCAAGAATATGATTCATATGTTATTTATTTAAAAAGATTGGATTATACAAAGCAATTCGCATATAAAGTGCAAATAATGCAATATTCTAATCATAATTTGAGCCGTCATTTCTTGATTCATTCTAAGTCATTTCATCATAATAATCTACATTTTAACTCTTTATACTGTATAGAATTTGATTCATATGCTATTTATTCAAAAAAGATTGGATTATATACAGTAATTATGCATATAAATTGCATATAATTCAATTCTGCACATCATTTGAGCATTTGAATCATTCTGGATTCATTCTAAGTCATTTCAACACATTAGTATACATTTAAATTTTATTTATACTGTCTAGAATTTGATTCATATGTTTTTTATTCAAAAAGATTGGATTATACACAGTAATTACGCATATAAACTGCAAATAATGCAATTAAGAGCATTTGAATCGTTTCTGGCTTCATTCTAAGTCATTTTATCATAATAATCCACATTTAAACTCCTTATGCTGTGTGGAATATCATTCATTTTTTATTTATTAAAAAAGAATGGATTATAGATGGTAATTACGCATATAAAATGTAAATAATGCAAATCATTTCATAACAATAATCTACACTTAAACTCTTTATACTGTCTAGAATTTGATTCATATGCTATTTATTCAAAAAGATTGGATTCTACATGGTAATTAAGCACAAAAGTGCAAATAATGCAAGTCCGAGCATCTTTTAAGCATTTAGGTAGTTTCTGGATTCATTCTAAGTCATTTCTTCACAATAATTTATATTTAAATTCCTTATACTGTCAATAATATATTTCATATGTTATTTTTTCAAAAAGATTGGATTAAGCATATAAAGTGCAAATAAGGCAATTCTAAGCATTATTTGAGCAATTCAATCTTTATTGGATTCATTCTAAGTCATTTGATCACAATAATCTAGATTTAAACTCTCTTTATACTATGATTATACTATCTAGAATATGATTCATATGTGTTTTATTCTAAAGTATTAGGTTATACAAGGTAATTACGCATATAAAGTGCAAATAATGCAATTATCAGCATCATTTGACAATTTTAGTCGTTTCTAGATTCATTCTAAATCATTTTATCACAAT
This sequence comes from Rhynchospora pubera, assembly GCA_028095005.1. NCBI lineage: Eukaryota > Viridiplantae > Streptophyta > Magnoliopsida > Poales > Cyperaceae > Rhynchospora > Rhynchospora pubera. The sequence continues at coordinate 147,750,778 of CM051462.1, read as the reverse complement.
AATCTTACATTTAAATGCCTTATGCTGTCTAGAATATGATTCACATGTTATTTATTCAAAAAGATAGTATTATACATGGTAATTACGCATCTAAATTGCAAATAATGCAATTCTAAGCATGATTTGAGCATTTCAGCATTTTTTGGATTCATTCTAAGTCATTAGATCACAATATTATGCATTTAAACTCTTTATACTGTCTATAATATAATTCATATGTTATTTATTTAAAAAGATTGGATTATATATGGTAATTACGCATATAAATTTCAAATGATGCAATTCTGAACTTTATGTGAGCATTTCAGTCATTTCTGAATTCATTCTTAGTCATTTGATCACAATAATCTCCATTTAAACTCTTTATGTTATCTTGAATATGATTCATATGTTATTTACTCAAAGTATTGGATTATACATAGTAATTAAACATATAAATTGTAAATAATGTAATTTTGAGCTTCATGTGAGCATTTCAAACGTTTCTTGATTCTTCAAAGTCATTTCATCACAAAAATCTGCATTTTTAAAAATATAGGATTACACATGGTAATTACGCGTATAAAGTGCAAATAATGCAATTCTGAGCATCATTTTAGCATTTAATTTGTTTCTGGATTCATTCTAAGTAATTTCGTCACAATAATCTACATTTAAACTCCTTATACTGTCTAGAATATGATTCATATGTTATTTATTCAAAAAGATTGGATTATACATGGTAATCACTCATATATAGTGCAAGTAATGCAATTCTTAGCATTATTTGAGCATTTCAACCGTTTCTGTATTCATTCTAAGTCAATTTCATCACAATAATCTACATTTAAACTATTTATGAAGTCTAGAATATGATTTATGTTATTTATTCAAAAATATTGGATTATCCATTGTAATTGCGCACATAATGTTTAAATAATGCAATTCTCATCATCATTTTACCATTTCAATAGTTTCTGGATTCATTCTAAGTAATTTGATCACAATAATCTACATTTAAACGCCTTATACTGTTTAGAATATGTTTTTTGTGTTATTTATTCAAAAATATTGTATTATACATGTTAATTACGCATTTAAAGTGCAAATAACGTGATTCTGAGCATCATTAGAGCATTTCAGTCATTTCTGGATTCAAGCTTAGTCATTTGATCAAAATAATCTACATTTATACTCTTTATATTGTCTAAAATATGATTCATATGTTATTTATTGAAAAATATTGGATTATACATGGTAAATTACGCATATAAATTGGAAATAATGCGATTCTGAGCATCATTATAGAATTTCAGTTATTTCTGGATTCATTCTTAGTCATTTGATCGCAATAATATATATTTAAACTTTTTATACTGTCTAGAATATGATTCATATGTTATTTATTCAAAAGATTAGATTCTACATGGTAATTACGCATATAAAGTGCAAATAATGCAATTCAGAGCATCATTTGAGCATTTCATTCGTTTCTTTATTCATTCTAAGTCATTTCACCACAAAAATCTACATTTTAAGTCCTGATAATGTCGAGAATATGATTCATATGTTGTTTATTCAAAATATAGTATTATACATGGTGATTACGCACATAAAGTGCAAATAATGTAATTTTGAGCATCATTTGAGAATTTCATTCGTTTCTGCATTCATTTTAAGTCATTTCGTTTCAAAAATCTACATTTAAACTCCTTATACTATCTATAATATAATCCATATGTTATTTATTCAAAAAGATTAGGTTATACATGGTAATCACTTATATATAGTGCAAATAATACAATTCTTAGCATTATTTGTGCATTTCAATCATTTCTGAATTCATTCTAAGTCATTTCATCACAATAATCTACATTTAAACTCCTTATACTATCTAGAATATGATTTATATGTTATTTTTTTTAAAAAGATTGGGTTATATATGGTAATCACTTATATATAGTGCAAATAATACAATTCTTAGCATTATTTGAGCATTTCAATCGTTTCTGGATTCATTCTAAGTCATTTCATCACAATAATCTTCATACAAAATATGATTCATATGTTATTTATTCAAAAATATTGGATAATACATGGTAATTATGCATATTTATTGCAATAATGCAATTCTGAGCATCATTTGAACATTTAAATATTTTCTGTATTCATTCTAAGTCATTTCATCCCAATAATCTACATTTAAACTCCTTATACTGTCTAGAATATGATCCATATGTTATTTATTCAAAAAGATTGGATTATACATGTTAATCACGCATATCAATTGCAATAATGCAATTCTGAGCATCATTTGAACATTTAAATATTTTTCTGGATTCATTTTAAGTCATTTCATCCCAATAATCTACATTTAAACTCCTTATACTGTCTAGAATATGATTCATATGTTATTTATTCAAAAAGATTGGATTATACATGTTAATTACGCATATAAAGTGCAAATAATGCAATTCTAAGCATGATTTGAGCATTTCAGTCATTTTTGGATTCATTCTATGTCATTTGATCACAATCATCTATATTTAAACTCTTTATACTGGCTAGAATATGATTCATATGTTATTGATTAAAAAATATTGGATTATACATGTTACTTACGTATATAAATTGCAAATAATGCTATTCTGAGCATCATTTGAGTATTTTTTTCAATCATTTCTGTATTCATTCTAAGTCATTTGATCACAATAATCGACATTTAAACTCATTAAACTGTCAAGAATATGATTCATATGGTATTTATTCAAAAATATTGGATTATACATGGTAATTACGCATATAAAGTGCAATAATGCAATTCTGAGCATCATTTGAACATTTCAATAGTTTCTGGATTCATTCTAAGTCATTTCATCTCTATAATCTAAATTTAAACTCTTTCTGCTGTTTAGAATTTGATTTATATGTTGTTTATTAAAAAAGATTGGATTATATTTGCTAATTACGTATATAAATTGCAAATAATGGAATTCTGAACATCATTTGAGCATTTCAGTCGTTTTTGGATTCGTTCTAAGTCGTTTCATCACAATAATCTACATTTAAACTCTTTTTTTGTCTAGAATATGATTCATATGGTTTATTCAAAAATATTGGATTATAAATAGTAATTATGCATATAAAGTGCAAATAATGCATTTCTGAGCATCATTTGTGAATTTTAGTTGTTTCTGTATTCATTCTAAGTCATTTGATCACTATAATCTACATTTAAACTTTTTATATTATCTAGAATATGATTCATATATTTGTTATTCAAAAAGATTGGATTATAAATGGTAATTATGAATATAAAGTGCACTTGTATTGCAATTCCGAGCATCATTTGAGCATTTCAGTCGTTTCTGGATTCATTCTAAGTTATTTTATCATAATAATCAACATTTAAACACTTTATACTTGTCTAGAATATGATTCATATGTTATTTATTCAAAAAGATTGAATCATACATGCTAATTACACATATAAAGTGTAATAATGCTTTTAATGAAAAGCACCTAAAAATATTCACTTTTCACATTCCTATGGGGGTTATAAATGACATGAGTGAAATAGCCCGATTATCTAAATGGGAATAACCTAGTGTTCTTCCTGGAGGTGTTTATGGTGCTGCTACTGCGATAGGGGTTATAAATCTTGGTGGTATAATTGTGACTTTGTCAGTAATTCACATTAAGAGACAACTGATCAAGGACGCATGCGATCGCTACCGCGAATAAAAATCGTAAATGGAAAGAATATGAACTTGAAAAAATTCTGTTTGAAGACTGTTATTTGCACAGATTCTTTAGAGCCTAGAAACTTAAAGGTAGAAATCTCGATGTATTTTGTTTGTAAATATGACGGGTCTGTAGACTAATTTTTGTTTGTTTGTAATAGTTTATATGAACATTTGTTTAAATTTTTTGGTCATGAGAAAAAAAATATATAGACAATAATGAAAAAATGAGTAAGATAAGTCACCACCAACATACCACTAATTCGTTTTCCTTTTTTTTTCTGTTAGTTTCTCTCATTATCAAATTATTTTAGTTTCCTCAAACAAGTCTTTAATTTTGAAAATTTTTGGAGTTGAACATTAATTTATGATAGTTTTGTAGTGACTTTAGGACTTGACTCCAACAAGTCTATTGAGTATAACATATATGATATTATAAGGAATTTCTCACATTTACAAAACATGAATGATATTTAAATTAAGAGCTCATCCAAAATGCATGAACAAGTCATTTGTAAGATACGAAATTCAAGCACAACACATTATTTCTATTTTTGTTTGATAGTCGCTATCTAGCATCTCTAAAAAAAAGCATATTAGTTCTATGATAAATTTGTTTGGGATTATACCACCTCATCACTTAATAAGGTTGGATTTCAAATGATCAAAAGCCAATACAAAATAAGGTTCCACTATGCATTATCGTTACATAGAAACCCATCCAAAATTAGTGATCAAGTTGTTAGCAAGTGTTCGAACCGGGACCACTTTGGATGAATTCTAGGATAATTTATTTGACATTAAATCATTAAATCATGCCACTAAGTTGAATCTCCAATGATCAAATGTTCATAATTCGAAATACGAATACTCAGTTGAAATTAAAAAAAAACATTTATCAATTGCCGTGACAGAAGTGAATATCAAGTCATGGCAAGCAAATTGCCACGCATATGATAGCAAAAAATGTTAGAATTCATAATAATCAGACAGTCATTGAGGCATCTGTCAAATTGGTCTAATAGAAATCGAAACCCTTTTATTATGAATGGTGTTGTAAACTAATAAAGAGGACTCGTCTGATAAAAAGATATTCAGATGAATAATCCAATATTTAAACAAAATATACACTAATTGTAGTGTTATGAAGAAATTTTTTTTGAAGGTTTAGTGTTATGAAGAATTAGCCACTGTTAAAGCTAAAATTATTAAGTGTAGTGTTATGAAGAAAAAATTTAATATACATCTACTTTTGTTGTATATTAATAATGGATGTTACATTATGGTAGATAAGATTAATTTTTTTCTGTTTGTCTTGCAAGTTCATTAAAATATGCTATTGGAATGTAAGAAGACTATAGATGTACAAACTTTTAGTGCAATGAAGACTAGAAAATGGATTTAAATCAATAACAACCCACACAAATAACAAGTCATAACTACCGTTGATGTGTTATGTTAAATAAATAAAGCTAAATTACCCTACTCGAATTAATTGACGCGAGTGACAAATTTGGATCAAATTCGTTATCATGTGAAATGCTCAAATGTTGCTCGGAATATTCATTACTAGCATATTATATGCATAATTACTATGTATAATCCAATTATATTGAATAAGCAATATCATAAACATATTCTAGACTATATAAAGAGCTTAAATATAGATTATTATGATCAAATGACATAAAATGATTATAAAATCTCTTGAAATGATGAAATGATGCTCACAATATTCATTATTTGCACATTATTTGCATAATTATAATGTATAATCCATTCATTTTGAATAAGTAAGATCAGAAATATATTCTAGAATATATAAAGAGTTTAAATATAGATTATTGTGATCAAATAACTTAAAATGAATGCAAAATCGCTTGAAATACTCAAATGACGATCAAAATATTCGTTACTAGCACATTATATGCGTAATTACTATGTATATCCAATTATTTTGAATAAGTAAGATAAACAACATATTTAGACTATATAAAGTGCTTAAATATAGATTATTATGATCAAATGACTTAAAATGGTTACAAAATCGTTTGAAATGATGAAATAATGCTCGTATTATTCACTATTTGCACATCATCTGCGTAATTATAACATATAATCCAATCATTTTGAATAAGTAAGATCATAAATATATTCTAGACTATATAAAGAGCATAAAAATAGATTATTATGATCAAATGACTGCAAAATCACATGAAATGTTGTTGCTCGAAATATTCATTACTAACACATTATATGCATAATTACTATGTATAATCCAAATATTTTGAATAAGTAATATTATAAACATATTCTAGACTACATAAAGAGCTTCAGTATAGTTGTGATCAAATGACTTAAAATGATTACAAAATCGCTTGAAATGATGCTCATATTATTCACTGTTTGCACATTACTTGCGTAATTAAAATGTATAATTCAATCATTTTGAATAAGTAAGATCAGAAATATATTTTAGACTATATAAAGAGCTTAAATCTAGATTATTGTGATCAAATGACTTAAAATAAATATAAAATTGCTTGAAATGTTCAAACGATACACATAATTTGCATTATTTGGTCATTATATGTGTAATTTACATTATATAATTCAATCATTTTTAATTAGTAAGATCATAAACATATCCTAGACTATATAAAGAGCTTAAATATAGATTCTTGTGATCAAATGACTTAAATTGATTACAAATCGCTTGAATGATGAAATGATGCTTAGAATATTAATTACTTCCAGATTAATACATTATACGTGTAATTACTATTTATAATCCTATCATTTATAATAAGCGAGATTAAAAACATATTTTAGACTATATAAAGAGCTTAAATATAGATTATTGTGATCAAATGACTTAAGATATTTACAAAATCGCTTGAAATGATGCTCATATTTTTCACTATTTGCGAATTATATGCATAATTATAATGTATATTCCAATAATTTTGAATAAGTAAGAGCAAAAACATATTCTAGACTATATAAAGAGTTTAAATCTAGATTATTGTGATCAAATGACATAAAATGAATGCAAAATTGCTTGTAATTCTCAAATGATGCTAAGAATATTCATTACTAGCATATTATATGCATAATTACTTTGTATAATCCAATTATTTTGAATAAGTAATATCATAAATATATTCTAGGCTATATAAAGAGCTGGAATATAGATTATTGTGATCAAATCTCAAATGAATGCAAAATCTCTTGAAATGTTCAGATGATACACATAATTTGCATTATTTGCACATTATATTTGTAATTGCTATGTATAATCTAATCTTTTTGAATAAATAAGATTATCATCATTTTCTAGACTACATAAAGAGTTTAAATATAGATTATTGTGATCAAATGACTCAAAATGAAATGCTGAAATAATGCTTAGAATATTCATTATTTGCACTTCATATGCGTAATTATTATGTATAATCCAATTAATTTTAATAAATAAGATTAGAAACATATTTTTGACAGTATAAAGAGATTAAATATGGATTATGGTGATCAAATTAAGTTAATTTAGAATCATTTTAAATTCCCAAACGATACACAGAATAGCGTTATTTAAAATTTATAAGCGTATTTTCAATGTAAAATGCAACACTTTGAATATCTAATATCTGAATTATTTTGATCAAATGACTTAGAATAAAATAAAAAAATTCTCTTGAAACGATCAAATGATACTTAGAATTGACATTATTTGCACATTATATGCGTAATTACTATGTGTAATCCAATCATTTTGAATAAGTAAGATAAGAAACATGTTCTAGACTATATAAAGAGGTTAAATCTAGATTATTGTGATCAAATGACTTAAAATTAATGCAAAATTGTTTGAAATGTTGAAATGATGCTCAAAATATTCATTATTTGTATATCATATGGGTAATTACTGTTAGAGTTATGTCCTAGGAGTCAATAATTTAATGACTTAAATATTAGTTTATGTTATGGATGATATTTTATCATCTGTTCCTAGGTTTATTATTGACAGATTATTCAGGTTGAGGATCTGAATTGTAGATCTCTGTGGATCATTCTTTAGAATGACAATAATAAATCTAAACGGTCCATAATCTTGATAATTAACAAGGAACATTAATTATCATATAAGATTAGTATGCAAGTTAAGTGATGATTAAGTTCTACAGATCATAGGTAAAGAGTTACCAACTTAATTGCATATGTGTATGTTATGGAACATAGTGACTTGACCCAACGAAATAAACATATGGATTGTGTTATGTGTCGTTGTTTATTTCGTTATGATTTTGGTTCTAAGTTTGAGATGTTTATCTTTTCCACATGAGGATAGGTTCAATAAATATTGTCTACCGCTGATTCCCGATAAGGGCTGCTATACGGACTTTATTTATGTTCTCTTGAATTGTGCGGGGAAAAGTTAATCATCAAGAAAACCGTATGTCCCTCATTAATTCACTTAGTGAGTGACGATATCTGTTTGGGCCCCTTGATGGAGTTGGATCGTATGCGCGCAACTAAGCGATCAACTCTAGATCAAGAAACGTATAATCTGCAAGAATGACACATTCCTATCTTGGATTATATGATGATATCGTGAGACATAAGAATCAAAATAGAGAAATACTTTTATTCTCTTATGCAGGATTTAAATACTGTAGCAGTACATTATTTATGCGAATTGGGAATCATAACGTGTTGCTAGATACCGCTTATGATTATTGGAATTAAATAACGATTTAATTCCATGTCCAACATAGCATAAATCCTCAAAGGGTCACACAAATAGGACATTAATCACACAGTGCATTATTTATTTATTCACAGCAGTAAGTACTGTGAAAATATGATAAGATTGATTAATTAATTATATACCGTTGCGAACCGTTATAATTAATTAAGTCAATGGATCATATAGAAATAAATTAATGCATTAACTAATCCTAAAATAATTATTAATGAGTTAATAATTAATTTAGTTCAACACAATTTTAATATAAATGGTTATATTAATTAATTGGGCCGTTTTGGTAGCAAATAGATAGCCCAATTAAAGAGCAAATAAATAGGACTTTAATTAATAGAATTAAAGACTAAATTGAGTGGATTAAGTGGCCCATATAGGCCCATTTCGTGGCTGCCCATTATGGTGGTAGGTGGGATGGCATAGTTGTAATTATGCAAGAGGTCAATTAGGTTTTGTGCTCTATATAAGGACCACTTATGAGAGCCTCCACCTAGCTTTTCTCTCTCCTCTCATTCCTCCCATGGAGGCCGCCACTTTCATCCTCTCTTTCTCTCTTTTGCTCATGTGTTGAGCTATTTTCTCTCCACTAAATCAAGGTTGTTGATTGATGCAAGAGAGAAAACCATAAGGATTAGGCTTGTTCTTTGGGTATGCTAGCACGTACCTTGTAGAACGTGATTAATCCTCCTTGGTGGACTCGAGGGTGGCTACTAGACGTGGTGGAGACGGTGGAGAAGGCACGCCATCGATTCCCATGCCTTGGTCGAGCCCCGCGAATACGATTTCGCGGGAGGTACAATATTCCACCTATCTCTTTGTGTCGAATGAGCTTTTGCACTAGATCTTGTGTTGCTTGTGTTTTAATTGGATTAATTAAGCGTAATTAGTCACAAAATTAAAATTGAGCAGTTTTCTAACAATTACTATGTATAATCCAATCATTTTGAATAAGTAAGATTAGAAACATATTTTTAGATAGTATAAAGAGATTAAATATGGATTATGGTGATTAAATTACTTTAAATTAATTCAGAATCACTTTAAATTCCCAAAGGATAAACATAATAAGCGTATTTTCAATGTATAATGCAACACTTTGAATATGTCAGATCTGAATTATATCCAAGACTGTATAAAGCATATAAATATGGATTATTTTAATCAAATGACTGAGAATGAAAGAAAATTCTCTTGAAATGATCAAATGATACTAAGAATTTGCATTATTTCCACATTATGTGCGTAATTACTATGTATAATCCAATCATTTTGAATAAGCAAGATAAAAAAACATATTCTAGACTATATAAAGAGCTTAAATTAAGATTATTGTGATCAAATGACTTAAAATGAATGCAAAATAACTTGAAATGTTAAAATGAAACTCTCCATACGGTCTATAATACGATAAAGATCTTACTTATCAAAAAATATTGGAATATGCCTAGTAATTACGCATATAAAATGCAAATAATGGTTACTCTGAGTATCATTTGAGCATTTCAATCGTTTATGCATTCATTCTAAGTTATTTCATCACAATAATCCACATTTAAACTTCTATATGGTTTAGAATATGATTTCGACCTTAATTATTCAAAAAGATTAGATTAAACATAGTTATTATGCCTATAAAGTGAATATATTCTGAGTATCATTTGAGCATTTCAACCGTTTTCGATTCATTCTAAGTCATTTCATCACAATAATCTACATTTAAACTCTCTATATGGCCTAGAATATGATTCATATCTTACTTATTCAAAAAGATTGGATTATACCTATTAATTACGCATGTAAAGTGCAAATAATACATATTCTAAGCATCATTCGAGCATTTCAACCGTTTTATCATTCATTATAAGTCATTTCAACAAAATAATTTGTACTTAAGCTCTTTATACGGTTTAAAATATGATTCATATCTTATTTATTCAAAAAAGATTGGATTGTACATAGAAATTACGCATATAAAGTGCAATTAATGAATATTATGAGTATCATAAGCGCATTTCAATCGTTTCTGAATTCATTCAAAGTTATTTCATCACAATTATCTACATTTAAACTCTCAATATGCTCTATAATATGATTTAGATCTTACTTATTAAAAAATATTGGATTATACACAGTTATTACGCTTATAAAGTGCATATAATGCATATTCTGAGTATCATTTGAGTATTTCATCACATTAATTTATATTTAAGCTCTCTATATGGTGTAGATTATAATTCATATCTTATTTATTAAAAAAGATTGGATTAGACGTAGTAATTACGCATATAAAGTTCAAATAATGGTTATTCTTGAGTTCAGTTTGGGTATTTAACTCGTTTTTGTATTCATTCTAAGTCATTTTATCACAATAATTTACATTTAAACTCTCAAAATGTAATTCAATATTTATAATCATTGGTTGTCGAAATTCACTATGTTTTGTTAGCTCCTCAGGTGTTGAACTGATAATGTTGTTGCGTATAAATCCGGTTCTAAAATGTAAAACTAAGGAAATTTTGGAAAGGTTCGAGTATAATGACCGTTGGCTATTTTGTTGGGTCTTATGTGTAACTTATGACATCTTGTTGCCTTCAACTCCATTGTATTGTCAGAAATTTGCTTGATATTTTATTGAATATTTTTGTTGTTTTATATAGTCCCCAGGATTAGCAAGTCGAACAATCATATATTGTAACAATACAGATTATACAAATTAAAGAAATGTTGAAAGAATTATACATCAAAAAGAAAAACTCACTGATCGTGATTTAATTTTTCATCTTTCCCAAATGGTTAGAAACTAAAAGACTTGTATGCAAAACATCCATTAAAGACACCTATATGCACCTTCCCGCTTCCCAGCATTGATTAGCTCAAAGCAAAAAAATGAGAAAAGAAAAAAGCTGAATGTAGAGTTTTGTTCTTAGTATTTGAAGTTTTGAACAGTTGAAAGTTATCAAGCCAGAATTGAATCCCCACAGTAATTATCTTTTGCTGTTTTAGTTTTGGCGGAAGTGATTTGCAAATGACAGAAGCAGAACTGACCTAAATGCAACTTATTTTTTTAGACATTCGTTGTTTGAGCAGTATATAGGAACTTGTAATCAAGTTCTGCCGTTACTAAAAACAAAACAAAAAAATATAATTATATAACCCATACTGAACCAAATCAACTGAGAAGCCCTAATTAACATGAACATGTTTCACAATTTCAACAATTCTTAAAAGTACAATAAGTAAGCCCCTAAACAACAAATAAGATCACACTTATTGCCCTACAAACATAATATATATCATCAATACCATCTATCAAGCGTAGGTACACACAGAAGTAAACTAAGAAAAGAATAACAGACCAGATATTTTTTTTGTATCATATAATGCCACCTTGGTAATCCCTATGTTTGCCAGGTCATAATGTTTCTTAGTTTGCAGAAGGAAATCAGCCTCTTACAACTAATTCTGGGCAGAAGCTGGGGCAACATTAACATTCATAATACTGTTGTTGTTATTGTTGTTAGTGTTCTCTGAATTTGCAACATCAGCACTGGCATGGTGAACAAACTCCTCAGGTAACATGTGTGTCCCATGGCAGGCACACACAATGCGAAGCTGCTCTTTTCCAGGGCCATACCTGTAGGTCACACCTGATATGGTTTTTCCATTGGGGCCCGACCCTGTAGTGGTGACCCAAGGCAGATCAGGACACGACCCAGACCCGCCAAACTTAATCTCCGACCCAATGCCGCGCCGGATTGGGCCCTTGTTTTCTTGAGGATTTGGATTATGGCAATGGTTTGAACTAGGGTTTGGTTTAGCATCGGGGTAAGAAGAGGATGACACAGCTTCTTTGTTTGGTTCTTGGGGCTTTTTGTCAAATGCAATAGCCTGCGATGATGTGTAGGATGCTTGTATCGATCCTTCAGTATTTAAGTAATAAATATTAAAATTTGAAAAGAAGGAAAAACAGAAAACAAACAAAAATCAACAAACTAATGACTGAGCCTATTTAAATATTTTTAAAGTCAGGCTAAGCAAGGTTTAAACCCAGAAACAAAAGGCCTTTAGTTCCATTATTGTACTTTTTCATAAGCATGAGTTTTAGAACAGAACCATAGACGCAAAAAAATTAACTATGGTCTAATGAATCAAACTAAACAATTTAGTTTGAGGTATGAACTCAAGAAAGATGCATATAAGCATCAACCATGCAGACACAATACAACCATCCACAAGCACAGAGAAATGCACATCCACACTCACACCCAGCATGCACACAAACACACAATCAAAGAAATTGAAATTACCTTGAGATTTTCTTTCATCCTCTTCTATGTTGGTGCGATATGGCCATACTGGGTTTGTCTCAAGAGTAGGGATTTGCGTTGAATTATAACCAAATGCCAACTGTCTGTCCCGTGCTGACATTAGCTGCACCACACAGTATCTCACATCAGGGCAGTCCAAGATTAATTTGGACCCTTTTATTTGACTCAAAGGCAATTTCAGACTAAGCAATAATTCAAATTGTTTACGTTTACCATGTTATTGTTATTTGTGGTATGAAATGAGATGGGGACACCAGATGGAAAACGAGTTGTCACAACTCCAGTTGCAGTTGCACTCGCACAACCTCCCCCTTTCTTATCACTTGGCTTGTAGTTTGATCCTTCAGTTGAATCAGCCTCCGCCACATCATCATTCTCTCCTACTGACCCATCACCAGTGTTAATAGATAGATGCGAACTCTTGGTCAAATCAATTATGACTGAATTTGAACCTTCACCTCCTTTATGCTTTTTTGGAATGTTTGCTTCATCTGATATCAGTTCATGGGTTTGTTTGCTATTGTTTTGAAATAAGTTGGTGAATGAAAATTCAGCTGCATTAGGGGTGCAATTTCGGCTAGAGCTCCCTTCATCAGGTTTGGGGTTTGAAGAAACATCCGGGCCTTTTTTGGGGTTTGACTTTGCGCCCCCAAGAGAGAGACCCAAGCTTAGTTCAAGTCCATTATCATCGTCCATTATATGACTGCATCATGCAAGAAAATTTTGGTTAAAAATGAAACGGCAAACTTGTACAGTGGTGTAAATTGTTCGCATTTTTGCTCATGTTATGTCTTTTTCTTCAAATCCGTCCTTGTACTATTTGGATTCAAAGTCTTAAAACAACAATTACTATTGACAACATTTATGAAAAACATAAAACTTTATGGAACATTCAAAACAACTAGATATAGACATTATGCTTAGGACTTTTGAAAATAAAACTGAAACAGAACAACTCTCTATGAGCTGAACAAAATGCGCACAAAATTCAATTAGATAGCAGATATCTAATAAAAAGAACAAACTTTTTTTTTTTGACTCATGTGTTTGCAGAGCACATTGAATGCATTTAGGCTTATAGGCTATAGCAATAGCAAACTCATTAAAATGATTGAAACCGTGAAAGTACTCACATATGGAACTGTACAGAACAGAAATCAATAGTCAATTCTAAGATCAGTCAGACATACTAAAGTCTGAAAAAACCCCAATCTCAGAATAATAGTAATATAAATAACAACAACAATACAATTCAAGTAAGGAATTAATTAATGAATACCAATCAGCAAGATTCCAGAGGCCGAGCTAGTGGCAGCTCAAGCCCCATTGTTTGTGAAGTACCTCACTTAAATTTAGTTAAAATTAGGGTCTCCCTTCTTCCTTAGCATGCTACTACCATGGTTAGGAAAACCAATTGGAAACCTAGGATCCGCTTGGAAGGTGTTTTTGCATACTGACCATGATTTACGCAATAGAGATTTGAATTGGAAGAGAATTACCTCTGAGTTGCCCTGAGATTTGCTTCGAGCTTGTTTGGGACTGTCTCACACTTGCTTCAGACTTGAATTTTTATCGATTCTTCAGAGATGGATGCGAATGGAGATCGGAAGAGAGATTGGGGTTTGGGGAAGCATGCTTCGCCAATTAAACCAATTTTTTCTTTCTAGTGGCGCAGCCCAAAGAGGAGAGGCGGATTGAGTCCTTTTCTATGTTTCCTATCTTGTTCTATTCCTCTCCGTTTTAAAGAAATGGAGCTCTTCTCCGAATTTTTCAGCATTTTTGCAGTGCAAAATGTCAAGGGCTTTAAAAAAAAAAAAATCAAACCAATCCTATGTGATTAAGAAATATTTTAGAAACATCATTTTTTTTTATTATGGACCTTAATTAGCTATAAGTTTTTGTACTCATTAGTTTGTATTTTTGTCGATTATTTTTTTCTATCTAAAAGATAAATTAAGTACGCCATCAAGATGATGTAAAATAACAATTTAAAATTTTAATAATGCATCATTATTTATGTCCATGTGAGTATTATTGTCACATGCGACATTGAATAGTACGAAAATTTTAAAAAACGTGTCAGCATCAATATGCTATGGTTTGAATAGTATTAGTATAGTATAGGCCAACATCTATGCTGAAGAATTCGACGCATATGACATCAATACTTTTGAACTTTTTATATAAAAGTCACTAGCACAATTATATATATTTCGTAGAAATTGAAATTAGAGAACAATTATATAAACATCGGAAAGTAAGAGGTGATAAAATACTTCAATAACTGTTTGCGATATTGATCATCATTACGGTCATGTTCAAATATCATAGGTTATAAATATAAATATATGATTTAGGCACTGGATTACAAAAGTAACCCTTTCTTTTCACTTGCAAAGTGATTTTTAGGTATTGGAAATTTGGAGCTCTCATTAGTCAGTCCGTGGAAAGAAAAAAATGGAGAGCGGAATCATTCACTTTATTTGTCACGACTCGCGAGCACGTGGATTGTGTGAGCTTTATCCTGGTCATCAGTCTTGATTCTTGAATCGTTGTTCTTACCCATATCATAAGTTTTGTGGCCAGTTCTTGTAGCAGTTGACTGGCATCTCACCTCAATGAAGTACTCGTATGGACCAATTAAAATAAGGAATAAAAAGAAAGAACCAAAAGGCAGCTAAATAAATCAGATACCAACGGAATACGCAATCTATCCTTGTTGGTTCTTTTACAAAATTGTCATCAAGAAAGTAACTTTGCAAGTTCATCTACCCGTAAACTTCCATGTGGGACCACACTAGGCAACCCTTCTAGCAAGCGGTCTTTGTTGTCTTTCCTTCTATTGTTACTACCCTTCTTAATATAACCATCTCTCCTTTCTGAGATTGCAGGAACTAAGTTATTTTCTACTTCTTCCTCTTCAACTAACTTTTGCAGTGCATCTTTCTCCTCCTTATCCCCCTTATTCTCTTTCTTCCTAAACCTTACCTGATAGGTGGGACCCCGACGAGCTGTCTTGGCAAGTTCAACAGATCTTTGATAGACTAAGTCAGCATCAGGGTACTCGACTTCAGATAGACTTGTGGCGATACCACTCTCAATTGCTTGGTCCAAAAGAAGCCTCACTCCTTCCAAATGCAACATTTTAGTTCCCATGCCTTTGCTTTCTTCAGTTTCTGGTTTTTCCTCTGTTTTTGTAGAAGAGGTCTCATTTGCATCTTCCACTGCTTTATAAAAGTTGACATTTTTAATGTGAAAATATGATCGAGTATAAAGGTCCTGGTACTAGTGTACCAGTCTAACTATTATCACTGCTTTTGTATTTCTATTGTAGATTTTTATATGAACTGGGACTAAATCAAGGTTAGATATCATACCCGAGAAACTTTGCTCCTTCTCAGCTGATTTGGTTGAGCTCCCCACGGGCATGTTTGCAATTACAACTTCGTCAACCGTGATAGATATAGCATCTGAGCAAGTATCAGACTTGGACCCTGCATTGATCAATAAAAGATTTGTTGGCAGTTGAGGAAGTCAAATTAAAGCTATACGTTGAAAGTGAGGAGGGAAGATTCCAGTCTCCACCTCCATAAACCAATATATTGTGGATTCTGTGTGAACTGGGACAAAATCAAGGTTAAATATCATACCTGAGAAAGTTTGCGCAACCTCAGCTGATACAGATGAACTCTCAATGGGCATGTTTGCAGTTACAACTGCATCAACCATGCCAGACATAACACCTGAACAAGTATCAGACTTGAGATCTGTATTGACCAATAAAGAACTGTTGGCACTTGAGGAAATGACCTGATCAGAGCCATCAGTTCCAATTGAGGGGAGGGACGATTTCCAGTCTCTACCCCTCCACATGAGTATATGCTCAAACTCAAAGGAAAGTAGCACACATGGTACCAAATCCTACAATGGAAAACACCAAAACCATGAAGAGTTGTTAGCTGTAAAGGTGCAAGAAAATGTCGATAATGTTTGTGTTTCCTTCCTTTTTCTCATCTCCTACTGAGATGTACATAAAGTTATCTATTCTATATCATATACCGAGCTAAACCCCAAAGCACAGGGCATGAACTTTGTAAAAGTAGTTACTGTACATAAATCCTGAAGGAGGGTGAATTTTTTAGGAAAAACATCCCAAGATCTTTGCAGATTATAACCAAAATTCTTACATTTTTATTAAGACCCCAACATTGCCTATGTTATTTGTTACTAAGCATCACTGTAGAAATTAAGATAAATTGAAAAAAAGATGAGCTCATTGCCAGAAAAAATTATGCACTCAACCAAAGCATTGGATATATGCCATTTAACCCCAAAACAGGACATTAATCTAGTAGGCTTAAGTTTAATTTAAAATGGGATTAGGAAATAAATTGACTTAGCAGAGTAATAGATCAAGTCATCAGTGCTTAGATAAAATACACATTTTCAGTTATTATAGTACAATAATCAAATTTTTATTTGTAAATACTTCCAAATCCTGTTAGGTCTTATTGTCTTAATTTAATAAAATGTGTGTTAATTTTTGTAATATTAACTTATCCGATATCAATATACTAAAAAAAGGCCAGCAAACTGTAAAGGAAGCATTGAATTAACAAACCTGAAGCTTTGCACCGATCTTTTTATAGTCACTTCTATTCATGCCTTTGCAGTTTATGCGTACCAGTTCACACACCTCAAAAGCCTCCCTTACTTGCTTTACAAGATTAATATAAACACCATTTTTACCTATTACCAAAGAAAAAAAAAAGTTTAATTCTTTTATGAAAAGCCTTTCAAAGCATTGAGGCAACATGGTATGGAAATAACAAACTATGTAAAACAAATGGCAAGCAACGTTAACAAATAGAACCCCTTCATCCAATATTTAATGTGCACTAGAAATTTCAACAACAAAAGGGCCTACATTCCTGATTAATTGGTAACTCTAACATTACTACGCATATTATTAAGGCCATACACTAAGATAATACCCAAAAATGCAGAATAACTTAAAAGAAGTCTTTTAAACATTCATAAATAATGCAACAAATTATTAACGTGTGAACTAATATCTAATTTTCTTTAGTTTATCTATAAATAAATTATGTAAAACAATTGTGTATGGTTGTATTATTCTCCTTAATCAAAGCATGATGTAAACATGCACACAAACAGCAGAAGTTTTTGTGTATAAAACTAATTAAGGAATGTGTACTATATTGAACATACCAAAATGGAAATTTCTATAAAATGCAGGTGCTCCTTGCATAATTTCTTTTATAAATATACAGATCTAGTTAGTACCTAGTTTGCACATTGGGGGTACATCACGGCCTCTCTTGCGCAAGTCATGGGCCTCCTCGAGAGTCAAACCATCTGGGACCCGCTTGATCAAGCGTGGATAAACAGGTGAAACTGGTCGCCAGAGCATGAGCGGGAACCTAGGCCTATTCTTGTAGTTATAATTTCTGCCACGGAAGAGGTAGAAAACCCCTCCTTGTTGATGTATAACCTTCCCACCAGTTTTCTCCTGAAAAAAGAATATTACAATAAATATATATTTGTAGGAAAACTAAAGTGAAAGTGAAAAGCCTCAAGGACTAAATTGATTAACTGAGTTTGACTTGATCTTGTACTTGATCATTCTACAACTGATGCCATTGGTTTTGATTGAGGTTATCTGTAGTGCTCAGGGACCAACCAATACATGCATGCCTATTTGTTTGGACAAGGACCGCATTAACTTGTTTGTGAGTATGGGTATTACACCATACAGTCTGATGGAGGAGATGGGCTGCAGTACCTTTTGAAGTAATACGTTCATTTTACTTAGGCCTCAGTTCTCGACTACGACTGATCTTAACCGTTCAACCTCTTTCCTATATCGAAATCTCCATAGAAACCAAATTTTATATTTTTCGAATTTTTTTGTTTTATATTATGATATTTTCAAATCATAGGGCTCGAAATTCTTCAATAATTGCATTTTTTGGAAAAAAAAATCATAAAAAATAGAAAATATTTGAAAAAAATGTATAAATTTGGTTTGTAAGGAGATTTTGATATGGGGTAGAGACGTCAAGATTAAACGGTTCAGATCGACAGTAGAAAGCTCAGATTTCTGAGAAATGAAGTTGAAGTAAACAGACAGATATACTTTGCAAAGTACCATAACCCATCTAATTCTGATAGTTGCAAATTCAAAGAAATATGCAGATAACACTATGCCACTAAATTATTTTAACATCCAAGATAGCTTTCAATGTTGACATTTCTGTTAGCTAGATTAGTCCCTCTTTGTAATGAGCTCAAAGTAATTAATTATTCATAGCATAGTTAAATTATTCTTCTAACGGAAAGCTCATTGCTTAATTCTACTTTTTTTGGGACCTTACATTTGACTTGACCTGAATATTAAAATAAGGAATTATTTGCAGATTAACTGGAAAAGTATCTGTCTGACAGTTATGGTGTAGGAGATTATGTGTTTTCTTGTAGATTTGTCAAATAGTATAATACTGGTATATATTTCACCTTAGATAGGTACCAGTAGCAAGTTCATTTAGTAGAACAGAAACTAGACAAACCTCTAGCTGCTGGCAGACATTATCCAAATCAACAGTGCAAACTCCTTTGCATTTAATCTTGCAAACTCGCCTCCTCTTCCAGTGGGAATGTATATTCTCTAACATATTATGAGTGAATCCATCTCTCCCTGAAATCCAATTGCCATGTAAATCAAATGACATGAAGAGGCTCATACGTACAAAATATTTGCTGAATACATTAAAAATACATTCAACATAACTGGCACAGAAGGAAACTTTGAAAACCCTAGACTAGCCAACAAATTTTAGAAAACTTCCCTTTTCACTAACTAACCATTAGCAAAACAAGGTCCTCATTTATCAGAAATTCAAGTCTATGCTTAGTTGATATCTAAAACACTCTCACGAAATGACTAGACAAATCATTGGATAAAATGATAAAATCACCTTGATCAAAACATCAAGCACTCCACAATTGCATTTAATCAATGAAAAGAAAACTAAAAATAAAATAAGTTATGGTTTTCATTGAAAAAGTCTGAGGTCAAATAGGAATTAAAAGAGGATGGATGACTTAATAATCATCTCTCTTGACAATTTTTTGATAATCTTCAAATATAAATTAAAATTTGAAATCCGACATTGTAAACATGATCTACATACTACATGGTGCATATACCACATGCCACACTTAAAAAAAAAAATATTGATGAGATTTGGTATACATTCAACCTTTCATCAATTTAAATTGTCAACAGCTTGAAAAGTAAAATTGATTGTTAGGCAGTTAGGTTATCTATAAGTCCAAAAAAGATACCTATACATTTACTTTCTAATTCTCATCCTTATTTGAAATGATTGTTTGAAAAATCATTGTCAAGTGATCCCTCCTCAATTCAAATGATACTCAGGGCTTCAATGCATGATGATGGAAACATTTTCTGCAATTCATTTGAGCAGACCTTAAACAAAAATTTGGAAACAAGAGGAAATAAATCTTTTCCAAAATACCCATATTAAGTTGCCTCCTAGTCTTCAAGCACCCCTTGACCAAGTCCGCTACCTCCTCCTCTGTCAAAGGATCCCCCATTATCTCCTCCCGGGTAGTACTGTACCTGGGCCCACCAGATCCTGCCAGGAAGGGTCCCGGTGACTGGACCGGCTTCACCCCCTTCTTTCCATGGGGGGGAAGCTTGAACGAGTCGAATTCTGGGAGCTTTTTCTTGCTTGGTGGAAGTGGGGCCCGCCCTGTCCAAGGCCGGGGAGTGTCTTTTGGACCGAACGGCAGGAATGGTGGCTCTCTAAGCGCCAATGGTTTAACCTGTTACCTAGACACGGTCTATCTTAGGAAATACAGTAATCTAGCCCAATTAATCTCAAATTGTCAATAGACACACAATCGAGAGAGCATATAATGCACTTGACCTTTGTAACTATCCGGAAATAGAACCATGCTCTTTCCTCAATTATACAATTAAAGGCAGAAGTTTTAAACTAGCTTAACTTTGGTCCATTTTCAGTCAGTGGTAACACATATGCTGGTACATACAAGTTCAGCATGACCAAGTGATTGGTACCAGATAATAAGGAGCTTTTTGCCCAGAAAGATGCACACAGGCATTTTCTACCAGGTATGAGTTCAGTTAGCTAGTATGCAAAGTGGTAACATTACCTTTGGAGTTTCAGTGTAGCTGTACTGGAACTCAAACGGCGCGTCTTGCAACTTGTAAGAGACACCTTTCTCAGTCACACGGATGGGATCCTCTCCATCCGGAGGAGGGACCCACCGAAATTTAACTTGCCTAAAGGCGGGGTGATTTTGATTTCCATTTCCATTTCCATCAGGCGGGGGTTTGGAGTATTTGGAGAAGCGGCCTGTTATGGAGGGAGAAGAGGGGGAGGAAGGAGAGCCGTGGGATTTGAAATGGAGGGAGGGAGATGAAGGGGGAGGGGGTAAGGAAGTGAAACGGCGGTGGAGGCGGATTTCGGACTCGATTTGCTCTTGCGCACGACGACGCCGGTTGAAGGGCTCGGCGTTGGCGTTGTTCCAGCGGGAGAGGTGAACGGTGAAGGGCGAAGGGGATTGGGAAGTGGAAGGGGAAGGGAGATATGGGGAGGTGAATGGAGAGGAAGGGGAGGTGGAGGGAGGGAATGTGAGCGCCATGCCAATAGCGGCTCGACGCAAACAGAGTGTGGAATACTGGGATTGATTACTCTAATATCTCGTATCTAGTGTAGATCTTCTGTGGCGAATACGTACAGCCACACTGTTTGCCGGGTTGCGCACCGCACACGTCGATGATTTCGACTCTCTTTGCACTTTGCAGCATCTGGCTTAACACTCTTGTATTAATAAAACACTCCTTTTGGACTAAATTGCGCTTTTGGTAAAACACTTCCTGTATTAACTCTTGAAGGCTCTTATCAGTCTTATGTGAACGCGTGCTCTCTCTCAACACTCCATGCTTTCCTCCATCTTGTCCATTCTAATCTTCTTCTATACCGGTGAAATGGAGGCAAAATTGGAAAATATTCCAAGATTAAATAACTAGATAAAACCCTCCCATTCCCACTATGAAACATCTTTAAAAAATGGAATACTGCGTCGTACTAGTTTCACACTTTTTTCATTATATTGTGTAATCCTCAAATATAGTTATGCATATTTTCTTTTTTGCTATCTGGAGATATTCTATTACAATTTAAAGAGATAAATACAGAATTCTAGTCGTTATAGATTTTATTTTTTGAACAAAATTATGATTAAATTTTTCTATTCGCGTGGTTACATTATTAGGGAGATTATTGAATTTTATACATACTTATTTGTATGTATATTTAAAATATATAAAAAATATTTTATATATTTTTATTTACATTTAATGTATAACAAAAAATTCTTTTATATATTTACATTTACATTTACATTTAATGCATAAATAAGTATTATAAACATATTCAATATTATGTATTTAACATGCATAATTTAATTATATACTTATATTTTTATAATAGATGTTTTTATTATGTTTAATTTTTAGTCACAAATTATATATTTTGTAATAATAAAATTTTTTGGGGCTAAAAAATAAATTTCACATTAAAAAAATAAGTTAACTTTTTTAATAAAAAAGGATGGCGCATTTTTTGAGTTTGGACTTTGGATCGTCATGACGATGACGATCCAGCGACGTTATTTTTAAAATTTCGAATTTTTAACTGCTATTATTGAAATTCGAGTGAACAGTAAAGTTAGTTTTAATTTTTTCCGGTAGAAATCTCATACGGCCCAAAATAATTGCCTTTTTCTCCTCGCAGTCGCAGCCCGTTACTAACTTCTCCTCTTCATTGACAATTGACGAAGCATACTCAAAAACAAATCTCTCTTCTCCGATCCCCATTTTCATTCATCTCTGAAGAATCAGTACCAAATCAAATCTGAAGGAAGCATCAGCCAGCTCAAACGAGCTTGAACACAAATTGTCGTAAATCGAACTGTAAGTCTCTTCAAAATTCAAGCCTTTTCTCTCCCAAATCGCCCCTTAATCGCATCGTGGTTTGGCGCGATAGCTTTTCCAAACCATGGTAGCAACAATAAACTATTTCTCTACTTTCTTTGGTACAGGTCCTTATTGTGAGTAGAATACTTCAGAATTATTGGAATTGGGAAAGAGAGACTTGTTCATGATATAATTTTCTTGTAATAATGAACTGTTTGATATTGCTGTTGTAGATCGGAATTCGGAAGAGAAGAGATGGAAACCTCAAGGCGCCAGAGTGGAATCCAGCAACTTTTGGCAGCTGAACAAGAGGCCCAACAAATTGTCAATGCTGCAAGAAATGGTAAGTGTCTGTTTGTGTGTGACTTGTTTGGGATTGCTTATTTTGCAGAACACTAAATCATAGTAGTACTTTGCATAGTGTAACAGATTTGTATCTGCTATTACCAGATTTAACTTGTTTGCTTTTTCCAGCTGATTAAGTAGTTTAATTGCTTAGGGCAATGCTTTCTTCGACCAAAAATTCCATGCAGTGTATAGTATGTTGTTTTTCATGCAAAAAAAAAAAAAAAAAAATAGTAAACTAACTAAACAAAAGGAAGTTGTACATGGTTTATTAATTCTGCTCATTGAAAGAGTGAACTATGCTGGGTGATAATTGGTAGGGCCAAATTTTTACTTATCTGGGATTTGCATTATTGTGAAAAATTGGTTCTATATTTTTTTTTATCACGTTTCTCTATAGTATATATAAATACTTGGGGTGGAAATATGATATTTTCTTAATTATTTCCTCATTATAAGCTAAAATGGCAAGGCTGAGGCAGGCCAAAGAAGAGGCTGACAGGGAGATAGCTGCTTACCGTGCTCAAATGGAGGCTGAGTTCCAGAAGAAAGTTGCTGAGGTACTTTTTACTTTTTTAACACATTTTCATACTTAACCCAACATAATATTGGTTAACCTGTAAACTCCTAACCATTAATATATTATATTATTACTTTGGTCAGCATAATTGATTTCCTTTGCCTTGCAAACTTCAAATCCTCTTGTCCATTTGCTTAGCTTGAGTTTGGTTTATTTTGTAACTATGATAAAAGCATTCTTTGTTACATCCTTGGCAAAATGTCAAAGCTGACCCAATAACCCAATATAAGAGTATGGTTTATCTTAAAAACCTACAGTCGTTGTTTTGTTTTGAAGTAGAATGTCTTTGATTTTGTGTTACTTAAATAATGTTGGGATGATTGCAATAATTGACGAGGTTTTGGATGTGATCTGTCTCACTTTTCTAGTGTGCATAAAAAACTCCAGAGAACAAGGTGCAGAAATCCCAATTTATTTCGATTGCATGTATGGAAGTGACATCAATAGGATCTCATGTTTTTTTCAGTTCTAGAATTTTAGGGCGTGTTTAGCACCAGTCACGAACAGCTAGTTTGCACGAACCAAACAGCGAACAAGAATTCATGAACAAGGAACAAATCCCTTATTCCTTGTTCACCCTTTTTGGCGAACTGGGGAGGAACTGCTGTTTCTTTGTTCATTGTTCCTCCCTTGTTGAAACACACCCTTAATAATTAAGTTTTTAAATGTTGAGTCGTGATGGAGGACAGATGGATTTCTTACAGTATAATGTTCTGTATTGTATTGTACAATATAACAATTATCTCATAAAAGAAAGCCTTCTTGAATTAAAAGAATTAATCAGATATTTTTTTTCTTTGTGCGTCTTGGGAGGAGGGGAGGGAAGGTGGGGCGGGGGGTTGGGGAGGGGGCGATCACAGTATTGTTTGTGCTAACTTAGTTGTAAATTCACTGTCGTTAATCTGAAGCTAATTGCTCATTTAAACAGACTAGTGGTGACTCTGGTGCAAATGTGAAGAGACTTGAACAAGAGACAGAGGACAAGATTGCAAACCTGAAGCAGCAAGCTGGTGCCATTTCCCCAGATGTCGTCAGCATGCTCCTCAAGCACGTCACCTCAGTCAAAAATTAGACTGCAGTTTTCCTCTTTCTGGCATGGTGCATTAAACACTTCTCTCCTATGCTTGTGTTATATTCATTGCTTATTTGCTATTGTTAAGAAGAAAAATAAGGTGTCCTGGAGACTCGAGAAATTTATTGATTTTGAGCTTTCTGCTATTGTATTTATTGGCAATTAGTAGTCTTGAGAAATTTATTGTTTGTTTGAATTCGCTACACTATTGAATTTGTTTCAATTTTCAAGTAAATATGTTATTTAGTTGCGAGCCTGTGTTCTTAAGAATTAAAAGCAGGATCTCAGATGCATGTCTGTTTGTCTAACCTGTTTTGCATTTTTTTTTTATTTGACTAGTTACGTGCTTAAGTTACATTTGTAAGGTAATGTAAATAATATAAAGCTACGCATGGGTAGACCTCAGTTATAACATTTTATTATTAAATTTTTCCATGAGTTAGAGTTGATTTAAATATTAGTTCTGAAATTATAGGTTTGAAATACTATCATGACACCTTTGTTATTGTGTTTAGCACCTATGCTCCAGTATTTTATTTAGAAGAGCATGATTTTTGGGGTTCAGTTATAACTTATCACCTGTGATGGGTTTCTAATTTCACGCTGTTACCTGGTTAAGTCCTAGTTATTGGATCCAGACCCTTCTTCACCCGCTTTTAACGCGGATCCGTTATCGCAGTGAATCTTTTCTTTCCATTTCTTCCTTTCCGACGAAACATAAATTCGCCAATTTCAAACGATATAATCCTTCTAATCGCCTCACGGGTTATCTCCATTTGTTCTGAAATGGAGAGAAACCTGAATCTACAAAAACAAAAACAAAACCAAACGAAACGAAAACTTGGGGAAAAATTCATTAAAAGAGGCTCAGTGGAGCCCCGAGTCACTTTCCCTCTTGATTCGGATATCCATCCCTCTCAAAAATTTAATTATTCTCCCTTTGATCAAACACCCAAGCTAGCTCAAGCATATTTGAAATTCAAATCCAAGTTGAAATCAACTAGCTAGCTATCCATGGCAACAACTCTAGATGGGAAAGCGAATGGCCTCCGACCGCCCCTGCCTCTTCACACCGCCACCAACTTAGATGGCAGCCGCAGAGCTACTACCTCAGTGGTTCATGGGTGGCAAAGAGAAGATCTGTTGGAGAAAAGCCCGTTAGTGCTTCGAGCCTTGGCCACTGTCTTCTCTTTCCTATCATTCATCCTTCTGGTGTCGAACAAGCATGGCGATTGGATGGAGTTCGATCATTTTCAAGAATACAGGTGGAACCAATTTACACTGATCATGAGCCTTTTATGTTCTTTGATAACATACTGATTGGGTTAGTGTATGAATGACTTGATTTTTATTTGTATTTATTTTTTGTTATTGTTGTAGGTACTTAGTGTCAGTTTCTGCTTTGGCGTTTGTGTACTCACTTGTGCAGTCGATGAGGCCGCATATTCACCGGTTTCGGGAAAGTGGTGACCCCATGACGGTGCATTCGCCAGGAATCGGTGATTTTATTGGGGATCAGGTGTGTTTTGTTTCCTTTATATGAATCCTTTTTTATCTTCTTTCGGATTCGATCACATAATCACTTCATTAGATCTTATGTGAATTTGATTTTGAGGGAAGAGTTTACGATTTGGTACTAATGGTAAACCTAGCTTGCTTAAGTCGGAAAGTGCTTTTTTGTTGAGTGCTGTTTGGCTCCGTTTGGATGGCTTCTTTCCGGAATAAGGAATAAGGAATAATCACTTTTTACCAATAAATTTATTTCTAATCATCCAAACTCTTCACTAAAGTTACACACTTCCCAATAAATTTCTTCCCTTCTTCTTTCTTCCTACCTTATTCTCAACGCATCCAAACAGAGCCTTTAAAAGTTAAATTGGAATGGTGCCAAGTGGGAACTGGGTAATGCCTAAAGAATATAATAAGTCGAAATCAGTCATCATACAATGTGAATATGTGATTGAACCAACGAGCACAAATTAATAGTGGGCCTAGGATGAAAGCACTCATTTTCTTCTAGAAAATTACATCAATTTAGGTTTTTCCTGACATGATTGCGCGAAACCTGTGCAATTTAATGCCATTAATGCTTATGAATTTATGATATGTACGTCTGTGTGATTTGTTTGGCATAGTAAGATTTCATTAAAAATAATAAAGGAGTTACCAAGTGGTTTAAAGGCTGCATGTTAAGAACGAAAAGGAGAAAAACTTGTTCCAGGAAAAGCAAAAGGAAAAGAAAAAGGAGAAAGGAGGCGTTCAAAACTTGGTGCCTTCAAAAGCAAACTTGTTCTCATAAGAGGAACCATCTAAACCGAATATAATAACAGAAATACTGCAAAAATAAAGAAAATTATAGTATGCATGTTAGGTGTTCTCTAATATATACCAATCTTAAAAATATAAATATCTGAAAATCACTTTCCTTAGCAATACGTCCTTGTTACCCCTTGCTGTAACTTACCCTTTACATGAATGCTTAGAGCTTAAGCATTTTCCCTGTCTCCTTGGTATATATAACAGAAAAAGGAAAAAGAATGAAAACAACAGTGATTGTAAGGAAGAGCTCGGCACTTTTCTTATGCAAGTCACATTCTACTATTGATGGGATCATGATAACTTACGTAGATAATTAAGAATATGTACTTTTTTTTAACCCCTCGAATATGTACTTGGATACACTGTTGTCTTCTTTTCTGAGGTCTAGTAATGACTGATAAAGCGATTTAATGAGTAATGGCACTATTGACTATAATAGGCCTGGTCGGTGGTGAGACGGTTTGACATCCTTCTGGTCCATTGATTAGGATATGTTTCTTTATTCATTTTCTTTCATTTGAACCATATTATTATAATCAGGATTTCATTAAAACCTCTGACACTTTGCAGATGATACAGCCTAAGTTATGACCCATATAACCTTCAAAAAAAAAAAAAAAGTTATAACCCATATAATCTGATCCAGAAACATTTAATTGGGTAGGTATTTAATAAATTATTAAAAAAATCATATTTACAAGTTCACAAATAGAAAATTTCAAACAAGGATGTTATACAAACGTTAGAATTTTCATTTCAGGTGCTTAATTTTATAAAGATATTTTTTTTCTACTTGTACTTTTTAATTTTTAAATGTTGTTAAAGAATTTCCTTAGCTTATTAGCTATTATTAATAATGTTTTCATTTTTATTCTTTTTTGTTGCTTATTATTGATATGATGATGATGTGTTTCATATTATCATAAAACGTTCTAAAACATGTTAAAATAAAAGATTATAATTGAGTTTTTTGTGCGTGAAATCCATCAAATATGATTTAAAACATAAACTACACAGGAATCCAATATTTAGAATTTTTATTATATATATTGCCCCCATTTATATGGATTCACATAATAGGTCATTTGGTCTGCTTTGTAACTAACACAGACTGCCAACTGCCGAATTCTAGGTCTGTATTTGTTAATTATTTTGATGTGGGAGTACTATTTTAAATTCTTAGTGCTGCTTTTTACAAAGATGGAGGCACAATTAAAAAATTTCCTTAATTCACGAGCTTCCATGTGCTTGTTGTTGGGTTATGGGCCTTTCTCCGATCGAGTCGTTTCATTTTTTGGGCCTTGCAATGTGTAAAATTTATTTTATATTTCATTTTTCTATGATTTGCTTCCAAATTGGAATTTCTATTCCATTCTTTGAATCATGAATAGATAAAACAACCTTATTGTTTAGTTGTTTGTTCTGTGGCTCAATAGTCGATCTCTTTCTAAATACAACATTATTACAAGTGCATGGAAGGTATTACAAGAAATCAATCCGTCATATAAGCTTGAATAATAGTTTTTGTTAATTCTCTTCTGTTTTATTTCTTTTTTGTAGTTGGTTTCATATTTACTCATCTCTGCACTATCAGCTGCTATACCGATCACAAACCGAATGAGACGAGCAGTAGTGAACATTTTTACTGATTCGACAACGGCCTCCATCAGCATGGCCTTCCTTGCATTTGT
Source organism: Rhynchospora pubera (assembly GCA_028095005.1). Classification (NCBI taxonomy): domain Eukaryota; kingdom Viridiplantae; phylum Streptophyta; class Magnoliopsida; order Poales; family Cyperaceae; genus Rhynchospora; species Rhynchospora pubera. The sequence continues at coordinate 147,721,908 of CM051462.1, read as the reverse complement.
GGTCCTGGCATTCTGTGCTATCATTACCGGATTCAAACTGTCAAAGCAATCTTACTTCTAAATTAATAACGGTGCCACACGTGGTTCGTTTGTTATTTTTCGATGTACATGAGCAAATAGTTTTAGCATGATTTTGTGCAAGTTTTACAGTTAGTGAGGTTGCGAGATGAGCTTTATAGATTTGTTTGTGTTTGGATTTTGATATTGATTGCTGAAAAAGGCTTTTTTAAAGTTTTGTAAAGTGTATAATGCTATATCCACTTATAGGGAATTGATTATCATAATTCAGATTATATAAAAGAATTCGCAGAAAGAACTATCTCATAACAATTAGGATGTTTCGCATTTCATGGTATCTTTTGTCAGTGGAGAAGCACAACAAACATTCCACTGTTTTACTGACAACTTTTTTCCAGAAAAATTAACAAATGTATCATAATTAAAATAAATTTTGTTGCATTATTCTATGTGATAACATTATTATACAAGCATATCCCCACAATTGGGAATCCAAGCAAATACAAAAAAACCAAAGAAAGAAAGAATGTAACCTTCTACACCACTTTACACAACTACTTTTTACAATCAGTAATTGTTGAAACACACAAATGACCTCTAAACCCTAATTATCTGCTTCTGGACTAACTGCTAATCTTAAAGTTAGCTCTACAACCAACAACAAAATTCAATTTAATAAAGTAATGACTCAATAAATGGGTTTTCTTAGATAACCAGTTCTTAGTCTAGTGGCAGAGTAATGCATCTTGAGTGAAAGGTCGCATGTTCGAAACCTAACCGAAGGGGGTCTTTCATAGACATTTAATTTAAAAATAAATTGAAAGGCTTGACCCCCAATTTATCTTCAAAAAACAAATGGGTTTTCTTGGGGTTCTTCCTTCGTTTTGGTGCTGAGACCATTGGATGCATTATTGTAACCACCAGAGTAAGACTCCTCTTGCAACATCTCTAGAGTGATTGGTGCTTGGTTACTAATATGATTTTGTTTTCCCATGAAGAGATGACTGGAGTGGCTCGGCAGAGGCAACGGTCGGATTGCGGTAACTGCATTATTGCCATTCTCAGATGGAGGTCGATTATTGAACATGTGGGACCCACTTCCACGAGCAGCTGGCACATCGTGATTGTGTTTTCCTTCATAAGTTGTAATTACAGCACGGGGATTACTTGAGGCCCTTTCAACATGCTTCCTTACGGGGCAACCTGCTGCTGTGCATTTGTAATAGCTCCTGGAAATTCAGAAATAACAGAGATCAGAAAATATTATATAAAGTGCCACAACAATTCAGAATTATCCATTCCAAAAGAATATTTTGATCCTTGAATTAGTTTATGATTACCTTGGATTTGGATTACCCTTCACCACTTTCTGGCCATATTTTCTCCAACGGTACCCATCATCAAGGATGTCGATATCACTCATGGTTTGTACTACCACTCTTGGTTCTTTTACCGTCCTGTTGCCGGCAGTTGTCATCTCTCCCTCTCTTTTCCTGAAAAAGATAGTAGAGAAACTTCAATTAGATTTTCTGAAATAAATTAGAATATATAGTACTATCGAATCGAGTGGTTAACTGAGAAAAAAACTGTTTTCATTCACAACACTATAGTTAACTTCTAAAATACTGATAGCGTCTATAAAACATGAAGACGAGGATCAATTTGGTAAACTAAAGTTTGAACTGATGTTTGATCTCCTTCAAAAGTGCTGGAAACCCCAAGCCTTGGTTGAATACTAAACCTTTCTATATCAAATACGCCTCATAATGTTATCTGGTTAATTAGATAGGCCAATTATTTCCTTTCTATAATTGAAGATATATTGTGATTAGTGAGATAAGCATACCAGGAAATTGAATAAACAAATGCAGTAAAAAAAAGGTACATATATTTACCAACGTTTTGCATCATTTTCATCCTCATCGACTTCCTCTCTGTCAACTTGTTTGCTTCTCTCCAAATCTACTGCACCAAAAGATGCTGATGAGTCATCAGGCGTTGCAACTCCATCAGCACCCATGCTTGACGATTCCTGAGCTGACGAAAGTTGAGCTCCAAGTGAAGCAACTGAATTCGAACTCGAATTCCTTCTAGTTGTATGTGGTTTCGGATGGTTGTGAGTGCCTTTATAAACTATCTCAGTTATCTGTCCATCTAATGATCTCTCGACCTTTTTCTTTGTGGGGCAGTTCGGGTAAGTACACTTGTAGTAACTCCTTGGATTTTCACTTGCTTTCACTTGCTTCTGTCCATACTTGCGCCAATTGTAGCCATCATCTGATTTCTTGTGGTTGGAGTTGTTGGAACTCTGGTTACCATAAGTTGTTTGTTTCGTTGGAGCTGCTTGTTCAGATTTGATGTTGTTTTCAGAAGAAAATTGAGCATAATTATGTGGTTTCTCATCATGTGCTTCTACCTATATTATGTAGGTTTCAGACAGTGTTATAACATGCAAAAGAGCTATAATAAACTTATAGTTGGCTGAAATTACAGTGAAAGATATTAATAATTACCTTGGATTGCGCAAGTGAAGAAGGTTGGAAGGTTGTGTTTTGCTGGTTTACATGATTTGAAGTGGTGTGAAATGAGAAATCAGAATAGGGTATGTTTTCCTTTCTTAACCCTTGTTGAGAATTTGAATAGTTTGCCTTTAGATTGTAATTAGCTTGTCCATGAAAGGCGCCGGTAGTCGGAGAAGGTAAAATCTGCTTAAACCATAGCATCATTATTTTCTAATTAGTATATCTTTTTTTTAAGAGATTAGATAAGCAATAACACATGAACTAATGTTTATAAATCATAATTAACACATTACTAATTTTATAAGGTTATAATACTGAAATTAAATATGTTGAAAAATAGTTGATTCATATCTAGGACCTCATATATCTAATTAAACAAAGAAGATTAATAATTGTGAGTTATCTATGCAGCAACTTACATTAGAGGAAGAAAGGAGAACTGGAGAGTCTAGTAACTCAGCTGGACTAAGTCCTGCTGGAATTGCAAAATATGAAGAAGGAGAGATAGGAGGTGGTGAGATTGGTAAGGAAGGAGGTGGAACAGACTTGAATTTCGGTACGCCTTCTCGACCTATTCCCGGTTTCGACCGATTATAATCAGTGTAATCCTCACTAAGTCCAGCTAAAAGATCAGAGAAAGAGGAGGAGAAAGAAGAGGACCAAGAGAAGGTGTTCTTTGAATTAGCACTCGTGCTCATGCCTCCATTCGAGGAAGCCATGAGAAATGATATTAAAAAAAAATGAGAGAAATATGCAAGAATTGTTTATGGGTTGCCTTAGGAGAGAGTTTTATACAACGTGGAAGTGAGATTATGCACGAGTAGTTGGATAGGAGAGAAAGAGAGGATGGCACGCAAGGAGAGAAATGGAGAAAAAGACAAAAAAGAAGATGGAGAGAAAGTGAGAAAAGGTTAGAGAGGAGGAAGGAGGAGCGAAATAGAAGGTATGCGCCGAGTCAAACCCCGTGGGTTTGACTGGAAATGGCGGCCATGTTAAACTTGTTAGGAGAGCTTCGTGGAAATGATGCACTTCCTACTCCCTTCATCACCTCGCCAGTTTAAATGTAATGGAGAGAGGTTTTCTTCAGTTGAAGGCTTGACAAATTAATTCTAACTGGACAGATTATCTACAGTGTTTTATTTTAATGGACTTTATATAAATATTATTCTAATATTGGCAGCAGAATAATAACAATTTCAGCTGATGTCATGCCAAACGTGAAAAAGGTAAACAATATATATAGTGTAGAATGAATAATAAAAGAGTGGACAAATTTTTTATCGGTATAGCATATTTTTTTAATCTTTCGAAATGCACAAAACTAGCGTATTATTTTGCAATTTGAAAATGAATTTTCAACACAATATTACTTTTACTATTCTAAAATCAGTATCTTTGTTCTATTATTTATTTTTTTTTTCAAATGAGCAATGCAACGGTCAAAGCGATATTGATGAAGGACGCTATCACATCTAACCATATTTCAATTAAAGAACTTCAAACATCGATCCAAATCGTCCAATGCGATATTTAGATTGCAATCTCCTCATAGGCCAGATTTTATATATTTTTTATGAAATTTTAAAATTTCCAATCTAATTAGTTATGGGCCTTCAATAATAGCAGTTCTAAAATCTAAAAAAACAATCCTTAGAAAATTTAAAAATTTTAAAAATCTGGTTGGCAAGGAGAATCCAATATAGAGATTGAATTGGACTGTTTAAATCGGTTATTTGAAATTTTTACATTAAATTATGATCGAATTTGACGAAGTTCTCTGTCTGCATCGCTTTAATCATAGCAAATTTCCCCATATATATATAATTATATATTAAAATTGAAATTCCAAACAACAAGGGAACCGTTGATTTTTTTTTTTTTAATGAGGATGCACCCACATAAGTTTTAATTATTTTTGTAGTTCGTATTGTACAAGATCAAAGTATAAACAACAAATGCAAGGGGTCGTTTGGATGCGTCTCAAATTTCAGGAATAAGCAATTCCGGGCATAAATTTGAATATAAATAATCCAAATTCTTCACAAAGTTACACACTTTTCAATAAATTTATACCTAGGAATAGCAAATTCCCCCAATTCCCTTAATTCCTAAGCGATCCATTATGAAACATACTCAATTATGAAACATACTCAAATTAACTCGATTAGTTCTTTTAATAAATTAATTCTTCTACATGATACATACTCAAAACATTATGAAATTCTTTGGGAGCAAATCCGTATTTAAGAATAATAAGATCACACAGGAAAATTAATTATATAAATTTTAGATTATAAATTAGTAATAGAAAACTCGTGACATCTTATATCAGTTGAATATATACGTTTTAAATCTTGAAATCGGAAATGGAATGTATTTGAGATTTTGGCCTTTGGGGGAACGAAAAGGAAAATTCGAGTGTCATAGCGACTGGAGATGAGTAGCTGAAGCAAACCAACTCCGTGCCCGTGCTTCCGTACTTAATTACCTCTTTTATTGTCGTCTAAAGAGTTAATAGCTGAAAAGATAGATACAGACCCTTGGGATTAATTAATTAATGCAGTGACATATGATGGTTTGTAAGCATTAAAAAGTGGGGCCCACACGGAGATAGGTTTCATCATTTCATCTCTCTTTTTTCTGTTATGTAGCTTAAAGGCTTAAAGGAAATATGATTATTAATTATATACCGGTCACTTTTGAGTTATTAATTATTAAGTAATAGATATTTGAGAAAGCCTAATATAGTTAAGTGCAGCTATCAAAGCCTAATATAGAATTATTGGAGGTTGAGAATGAAATTAGAAAGGTTCGAATTGATCCTAGTTATAACAAAGTGAATAGTTCAAAATAATTTTTTTGAGCCACTAACATATTTAATTTAAGTGATAGGTCTTTTAGGAAATATTATAGGCGCCGTTTGGATGTTGTAGGAATTTGCAATTTTAGGCATAAATTTATTGAGAAGTGTGTAATTTTGTGAAGAGTTTGGATTGTTTATAATAAATTTAGCATAAGAAATTCCGAAAATTTACAATTCCCTCTTATTCCAACCCCATCCAAACGCCCCCATAACAACACAATATATGGAAAATAATTATTATTTTCTTTACTTGTATAAAAGAGTAATATTATATTGAGCTCATTTTAATACGTATTAAATCATGAAAAATAACATAAAACAATGATCAATGTTAATAGATATCGACAAAAAATATTAAGGGGCCGTTTGGATCCCACGGGAATTTTGAGGAATTTCATCTTCTTACCATAAATTTATTATAAACAATCCAAACTCTTCACAAAATTACACACTTCCCAATAAATTTATTCCTAGAAATTGCAACTTCCCCAAATTCTCCAACTTTCTAAGCGATCCAAACGGCCCCGAAGGGCTATAAAATAGGATTCCAAGAAACGGAATGTTGGCTGCTGCGTGCTGCCGCCGCCGCTTCTTCCTTTTCTTTTGCAGTACTTACAGACTTACAGTTCTAGAAAAAGTACATGCGTTATATTATTTTATTATTTGTTATCTCAAATTGATTTTTTTTTTATTGGTTGTCAACTTTGAACGAGCTAAAGACCACGAAGAATACAAAAATGACATTTGAAACCTTTTTTAAAACAGTAAAGAATAACATTTTATGGGTCCAACATTCTTCTCTAATTGACACTTTGACATCGTTCGATGTGTATGACATCAATTAAATGGCTCTTAATGAAATTACATGACAAACATTCCGGACTATTGTTAATTAATGTCCACGTATTCATAATGAAGTATAAAGACTATTAAATAAGGAATAAGCTATATCAATCTGTGTAGGGATTAAGTTATATTAATTGCGGCCTCAAAAAATGACATACCCTTTGTTACGGATACATTGAAATGCTTTTTGAATATCCTGCACTTCCGACCTTATTATTTAGGAATATTTCTAACATTTGTATTTGCAGTATGAACTATGAAGGTTATCTTGATTCTTTTGTAATTTGGGTAAATGATATTGTATTCTATGGTTTTGTTTCTTTGTATCTTTTGTAATCTACTAATCTTTGTCAATGTTAATTGTAATGCATACGGATCGGATTTGAGTTTAAAAATATCCAAATGAAACTCAGTGAAATATTATTTAATGATTTAAGTTTTAGTATAATTAAAGAACTAACTTGTCATCCGTTAAAATTTTTACAGTTTACATTTGAAGTATTCATAGACTGTTGACCAAATAATTTTCATATTGTACCATATAATACTATATCCTAAGTCCTAACATATCCTATAATTCTTTTTTTTTTTCATGTATTTTAAATCTACGTTATCGTAGCGATAAAATAGAGAGCTAGTGCTACTATATCAATATTTTCACCAATACTATCTCGATACAACTGAATTGACACATATATATTAACGGCTCATACGAGTTCAAAAATTGAGTGAGTAAACTGAACAATAGCCCCTTTAAAATTAATTTTAAAGCGCATGCATCGTTTGGTTTACTCAAACTTTATTTTAAGATCGCTTCTTCAATATTTATCATTATTATTATTTTAGATGCTTGCTATTATTTTTTTCAGTTCGACGAAAAGTTTTTAAAGCTCTGGAAAAACAATAACAAAAAAGAACAATTCCAACCGAATCAAACAATACATGTATTGTAAAGAACCGGTTCTTGGTCTAGTGACAAAGAATAATGCATCTTGAGTGAAAGGTTGCAGTTTCGAAACTCGACTGAGACTCTTTTATAGACATTTAATTTAAAAATAAGTTGGATGACTTAGACCTCCAATTTATCTTAAAAAAAATACACGTAATATAGAATTCATAAGAATAGAAGTTATATTTTTTTTATTAACTTGAAAATTCATCCTATTTGAACTGATTATATCATCAAATAATTCGGTTCAGTGATATGAATAATGATATCAATAAAACTATTCTATAATTTCTCATCAAAATAAGGTTCATAAACTAAACTGGTATCGATATATCCCTTCTTAAAACATTTTCGTTAGTACTAAGTAATACATGATTAGCGCAAAAAATCTAGCCTCAAGTTTCTTGGATGAGAAGGCGGCGTGCCCCACGTGAGCTGTCAAAAAGACTCTCTATAATTAACCTGACTTGTTTCTAGCCTTCTAGGCAGCATCCTTATCATCTTGCGCTCTCTGAAAGTGACCTAGTTTTCTTTTTGGGTGTGTTTGGATGAGCATGGAATAAGAAATAAGAATAAGAAATTTCGGTATGCGTGCTTATTCTTATTCTTGTGTAACCCAAACAACACAAGAATAAGGAATTTGGGCCCTTATTCCTATACTAACAAAACCATGGTATAAGAATAAGAAATTTGGATAAGCACGCATACCGAAATTTCTTATTCTTATTCCTTATTCCATGCTCATCCAAACACACCCTTTCTCTATTTCTTTCCTATAGCCATAGGTGTCTTGGACTCTTGGGGTCTTGTTCCCATTATTAAAACACCATGTATAATTGTATATTATCCAAGAGTTAGATAGTCAGAAGATACGTATCATACCCGTCACGACTTCTTTGGACGGTAAGGTATCCAGCAAGACAACGAACTAGGTGACAAATGATATCCAATGAAGTCAATTAAATGGCATAAGCATTTTATTTCTTGTTTATTCTGTCCAGTAATTGGCGGACGACAAGACATTTAAGAGTTTTTGTAAGTTTGTAAACAATATAATTGATTGTTTGAATTGTTTTCATAGTATTGACAAATAAAATTTTAGAATATTCAGCCTATACTATATAGAGTGTATTTTGTATTTGTATAGTAGACCCTAATAACGTAGGAGTGTTGTACAATAAATGTTCCGATTGTCAACCTCTCTGTAGGTAAGTAAATAAGTAATCTCTTATTTGCAAGAAATTTCTCTTGTCAAGCTGACTTATATAAAATTCTGCACTTGTTCTAATATTTTAGTTGTTGATTTGTTTTATATGTTAACTTTATGAGATTCTGATACGTGAATTAACTAACCTTATTTATTGATTGAAGATGAGGCACTTCAGCACTTGATATCAATTACCATTATATATATATATTGAAGATGGTTCTAATGCCATAATTTTTTGTGCTATCAAAAGTCACAACTTTACATTTTGTTGGGTGCGTTTGGATCGTTGGAAGAAAGAAGAAGAAGAAGGAAGAAAAAGAAAAAAAATTATAAACAATCCAAACTCTTCACAAAGTTACACACTTCCCAATATTTCTTCCCACTTCTTCCCTTCTTCCCTTCTTCCCACACCTATCCAAACGCACCCGTTAATATTTTAAAATTTTGAAATTCAAACGTAGAATCCAAAGTGTTGATCTTATTCAATTTAACGAGTGATACATTTTCATATAAATTTTATAAAATTCAGAGTTGACTTGGTACTTGATCAAGAGATCAAACTATGAACGTATTAAAATTAATTTGTCATAGTTAACTAGATTTGTTTATTTGTTGACCTTTTGATCAAGCATCAAATCAACTTCAAATTTTATGAATTTATATAGAGACACATCGCTCGTTAAATTGAATAAAATAAATTAAACGGTTTAAACTTTTTAATAAAATATAAAATTATGATATTTGATAACACAAAAAATTATGGCACAAAACCTTCCTCATATATTAGAGATATATAAGGCTCCGCTTGCGTGCGCTGCACGTGGGAGGCTGTTACTGTGCTAACTACAGTTCTCTCATCCTGTCCGTTGGTTTTTGTCTGTCCATCTGAGCCCTTGGGTGTTCCTCCTGCGTCTCTCCATCGCATCTCATCCCTTCCATGTTTCTGCTGAGTTTCTCCATCGCATCTGAGCCCTTCGATGTTTCACCTGCGTCTCTTCTTCCGCGATGGAGTCGCCTCCTTCTCTTTCTTCTCGCTTTTTCCCTCACTTCCGTCGTACACCACAACACGATCTACTGTTACAGGCGACTGGTTTGTCGGGGACTTTTGGTGCGTTGTCGCTCATACGATGGCTCGCACTGGACAACGCGACGTGTCTGCCAATCCCTGCACCAATTGGATGGTCTCGGTGCTTCTCTTGCTGTGCTGTTCACCTCTCTTTTTCCTCCCGCCAGTCTTCTGGTGTTGTGCTCCGACCTTATTTTGGGATTGGTGCCTCTCCTCTGGCTGCTTTTCCTCCCGATTTTCCGCGCCTGGTATCCCTGTGCACGTCCTCCCAGCCAATTTAACTGCCTACTGTCGCTTTTCTTTCTCTGATCTTTGTTGTTGATCAATTGGTATGCCATTCTGTCTTTCCTTTCTTCTCTCTTTGTGAATTTGTCCTCCTTTTTTATTTGGTTCATCACTTATGTCCGATTAAGATCAATACTCCTGCTTTGACCAGTGGTTCTGAATGTACTTTTAAGTTGCTGTTGTGCTGCACAAGGAATCAGTCCTTGCCTATTTCACAACCTAACTCCATCACTAACAGTTCACCTTTTCTTTCTAATGTGCTGCAAAATGTATTGTCTTCCTCATATTTATCTAAGACACTTGCTCATATTTTACACGTCTTCTTTCACGAGAGGACTTTTTGTGCACCTTCACTTCCATGGATAAAATAGCCCTACAGCTTTTTGTAGTTAGAAAAAAACTAACCTGTATTTTTATGACATAGAACATGATGTAGCTCCCGTTTTGGTGCCTACAATTTTTAACGAAATCAATCTTCAATTTAAAAAAAGGCATCCAGTCTAAAATCAATAGTGACAAAAAAAAATTTTACAACAGAGTCACGAGCAAGTTTAGCATAGTAAAACAAAATTGACAACAAGTCCAGCAGAATCATTCTTTCCTGTTTCAGTTTCAGTCAGCGCCGTTCTTCATTCTCAGTTTCAGTTTTTGGCCGTGCTTCAGTTTTTTTTCGCATTTTTATGGGTTCTCTGTATAACAGTTGTCAGTTTTTTTTCTCAGGTGACGCTTTCTTACGGCCTTTGTTCAGTGCTGCTTTCGTCTCTCCTTCTCTGCTCTTTGTTGTTGCTCGATTGGTATGGTGCTCTATCTTTTCTCTCTTCTTTCTGTATAAACTTCTGTTCCTTTTTAATTTTGTTCATCACTTCTTTGCACTTGCCATCAATGCTGCTATTTAGGAAGCCATGTACACCTTCTGTTCTGTTCATGAAATAGCCTCGCATCTTTTTACAATCGCAAAAAAATAATTTTTATCTGTATGATACATAGCATCGTATAGCTGCCGCTCTAATAGGTACAATTTTTTAAGGAGAATGTGCTACAATTATTGCTTACCTTAACTTCATATTTGATCATCATTTCAATGATTAAAGGTTATTTGCTATTTGAAGCTGCCCTTTTGGTTCATGGAGGATGCCTCAAAATGAAATTTCAAAAGCATATATCTAACCCAAATGCAGCCAAAAAATTAGATTTTATTTTAAATTTAGAAATGTTGGCTCGGGGAATTCAGTACAGGTTTTGGGTGCCACAGCTGGTAACACACTAATAGGCTTAATTGTGTCAATCCTATATTGTAGCTTTGTAATCTTTTAGTTTTATTAATCTAAATTACAGTTATGGTCTTTTGTCATCCAGTCTTCTAGATCATATATATATATATGTATATATTTATTTTATCAAGACTTATTTAAACTCCAGAATATGCACCAAATAAAACCAAACGATCCAATCTATTAGTAACCTTCATTTTAAAGTCATAAAATCCGAAAAAACCCCTAATCCTGATTTCAGTTCAAATTGGGATTTGGCGTTTCTTTTTTATTTTTGTATTCATGATTACGTCATCAAATAGGTTGAAGTTTTTTTTATCCAAGATAAATATTTTGTGGAGTTTCTATCACAAAAAATATATATTTTAAAAAAGAATTCGATAGGAGCACAGGTGTTTTTACAGAATTATCTTCGAATGAAAAAAAAAATAAGTTCATACAATCAGTTCAGTTTACTGGTCAGGGACGTTATAGTCATATATTACAATCAATGATTGTGTATGAACTTTGTTCTTCTTATTGCATGTCATGAATTAGTGTGTGTGCATCAATCGATGCTTGTGTGTCTAATCATACACAGTCTGCTATTCTCACAAAATCAGCCATACACAGATATTTTTTGTGTGTTCTCACCAGGGCCTTTTATATTTTTTGATGTGTTTTACAGGCTTTTCAGTTGTTTGTTGCACTTTTGGTTCTGTTTGTTCTGTCCCTGCAAGAGGTAATGTATCTATTGTTTTACATTTTATCTCTGTCTGCAGTGCATGTTGTTTGATTTGTAAAGAGTGTTTGTTCAGTTGTGTACGCTTCTTTGTTATGTTTATTCATTTGTTTTTATATCGTCAGCTGTATCCCGCCATTTATTCTGTCGAAACCACATTTCTTTTTCTATTCTACATTGTCTCCTGTTTACGATCGTCACTCTGTTACGATGCAAGGCGCTGCTTTTGATGATAGCAGCACTGGCGACTCCGCAGCCTTTGCAGTTCCAGGTCGGTTGGTGCCCCTACTGTTCGTTTTGTACGATCATTAGCCCCGCTGTTGTTGTTTGCTGTTTGTCTACCCTGTTAGAGTGCCTATTGTTATGCGACATTGACGCCTTAATGCATTATCTCACGGGTTCTACGCGCTGGTCCTCAAGTTTGCATCAGCAAGTTTGCGTCATTGCTTTCTTTGATCTTTACGCTGTTGTTCTCTTCTCCTCACATTCATCTCTCCTTATTGTCTTATAAAAGTGCATGCTGGGAACATTCGTCGGAGCCGTATGATAGTGATGCAAACTGATTCCTCTTCTTCTTCCCCTGAGCATCCGAGCCGATACCGGCGTAGGTTGGTTTTAGATGATGATGCCTCGGCTTCATCATCATCAACTTTAGGGCAGCCCTCTCGGCGTCGACGCCGGCGTAGGCTGATTTTAGATCGTGATGCCTCGGCTTCCTCACCGGCATCTTCAGGGCAGCCCTCTGTGGGTTCTCCTGCTTACAGTTCTCACAGTACGGTTTTCTGCTCTCACTGTTTCTCTCTCTTATAGATTACCTCCCCCTTTCATGTTCTCAAAGGCTCATGGCCTCCTGTTTCTGTTTCGTAACATTACCGCCTGCCTATTTTTGAAAGGTGCTTTTCCTACCCCTCGCGCTGATCCATCCCATTCATCTACATTCTCCGCCGATTGTCCTGAAGTATTTCCTCAGCCATCTTCTGCGTCTACTGCCTCTACACCCGAAACACCCCCAGCAGTACCTGTTTTCTCACCAGGTTACCTGCTATGCTTTTCTTTTTGCTTTCCTGTTGATTATGTCGTTCATTCCCTTAGTGTATTATCTGTTGCGTGTTATCATCAGATGATAGACTATCCTATCTGGATTTCGGGGATCCGGACGAGATCTGTGAGCACTGCCACGCACGCTTTTGGTATGAAGAGAGGTGCCGAGCAACATCGACTGCTGGTCATCCGACATACAGCCTATGCTGTCGACATGGAAGAGTTGACCTTGATAAAATGGATCCCATGCCACAAACATTGTCAGATCTTCTTGATCCTAACAACGGTCTAGATTCAAAACACTTCATTGACAACATCAGAATGTATAATTCCATGTTTGCATTCACATCAATGGGTGTTCAGGTCGATGAAAGTGTTAATGCTGGACCTGGACCTTATATTTTCAAGGTATCAGGCCAGCTTTGCCATCTGTTGGGATCACTTCTTCCTGATGGTGATAATCCCCCCAGATTTGCTCAACTCTATATGTATGATACTGAGAATGAAATCTCTAATAGGATGGCACATTTCCCTTCAACCGATCAAGCATCAGCTCCCCGTCCCCATATTGTCCGCGCTCTGAAAGAGATGCTTGATCAATACAACCCTTATGCGCAGGTGTATAGATCTGTTCGTGATCGCGTATTGGCAGACAGTACTGACGCTTTACGGCTACAGATAAGGGCTGATAGATCGCGTGGAGACAACCGGTACTCAGCTCCAGCAGCATCTGAGGTTGCGGGCCTTATTGTCGGCGATTTAGACAGCCAACATTTTGTTCGGGACATTATTGTTCAGCGCCGTTCCGGCGATCTCCAGCGTGTTAGTTCAACACATCCTTCCTATATGCCATTTCAATACCCGTTGATATTCACACGGGGAGAGGATGGTTTCACTCCAGGCATAGATTATAACCCTGAAGCTGAGTCAACACAAAACTTCCACCGGGAGCATGTCACAATGGCTGAATTCTATTGTTACAGACTCCACATGCGCGTGGACGGGTGCCCTATAATTTCAAAGTGCGGTCGTTTGCTTCAGCAAATCTCAATTGATATGTTTGCATGTGTTGATCAGGCAAGGTTGTGGTATATACATGAGAACCAAGCATCATTAAGGTCTGATACTTATGCAAATGTCAGAAATGCTGTTGTCAATAATGCATGTTCGGTCGGGCCATTGGAAAACGGATCATCCTGCCATCCTCTCATGTTGGCAGTCCTCGGTATATGTACCAGAATTACCAGGATGCCATCGCTGTGTGCAGGCACCTTGGTCCGCCCCATTTGTTTATCACTTTCACATGTAATCCAGCTTGGCCAGAGATAACACGAAATCTGTTGCCAGGGCAGCGTGCAAGCGATAGACCTGACTTGGTTTCCCGTGTCTTCAAGATGAAATTGAATGAAATGATACGGGACATCAAGGACAGTGAATTCTTCGGTCCCATCTCAGGATGTGAGTTTTATATCCTTAATCTTTTATTGTTATTCCTTTTGTGAGTTCCCTGCACATTTTCATCGATGTCCCATCACAGGATGTGAGTTTTATATCCTTAATCTTTTATTGTTATTCCTTTTGTGAGTTCCCTGCACATTTTCATCGATTCCCTTCTTTATTGCATTGTGATTCCCTGTTCCATTCTGTCTAAACAGTGATCTACTCGATTGAGTTCCAGAAGAGAGGTTTGCCGCACGTCCATATCATTGTCTGGCTAAGGGACCGGGCAAGCCTATCTGATCCTGTCAGTATTGACCGGTTCATATCTGCTGAACTACCGAATCCTGTCTTTGACCCCGCCGGTTATTCTGTTGTATCCAGGTTTATGGTCCATGGCCCATGCGGGGCAGCAAGGCCGGACTCGCCCTGCATGCAAGACGGAAAATGCAGTAAACGTTTTCCTAAGCCTTTTCGTGAGTCAACCATCATCAGTGATGACGGGTTTGTGCTCTACAAAAGGAGGGATACACATACTACAGTGCTGAAGAATGGTGTTTGTTTGGATAACAAATATGTTGTCCCTTATAATCTCAATCTCTTATTTAAGTATGAAGCCCATATCAATGTTGAGCGCTGCCATAGGACATATATGATTAAGTATTTATTCAAATACATCTGTAAAGGCCGAGATCGTGCTATGGTCTCGGTTTTCAGAGCTTCTGATCGTCCCCAATCAGGTCAGCAAAACCAGGACAGCCAAGAGACAGTCATTGATGAAGTTCTTGACTATCTTGACTGCCGGTATCTAGCAGCCCCTGAAGCAGTATGGCGACTGTTCCAATACAGCATACACTATAGTCACCCTACTGTTGAGAGGCTGCCGATACACCTGCCTTTTGAAAACAACATAGTTTTCCGCGATTCACAGCCTTTGTCGGAGATCGCCGTCAATCCAGCATCTCGCCAGACTAAGCTAACAGCATGGTTCGATCTAAATGCGAGCGATCCAGATGCGAGGCTGTTGACTTATCCTGAAGTGACAAAGTATTATACCTGGCATGAGAAGGAGAAAGTATGGAAATTTAGACAGGCATGATATCGGCTTGCGCGCGTGCATTTTGTGCAGCCAAGTGCAGGTGATCTATACTATGAAAGAATGCTGTTGAATTCTATCCACGGTGCAACATCGTTTGATGAACTGCGAACAGTCAATGGTGTCATGTACCAGACTTACAAAGAAGCATGTAATGCTGTGGGGTTGCTCGATGATAATTCTGAGTGGCTGTACACCATGCAAGAGGCTGCAGCAAGTGCTTCATGTGAGCAGCTGCGCACAATGTTTGTGGACATTCTGCTCTACTCAGATGTGGCTGATGCGAAAGAGCTATGGGAGTCCTGCTGGAATTACATGGGCGATGACATCATCCAGAACATGCGGTCTGCCCATTGTAATGATCAGCTTACAGTAAACACTAATTCATTGAAGGACTACATACTCCATAAATTGGGAGATATTCTGTTCCTCAGAGGGTATTCATTGCAATATGTGAACCTTCCTACTCCTGTCCTTAACCGACCGACAGGGTTTGCTAACAGACTGTTGACCGAACAATACTCTTACAACACAGCAGATTTGCGGATGCAGATCCCTCACTTACTATCTGGTCTGAATACAGAACAAAAAACAGTTCTTGATACTGTTATTCAATCAGTGCACTCAAGGCAAGGTCAACTATTTTTTGTGTATGGGCATGGAGGCACTGGCAAAACATTTGTGTGGCAGGCAATCAGTGCAGTTCTCAGATCAGAAGGTAGAGTGGTGCTTACTGTTGCTTCCTCAGGTCTCTCATCACTACTACTGCAAGGCGGTGTAACGGCATACTCCCGGTTCAAAATACCCCTGAAGTTGAGAGAGGGTTCAACATGTGATATAAAAAAAATACAAACCTTGCTGAACTCCTCAAGGAAACTTCTCTGATAATATGGGATGAGGCACCAATGAGCAACAGAATCTGTTTTGAAGCATTGGATCGATCAATGAGAGATATCTTAGGAGACTTGAATGCATCAAATCGAGATAAACCATTTGGAGGTGTCACTGTTGTTTTGGGGGGGGATTTCAGACAGACTCTTCCAGTTATACCTCATGGTACTCGGTTTGAAACAGTTACAGCATCCATAGCAAACTCTTACCTATGGTCCTCATGTCGTTTGCTTAAGCTGACTGTTAACATGCGCTTACTGACATACAACGGGCAATTGTCAGATAGAGCAGCCATTGTTGAGTTCGCTGACTGGCTATTGTCAGTTGGTGATGGTAGTGCCCCTGCGATCCCTTTATACAATAGTAATGAAGCTGACTGGATCAGAATACCTGTCCATTTCTTGGTAGACCATGGTGATGACAAGCAGCAAGCCATGATTGACGTTGTGTATGCTGATTTGCATGCTAACCTCCACAATGATGACTACCTTCGAGTGCGTGCAATCGTTACTCCAAAGAACGATGCTGCAAACACTCTGAATGAAGCTATACTGGCCCACATACCTAGAGAACAGTTTGATTATTTGAGCCATGACAGTGTACAAGGGGCCGACAATATTTCAGAGGACCTCCATACTATGTATCCGACCGATATCCTCAACTCGATTGCAGCAGGTTCACTCCCATGCCACAAGTTGAGTTTGAAAGTAGGGGTTCCAGTCATGCTTCTCAGGAATATGGATCAATCAAAGGGCCTGTGCAATGGTACAAGATTAGTGATAACACAATTAGGAGTTAGGATCTTGCATGCAAGGATAATTACAGGTTTAGGCAGTGGGACAACATTACGGATACCGCGCATAGTTTTCCTACACGAAGATGAAAGGCTTCCGTTTATATTTAGGCGAAAGCAGTTCCCAATTCGTGTTTGCTATGCAATGACGATAAATAAAAGCCAAGGTCAATCATTGGATGTTGTGGGCGTATATCTTCCTGAACCTGTGTTCGCTCACGGACAACTTTATGTCGCGCTGTCCAGAGCAACAACCCCAAACAGTGTGAAAATTCTTATTGTCAACCCTGATGAAAGGAATCCTAATTACACAAGGAACATTGTGTACAAGGAGATTTTTCATGCGTTAGGTTTGTATTGCATGCCTGCATTACCCTTTTTTATTCTGTCATGCATGCAATCATAGATGCTTTCCATAACTAATTTTCATAAATATATTATATGGTGTTTCTAAACTAGCAGCCTTTCTTGCTTGTAGGCAATCATGGATCATCTGACTCCAGTCGCAACATTGACACAGATGACTAACACGGACAACGCGGTGGTGCATGGTCGGCCCGTCAGAATCTGGCCAGCAGCTGATGTACGCTTTGGGAGAGTGTGGAACATGGCATTCTTATTCATCGATCATACAGTACGTTCCCACAACATTCTAATTACGTTATGAATAAAGTAAACAATAAGGCATTTTGAACAGTGTACTCTATATGTTTGGCTTCAATTATTGTTAACAAAACAAGCACTTCGTGTCAGGGTGGACCAATACAGGGCATCGTTCCTGTCACTGACTACCAGAGGCTCTCCAACATATTTTCTGAAGACAATATTTGTCAAATCACTAGGTTCACAGTTGAAAACTCCCAGAAAGATTACCAAGTGGTCGATCACAAGTATATGCTTAGCCTCACAAGGCAGACATTGATCACTATGCTGCAGCCAGATGCATATCCTATCCCCAGGAACTACTTCCAGTTTCGCCCACTCAGTGATGTAGGAGTGGCTGTCACTCACTTAAAGGTTGTTATGGGTAAATCTCTTTACTTACGTTTGTTCCTAGAAATCATAAAAACAAAAATGACCATATCATTTGCTGAACCAATTGCTGAATTTGACATTCCAAAACTCTGTCCTACAGATGTGATTGCAAGAGTGGTAGGCTTTGGAGACACTATCCACAGAAAATGTAGGAGGCCAGCCATCAAGACTCCGGGGGGATGTATCTCAGAGATAGCGGGTAACAGTATCCCTGTTAACTTTTTTCCCCACACAACACACTGTGAATATCAAACAAAAAAAAGAAATGTATATCATGTATTCCAGATCTGTGTATTATTATACCATGTCAAAACAATACAGTGCCAGTGTGTTCACACAAGGTATAAAAAGCAATGCGACGATTTAGATGGTCAAATTTATAATCTACTATTCTGGATTCTATCTTTTCAGGGGTAGAACAATAGAGGTTGCTCTCTGGGGCGATTACACAGAATATTTTAACATTGTTGACCTATTTGAGCGATCGAAGCAAGGTCCTATCATCATTATCTGCAACTCCCTGCAGATTAAGTACTGGAGAGGTAATTCTGCCATGCCGTCACACTTCCTGAAAAACAGTAAAAAAATGCAGTTTGCTTACAAAAAAAAAAAATCGCAGAACTGTTTAAATTTTTTTCCTTCAATGTCAGGTATCTATGGACTGAAGACATACAGTGGCACTCGCTTCTTTCTTGATCCATCAATGAAGGAGATATCGGATTACCTGGCTGTGTAAGAACTCTCTGTACAGTGTATGCTGATGGTCAGCCATACTACAAAAAAAATTCACACAACTCTCCTTGAAAATATTCCCTTATAGTCTCCGATCCATTTTGTTTCAGAAAAAAAACAACCATAACAGTTCCTGGAGAAAACCAAAAAACAGCCCATCTCTTTTCATACTACCTATCCTTAGAGTAATTTACGAAAAATCATGTTACATGTCAACCTGTCTGACAAGCACACTCCATTTTTTTCCTTGCAGGACGCCCTATGATGGAAATCCTTTCACTCTCCATGCAACTTCTGAAACATTCAACATCCATGTAGCAACATCTCCAGCCTTGCTACGTGCAGACCCCATAAAGGTGACCATGGCAGAACTCAGTTCTATGTATCTGGACAATTACAATGTAAATGCCCTTCTGACCTTATCTACCTCACATAGTTATACTGTACATACAAAATTGAAAAACACATATTGAACTGGATGATTGCTTCAACCCTGCAGGAGAACTATTACCAGTGCGCAGGAATCATAATGAATATAAACAACCGATGCGACTGGTACTATGACAGTTGTCCTGAGTGCCGCAGGAAGCTAGGACGGCAAGGACCAGATCTCTGGTGTGGCCATTGCAACACGCGCAAGACAAACACCATGCCATGGTATGTGCACCATATCTCACAGTAATATTGCGTCCTAGCATGCAAGCTTTGACATTTATACCTACCAAAACATCACTATACTCTGTGACTTCTGTTGGATATCCAAAGATTACTTACAAAAAAAATATTTATACAGTTGTCTAATGCTCTCATCCTTTCTGTAATACCAGGTATAAGCTTAGAGTGCAAGCTGTGGACCACACAATGAGCACTCAGTTTGTTTTACTGGGAAGGTTTGGTGAACAAGTTGTTGGCATGACTGCGCAGCAACTCCTGGCAGTGCAACAGGAGGCAAAGAACAAAACACCAGAGGCACTGACAGCCATCATCGGCAAGAAATACCTCTTCACAGTCGCTGGAAAACAACGCATACCTTACCAAGAGAATCGAATCTACACGGTTGTCAACCTTGAAGAAGTGCCGAGTGATATGCTGGCCCTCCTCCCAGAACCAATCCTGCATATTGAAACAGCCAGCCTTGCATCAGGAACAGCCATGCTACCTTGGAACAGCACACCAGCAAAGGTATCCATAGAAACACCAGCATATCCTGAGACACCAGCTAGACATAGCAACACCCAGGAAGAACTGGAAGATAACCCAGAAAAATCTGACGGAGCTCCTGAACACATGAAGGGAAAAAGGTTTCTCTTCTTACACACATAACAAAAGCTATATAATATTCACACATCAATGTTGATACCCTTTGCCTCACGATTATTGGTTCGCAGCATAATCAGTTATTGTCGTGGCAATGAACAGGCCTCTAGCACAGGAAGAAGGAGCGCCTGGATTTCCTAGCAAAAGTGTCAAAAGAAAGCTAGACTTTGACCGCAATCTTTCAGATAATGTGCAGAGGTGAGCCCAAAATATTTTCAGCAATGAATTCAATACAATCATCCCACAGGATCAGCAAAGCCCTCAAACTAATACAAACTCTTTTTGCGCTTACCTCAATTTCTTCATATTTGTAGCTGCATTGTAGCCACGCCCACTCCGTCTGAAGAATAGGGTTGCCCATCACACCGAACAGCACAAATGACCACCACTGTATAAATCCGCTTTTTGATGCCCCACAACTACATGATGAGTCGACTTTTGATGGATCAATTTCTACTTGGTCTGGCAACACACTTGCTTAGACATATAATTGTTCTATATCGGTCCTGTTGTTGGTGAACTTTAGCGTCTTTTGTTAAACTGGTCTTTTTTATGGTTAGCTGTATGACGAACTCTCTTAAATGATTGTGGGTGCAACTTTATTATGTATGGCAAATATGTTCCTTTGTGTAATGAACTGTTATCAATGAATGTCTAAGTAACCACTGTACGGTAATCGAAACAGTATTACGCGATTACAGACAGTGTAGTTTCATAATTCTCTGCTCTTTACTTATTGTAATTCATAAGGTCATTTTATATAAGCTATCAATTATAGGATTGTAACTTACATATTAAGCCTAAAACAAATGAACTTGGGTACCCAGGCCTATTGTCACAACACCAGCAAATATCAGGTATGATCAACAAACCCTTTAGAATGCTCGATCAATTTTTAAGGTCGGATCGAATAGTTTTTCAAATAACATTCTGTTCTTTTTATAGCACCATACACCATTCTTGACACATTACAAATCATAACATACTATCCTGCTGTTGTCAGTTGAAGGTTTCTCCATACTGCACAATCTCTTATTGAATGTTATAGTCCATTAAAATTTAATGTATTGGTACCAGCTTTATCATTGATACCGTGATCTGTAACATGCAATGTATGCGCTAACCCACGATACTGCTTTTTAATAGTCAAATCAGGTGTTATTGTCCAAGATAGGACTCTGCTACGCTTATAGTCCGTGAATCAGGTGTGGTGTGATTTTAGGATAAACTGGACAGTATATGGGGTAAGCCTATTTGAATGGTTATTTTTCTTAACTTTGGAATTTAGTAGGCTGGTGGGGGGTTATATTGCAAAAAATTCCTCTAGGACAGTCTTTTTACTGGTGCTTGAGAGTCATGGTTTCAATTTGATTAATTTTTTTTTTCTTTGTCTTTTCCAGTAAAGGGAAGAGGGACTTGAGCAAAACTATTTTGGAAAACCATAAGGCATGGAATCAGTTGATTGTCGACAAGGCAATTAACAACGATAATTTCAGTTTTTTCCCTTCATCTTTGCTATTGTTTAGACACTGATGCTCTTTAGAGGCGACGTGATCCTTATTAAGGTCAGGATTCTTAGGTTTTTTAACCTCAGTTGATAATTATACCTTATTGCATTGAGAGCTTTACATAAAGCATTTAGTACTTGAGATTGTTGAGACATAAGCAAAGACATTGTTATAGTGCATATACCATTAATAGCAGTATTTTTATCGGTAACACCGCCTTAATTTCCTTCAGTGCACAAGAGGAGGCCCAAGAAGATCTCTGATGGAACCCCCCCTCCATAATGAAGCAGCGATATCAAGACCCTTGACAGGTGGGCTTTCTTCAGAGTATAGAGGAAATAATTACATTTTATAAGAATTAAAGCAAAAAACATGGCAAAAAAAAAAAAGAAATCAAATGCTCCTATCTTTGCTGAGCACTCAGAAGTAATTGATTGAGAAAATTTTCTACACCAGTTTTCCCAGGAGTAGATAGGTAAATCAGGATAATATAAAATAATGCATGTTTACTCTGATTTTATCTATTTTATTTTATAGACCTAAGTACTTTTCCATTGCAGGTCAACTTTTGATTCTATTTATTGTCTAATTTCTCTTAAAATTATTTACTTCTGACACAATATTCATGGGCCATGTACACTTTGGTGCTCGCCTCCTATCATAAAAAAAAATGTATTTGTGTTCACATATTTTGCTTACACATGTTTGTATGCAAAATAGGAAGTCTCCATTTCAAGTGGACGAGAATGGGTTTTTGTTACAATTTAAATAGAAATTTACCGCCTATGAGCTACGCCAAAAAATGATTCATAATTGTGGCAGTACTCACTATGGCTGAGCATGTCCAGTACTCACTATGGTTTGCATCCAGTATTTATTTTAAGGAAAATTTGTTACCTCGATCATAAAAAAAAATTATAACATCTCCCATTACTTTTGCCGGTACATACAGGAGAAACAAAACACAGAAAAATAGAATAGCAATAACAGTTCTCCTCCCGTGACTTGCTTTGTTCCACCGGAGAAAAAAAAATCACTGTTTCCTACCAAGTATACATACCATCACAAAAAAGTTAAAGTGAAAACCCACAAAGAAAAGCAAAAGTTGTGATGCACAGACAACCTACAAACACTTACTCCCTATCCGACTACCATAACATGATAAGAACTTAATACACTTATATCCTCTCCATTGTGCCTATTTATAAAATGGACCTCTTTACTATTATTCATAACACTATTAGAGAAAAAAAAATTAACATTGTGTCGATCGCGCAACGCGCGAAAATAGAACTAGTGTTATATAAGCCTATGAGGTCTTAAGACTTTAATGTGTTTTCACAAGATGCCGGCTACGAATAGCGATGACGGCGTATTGAGTACAATAATAAAAAAAAATTTACTCATGATCTCATCAATTTTCCAGTAACTTAAATTAAATGTGGTAGCGTGTGTTACTAAGGTTGCTATGTTGGATTTATTTATTTTTTGATAAGTTATACATATAAATACATCAGCGGCGTAGGAGAAATGGGGTCAATTGACCTTAAAAATTGATTTATATAGCGTAAGTTCCCGAAAGTCTATATGAATTGTTTCATACACCCAAATTATATAATTTTGACTTCGTACATAAGTATTTTATCTCGGAACTACATACTGTGAATTATTTTGAAACATGAAATGTAATAAAGAGTTTTGTATAATACCCACTATCCTGTGGAGGTATAAAACCACTAAAAATATTTGGCAAAATTTGATCCATAAGCACTTCTTCCCAACTAGAGAAGCTGATAAGAAGGGTACTTCTCAAAAAGGGAGACCTGGTGCTGTTTGTCAAGAAAAAATAATAGGACTCTATTGTTGCGTGTAGACTACATGAATTTGGAAAAAACATGATCATGAAAAATATTCCTGCCAACTTCATACTGGGCATGTCAGAATGCATCTTTTTGCCTAAATTTATACAGTAAGATAGGTATGCGTCTACACTGTAAACATATGCTTGTGGCATTGTACCTATCATCTGACAGTGTATGGTACACTGGTATTGCATATCTCAAGAAATGTCAATTACCTACATTATTTCTCATCAATTAGCTAATTATGCTAGGATTAATAGTCTCTTGTACTAATTTTAATTTTCCACTTTTTATATCTGAATCCGAATTTGCAATGGAGTCGTAATACTTGATGTTTTAATGGAAGTTTGCCCAAGGGCCTCGATTACAAAAAAAAAAAAAGGGAAAAAAAAACTGAATCTGCCTGACAAGGCGTTAAGGCAGGTTAAATGTGGAGTTACAGCAGGTTGTCCTCTGATCTGATGCGTAGTGAAAGATACTAGATAAATTGAACGGTATTAAATAAAATAAAATAAGATCAAAATTGCAAAGCTCATGATCGCATGAATCATAATTGGTTACTGAAACTTCAAGAAAGCCAATTGTTAAAAAAAAATTAATGAATTATGTTCCAGAACATTACACTTGCTTAATCACAAACAATTGGATGGTGATACTCACATAAAAAATAGAACTCAAAACATGAAAATTTTAGTTGTTGTTGCAGAAGTACAAAATTGCAAGTTATTTGAGATAGCGCCACAGCCATGTTATTCCAGAGAACCAAAAAGGAAGAATTGAATCTGGTGCATGAAGTAAATATCTGACATATAAGAAGAAAAATGCTATTAAATAAGAAAAAAAAAAGAAATGAACTCTAGATGGATATATCATGGACAGACAGACAGACATGCTATTCCGGGACAGTGACAGGGTGAAACTTAAAACAACCTTCTCTGAACATTTTGAACAGGAGACTAACACTGACCAACCCAAACCTGACCAATCTATGACCCTGAACCAAATCCAACAAAAATCTGGATCAAAGAAATCCAAACAGAAGCCCAGCCCCCCAACCTCAACAGACATAAATACATAATACTTGATATAACCAAAAAAGTAACAAAAAGTGGCAACTCCAACACAATGTTACCAGAAACTAGAACAATCAGGTCAGCACAAATTTCATTTTTTGTGTGAGGTAAAAGCCATGTATTAGTTTTTAGTTTTCTTTTTCTTGTCTGTTTGTATGTAGGAGGAGAGCGGAACATGTTCTCTTTTGAAAACAGGTAGATCAAATATTTGAACAGACTTATCTTACAATGAGATAAGATAGTATACCTCAGCAAAGTTATTTTGTTAACCCATCAGAAGTTGATTTGCATCTAGTTATTGCTTGCCACTTTCCTCCACCTTATCAGAATCTGAGTCGCTACCAATGTATCCTATTCAAGTATATATAAAGAAATGCATTAACTAATTGGCCCTCTTAAGTATAATTATTTTGTCCGGAGAGAATACCCTTTTTCTGGTTTACCCAAATACTATCATCAGATATCTTCAGTTGAGACCCATTCCAGCACAAGGCACACATGTACTTGGGGTGATTTCGAGTCGACTTATGACCGAGTTAGCTCGAAATTAAGTCGTTCCATTTCGAGTTGACTTGTGACTCTGTCGTAAGGCACTTCCGAGTTCCCTAGGCTTAATCGAAATCAATTCGTGAGTACTTGAGTCAACTCGTGACTCGGTGGTTTTACTCGATTACTTATTTAGCGATTGTGCCAGGCTAATAAAGTATACATTATTGTGTCAATGATTCAATTTTTATTTAGCGACGTGCTGTGTCACACAAAGAAACAGAACACATATCATATGCACAAGTGCTATTAGCACACAAATCTATTTAAAAAAAAATCAGTTTTAACTAAACGAAATAAGTTTTTACAACATCAGATTTCTTCCCTCAAAAAAGAAAATAATAAAAATAAAAATAAAAAGAAAAACAACATTAGCTTTCTTTCTCATTTACTTTCCAATGCATCACAGTTCCGGACTTCCTGTGACAAATAATTCATGGAAAACAAACTTAACCTGTTGAGTGGTAAATAAATTGATTGATTGAGAAAGGACCGAATAATATGCAGCTTAGAAATAGCGACCATAAATTTCAATAAAGCAAATGCGCATTTCAAAAATAAGGACCAGAGAAGCAACAAAAGTTTGAAGAAGGATGCATATTAAGTTTTTTTGTTTGTCACAAGCTCAATGAAAATGAGGTGAATTTCAATAAAGTAAGGATAAATGAAAACATAAAGAGGAATAGAGCAAAGCAAAAATTGAAACTGAAAAATCTAAAAAAAAACTGACACAGTGGCTGAGATAGAGAGAGAAATCTCGTTTCTGATGTGTGAGACCTCCGGTGGCGTCGAAGGAGAAAGCGAGGCTGAGTGTGTGCTTCAAATAGGCTGTGCGGCAGAGAGAGACTGAGAGACTCAGAAAGGGACCGAGAGGAAGAAATTTAGGACGAGTAGCGCGTGAGGGAATTTTGGAGGGAAGATGAGGAGCGGCGCAGAGGCGGAGGTCTCGAAGTGAATTTGTCAATTTGGGAAGGAAGAGTAGTGTGTGAGATGTAAGTGCTAGGGTTAGGCAATAAAATATTGGAATCTGGTCTGGAGTCAGACTTACGAGTCCTGGACCTGAAATTTAAATTTGGGCCACCAACGAGTAACGAGTTAGGGCCGATCGAGTTGGGCCCTACTCGAAATCAACTCGTGACATTATGAGTTAGCCTTAAGTCGAGTTATGATAACTCAATTTCTATTAACTCGAGTTGTATCTGAGTTTTTTCGAGCCGAGTTCGAGTAATTCATGGGTTACGATTTTTTTGGCCACCCCTACATGTACTGATCAAACTAATACATATGCCTGTAAAACAAAAATTTTATCTCTGGATTTTGTCTTTGACTAGTCTCAGCACTAATACATATGCCAGTATGACAAATTTTAACTCTCTTCCGGAATTTGCCTTAAATGTTTAATTGTAATTGAGGTTAAATAGGCATGTAACTGGAAAGACACAGACAATTGTAACTGAAAGGAACTATCGATCGAAGTAAACTGACCTGGATGCTCTTTACCATCCTTTGAAGCTGAAGATCGATATTTTGATGCTTCCTTAATCCATTTCTTTGCCTAGAAAGGGAATTTGCACGATTAACTACTATTCAGATAGAAAATCACATTAACGAACAATGACTCTATCAAACTTCAGAATATATGGGTTCTAGCAAGAACCAGATTCATAACCCAGTTTTAATTCACTTGAATTAAGCTAACTGAACCTCTTTACCATACCTATGGGTGTCTGGATATGCAAAAAAAGTACAAGATACAATATCCATCTATTAGTACTCCCCTGTTCTTGAAACACCAGTGGTAATCATATACTAGCACAGTGCCTACGGGCATATTTTGCCCAAAAAAAAAAAATCACATTCTAGCGCAGCAGATACAAATGCCAGGAGTATTTAGTCTTGAGGAGATACAAGCATTAGAAGTAATTAGCAGTACTTAGTACTTTCAGCTGTACTTGGTGTAAGATACAATGTATCATATCCTGCTCAATGAATCTAGTACAGATTACGCAAGTAAGCTTTGATTCAATCAATACATTACTCTGATCAATTACACATTTTCACTTCTCTCTTATACTGGTAAACAAGGATAGTTCAGATCTTGAAACCCAATTTCATAAAATTGAATGCATCACATCAAAAAAGTTGCAACAGACAGCATCATAACCCAAACCCAACAAGAGATTAGAAAATAGATTAACGAAAGATCTCACCAGTCGCTCATCTTTGGGAACACCATATCCGCTACGATACATCTGAGAAACCAAAACTTGCATTTGGGTATCTCCATTGGAAGCCTCGACGAGCGTGTCTTCAAACCATCGCCTGACACAA
Organism: Rhynchospora pubera; assembly: GCA_028095005.1. Lineage (NCBI taxonomy): Eukaryota > Viridiplantae > Streptophyta > Magnoliopsida > Poales > Cyperaceae > Rhynchospora > Rhynchospora pubera. The sequence continues at coordinate 147,694,495 of CM051462.1, read as the reverse complement.
TCAGACACCACCACTGACAAAGGCACGCGCTCCTCACGTGCGAAAGAAGTCTCCATTCTCCGTTCGCGCACTTTGGCCGACGAGGCGGTGGGGGGTTGGGAAGGGACGGAGATAGCGGGTTTGGATTTGGGTTTGGGTTTAGAAGGCGGCGGGTTCTTGCGAGGATTGTGGATGCGCGCGGCGACGGCGCGAGCGTAGGTTGTGAAGGTGGTCGTCCGACAGGTCGGCCTGCCCATAAAATGGGAAATTGGGTATGGGTGTAGTTTTCGAAAGAATGGAGGGCTTCGCGCGAAATGATTTGTCAGTGTAGAAGTGAGCATTGCTGAGACGGAGAGACGCAGGGGACGGGTGCCGGGTGCGACAGCTTCGAAGTTGGAACGCTGGTTATCTAATCTAGTTGAGTACAGTACGGGGGATACTGGTAAGGGAAAATTGAGACGAGAATATTCTATTTTTATTAAAATTAAAATTAAAAGGGAGCAGATCTTCGCTGGATTGGATGGTTGTGCGCTGGAGACGAATATTATTAAATATTCACGAATTTTGAAATATTCCAAAAATAATCTAATTTTTTTAAATAGTATCGCGGTATCGGTTTTTGAAAAAATCGATACTTGCTAATATCTGTTTTTCAAAGTATCGGTTTTTCAAAATAATTTCGAAACGGAGCTGATAAGTACAATCAAGTTTTGAGGCAATCACGCAATCAGCGGTTAAAAACAGAAACCGTCCCAGCCAAAAATGGAAAAATGCTCCAATTAGGGCGCAGCGCCCATTTGGACCACATTTCAGCGTTCCTTCCGCGTGAACCAGCGCGAATCCGCGTGAAAATGACGTCACGCAACATATCCGCGTTCCTTCCGCGTGAACCAGCGCGAATCCGCGTCCCTTCCGCGTGAAAATGACGTCACGCAACAAATTCACCTCGCGTGCACATTGTGCTCAATAGTTTAATGGAGTAACTAAATTGACTGTAGAGAGAAACTTAACATATACAGAGAGTAAATTATTAAGCAATACAGCAAAAATAAAATAAACCTATGGAGTAAATAAATTTATATAGGGAGTAAATAAATAAGCTAAACGGCACTAGAAAAAATTCAATTACTCCTCTGTTGGACAAAAATATACACATAGAATAAAGGAGTATCTATTTCTCAAAAAAGTGATCATAACAACTGATATAAGGGAGTAACTATTTCATGATATTTCATGATACTACAAACAAACAAATCACAACAGAAAACACAGTAGCCATTTCAAATCTAACAAACAATTATTTCATCCCCAACTTATAGTGCAGGTAATTCAACCTCAATTTCATTAGTACTATCAACCATCAAGTTGTACGCAACAACGAACTTGTCACCTTCAATTCGAATCTGAAAAAAAAAACAAGAACAAGTGATTAGAAAACATACTCCCTGCTTCAAATAACTTACTCCCTACACACTGATAATATACTCCCTTCATAAATTAAGTTAATCCCTTGTTTCAAATACAAACACACTGATAACACACTAACACATACATAAATACTGCCCTACAGTTCACAATAAACTCCCTTGTTCAAATTAAGTTACTCCCTTGTTTCAATTAAGTTACTCCTTGTTTTAAATACGAAGATAACGTCAAGATGCTAACACTGATAATAACTTTCTCCCACTGACATACTAACATACTCCCTTGTTCAAATAACTTTCTCCCACTGACATACTAACATACTCCCCTACAGTTCACAATAAACTCCCTTGTTCAAATTAAGTTACTCCCTTGTTCCAATTAAGTTACTCCTTGTTTTAAATACCAAGATAACGTCAAGATGCTAACAAACAACATTTATAAATTCTGACCTATGGTTCACAATAACTCCCTTGTGCAAATAAGATACTCCCTTGTTCACTGATAATATACTCCCTATGTACTCCACAATAAACTCCCTTGTTCAAATAACTTTCTCCCACTGACATACTAACATACTCCCCTACAGTTCACAATAAACTCCCTTGTTCAAATTAAGTTACTCCCTTGTTCCAATTAAGTTACCCCTTGTTTTAAATACCAAGATAACGTCAAGATGCTAACAAACAACATTTATAAATTCTGACCTATGGTTCACAATAACTCCCTTGTGCAAATAAGATACTCCCCTAACGCTGATAATATACTCCCTATGTACTCCACAATAAACTCACTTGTTCAAATAACTTTCTCCCACTGACATACTAACATACTCCCCTACAGTTCACAAGAAACTCCCTTGTTCAAATTAAGTTACGCCCTTGTTCCAATTAAGTTACTCCTTGTTTTAAATACCAAGATAACGTCAAGATGCTAACAAACAACATTTATAAATTCTGACCTATGGTTCACAATAACTCCCTTTTGCAAATAAGATACTCCCTTGTTCACTGATAATATACTCCCTATGTACTCCACAATAAACTCCCTTGTTCAAATAACTTTCTCCCACTGACATACTAACATACTCCCCTACAGTTCACAATAAACTTCCTTGTTCAAATTAAGTTACTCCCTTGTTCTAATTAAGTTACCCCTTGTTTTAAATACCAAGATAACGTCAAGATGCTAACAAACAACATTTATAAATTCTGACCTATGGTTCACAATAACTCCCTTGTGCAAATAAGATACTCCCCTAACACTGATAATATACTCCCTATGTACTCCACAATAAACTCCCTTGTTCAAATAACTTTCTCCCACTGACATACTAACATACTCCCCTACAGTTCACAATAAACTCCCTTGTTCAAATTAAGTTACTCCCTTGTTCCAATTAAGTTACTCCTTGTTTTAAATACCAAGATAGCGTCAAGATGCTAACAAACAACATTTATAAATTCTGACCTATGGTTCACAATAACTCCCTTGTGCAAATTAAGTTACTCCCTTTATAAAATTAAGTTACTCAAAAGACTGACCTTAGTTTCTGGCACAGTAATATTCTTCAACTTGCATAAAAGCATCCTAAGAATGATCAGGCCACTGTCTTCTGGTTTGTCTTGCAACTCAAGGCCATACACCCATTCCCACTTCATAGAATTGAACTTTGTATCACCACAAGAGCGCCAAACCAAGAATGCCTTGATGACTGCGAAGTCCTGCTGCAACTTGCTCATGAACTCGGCTGAATTTGTGGTAGGAAAATATATTCTGAAAGAATTTGCTTTCTTGTCCACCACATACATCCACCATTGTACTCCATCATTGGAGATAGCAATGAGCAAGTTCGACTCCGCAAAAGTTGAATTGAGAAGATCAGGATTTGACTGCTTAATCTCACCAACCACACCAGAAGATAAAGCTTTCTGCAAAAAAAAAAAAAAAATCATTGATTACAACAGAAGTCAAAATATAGCTTTTGTGCTAGTTATGTACTCTCTTCACATATGTAAGTTACTTCCTTGTTCTAAATTAAAGACCAACAAACAAACAAGACAGAATATGGCAAAACTATTGACACATTAATTTTGTCGACTTTACTTACCAAATCAAACGAGTCAACTGGCATCCACTTCAAATCTGTGGTGACTTCTCGCTTAATAAGATATAGCAAGGCAGACATGACCTGACAAACACAAATATATAGAAACATATATCATTAACGTATCACATTTATAATAAAAAATACTTATCAAAAAGTTACAGCAATAGTATAACTTACACGTGGCGGCACACCGTGATCGGTCAATAAAATCTTCATTTCACTTGAATTAACCACAAGATTGTCATGCCTATAGACTTCTCTGGGTGCAGTTTCAGTTCCAATTGTTGATGCAAAAAGAGTCATTTGCAGAGCCAAATCCTCAGATATTGCTGAGTTCTCAGTTACATGAAAACAATCCCAAAAGTTGACTGATTTTCCCTTTGTTTTCTTCTGCCCTCTAGTAAAATTTGGGTTGTAAATAAATGGGTCGGCATATGGACTACCATGGAAGTTTTTCTTCTTTAATGCACGACCCTTGGAACTTCTTTTAATATTAGGGGATGATTTCTTCCATTCAATGAAACTAACATAATACCCTGGATCCACTGGGACATCAGAAACTATTTCAGCAACTGGATAGGCAAAAACAATAGAAGAAATATCTCCTTGGACTCCTGATACTGGGATAGGAAAACATAAAATGTATAAAAATAAATTTGGTAAATATTTCATTCAATTCGCAAAAAGATAAATTGCATAATGTTTTATAACAAAAGTTTAAACCATTACAAGATATCTGTTACTACATGAACTCAAAACTAAAGAAAAAAATCATCATAATCTTTAAAAGCTTGAATCATATCACAAACATCACCAGCCAAATCAAAAAAATCAGGTGGATAATCTAAACTAATAGACTCTTCTTCATTGACAGGAGGAACTTCCTCAACAGGACTACATTCTTCCTTAACAGGACATAATTTATCAATAGGTTCTTCCTCTTTATCACTCCCAGAAGAAAACCCTAAACTAAAGGAAGGGAAGGATTTTGGATCCCAAACAGAATTTGGAACAGGATTTGGTATAGAAGGGTTAGCCTCTCCTGCAAAAAAGGAGGTATAATATACTTGTATTACATCTACAGCTGACAAAACTTCTGATAAAAATTCATACAAATACACAGGGACACATGTAGAGAGTAACTAAATTCTGAATGGTTTAAGGGAGTAACTAAATTGACTGTAGAGAGGAACTAAATATAAACAGAGAGTAAATTAACACATACCAACACCAGTACTTGCAGGTGGGACATAAAATTAACTAAACTTCTGATAAAAATACGTGCGCATTGTGCTAAATGGTTTAAGGGAGTAACTAAATTGACTGTAGAGAGAAACTAAATGTATACAGAGAGTAAATTAACACATACCAGCACCAGTACTTGTAGGTGGGACATGAAACCGTGGTTGCTTTGCACGAGCGTAAGTGTTGATGGGAGATGCGACAGTTATAATAAGATTATTGCTTGCCCTCTCATCAGTTCTCATCTCTCTATTTTTTCCATGAACTTCATCTTTTGTTCCCTTGCTAGTGTCTTTCTCTGTCCGAAAAGAAAGAAGAAATATAAGTTAATCCCCAACCATTATAAATGTACTCCCTCTTACAAATAATTTACTCTCTTATAAGAAATGTGTACAACAGTGAACAACACAAAGAATGAACTTACCACTGTTCTCTCCTCTCTTTTTGTTCTCTTCTGCAGATGGGGGAATAGGATCAGTTGTCATATCTTCTGATCCCTTGTCAGAACCTCTCTCTGCCAAAAAATAAAACAACAAATATAACTTACTAACATAAAATAACTTACTCCCTTTGCACTGATAATTTACTCCCCTGTTCAAATTAAGATACTCCCTTATAAGAAATCTGTTCTACTGTGAACAAGACAAAGCATGAACTTACCATTGTCCTCCACCGTGTCATGTTCATCTTCTCTGGAGCGAGGAGGAACATCATCCTCATCATTCTTGTCTCTGTCATCCTCATCATCATTACCACGATTCTCTTTTGATACCTTGTCAGAACCTCTCTCTGCCAAAAAGTAAAACAACAAATATAACTTACTAACATAAAATAACTTACTCCCTCCACACTTATAATTTACTCCCTTGTTCAAATTAAGATACTCCCTTATAAGAAATCTGTTCTACTGTGAACAAGACAAAGCAGGAACTTACCATTGTCCTCCACCGTGTCATTTTCATCTTCTCTGGAGTGAGGAGGAACATCATCCTCATCATTGTTGTCTCTGTCATCCTCATCATCATTGCCACGATTCTCTTTTGATCCCTTGTCAGAATCTCTCTCTGCCAAAAATTAAAACAACAAATATTAGTTACTATCCTTATAGTGAGAGTGTACTCTCTTGTTCAAGTAAGATACTCCCTTATAGTTACTACCTTCTTCATCATGTTCATCATTATTGTTGTTGTCTTCTTCCTCAGTTGCATTATCATCATCTGTTTCAGCTGCTCGGCGCCTTTTAGACCTAGTACGGCGAGGAGGATGAGGACGACGAGGAATAGGTAAATCATATTTCACCAAAAGGTTCTCTCTGCAACCGTGTAGCAAAATAAGTTGCTCGGGACGAGTCCAAACCAATGGCTCAATTGTATTTCCATTCTTTGTTAACATCTCTATTTTCTGCTCAACTTTGTTCATAAGTTCTGTTGCTGCAGCTTCAGAGAATCTTTTCCTCATATTCCAGTTATAATAACGTGGGATACCACCTTTCAGTACCTTACAAGATTTCTCACGACTCCTCTCAAAAAACGAGACCTAAAAAAAAAAGGAAAAAAAAATTGTGTTAAAGAAACATACAAACTTCTAACGTACTACTTCATATATATTAAAAAAACAGATACCAAGCAGTTCATTATTTTACACCTTTTATAAAAATAACTTACTCCCATATAAGAAACTATAAACTCCCCTAAATTAAATATCAAATCTGATGAAAAACAAATACCATGCAGTTCATTAATTTACACCCTTTATATAAATAACTTACTCCATTGAATTAAATATCAAATGTGATATAAAACAGATACCATGAGGGTCATATATTCAGGCAAATATACATGTAACAAGGTTGAATTTAGAACATAAAACAAAATTATATAACAGCTATAAGGTAAAAAAATCTTACTATTGCAGCATAAAGACACCCTCCAATACAATTCGCTCTGAGGGCCACTCTAGTTTCCTTGCCACCTTTCTCTTCTATTTTATGAGTTGGTTTTCGGTGTGCCTCTGTCATTTGGTTTACAATCAAACCATGTACAACATTGGCCCAATTGTACCCCGACAGTTTATCCAAATCATCCAAAAATGTTATCATGTTAAGTGCAACTCGGCCACTTGATGGAGGAAGCGGAAAAACAGTGAAAAGGTGAAGGATCATCAGAGAGACAAAATCATTCATCTTTTCATCATTTCCTGCAATTTTCATTATTTCTTCCTCAAGATGTAAGTAACTGGGCTTTGATATTCCTTGAAAGTAAGCTTGGTACAGAGCGGACTTGGTATTAACAAGCTTCTTTAGCTTCCCTTCTGGATTTTCTATGTTGATCAACACACCATTATCTACTAAACCTAATAATAGAGAAAATTTCTGTTAGTGATATGAATAAAAATAAAAATATAAAAAATGTTTACTTATTTACACCCTAAATATATTAAACAAATATTAAACAACTTACAATTAGTTATTTAGTTAGTCTAATCATAACACTTGTTAAAATAACTTACTTTCTTCACACTGATAATATACTCCCTTGATAAATTAAGTTACTCCCTCCTTGTTTCAAACACCAACACACTGGTAACACACTAACACATACATAAATACTGCCCTATAGTTCACAATAAACTCCCTTGTTCAAATAAGTTACACCTATTGTGGTAAATGTTTAATCCACTAATCTATCTATTTAGTTCATCTAATTTATTTGACAAACAAGTAAACAAACATAACTAAAGAAGGTTGGAAAAAGAAATACCAAGTGCAACACCAACATCTTCTGTTGTGAATGGAAGGGAAACACCACCAAATTGAAAACATTCACTGTCGGGATCATATAGATCCACCACCTTTCTCACGATGTTTGTTGACAGATAAGCTTCCGGCATCTCAAAAAAGTGTGCAAAAGGGGTTCCCATTAGCCTAGTCCTCTGCAAATGAGACATCTTCGGAAGAATATCCCTCTCATAAAAAACCAAGATGTGACTTGGTTTACAACGTACAACAAATTTCTTACCACCTGTTTTTTTAAAAAAAAAAATCACAAAAAAAAGGTATCAAATCAAAGAAAGTAAAATTTAACATATAAACCATTGTACAAAATATAAAAAACAACATGTTTAGTTACTCCATTAATTTTAATTATACTGTACAACTAATTAATTAATACCTCATCAGGACTACATGTAAATATAAATAATGAAATAATAATAATAACAAACTAACAAATAGAAAAGCTAACCAGATGGACCAGGTGCTTTCCCACGACCAAGAGATAAAGACGACTTTTTTGATGAAGTACCGGCATGCCCTTTTCCACGATCTTTAGAAGAAGATGCCTTCCCTGTGATCATAGGAACATGAATTAGGATAGTACTCCCTTTATTCACAATAAATACTCCCTTAATCAACAATATTTACTCCATGCAGGAGTTAATTAAGCAGAATTTAGTAATAAATTACTCCAAAATCTCAATCGTAAAAGCAGTGTCGACAATGAAAAACTGATGTATAGAAATAATAATCAAAAGGAAGTTGAACAAACCTGTGATTGGCGATTTTGATTTCGTTGTAGATGCTTTTTTCACCATTGTCGCCGATCAAACCAAACGGAGACTCAAGAGAGATTACGCGAACAGTACGCAACGGATCTGAAGCAACGATGGTAAAACCCTAGGAGAGAGAGAAAAGCTAACCAGATGAGAAGAAAAAAAAGGTAAAACCCTAGGAGAGAGAGAGTGAGGCAACGAGGAGTAGAGAAGAAAAGATACCTGTGTGTTTTCCTTCGGAGTGACAATGGAGAGCAGAGAGTGAGAGAGTAACTCGCTGAGAGGAGAGAGAGAGAGAGTGGGAAATGAAATCTTGTGTATATAAATGAACCATCCGATCAGATCGAACGGCTCGAAAAGACGTGTAACGCGAGAAGACGTGTAGCGCAACGCTATGATCCAACGGTTGCATCCATTACTTCTAGAATAAAACAATAAACTACCTTGGACATATCAATATACTCCCTTGAACATATCAATATACTCCCTTAATCTATCAATTATACATATGTTAAAATGACAATATGAATATACTCCCTTGAACAGTAAAATGTACTTCCTCGGGAGAACTAGATACTCCCTCTTGGTATAATTATTATAACAAGTTCATTTTTTATACAATTAATTAATATACTCCAATGATAAGAAATATTTCAAGAAATATTATAACCATGAATGAACATAATATCACCAGTTACATGAATTTCTGACAAATAATGAAAAAGTTTTAAAAAATGAGATATCAATAGTACATACAATCAAAGCAATATAAAAATAAAAGTACAATTTCTTTTTTCTTCTATTTGTAACTTTCTTCTTTCATATTTGTAACTCTATTCTTTGAAAAAAAATTGTAAACAAACACTAATCAGCAAAACAATGAGCTTCTCCAATTCTGTTTCCCTCCAAATCAATCAACATCATCTTCTACTTCTGCATCTTTTCGCGAATTACTTCTTTGATTTCAAACCTATATACAAAATAAAACGTTATCAGTCATGATATAGCAATTTACACCCTCTAGTAAAATAAGTTACTCCCATATACGTAACTATATTCTCCCTTCAACTAAATATGATAATTGACAAATATAGTAATTTACACCCCCAGGTAAATTAAGTTTCTCCAGTATATGCAACTATATTCTCCCTTCAACTAAATATGGTAACTGACAGAGTTGAAAATTACTCACTCCTCTTGCCTCCAGAACAAGATTGTCCAGCAGTACCATTTTCCTCAACCTGAGTCAACTTTTTATTCTTCTTTTTCATCTTGTCTCGAATTATCTCTTCCTTTGACTTCAATCTTTTGGTCGGGTTCCGACCCCTCTTTCGCCTCTTTTCTGGATCTTTAATTGGTTGTTGACTTGAGTCCCCATCTCCAACCACCACACTAGATCCACTTTGAACCATTCCTCCATTGCTGCCATTACTACCAAAAGCTTCTCCTCTGCTCTCTCTACTGTTTGACACAGAAATTCTCAAACCGTTCATGCCATCCACAACAGCACTTAGAGAAACTTCATCAAGTAAGGCATAATCAACCAAGTCGAGAAACACACCATGGAGAAGTGAGTACAGGTTGTTGTATGTCTCACGCTTCTGATTCACTCTCAAAGAAATCACTCTTGCATCTAAATGATTCCTCTTGCAATGCTTACTCCATCTGTCCAACATGTAACTAGAGGGAGCAAACTCCACATCTTCTTGTTTGTAGACCAGCAAAGCATGTCTACACACCAACCCACAAGTTTGAAATAGATGACAGTCACACAAATATGTGTCATCTTCACTGTTGTAAACCAGTTTGTACTCCATCATCTTGTCCATCTTCTTCTCAGAAATTCTATACACCCTTCTTACTCCCAGCACCTCACATGGATTGAACTTTTAATCCAAGTACAGCTAGCAATTCTGATTGAAACTTGTAGAATTGGTTGTGTGTATATGCTCCAGCGAATTGCTCCTCAATAAGCTCTTGTGTAAAACACTTGGGCTCTCCGTCAACACATTGAAAATCAAGATCTATCTCAGCTCTTCTCTGTTTTGCTAGTGCTGCTTCAAATTGTTTCACGAATTGACTGCAAGAAGAAAGAATTGCACAATTAGTCACATAAGATACTCCCTGCGATGTAGCAATATACTCTCATGTGAAAATAAGTTACTTCCTATCCAATATTAAACAATTCCTGTGACTAGCTTAATTGTATTACTCCATTACTATATTACTAATAGGTATAAGTTACTCCCTACGATGTAGGAATTTACTACTGACATAATTTGAGAAAACAAAATTTTACCTCAGAGAAGTTTTCGAGTTCACAAACTTGTCCAAGTATGAATTCATGCTCTCGCTTCTTTGAGTAGTTGACATCCCTGCCCAAAAATGATTCTTCAAAAAAGCTGGAATCCATTTTGACCTAATGTTGTATATCTCACGGAGCCAAGAATGATCTGTTTTGAAAGTTAATAAGACAGACAAAGTGAGACATTGATTAAGTAAGACATCCTTAAATACTCCCCTGTATGTAATAATAGAAACCACTGCACTTACTTCCACATTAGAATAAAATAATCTCTGAATGAAACAAAATCAATCTCTACGTAGTATTAACATAATGCTCCTGATAATAATTATGTACAATAGTTAAAATTAAATAAGAGATTTGAAGAATGTAATACCTTGAAGAGAGTATTCGTTTATGGCATTTTGCCAACTGGACTCAAACTCTTCAACTGTTAAGGAGTCATAGACCACACTCTTAATCTTCTTTATAGCACTCAGGTTATTTGGAAATTTATTAGGCAGCTTGTTCATGATGTGCCAGATGCAATACCGGTGGACACTGTTTGATAAAAAAATTTTATGGCATTAAATATGAAAACTGCTACAAACAAAATAAATTATAAAAATCAGAGAGCATGCACTTAATTAATTTACACCCGTGACCAAAAAAAATTACTCCCACTACAAAACTATAAGCTCCCTGGAACTAAATATGAAAACTGATACAAACAAAACAAATGATAAAAAGTCAGATAGCATGCAACTAATTAATTTACATCCCTGTCAAATATAAGTTACTCTCATATACGAAACTATAAGCTCCCTGCAAGCAAATATAAAAACTGATACAAAGCAAAGAAATGATAAAAACCAAAGGAATAACATTTACCTATTTGGCAAACATTTTTCTATAGCATTCGTCATAGCCATTGACTGATCTGTGATGATCGTCTGTGGAGACTTCCCTCGCATACATTGTAAAAATGTTGTCATGATCCACGAGTACGAATCAGTATCCTCACAAGTCATCATGGAACAACCAAACACTGGTTTTTCCATGATGATTAACACCAACAAAGGGTGCAACAGGTAGATCAAACCTGGAAAAATGGACAAGATTTTTGTAAATTAACATACATCAGAAAAAAAAATGCAAAAATTCTATGGTAAGAGCTGCAGTATATTATACTCCTTAATTAATTACTCTCATTCTACTATATTATTTACTCTCATATACCAAATTACTTACTCCCTAAAAAACACAATACATGTAAGCATCTTTCTGAAAAAATAGCAATATACCAATAATAGAAACCAATATACCATCAAGCTGGTAACAAACTACCACATACAAAAATACACCCTATACCAAACTAACATTCTGCCTTATTAAATACCTTACTAACTTGTTTAAGGAAAATGCCATAATTATGTAATAGATACAACATCAACCAAATTAAATTCACACCTAATGGTAAATATATAAAACAGAAACTGGGTTGAATACTTACTTGTTTACAAGATAAGTCGCATCGAAAGACAAAGCATCGCCAAAATATTGGTATGCAACTCGCGAAACTGAATCAGCCCAAAACACCAATTCTAGCCGGTTGTCCTCGTCAAATTTACACTGGTAGAAGAAGTTTGGATCCACAGCTTGCTTTTCACGGAAATAAGTCATCAATGTATCTGCGTCACCTTTTCTTAAATTGTACCTCCTTACTTTAGCAACGTAGTTCCTTGCATCCCTCTCTGAATAACCACAAAGCTCTTCACCTCCGCCCATTCGAATTACTGTATTTATATTGCCAACCACTGGAAGGCCAGCATGTTCATTGATCTCAAGGAGTTTCTTCACATAGAATGGAAGATTTCTGTGGCTGGTGAGTTTATAAGAGTAATCTGGGCACAACTCATGGTTATGGATGAGTTCACATTTGTGGATGAACCACACTTCTTTTTGAGCATTAAAAAGCAAGACAATGCGCGCTGGACACCCGGTCTTTTTAACTACACGTTTTCTCTCAGTCACTGGTTTGTCACTTTGCCCACGAATTGTACCGCCTTTGTGACACTTGATTGTCTCCCGAATGGTTTTGCCATCCTTAGAAGAACCCCCCACCTCGCTGCACCAAATCCAACAGAATAGGCATACTTGCTATAAAAGAGGAAGGCATCTTCTTTCGAAGTAAATTCCATTCCAAGTTCTGGAATAGGAATCAGAGAACTGGTGCTTGAAGAACCAGGATCAGCATCTGTGGTTGTCTCACCAGTTTTCTGATCTAATACTTCCTCGGTATTGGAGTAAGTATCGGCAGTTGTCTCATTACAATCCCAACTCTCAGCTGCTATAGCAGTTTGGGGAGACATGTGCACATCAAAGCCAATATTCAAATCAAAACCTACACAAACAGAATGAAAACAACCAGAAAGCATGCATCTCATTACTTTACACCTTTGGTAAAATAATTTACTCACATATATGAAAATGCCAGATATCGTGCAGCTCCTTAATTTACACATTTGGTAAAATAAGTTACACCCTTATCTCCCTTCAAGTAAATATGAAAACTGATATAAACCAAAGAAATGACACATACCTGACAGGGACATTGCTAAATGAATTGCAAATCACCTGAAAAAAATATGGAAAGTTGATAACATAAGAATATAATTAAACTCAATTCAACATAGAAAGCAATATACCATCATGCTAGTAACAAACTACCACATAAAAAAAAAATCCTCTGCAGTACAAATCTACTGCCTTATTAAATTAAGTTACTCCCTTAACTAAATTAATTACTTCCTTGTGCTAAATTATTTACTCCCTTATTTAATTGAATTTAAAAACATTAAAAATTTTACTGTTACGACTCAATTAGTTTTCAGATAATCACACATCGTGTTGCATAATATAATCAGACATTACATTGTGGTGTCACAACAAAATCCAGATTTAAAGATATTACGACTCGAAACGATTGTTACATAAAAATACAAATGTAGATTATAGGCAATTGTTACATGTAAATAGCAAAATCGCATATCATAATTCAAAAAGAAACGAGGACGGAAGAGAAATTAAGCAAAATTTGACAAAAAAATTCACTTACGAAGCGACCAGTAGTAAAGAATGAACGAGATCGCCTACAGATAGCAACAGATCTGCAAAATAGCACAAATTCAAGTTCAGAAATAAGGAGATATTGCGATTCAAAACGATTGTTACATGTAAATAGCAAAATCGCATATCATAATTCAAAAAGAAACGAGAACGGAAGCGAAATTAAGTAAAATTTGACAAAAAAAACTCACTTACGAAGCAATTAGTAGGATAAATCGCACAAAATCGCCTCCAGATAGCAACAGATCTGCAAAATAGCACAAATTCAAGTTCAGAAATAAGGAGATATTGCGATTCAAAACGATTTTTACATCTAAATAGCAAGATCGCATCTGATAATTCAAAAAGAAACGAGAACTGAAGAGAAATTAAGTAAAATTCGAAAAAATTCACTTACGAAGCAATTAGTAGGATAAATCGCATGAAATCGCCTCTAGATAGCAAAATATCTGCAAAATAGCACAAATTCAACGATTGAGAAATGAAGAAATATTCCGATCACACAATAGGAAGAAAAAACAAAGCTCGAGCAAGAGAGATCACATCTGAAAATTCAGAGAGAAAACTTACCTGAGAACGTGAGAGAGAGAAACGAAGGTTTTTCGGAGAGAGCAAATGGCGGTTTTTTTGGGAGAGAGAGAGAAAGAGAGATAAAATAGGAAGGTATCAATTTAATTTCGAAAAATCACGTGAGTGGCACGTGATGACGGGAATGGAAAATATCACGCGACAAATTAGAAAGTAGCCAGCGCCTGATTGCGTGATTGTAGAAGGCGCTGATTACTCTAAGTAATTCCCATTTCGAAATTCGTGAATATTACACAATTGCTCTTTTAATAATATTTGAATTTTTTCGGGAAGTCGCTTCCGTCTGAAAGTTTCCAATGGGCTGAAAATGGGCCCAACTACTACTTGGTCTTACGAATAGGAACTTTGGTTGGTTCTTTCTTGCTGTCTTGCTGAGGAATAGCCGAATAGGCGAGTACATGTGCATGCCTCTTTACTCTTCTCTTCGCGGTTCTCGTTATTTTCTTCGTTTTTCCCTTTTTATTTTTTTTCCTATTTCCGATGATCACTATCGTGAATTAATTTTATCCGGATTCAAATCTGTCGAAATCAGTTGTTAGTTATATCAAAATAACAAGATTGTTAATGAAATATGGTTTAAAAGCAGTTCAGTTGGGATCAAGAACTCCAAAATGACGCATTAGCAATCGCAGTTTCTTTATTTGTTTCCTTACATTTGCAATCACAATTTGTACAAACTTGTTTCCAACAAAATCAAACTAGTCTATCCACATGTCTCCAGTCGAAACAACTCTTTCTCATCAGAGCTAATTACAAGAAAATAGATTTCAGAAACGCAAAGAAATGCGAAAGAGTGAGGTTCTCACAGTCTTCGGCACATTTTTGCTTCTGGCATGTCAAATTATTTCCCCAATTTCATTGTTCTTCTATAATCCTGACAATGTTAAGGGATTTTCCTATGATTGTTTACTCGCTCCAGCTGTCATTATCACTGTCATCGCTTCCCACAGCCTGCATTTTAATGTAAGTTGAGATTTTATATAAATTAAAATAAGGCTGCTTTGGCACCACTCCAAATTTAAATTTTACCAATCTCCGTCCACCCACTTTACTATTTGGTTTTGATAATTGTCCCAAGACCATCAGCTTTTACAGTTGCTAACTATCTACATTTTTTTGGAAGTATCAATTGTCATGATTAGCATTTTCAAACTGAAGTATCTTTTTTTTTTTTAGTTTAATTTGATTGAAATAATATTGCTTATTTGCATTATATTATTATTATTATTTTTTTTGCAGCTAAAGCAAAGCTTATTATTTAATTTAATTAAGTAAATGCTAGTTAGCTTGCTGTTTGCTTCAATGCATGTCCATATTACGGTATTGCAAACTGAATTTTGGGGTTATTCTCTAGTCATTTCTCTCAGAAGTTGAAGAAATCCTTATGAAAAATTGTATTGCAGTGTGATTGTCCAAAATCAGAAGTCTGTGGTTAATTGTCCAAACTGAAAATTCAGATGTTGTGACAATGGTGCTCCTAAATTTAGAATAAAGAGTAATAATAATGTTTATAAATATAATAACAGTGCCTGACCTGACGGATTGCATTAGCTTTCTCCAACATGGCTGCTACTTTCAAATTTGTTCTACTGTATGGAGCCATGAAATTTGGCTTCCTTACCATAACTGGTTTCAGACTGCATGACTGTCAAAGAAATAACAAGCACAAAAGAGAAAACGTTGGAGTACCATGTATGTTCACAAGTCAAAACCTGAAAAGTCAAAATATGCTTTTTTGTACTGACCTTGTTTTTAATCTCTTCTAACATTGAAGGTGTGATCAGTCTGTTAGCAGGTTGAATCAATGAAGGTGCTTTCTTCAGCTGCGACTCATTGGTAATGAAATATAAATTAACAACTAGTAATAGGAAAATCAGTAAAACAGTTCAGATAGCCAAATGAAGATGTTACTAACCATGCTATTGTCATGAGATGTGATTTGAAATAAGGGATACTTAGGCGGTATGGGAACTGGCGGTGGCTTCTTCTGTGGTTTTTCCTCCATTTCTCGTTCAAACTTGTCATCTCCAGTTGACAAGGTTTCCTTTTGCAGTGACAATTCTTCAATGGGCAATTCTTCCTTTCTTGGTATTGTGTCATCACTTGCTGGATTCTTTTCAACATTGACGGCCCGGTTTGTTGATGTTTTATTCTCTAATCTTGGCAGCATAACACTGTTATGGTTTTCTTCATTTTTAGTTAACATGTCGCAGTTTTCTCCCATCTGTTCAATTTGAGCATTCTGTAATTGTAATTGTCGATCTCTAGCTCCCTTTGATGGTTTTGGTCTTGGGGGCTTTCCCAATTTGTCAAAACTTGGCAGAGGGCCAAATTTGCTGAATTGGGGTGGGTGTTGGCCTATTTGACCTTGGTTGCTTAATCTAGGGTTTGTATGTTAGTAGAAGAAAGAAAGAGAAGAGGAAGAAGAAGGTGGCTGCTGCCCCTCTATTGATTTTTCTTGATTTTCTTATCCAATTACATTGTTTTGGTCATACATATACAAATCCCGTACTAGGCCTTACATGGGCCATTTACAACATCAATACTAGTCCAAATATATATCTAAACATCTCCAAACAAGGCCCAATAGCTATACTAACCATTAGCCTACTATTTTGACATACTAATACACAAATACTAACCAAAACATTAATTTCAACACTCCCCCTTAATGTTTTAGTTTTTCATCCCCAACAATTCTCTAAGATACACAAATTTATCACAAGGAAGTGCTTTGGTGAAAATGTCCGCCAATTGATCACCGGTCTTCACATGCTTGATCATAACCTCTTCATCTTCCACCATCTCTCTAATGTAATGATGCTTGAGGTCTATGTGCTTTGTTCTCTTATGAAACACCGAGTTCTTTGACATTGCTATTGCCGACTTGTTGTCACAAAAGAGAACCGTGGCCATATCTTGCTTCTCCCCCATATCTCCTAAAACTTTTCTCAACCAAATCACTTGTTTAGTTGCTTCACTTGCCGACACATATTCGGCTTCCGCGGAGGAATGTGCCACCCTCTCTTGTTTCATTGATCCCCATGAAAAGATACCTGACCCGAGTGTAAAGCAATACCCGGATGTGCTTTTCATGTCATCCAAACTACCGGCCCAATCGCTATCACAATATCCAAACAACTCAATATCTTCTCTTTCATTTCTCTCAAACATGAGACCATAATCTTTGGTACCTTGAATGTACCTCAACACTCTTTTTGCAACTCCATAATGCATTTTGCTAGGTTGATGCATAAACCTTGACAACAATCCCGAAGCATACATAATATCGGGTCTAGTAGTGGTAAGATATAACAAACTCCCAACCAAACTTCTATATTGTGCCGCATCGGCATTCCCACTACCATCATCTTTCATCAATTTTTCATTCACCAACAACGGTGTCTTTACCGGATTGCAATTTTCCATATTGAATTTAGAGAGAATACTTTGGGCATACTTTTTTTGAGAAATAAAAACACCATCATCCCTTTGATCAATTTCAATACCCAAGAAATAATGTAGCATACCCAAATCATTCATCTCATATTTTTTCATCATATCATTCTTGAATTCATGCATCATTTTTTCATCATTTCCGGTAAATATCAAATCATCAACATAGAGAGAGACAATAAGCATACCGGTTGCACCATGCTTGACATAGAGTGTTGGCTCGCTAGGACTTCTCTTGAATCCCTTTTCGGTGAAGTATCCATCAATGTTGCCATACCATGCACGGGGTGCTTGCTTTAACCCGTACAAGGCCTTCTTCAACTTGTAAACTTTCTCTTCTTCACCTTCAACTTCAAATCCTTGTGGTTGCACCACATACACTTCTTCTTTCAACACTCCATTCAAGAAAGCCGATTTCACATCAAGTTGGTAAAGCTTCCAACCTTTATGTGCGGCCAATGCAATCAACATCCTTATTGTTTCATGCCTTGCTACCGGAGCAAATGTCTCTTGATAATCAATGCCGGGTTGTTGTGAATACCCTTTGGCAACTAATCTTGCCTTGCATTTTTGCACCGAACCATCGGGGTTCGTCTTTGTCTTGTAAATCCACTTCAACCCAACAACATCTTTCTCTTTTGGTTTTTCAACCAACTCCCATGTTTTATTTTTCACAATCATTTTTATCTCATCCTCCATGGCATTTCTCCAAACCTCCTCTTGAACCGCTTCTTCAAAACTTTCCGGCTCAACAACACAAAAATTGCATCTTTCATACACATCACTTAACCTTCTCAATCTTATCGGAGTTGAGCTTGGAGTAGATGAGCTCGATCCGATATGTGTTGTAGGAGATTGTGGTTGCTCTTCTTCTTCTTCTTCTTCATGGCTACCTTCACTTGCACCACTTGATCCTTCTCTTGGATCATCTTCATGTACCATCATTGGCACACTTTCAACTCCTTTTTCTTTCCAATCCCACTTGTCTTTCTCATTGAAAATCACATCTCGACTTTCAATCACTTTGTTTCTCTTTAAACTAAAGAGCCTATAGCCCTTTGATTTTGTGCTATAACCAACAAACACACATTTCTCACCTTTATCCTCAAGCTTGTTTCTCATCTCTTTTGGAACATGAGCATAGCAAACCGATCCAAATACCTTCAAATGATTCACCGATGGCTTTCTACCACCGGACCATGCTTCAAATGGTGTCTTGTTTTCAACCGCTTTAGTGGGACAACGGTTCAACAAGTAAACCGCCGTGTATGTTGCCTCCGCCCAAAATGACAATGGCAACCCCTTCTCATTCATCATGGTTCTTGCCATCTCCACAATAGTTCTATTCTTCCTTTCGGCAACTCCATTTTGTTCCGGTGTAAAACCGATCGTCACTTGCCTTTCAAGACCAATATCCTCACAAAATTTATCAAACTCCTTGGAGTTGTACTCACCACCTCTATCACTTCTCAATTTTTTAATTAACTTGCCACTTTGCCTCTCAACCATTCTTTGAAATTTCTTAAAAATCGAAAATGCTTCCGATTTTTGTCTCAAGAAGTAAACCCAACACATCCTTGAGAAATCATCAATGAAAGTGATAAAGTATCGATTACCTCCATGAGAGTTAGTGCTCATCGGCCCACAAATATCGGTGTGAACAAGCTCCAATGGTGCCTTTGCTCTCCATGCCTTCTCTTTTGGAAATGTCTCACGGTGTATCTTACCAAGAGCACATGCTTCACACACATCTTTCTTCTCTTCAATGTTTGGCAAACCATACACCATATTCTTTCTACTCAACAACTTCAAGCTTTCAAAATTCACATGTCCAAGCCTTTTGTGCCATAACCATGACAAGTCTTCTACATCAACTTTTAAAGCAACTCCATTTGCGGACTTGAGAGTAAGAGGGAAATTTCTATGCCGCTCCATATTCACCACGGCCATCAACTCTCTCTTATTTTCAACCTTATCAAAAATCTTACATGTCTCCCCCTCAAAGTGAACCGCATGACCATGCTCAATCAATTGTCCAACACTTAGTAAATTTTGAGCCAAATCCGGCACAAGCAACACATCATGAATCAACATCCTACCTTTCTTAGAATTAACGGCAATTGTGCCTTTTCCCTTTGACTTCACAACCGCACCATTACCCATTGTGATTTGAGTAGTGGCGGTCGTGTCAAGCTTGCAAAAGATTGACTCATCACCGGTCATGTGATTACTACACCCGCTATCAACATACCATACATCATCTTTCTTTTCAACCGCCGCTTGGCATGCATAAAAAGTACTACCATTACCTCCACCATTCTTTTTCTCTTCGGTGTAATTGGCTTGCTCTTTATTCTTGTCTCTACACTCCTTTTGCTTATGGCCATACCTCTTGCAATTGTAACATTGAGGTTTACCCTTGTTGTAACAAGTTTCTTCTAAGTGACCCGGCTTCTTGCAAAAATTGCAAAATTTACCGTCACCATTGCCTCTACCTCCACCTCGACCTCTACCTCGACCTCTTCCATAACCACCACCCCCACGGGATGTTTCTCCTTTATTCACATTTTGATTTGAGCCCTCTTTTACATTCACCTTTGATTGGAAAGCACTTTCAAGAGAATTTTCACCACGCCTACCCAATCTTTGATCATGCATTTCAAGAGAACCCATCAAATCATGAACACTTAGTTTAGAGAGGTCTTTGGTTTCTTCAATAATAGACACAATATTGTCATATTTGGAGGTAAGACTAATCAAGATTTTCTCACAAACCGCCTTATCGGTTAGATCATCACCCAAGCTCTTAATTTGGTTCACTAATTCAATCACTTTTGAGAAATACTCATTTAAAGTCTCTTTCTCCATTCTCAAATTTTGGAAATCCCTTTTGAGAGTCAAGAGTTTTACCGCTCTCACTTTATCGGTTCCTTGAAACTCCCTTTGCAAAATATCCCACGCCTCTTTGGACGTTTTTGCCCCAATTATTCTAGGAAAGAGCTTGCGGGAAATACCTTGTTGGATGCAAAATAGAGCCTTCGCATCTTTCTTCTTGTTCTCCTTCTCCTTCTCATCAACCACAACGGTGGTAGTTATCACCTTCCCATCATTATCTTTCTCCTCAACGATTTTTGGAGGTTTCTCCACAAACCCTTCTTCTACAATATCCCACAAATCTTGTGAGATCAAGAGAGTCTTCATCATAATGCTCCAATAGTCATAATCTTCTCCGTCGAAGACGAGTTGCGCACCTCGCGCCGGCCATGCTTCTCCTTGCAACGCCATAGAACTCTCTCCAACTTCTATTTTGCTTTTCCCACTTCAATAGATGAATCTCACTTGCAATCTCACCTCAACCTACGCTCTGATACCACTTATGTTGGCCTATTTGACCTTGGTTGCTTAATCTAGGGTTTGTATGTTAGTAGAAGAAAGAAAGAGAAGAGGAAGAAGAAGGTGGCTGCTGCCCCTCTATTGATTTTTCTTGATTTTCTTATCCAATTACATTGTTTTGGTCATACATATACAAATCCCGTACTAGGCCTTACATGGGCCATTTACAACATCAATACTAGTCCAAATATATATCTAAACATCTCCAAACAAGGCCCAATAGCTATACTAACCATTAGCCTACTATTTTGACATACTAATACACAAATACTAACCAAAACATTAATTTCAACAGTGGGGCCATTGGACTTATACTGTGAAGTGGCCCAATCTGAGGCTTCCCCATTCGCCACTGTATTGGTGGAAGCGGCGGCAGTGGTGGTGTGACATCTCCTTCTTCTTGTGCTGCATTGTAAGTTGGTGTAGTGCTTGGAATAGGTGGGAAAAGCACGACTCTATCTGGAATTACCTCAGAATTGTATGCAACTGGATTTACTTCCACATCTTGAATACCCGTATGCAAATCTGTTACTCGGTCTTTGGGAACTGGAATTACTTCAGGGTTGCATGTAACTGGAGTTACTGCCACATCTTTAATTCCCCCATCCAAACCTA
Organism: Rhynchospora pubera; assembly: GCA_028095005.1. Taxonomy (NCBI): domain Eukaryota; kingdom Viridiplantae; phylum Streptophyta; class Magnoliopsida; order Poales; family Cyperaceae; genus Rhynchospora; species Rhynchospora pubera. The sequence continues at coordinate 147,672,728 of CM051462.1, read as the reverse complement.
TAAATTGGTCTACTGGAACTGGAATTACCTCAGGGTTGCATGCAAATGGAGTTAATGCGACATCATGGATTCCAGTATCCAAATCTGTTACTTGGTCTACAGGCACTGTAATTACCTCAAGGTTGCTTGCAACAGGAGTAACCACCTCATCTTCAACTCCAGTGTCCAAAACTGCTACTGGATCTACAGGAACTGGAATAGCTGAATCTGCTTCAGCAGATACTTCTTCTATTTCTTCTAGAGGAACTGAAGCTACTGATATAGCTTGAACTTCTTCTTCTTCTTCTTCTTCTTCTCTTTCATCTTCTTCTAAAAGCTCTTCATTATTAATTAAAGTTTCTAGCAGAATGTTTTCTTTAATTTGAGGTCGAGGTGAAATCAGGTTGACCTCTGTAGCTCGAGCCTCTTCTTCTAGAAGCTCATAGCGATCTACTAAAACCTCGACAGATAAAGCATCCCCTGTGCCTGAGTTCCATGGTTCAGTTAAGTTTCCACTTAAGATTTTCACTTCATCTATAGAATATTCTCTTGCTGGAATTTGAGTTTCATCTCCATAATAAGCATTTTGTTGTTGCAACAAATTTTCTTGCATGGCTTCTGCTGTGACTAAATTGTTGTCAAGTGTACTAACTGTTGGTAACTTATATAGTTTCTCACCAAGCTGCATTTCATATGACCATGTGTCCATCTCATTTTGAATAAATTTTTCTTCTGTTTTGATTGAGTTTACAACTGGGATCTCTTCAATGTCAGAGTTGAAATCTTCTGCCTCAATCAAATTTTCATTTTCTGTACCATCAGCTGGTATCTTATATGTTTCATTCATGTTATCATCCAATCCAACATACATCTCCCTTTCATACTGTTTGTATTCATTTGATTTTGGGGTTTCAGACTCCAAGATATCACTGTCAAGTACCTCTTCACTGTCTATCATCTCGGTTTCTTTGATCACATTTTGCACACCATCTGTACCCACATTCATATCACTTTCACAAAATTCTTCCTTTTCTTCAGAGCTTTCATTCTGATGATCTGGCATGTCAGTATAAAATACTTCTTCCTTGAAACACGTCTTGGCAACTGTACCATGACCTTGGATCTCGTCATCATGTTGCGTACCATTGGAACCTAAATGTGTCTCACTTTCAGCCAGTTTTTGTTCTTTTTCGACCAAGGTTAGATTTTGGGGATCTGACATCATAATGTCACTCACTGTTTCCTCTGTATCCTCACCATTTCTCATGTTAGTTAATTCGACAGAAGTCTTATCTGCATGCAATTCTTCTCCAGAATCCAATTTTTCCATCTCGATCAAGTTCAGGTTTTCAGCCTGTGATATTTCATTATTGGCAACTCTGTCCATATTCGTGTTCTTGGAAACTCTGTGATTCATTAATATCTCACCTTGTTTCTCACCATCTTTCTTGGCATCTGAACTTGTATGTACTTCACGTTCACCCAGTTCTTCACTTATATTTAACTCTTCAGATTTGATAGTTTTTATATTCTGAAACCCATACAAATCATTTCTTTGAGAAGTTAAATGAGTTTGATCTTCTCCTAGAGAAGCAGCAATACTGTTGATTTCAGCTTGAATTATTTCACTATCTTTTGCAACGAGATCATGATTTAGCTCTGAAACATTACCAGATTCCATTCTTTCAATTAGATACTCATCCTTTTCAACAATACCAGACTCTTGAACATCTTCTCTGTCAAATAAAAACTCATCCTCATTTTCTTCCAAATCTTGTGAATCTACTTCTTCTTCTTCTTCTTCTTCTTCTGTTAAGTCATGTTTTAATTCAAGAAGTTGCTTCGCCATGTGGCGAAGAGAGTGTGAAAATGAATCTTTTTGAAGTTTTGGGGTTGCTTTTGCCCCATTTATATCATTTGTTGTGACCGGATTAGATTCATTCTCTTCATAGCTCACCTTCTTTGAGGCCACTTTCTTAAATGAAAACTTTTCATATGGTGGTTCTGTTTCATGTATATTTTTCCTAACATCTCCATCAGAAATAGAAGCACCGGTATCTTCAGTTCCAGCAACTGGTTTTATAGGAACTTGCTCAGTTTCATCTGTGTTGCGCAAACTTTTTGACCTAAACAAAGTAGAATCTTTTTTCACCTCTTTATCCTCAGAGGAGAACTTTCTAGATTCTACATGGACAAGTGAGGGGTTATATTTCTCTTTTTTATCAGAATCCGTGTCCACCTCAGAATCCACTGTCTCGGTCAGAGCATCCATGAACTCCACCTCACTAGCTTCAGAAATGTACCCATCACTATCAGAGTTTTCACCAGATTCTGTATCTTGGTTGGTAGGAGAACCTATTTGATATTGTTGAGTGGCTGAAGAGCTGGACAGGAGCTCACTGGAGGGGGAATTATCATTTTCGTCAGAACTGGATGTGTCCTGTCTGTTTGGGCTATGATTTATGAGAGAGCCTAAGCTTGTTAAGCGCTTGTGAGAGGTATTGGTGCTCATTTTTCCAACTGAGGTGAAAAATTGGTTTGGTTCTTCGAATTCTGTGCTTATGTGTGAGATGCCTCTAGAAATTTTTTCATAGGTTGGTGAATCAGTTTCAAGTAGATTTTCCATTTGGCGCAGTAAAGAGCCTTTAAATTGCTTCTTCTTTAATTTTACATGCCAAATAGGAATTTCATCTGAGTCTTGGTCCCTCGTGCCCATCTCTGATCTGTATGAAATGTATCTTGTTTTTAAGAAAATTGGGAGAAAAATAGGGGAAGTAAATTGACCAGCAAAAAAGTGTAGGAGAAGCAAGGAGCAGATCATTACCTGGAGACACTTTTGGGCATCCTCAGTGACCTTACAATATCACTGCTGATTGGATTTAATTTTATCTGAAACAAAATAAAAAAACAATCTGCTCAATTGGTTTTCAGAAGAAACAGCAAATGTAATTATTCTGCACACAAGGACATTATTTCTTTATCATGGTTAATAAGTTAAATAAACAACTTTGAAAAATAAACTTTAACGTAATTACCATCTGTTGAACCGTTCTGGTTTCCCTTTGATATCCATGTATAACACCGTAGGATGATAAATCAACTTTGTAAAAGGATGGATCTGTGTGTCTCTTCAAGCATGCTCCAGCTCCAGCCTTGTCAAATCTACAACATAAGAATATATATGTAAAATATTAAATATATATACATATACATCAGTAATAGCTATAGTTCAAATACTGGAACTGTTTTCTTACTTATCTAGCCTGAATAACTGGGGGGGACCTCGACTTTGTTTGTAAAATTCCATGACATAATGGGGCATTTCTTCTTTACTGACAATATTTGTATCTGTTTCGAGATTCAGGTGCCAGCTTATTCCTACATGATTACAAAGAATGATCAAATCTTTAACCTCTTAACCAGAAACAGTGCTGAGACATTATTCAAATCATTTTGTTTACAGACCCTCTGTCGATGCAAAATCAGTGCAGCTGTTATGAAAGAGATCTTTCTCAGCCACTGGTAGGTCGGCTTCCAGCTGCTGAACCCGAAGCATGATGCTTTGACTTCTTGAAGCAGTGTTTGCTATTTCTTCATGCAAACCGTGGAATACCCCGGCTGCGTATCTGTTTTGTCATATCAAAACCAAATTAGATACACATGCTAATTGTTTATCTTTATTTGAGCTAACTGAACTTTATTGATGATGATATATTGTGTCTTTGATGGCTGATTTAATTTCCAACGCTCCCTGCAGAACTAATTATTAATCTGACATATTACACGTTGGGGAATATCTGTCAATATATCTACTAAAGAGTAACAAACAGAATTAATGTTCATAATTTCTTTAGGAAGTCCGACCCCATCCTGCGTGCATACACAAAATATAAAAACAGTGCAAGCAGAGATAAATTACCAACGAGGAAGAAACGTCCATATATTTTCTGAAATAGAATGGAAGTCTTTGAATTTGAATGATGGCCGATGTTAATTTTTTTAATGGGAGTTGGTCAGTAGTGGAGCCATTTTTATTTAATCATCGGTCTTTAAATGATAGAAGCCTCTTTTGGTTGAATTTTTTTTTTCATTATCGTTTTAAACATTAAATCTTTAATTCCATATACGAAAATTCAGTATGAACTTTATATGCAAAAGAGGATATATAAATGATATATCGCCACTAGAAAGAAGCATTCCTTTTGAAAAGGAAAGCAAAGTATTTCTTCATTTTTCACTCTATAATACGTTTGTGTTTGTACAAAAGAGTAACCAACGCCTCAATTTTCTTAAACTCCATCATCAACAAAACAATCCAATCACAAGAAAACCATATCCTACCACAGAAAAAGCATAAAAATAAAAATAATAAAAAAGGCTGACTGTTTGGTGATGTTTTCTTCTGCACTAAAAGAGCATGAAATTTTCAAATAGAGTAAAAAAATTACAATAAAGATGAAATAAACATACTCGGCAAGGTCACCAAGCTGGCGCAGAAATCCTGCGAGGCCGGCAACAGCAACTCCTTCGAGAATGGCCTCTGGGTCATCTTGGTAGGCCGTTTTATACAGCTCTGGTGCACCCAATCCATACTCGTTTCGTATCTCGTAGCCGTACATTGTCATCTTTTCTCCAACAAAATATGCCTCAAATTCAAGTTCTTCTCTTTTTTCATCTCCCTTTAGGCCATTATGGTATTAGACATGGAAGTCTAGCACGTAGTTGGATTAGAGAGAGAGAGAGAGAGAGAGAGGGGGAGAGAGAGGTGAAAGACCAAGTCATTGAAGAGATGTTAATTAATGAGACTTAATGTCTATTACATTGGGACCCACCCAACAATTTAATGATGGTAAAATCTCATTGAAACTTCATATTAGAAAAGTGTTAAAAGGGGAGCAAGAAACTAAGAAACTTGAAGAGGAATAAAAGAGTTCGATGGGACGGATCTTTCATGTACGACCACAGATGGTATCAAACTTGACTTGGACCCACATGTAAGCGGCTTGAGGTTCATACATTGTTGTTACTTGGTGCATGGTTAGAATGTACATGTACCGTCCCAGAGCTGGTGTTATGTAATGTATTAATGTGCTAACCACTGTAGCAGAGCAGATATTACTAACGGAAGTACTAGTAAGGTTTAGGTGGGTATAGCTACAGATACCTAAATACAAGCAAGGAATAAATTTCCAAACATGAGATTCTGCTAATTTGGTCCCAAGATATATTAATGAGAAGAGTTGGAAATTAATTAGTCTCGCTTCTTTCTGACATCATTCATTTCTTACCTTGTGTACTCTGGACCAGAACTGTACAGGCAGAAAGCAGGACAGTATATTGCCAACAAGTCTTTAGAAAAAATCAAAATAAAAGCTGATCATAAGAAAACAAAATTGCATGAACCAAGATGCCAAAATTGTGCATCCCGTTTTATCTGTACCATATCAGGACAGACGAAGGATAGGTAGCACAAGGGAATAATTAGGTTGGCAGTGGGCTAGAAGCCAACCATATGATGCCATTTCATGCCTTTCATGTACTATCTCAGTTGATTTATTTTTTAAATAAAATCTATGTGTGAAAACATCCCCTAATTTAATTGTTTTTTTTAAAGGATATCCACTGATTTAGTTTAACAGGCAGGAAAAGTAGAATGTCCTTTAATCTTTGTGGGTCAACACAGAAGCATTTATATATCAAATAATTATAATGACCAACTATTCAACCACTCGCCCGTTATCACGTAATAAACAAATAACAAATTCTGTGATAGTGAGCATCCAGATGCCATATACTGATATGTCAATTGTACAAGAATAAATTTAATACGAAGCACCGCTCAACAAACTTGATATTGTGCTGAGTCTGGTGACTCACTACACAATACGATGTTGACACTTGTCACAGAGGATTTAGACTCCCCCCCTTTTCGACAAATAAAACAAACCATATTGCTGTATATTGAAAGGAACTCGTATAGTCATAGACTCTGAAAACAATCATGGCAGCAACTACTTGGACTCTCAATATTCCAAATTTTATATTACGTAGTGGGGAGAAAATTCATTATTTTTCTTTGCCTTGAAGCGAGAGCTAGACATGGGTTCCAATTCTCCTACCACCACCTCAAACGCATGCTAACCATCCGTACCTAGGATTGTTAACCAAACATTAGCGCCACCAATAGCTCCTAGCCTCCCATCTTTTCTCATCATATCATCTATACTCCACTATTTGTTGGAAGGACGATTCCTCTCCTGATATTTATTAGTTCATTAGCTGTAATATGTATGCATTTATTTAATTAATTAATTAAACTCCAACCTCCCTGCCCTTCCTAAGAGAAAGAAGTATCAAAAAATTAAAATCCAAGCCTAACTCAATCAGCCTTTATGAAGTAGATAATTGCATAATTAGTGATTAAAAGACAGAATTATGTCCCTAAAGGGATTCCATATCTAGCAAGAAAAAATCAGCCTCCGCTGCCTCATATTCCACCCAGAGATTTTAACACCAACTAAAACAGAATCCATCTATCCCTATGATTTAGCAGCTACAAACAAAATTCCCAAATGGATTACAGCCATTGCAATGTTAACAATTACAGGACTACAACTTGCATAAGTGCCAACTTAAAAGCTCTTCACCACCTCAACACTAAATAAAAGAAATAAAGATACAGGGCTTCTATTTCTTGGCGAAGGTGATAGACATGGGGAACTGGGGAGTGATTTTGAATCCTTGAAGAGCCTGCATGGCAACTGCTGACTGGGAGTCATCAGTGAACTCAACAAAGGCAATGCCGGGCTTTGCCGGGATCATCCTTACCTGATTTTCTCAATTTATGAAACAATCAATTATATTGCAACAACAAATCAGCAATGGTAGTGGTTGTAAACGATATAAAATGTCATGGCACGCACCTCCCTGAAGCCAGGGTACTGCTGGAAGAGAATCTGAAGCATCATGCTTGTGGTCTCATGTGGTAGGTTCTCCACGAACAACACATTATTAGGAGGTGCCCCTGAGTCCTCCCCTGTTGGTCCTGGTGCTGAAGCCTGCCTCCCACCTTGGTGCGGGCCCTGTTCCGAGAGAATAGGAGGATATTCAGAAAAAAAAAATTTGATTACTTATTAACTTGCGATTTACACTATGGCTGGGATTATTAAATCAAGCTCTACCACTTCACTACTTTTCACACTATGGCTTGGAAAAATTTAAATCAAGCCCTACCAGTTTATTACCATTTAAGTTCTATTTGTAATGGCGACTTGTTAAACAAAGGTCCAAACTTCAACACAAAACTAAGCCATTACAAGATTTAAGTTGTTTTCCTTATTGAAATAGAAAATAATGTAAAAGAGAATGAATCCCTTGTTGATAATTTTTAGAAATTAAGCACTAAACTAATAAAATCAGGTATCAAATGGAAATAAATAATTTGACATATTAAAGAAAACTATGGTAAAAAGGATAGCCTTTCCAACTTTAGACATATTGCTACCTAAATTTTCAACTATTTAACACAATGGCTTTCGAATATTTCCTAGGAAAAAAAGTTTATACCGAGCAGCCTCATAAGCAACTTGGTAGGTTTAGTTATAGATGCCATGCAATTACCAGAGAAAAAAAAAAGAACCCTCTAACTAGCTGCTGCAGACATTAGACAAAGTTAAATTTGATTGAAGAATAAGGTTTTACAGATAAATGGAACAAACAATACTATTACAGAACTATTAAAGAAGTTCCATGACTTAAGAAAGAAAATTCTACTGTCAAATAAGAGTAAAGAACATATACCATTTTAAAGTTTTCCTTCTTGTTTTTCCTTTTTCTCTATTTGATAAAACGAACGTAAAAAAAAAAGCAATTGCCATTATAATTTATGAAAAGCAAAAAAGCTTACAGAGGCCCCATTAGATTGAGCACTTGGTTTCGAATCTTCAGGCTTGCGTTTTCTCTCTCCTGCTGTGTTTAAGGAAAAAAAAATACAAATGCAATTTTAGCCAAAAACAAGCATCCAGTGCCAGATCAATACTATCACTAAATATATATACATTTCGATATTGAGTATTCAGCTATTGCCATACCATGGCTGGCTTGGCATGAAGGTGGCAGAAAACTAAAAGGGATATGGCTCGGTATTAATGCTAATACTAATAGTCAAAGGATAAAGAAAGGGTGAAAAACAAAGAGGGGTTGGGAGGGGGGAAGGGTAGTACAATGGTTTTACAAGGAATGATTTCACACAATGAATATATTGCACCCTAACTTGAGCATCCCACATTTCAAAACTACATACTGCCAGTAGTGCACAAAAAAGTAACCAGAATCCTTACGATGGCTAGATTATGTTTCTGTCATTGTCAGATAGCTTCGAACATTGCCTCAGTACATTTTACTCAATAAATCTAATTTCCTGCCATAACAGAATATTCATATATAATTATAATTATTTTAGTAATCACCTTTGTCTTCTTGCTTCTTCTTCTTATCAAAAGTCCCGTCAGCCTTTGCCACACAATCAGATTTCTCCTTTGCATATTGTATCCGCTATACCAATTAATCAACAGAGCACAAAACATATCAAAAACCAATTGCATCTAATTCAGTGGACAACGCAAAGAAAAATGTGCAATTGCAATATCCAGTGCTGGTAAATATTTCTGTCTATAACACGTGTTTCTCGCATTTCAACCGGGTACCCTGGACATTTTTAGTTCATGCTTGAGGAAATGGGTTTATTCAAAGTGTAGATGGAAGAAATTGTCAACATTTGTCGTGGACTCGAAACATGTCCTTCAATCATGCTAATCTATTTTTTGGGTGTTATTCTCTCAATAACTCACTAGAACATTAAAAATTATGAGAATATAATTGGTATAACTTGCGAAAGAAACCAGAATAAGAACAGAACACACAAAAATTTCAGATAAATTACCATGGGTTTGTCATAAAAAGGGAAATTTTGCATCTGACGGAAGGCATTACTGGCAGCTGTGATTTCGCTAAATGCAATCCATGCTTGGCCTCTCAGCCTCGGTGTCTTCAGTGCCACAACATCCAAAATTCTTCCAAATTGGGAGAATAAAGCATATAGCGATCGTCTCAACTCTATCAACAAAAGCAGAAAACCAAAAATAACAAATTCATTAGCTCAATTTCAGTTAAACCCTAAACCCTGACCATGATACTCATCCTCCTTACAATTTTGAACACTAAACTTTGCAAAACTAGGAGCTCTGTAGATCAGGAAATAAAACCCTAGTTTTGAGTAACAAGTCTCTCAATCGAGTAAAAGGAAACTAATGTAGCTGTAAAATGGAAGAAAAGTCACCTTCTTTCTTGACCTTATCATTGAGGTTTTTGATGTAAATGGTCTGGTTAGGGGGTATATCGCCGGAAAGCATCGCCACCAGCGGCTATTACAAGAGAGGATAAATTTCTCGGCGCAAGGGAGGGGGAGAGAGAGAGAGTTTAGAGTGGAGAGCGTTTGGATACTTGAAAAATGTAACACACCACAACTAAGGCCCAATAGGTCCAGATTTTCTAAGGGCCGAAAAAATTAAAAATAATATTAACATATTATTAAATTTTTATTTTATTATTCCAATAATCGCAATTTTAACAATGTTATTGTAATATCGGTTTTTCAAAGTCGATAGAATTTCGTGCTTAATTGCTTATAAAGCACGATAATGCCTCTCCCCCTCCCCCACTCCGGCCGTATCCTTATCTGTTCCCGCATAAGACGGTCTAGTGCAGCCATCCAACCGTCTAATTTGATCTTGACGGTTCGAATCTATGAATATGGTATGATGTATGGGGCTCCCTTAATCATCGAGATTAAATTAAACGGTTAGAATTGGTACCCGGCACCATCCGTGCGGGTCTAGATCTCATCTGCCTCCGGCCCTTCCCCTCTCATTCTTTCCCCTTCGCACAAGAAAGACCAGCCGATCGAGCTCCTCTCCGAGTTATTTTTTAATTTAAGTTATTTAATTTATTTAGTTTAGTTACGTAAATAATAATAAAATTAGGAAAACTATTACAAAATTAACAAAAAAATAGTAATTTTTAAAAAAAAATAAATTTAGGGTCAAGCGTTCCAACTTATTTTTAAATTAATAATGTCAATAAAGACTCCCTAGCCGAGTTTCGAACCTGCGACCTTTCATTCAAGTTGCATTACTTTTTGCCACTAGATCAAGAGTTGGTTCTCAGGTTTGAGTGAAAAGGTCGCTGGTTCGAAACCTGGCTGAGAATCTTTCATAGATATTTAATTTAAAAATAAGTTGGATGACTTAGACTCTAATTTATCTTAAAAAATAGCAAAAAAATTTAGAATAAATTTGATTAATTATAATAACGAACATTATATTTTTTATTTTTTTGAAAATAAAAAATTAATTAAAATTAGGAAAAAATTTAATAGAAATAAAAAAATAGGAATTTTTTTAAATTATTTAGGGTAAATTTGTGTCTATATAGATTAATTTAATCACTATTAGTGTAGTTACGCGTAAGTAACTCGGTGTTAATTTATGTTAAATTAGTGTAGCTAAGCCAATTAAAGCTGTGTTAATTAATGCCAAAATAGTGTAGTTAAGTAATACTAGTATATTACTATAGTAAAACAAATTAACGAGGTCTTAAATTAATGTAGTTAAGCCAACATGCTACCTAGACGAGCACGACATCTCTCAAGCGGATAGCAGAGGCGCCGATCTGATGTCAGCCCCTCTACTTCTCATATATTCGATGTTAGTCAATTCACGTCTCGTTGGTCCGATGTTGGCGTCTTTCAAAGGTTTAAATAGCGGATAGCGGATTCATAGCGGACATGCTAATATCATAGCGGATAGCGGATAGCGGCTATTTAGCGGCCGCTATCGGACCATAGCGGAAATTGTGTTAGATATATAAATTGATTCAAATTAAAAATCATAATAAATCAAATACATGCATATATCTCTTACTTCAAAAATTAGAAGTTTGTAATACAGTATTTTAATATTAAATACATACTTTAATTAAAATTATTTAACATGGCGACATAAGTACTTTGATTAGTATTATCAAGTACAGAACTCCACTTAGTTCGAAACTGAAAAATATAATCAAACGCATAGTAAAAATGCGAATGTCAAAATCAGAATTGAAATATTTCAAAAATTGGGATAGAAAATAACATGATTGTCAAGTGCGTAGCAATTCAATTAGGTTTTAATTAAACTCACCTACATCATTTTGCAAGCAACCAAACCTAGAAACGTTCCCAAATCAACTCAACTATGTACATGAGAGCTACCTAGCAATAGAGGTTCGAACTTCGAAGATAATGAGATGGAGAGACGGAGGTGATAGGGCTCTGACGCAATACGAAAAATGATCTCACCGAGGGTATCTCGGGGTCTTTCTCCCGAAATACCTCATGGTAGTCCACAAGTGCATGACGCGGGTAATTCACCCAAGGTCCCTCGGATTGTTCAATCCGAACATGACGCGAGTCGTTCTCCCGAAGTACGTTGGGGTGCTCCATACTTCCCGAGATACCTTGGGATTCCGAGTATAATGCGAACGCAACCCGAGAGGGTACCTTACCCGAGGGTACCTCACCTAGGGGTCTCTCACCCGAGGGTATTTCACCAAGACCTCACCCTCACCCGAGGGTATCTCACCAAGACCTCTCCCGAATATACTTAGGGATGTTGCATCCGAGCACGACGCGAACTCAATCTCATCCGAACCTATCTCAGAATCTGACGAGGACTATCTTTAGTTTAGGACATTACTATATTTGTAATTTTATATTTTCTTTCTCTTTCTGCAAATTTTCTTTTTTTTAGGGTACTATTTCTGAAAATATACTGACTTGTTGTCCAAGGCGCCGCCTCCTATATAAAGGGGTGCTTTTCATTGTAAAAAAGGGGGGATTACTCAAACAGACTATTGTAACACTGTGATCAATAAAGATTTACGAATTCACCTCTCAATCTCTCTCTCCATACTATTGTTGATCTCTGCCAAATCTAGACGTATCAACTGGCGCCCACCTGAAAAATAAAACGAGGGTGGTGGTCGGAGAAAGTTTCCTCCGTTCATCACTTTCAACAATTCAAAATCCGTTTGTGAGCGAGATTTGAGGGCATAATTCCAAATCCCCTTTTTCAATCTATGTCGATCTTTTATTGAGATATAAAACAAAGCATCAGATCTCCTTTTTTCCGATCCATTACTCAGATCTGTCTTATCATCTTCATCCACCCATGACGATCTACCTTTGTCAATCTTGGATTATCCTAATTTGTCGATCAACTCTCAATCAGCACAATACTCGTCGTCATCCCCTCAGCTCAATCTCAAGACAACGGTCTCGCAACATCTAATTCGATCAGTCGAGGCATCCAGGCGATCTCACGGCACAGTCACTGTCACCGTGAATCTCGGGTCGGCCACAATTTTCTTCATTCCGCCTCAACACCTCCTTTGTCTTCCTTACTGTCGCGAGACCGCCGCCAATCACTTGGAGCATACTCAACCACGCAGCTCGCCGTCTTCTGCCCTGAGACCAGTGAGATATCGTTGTTCACTGCCAACACAACGACTACCTCCTCAAGGTGGTACTCGTAGGCGATTCCAATGTCAGGACTCGTATTGTCAGGGAAGTCTACAATTGGAGTTGAAGTTTGCAGCTCACATAATCAAAATCGACGATGAGGTCGTCAAGTTTTAGATCTGGGTCACCGTCGGCCGAGGAAGCTGCAGGATACCATTTGACACTGCAGTGTGTATGAAGGTCAAGAGACTACACCAAAAAAAAAAAAAAAAAAAAAGAAAGTCGCGACCCTCCTCGAGAGAATTCTCGGAGTAAGCGCATTGAAAAAGGAAAGTCGTGACCCTCCTCGAGAGAATTCTCGGAGTAAGCGCATTGAAAAAAAAGAAAAGTCGTGACCCTCCTCGAGAGAATTCTCGGAGTAAGCGCATTGAAAAAGAAAAGTCGTGACCCTCCTCGAGAGAATTCTCGGAGTAAGCGCATTGAAAAAAGAAAAGTCGTGACCCTCCTCGAGAGAATTCTCGGAGTAAGCGCATTGAAAAAGAAAAGTCGTGACCCTACTCGAGAGAATTCTCGGAGTAAGCGCATTAAAAAAAAAAGAAAAGTCGTGACCCTCCTCGAGAGAATTCTCGGAGTAAGCGCATTGAAAAAGAAAAGTCGTGACCCTCCTCGAGAGAATTCTCGGAGTAAGCGCATTGAAAAAAAAGAAAAGTCGTGACCCTCCTCGAGAGAATTCTCGGAGTAAGCGCATTGAAAAAGGAAAGTCGTGACCCTCCTCGAGAGAATTCTCGGAGTAAGCGCATTGAAAAAGAAAAGTCGTGACCCTCCTCGAGAGAATTCTCGGAGTAAGCGCATTGAAAAAGAAAAGTCGTGACCCTCCTCGAGAGAATTCTCGGAGTAAGCGCATTGAAAAAAGAAAGTCGTGACCCTCCTCGAGAGAATTCTCGGAGTAAGCGCATTGAAAAAGAAAAGTCGTGACCCTCCTCGAGAGAATTCTCGGAGTAAGCGCATTGAAAAAAGAAAGTCGTGACCCTCCTCGAGAGAATTCTCGGAGTAAGCGCATTGAAAAAGGAAAGTCGTGACCCTCCTCGAGAGAATACTCGGAGTAAGCGCATTGAAAAAGAAAAGTCGTGACCCTCCTCGAGAGAATTCTCGGAGTAAGCGCATTGAAAAAGGAAAGTCGTGACCCTCCTCGAGAGAATTCTCGGAGTAAGCGCATTTCGTGTATGAAAGTTGTGATTATAAATCGTCTTTCATTAGTCCACGAGGGACTTAGGGACTCAAGGGCTCCTCAGTCCACGAGGAACTTAGGAGTTCAAGGACTCGCTATCTCGCCAAGGGTTCAAGCGCATCTCGTAGAGGACTACACCGCAAAAAATCAGTCGCGAACCTCCTAGAGGCAATGCTTCGGAGTCAACGCGTCTCGTCGATGTTACCCTATGATTGTGAACCTCTTAGTGGCGGTGCCTCAGAGTAAGCGGCTCGCGGATATCAATGTTCGGGACTCAAGGGCTCCTTCAGGTCGCTCTCCTGCCCAAGATGTCAATGCTCGGGGCTCAATAGCTCCTTCAAGTCGCTTTTCGGCCCGAAATGTCAACTTTCGGGACTCAATGGCTCCTTCAAGTCGCTCTCTTGCCCGAGATGTCAATGTTCGGGACTCAAGGGTTCCTTCAAGTCGCTTTTTCGCCCGAAATGTCAATGTTCGGGACTCAAGGGCTCCTTCAAGTCTCTCTCTTGCCCGAGATGTCAATGTTCGGGACTCAATAGCTCCTTCAAGTCGTTCTTTGGCCCGAAATGTCAACTTTCGGGACTCAAGGGCTCTTTCAAGTCGCTTTTTCGTCCGAAATGTCCATGTTCGGGGCTCAAGGGCTCCTTCAAGTCGCTCTTTGGCCCGAAATGTCAATGTTCGGGACTCAAGGGCTCCTTCAAGTCGCTCACCTGCCCGAGATGTCAATGTTCGGGACTCAATAGCTCCTTCAAGTCGCTCTTTGGCCCGAAATGTCAACTTTCGGGACTCAAGGGCTCCTTCAAGTCGCTCTCTTGCCCGAGATGTCAATGTTCGGGACTCAAGGGCTCCTTCAAGTCGCTTTTTCGCCCGAAATGTCAATGTTCGGGACTCAAGGGCTCTTTCAGGTCGCTCTTTGGCCCAAAATGTCAATGTTCGGGACTCAAGGGCTCCTTCAAGTCGCTCTCCTGCCCGAGATGTCAATGTTCGGGACTCAATAGCTCCTTCAAGTCGCTCTTTGGCCCGAAATGTCAATATTCGAGACTCAAGGGCTCCTTCAAGTCGCTATCTCGCCCGAAATGTTCATATTCGGGACTCAAGGGCTCGGTTCGTAAATCCCTTAAGAGTACATACACAAGGGCTTAATCTAAGAATTTTTTCCCTCCGAGTGGATTAAGCGTTTTTTCACTCAGAAATCCGAGTTTGTAAGTCCTTCTCTTTTCCCCGACCGAAGGGAGTCAAAGATTCATACCTTCGCTTGTGAACCAAGAGTCATTGCCCCAGATTCGTGGAACCGAGAACTAATTTCAACTTCCGATGAGGCTCTCATCACAAGTTCAAGGGCTTATGATAGGGCTCTGACGCAATACGAAAAATGATCTCACCGAGGGTATCTCGGGGTCTTTCTCCCGAAATACCTCATGGTAGTCCACAAGTGCATGACGCGGGTAATTCACCCAAGGTCCCTCGGATTGTTCAATCCGAACATGACGCGAGTCGTTCTCCCGAAGTACGTTGGGGTGCTCCATACTTCCCGAGATACCTTGGGATTCCGAGTATAATGCGAACGCAACCCGAGAGGGTACCTTACCCGAGGGTACCTCACCTAGGGGTCTCTCACCCGAGGGTATTTCACCAAGACCTCACCCTCACCCGAGGGTATCTCACCAAGACCTCTCCTGAATATACTTAGGGATGTTGCATCCGAGCACGACGCGAACTCAATCTCATCCGAACCTATCTCAGAATCTGACGAGGACTATCTTTAGTTTAGGACATTACTATATTTGTAATTTTATATTTTCTTTCTCTTTCTGCAAATTTTCTTTTTTTTAGGGTACTATTTCTGAAAATATACTGACTTGTTGTCCAAGGCGCCGCCTCCTATATAAAGGGGTGCTTTTCATTGTAAAAAAGGGGGGATTACTCAAACAGACTATTGTAACACTGTGATCAATAAAGATTTACGAATTCACCTCTCAATCTCTCTCTCCATACTATTGTTGATCTCTGCCAAATCTAGACGTATCAGGAGGTGAGGTGGAAGTTTTGGGTCTCAGGATCGTGAGGTGGGCAGGGGTCGAATTTCTCTTTCAATATGCTGCAGCGATTTAGGACTGAAGAGGAGAAACATGGTCTCCGTACGGTGAGGAAGATGAAGTAACAGGTATATGGGCCAAATTGGGCTTTTGCAATTTGTGGGCAGTATATAACGAAATTCCTAAAAACCGCTTTTTACCGCTAAATGAGCGCTATATGTCCGCGAAATGTCGCTAACTTTCGCTACACAGCGCGCTACGAGACAAAGCGCTAAATACGTAGCGGTGTAGCGATCTGTCGCATGACAGCGCTAAATCGGCGCTATAGCGGCCGCTAGGAGCGATATTTAAACCTTTGCCGCCTTTACATCTATCGCTGGTGATTCCATTGCTGATGTCCCCCCTATTGTTGCTGATTGTATGTTGCATTTGGAGCTGACAGAGTTTCCAGGCACTATAGTAAGTTTACTTAATATTAATTTAATAATATTATTTTATTATTTTATATATTTTATCAATTTAAATATATTTTAAAATTAACGTAGGCAAAAATGGACGTTGATTGTACACAAGGAAAAAGTGTAACGTAACGCAATTTAAAATGGCCGATTGGGGACACTTGGACTGATCTACTACGTCCAGCTGAATCGGTCGTTGTTGTAGGGTTTGGCTATTTTCTGGAGGTCTGAGACTCACACTTTCCACTTTTTAATCGACAAGATGAAGGTCAATTTAGAGTTACATATGCATAATTGATTGAAAAATATTTTGTGATTTTTTCGAGATATTATCGTGTAACAAATTAGAACTACTTTGCAGGACATGGCATATTTGTTGGGTTTGCCAATGACTGCAAACTCTAAATTACGCCAAAAAAAGTTCTAAAAAAATTCATAAAAAAATCACATTATATAAATGAGCAACTCTACTTTCATAGCTACAATTTTCATAACCTGACTCTAAATAGAAAAAAATAAAAAATCGCCAAAGTACCAAAGAAATCAATTATGATTTAGGGTTTTTGTACTCGATTTCCAACCAAATTAAGCCCCAGATTATGTTCAAATGTATGTATTTTTATCTTAATTCTACTAATTTAGGTTATAGAAAGGTACAGCAGTAGTCCGGCAAGTTATTTTGTAGGTTTATCGCTTATTTGGCACGAAGGACGGGAGAAAACAACTGAAAAAATGTGCTCAGACAATTAGAATAGTCCGCTTTGGAGTTGAAACGAACCGCCCTGACCAGTGAAGGAAGATCTCAGATGAACTCAACCAGACCAAACTGGAACAGTCTGCCCCAGACTTGCAACGATCTGTTCTAGCTATATTTGAGATGCTAAAAATAGAAAGACGTGTTTGTCATGACGGTTTCCTCTATTTTCGACCCTCCAGAAGCACATCCTCCATGATGAGAACCACCAATGCATTGCTATTTAAGCTTTGTCCTGTCTCCAATCAAGGCTAAGTTCGAAATTCTAGGTTTAGCCTCTTCCCAACGCACAAAAGAGATAGCCCTGCTGAGACGATCTAACTGTTAGGAACTCAAGTCCACGTGCAATTTTAATTTTATTAACATTTAACAAAGAATTAATACGCACGATTAACGGATCTAGTTATTCAAGTGATTAACATTATAAAAGGAGAAGCGGTAGAAGGTTACCTCTTCCGAAATCGTATTCGAAAGGCTCGAATCCTTTCTCTAGGAATCGGTGGCGTGCTCGTCACCTTCACGGCTGCCCTTCGGTTGCCTCGAATCCACCAAGGAGATTAACCAAGCTCTAATCTCATGTGCTAGCACGAGCAAGAACAAAGCTAATCCACTCGTTATTCATCTTCCAATCGACAATCAATTAGTGAAATAATTATTCTCAACACATGAAACCTATCAATAAGATAAGGAAGAGAGAAACTAATTTCTCTCCTCTTGGATAGGTGGCGGCCATGAGGGTCATGGAGAGATGGTAATTAGGAATAGTTAATTGACACTCAAGAATTACCCGTATATACACCTCACCTTTCCAATTAACACCATTAATTAAAAATGTCATTTATTCCATGACCGGCCACGTATGGCCTCATTGGGCCATTTTTTGACCTTTCCATTTTATCTCTTAAACACACGTTAAATCAAATATTTAATGGGCTAAGACAATAGCTTATTGTTTGGGTTCAAAAAAGACTTAATCAATTGAAGCTTATATATTCAATATAATTCTCATAATTATATTAAATATTGTTGAGTGAAATTAATTATCAACTTATTGATAATTACTTTGGGATTAGCATGTGCATTAATTTATTTCTATATGATCCCTTGACTAAATTAATTATAACGGTATATAATTAATTAATCAACATATCATATTATTGCATTCATTAATGCAATCAAATAAATAATACACCATATGGTCAAAATCCTATTTGTGTGATCCTTTGAGGATTTATGTCATGTTGGCCATGGAAAATAAATCGTCATTTATTTCCAATAATCATAAGCGGTATCTAGCAACACGTTATAATTCTCAATTCGCATAAACAAATACTGTCCCAATACAACACTTAATCCTGCATAAGAAATGATATCTTATTATTTTGATTCTTATGTCACATGGTATCCGTGTATAATCCAAGATAGGAATGTGTCATTCTTGCAGATTATACCTTTCTTGATCTAGAGTTGATCGCCTAGTTGCGCGCATACGATCCAACTCCATTAAGGGGCCCAGTAGATATCATCACTCACTAGGTGAACTAATGAGGGACATAAGGTTATCTTGATGAACAGTTTCTCCCCGCACAATTCAAGAGAACATAAATAAAGTCCGTATAGCAGCCCTTATCAGGAATCAACGTTAGACGATATTTATAGAACCTATCCTCATGTGGAGAAACTGAATCATCTCAAACTCAGAATCAAACACGTATGAAATAAATAATGACACATAACACAATCCATATATTTATTTCATTAGGTCATGTCATGTGCTATGTTCCGGTAACATACACATAAGCAATTAAGTCGGTAACTCCTTACCCATGATTTGCAGAACTTAATCATTACTTAACTTGCATACTAGTCTTATCTGATAATTAATGTTCCTTGTTAATTATCAAGACTATGGACTCTTTAGAGATATTATTGTCATTCTAACGAATGATCTATAGAGATCTACAATTCAGATCCTCAACATGAATGATCTGTCAATAATAATCTCTAGGAACAAATGATCAAGCATCATCAATAACATAAACTAATATAATAGCTACCAATTGATTGGCTTCTATGACATATCTCTAACAATCTCCCACTTGGCATAGAGTCAATCAACAGTGATCTAGCCAGTGAAGAAATGAGAACGATGTCATATATCTATATATATACATGTCTCAAACCTCAAAAGAAATAATACCCTTAAAGTCAGTTACTCATACGTCCATAACGTATGGATGCTCGATAGCATCTCGTATACTACTTAAGGTAGAGGTTATGTCAGAGTCTTCGTTGTGTTCGCGAAACCATCCTCTTTTAATTGAACCTACACATATATATACTCCTATATATATAATCTTGATCATCATCATATGAGATCAAGTGATACTGTCATAGATCATAGTTGGATCACCAATCAAATATTGGATTCTTCAAGACTAAGCTATGGTTCGAGATGCATACAATCATATCAGCTTGACTGAGAACTTCTTGATCCAAACTATTCTCTTTCGTTGCTTCATAAGTTGCTATGTATTTTGCTTTGGTGACGAAAACGGTTGTAATATTCCATTTAGAACACTTTTCTAAATTTACAACACCACCTTTAAGCAAAATATGTAGCTCAATTGTGATTATATCAATCTTTCGGAATCTAGCATCAGTGTAACAACTTACACAGCTCCTTTTCATCATAACATATGAAAACATATTTCTCTTTCTCATAAGATACTCGAGAATATCCTTTGATTATTGTCCAAACGTGTTTTCCATGTATCCACTTGATAACTGCTTGTCACATTCCTTGGATACAACACATTGGGGCATGTGCATAAATGGCGTACATAATGAAACTCGTAACGAAAGAATGCTTGAACTGCTTCATGCACTTTTTTTCGAATTGAGTTGCAATAAATCGAGTCAAACTCAAGTTATATGCCACATGACATGATTTGACATCTTTTATTGGAGTCTACCTTTCATGTTTCTAGGATGCTTCTTCATTATATGCACATTTTCTCAAACCTAACATCCATCATAATCTATCTTCATAGATTTTGTTTCCTAGGATTTAGCTGATCTTGCCCAAGAAATCATTTTTCAATGAGACCTTGACAATATTCATTTAATTTATGTTATTTTCCAATTAATATCTAGTTATCTTATACAATACAAATAACACAATTATGCTTTCACTGAATATCTTGTCTATACAAGATACTTTTGACGAAGATCAACTCCTTGACTTCCTTGTCAAAATATTTATTCCACAGTGCTTGCTTCTATCCATTAATGGATCCTTGAAGCACGCATGTGTTTCTAGCAATACATCAATCAAGACATCGATTTGTGTCATATACACAACATCTTTCTTCATTCAATCAATGAAGGCGATTTTCATGTACCTTTCCATATATCAATATATATGAAACATAACAATTATTAGAATGATCTTTATTGACTGACTTATACATAGCTACAAGCGAGAAGCCGTGCTTTGTACATAGTCAACTCGTCATCGACTTAGACATAGCCACAAGCGTGAAGCTGTACTTTGTACATAGTCGACTTGACATCCATGTCAATCTTTTCTTTAAAGATCTAAATGTTCTTGTCGGATTGCTCCTTCATAAACATCAACAAAGGTCTATACCTTGTTGTTACACATGGATTGCACTTAAAGATCACATGGGTTCAAACCATACTTGTGGAATCAGGCTCTTCCATCGGCTCTTTAATTATCAATGGATCCTTATATGCCAGGTACGAGGATGTCGTGATGTCTATGTACCTTTCGGTTAGACAATCACTTTTGTTGACCTTTTTGTAGGATTAGTGCTCGAGGTTCATGAAATACTTTCACAACGACTTGTAGAATAAGTTCTTGATCCTCATATATACTCGTGAGACGTTTAAGTCGTCATTAGAAGCGAGCGTGATCATGAACTTCTTCCTTTTCACAACGACTTGTGAATGAAGTTCTGCTCAACTCCCACTAAGCACCATGTATGGAGTGACAAGTTTCCCATAAGAGTACTTCTTGTAGTGACACATAAACTCTTTTAATGTTCACTTTACTCCCACTATTTTTTCTTGAGAATGTTATTCTCTAAGACTACGTCATGATGAGCAACAACTAGTTTGTTCTTATCATGTTCGTAGAAGTAGTACCTTCGATTAATTTAAGTATCCTACAAAAACATTAAGCGTCCTATTTGGGTTCAAGCTTATCAGTCAACAAATCTTGAAATAAGCTTCTTAACACCAAATCTTGAGAAATAATGTACTTATAGATCAAATCTCGTAAGATATCTTTCTCAATGGACTTCGATAGAATATTATTCAGAGTAAACAATATTGTCCTCAAACGTGAATCCCTAATATGAGTCGATTAAGTCAATTCGATTTATTACTGATCGAACTATATCAAATAAAATTTGATACCTCCATTCTTGGACACACTACACTAATATAATGTTCCTAATGGAGTGAGTTGTGAAACTATTTTCACACTCTTTAGATAATGCATCAAATCATATGACTTAGCTATTTACCATGACCAATTGTAAGGCTTATACCTTTCTTGAATGGTCTTTCAAATTCACTCTTGAACTCTTTTGAACTTGTCAAAAGATTCACACTTATACCTTATCAGATAGATACGTTAATATCTAATATGATCGTTGGTCAAGTAGTAAAGTGTCAACAATCATTCATTACACAAGTACTTATAGGTCTAAATACATCGATATGTATAAGTCCTAATCAAGTTACTTGTCCTTAAACCTTTATAGGTCAAAGGCACTTTTTGTCATCTAGCAAACATGATTCACATATCTCAATTTGATTCGCAATCGAATTGATCTACGAGCTCTACACTATGTAGAATCTCATAATGTGATTCTCGTTTACGTATGACTAAGCGGTCATTTCACACGAAAGTCAAATACTTTATGTGAAGTCTTACGCATCCTATTTGTCATTCAAAACTCGTTTATCTATTTCAAGCATATTCAAGCAATAGATATGAAATCATATAAACACATCCACAATAAAAGAACATCGCTTGTCCTTTACAAAACATAATCATCCATCATCGATATGAAATGGAGATAAAATTTTAGGATGTAAGGAATGAGGTACTCTACCTACAATTTCTATTAGTAAAGACAACTCTACGTATCCAATGGTAGTGGTTTAAGTTAATAAGCAATTTTCTTATACGGAGTTTACTCTACTACTCTCGAACTTTCTCTCATTCTTCATTGCTTACACATTTCACTAAATGCGAGCGCATGAACTAGTACCAAGTTACTAGTGTGAATTAGAGATAATGAGAAAATTTGAACGACAAATACTCTTGAAGAGTTAGAACATCTCCAACACGATAATAATGGTATTTCGGACAACCTTTCAAATGCCTCCATAAACGGCAAATGAAACATCTCATGTGACATACGATCACAAATGAGGGTCTCGATGTCTCAACTCATACTTAAGCGAAGTATTTCTTAAATACTTAGCTAATTACAATTTACACAAACAAGTTTGCGAAATGTAACATCATATCCTTCATTTAATTAGGAAGAGATTGTATGACAATATCAACAATCCTTGATATTGGAGATCTTGATATCTCTAGTTGCCAATTAGCTTTTCAAACCTTTCAGTTCGCAAGCCAATGGAACCTTCATGTACCTTCTTAAAAGAAATTCCTCTTACTTAATTCATGCTCCATTACTCGATCATAAATGATTGAGTCAACATGTACTTTCTCTAACTCATTCTTGAGTAAGTGGATGCGAGCATAGGAGTCAAATCTAGTCTGTATGAATTATCTAATCCAAAGGTCTAGAGATCCTAAAATGAGGATATCGGCATTCGCTTTATTAAATAACTTTTCGTAAAAGTCAATCAAGTATCGCGATGCTACGTTCAGAAAGTCGAGGAAATAAATTGGGAATTAACACACTCAAGTTTCTCTTCACTAAGAACATGTCTTAGGAATCGGTACTACTTCTCCAAGTAAGTTCCTTTAGAAACGAGCTTGTTCTATTTCAAAGATTGATCGCAACACATTTAATATTTATAACAATTTCAATTTAAGGTCATTTAGTTTATGCAATGTTTTATTTATAATAATAAACAAAACTCCCACTACATTCATTTAATATCCCAAATGTAGTCGGTTTCCAAGATCCCCATTTTCGTTGAGAAGATGCCAGCGTCGGCATGACGCCAGCACAACTAGACAGGGTAGGTTTTCTAACCAATCATATCAACCATATGATTCTTGGTTTGTTATATGTCTCATGTACATCCACAAACTTCGTCCCGATGTCCAATCCGATTAGGGTCCATCGATAAGCAACCTCTCTCTATTTGCTCCTAGTAAATCCGATTTACACCCCAACTTTCGAGGGTTGACAAATAACGTCCCGCATCGGCGGAATGCGTCATTGGACACCGTACAACGTGAAGGGGATAGAGAGAAGGAGGGCGATCGGCTTAGTCAAATTAATGGGACATTTATTATGCGACTTTGTTTGGTGGTCGTGTCAACATACACCCATACCTATCCTATGACATTTCATAGCATTCAAACAATCACATAATAATAAGCATCTCAAACACAAGCATTGTTGTGGGTTTGTATGGCTCCAGCTTGCATATTAGTCTTCGCCGCATCTCCAAGTAGCAAGACTAATCTAATTCAAGCCCTCCCACTAATTATCTAGATCCTATCTAATAATTAATGGAAATAAATACATGGGAAAAAAATCCTAATTTCCTCCTAGGCCTTAGGGGCATGCAAGCCTCACAAGTTACATTAAAATTAATCAAAATTAATTAATGGCACCAAAGGCCACATTACATACATTCACACATGCATATATTTACAAAACACAAGGTATTGAAATCTTGAGCCATACTAAACCCACGATCCTCCTAAAAAAACGAGTTAGCACATATACAATATACATGTTTCACTTGTTCTTAATTAACTTCATTAATTAGAATCTTTGTGTATGCTTGTCGCTCGTTTTTTCAAATGCAAAAAGGTTTAACATTACAACTACTTGTTTAAACCTTTGAAATTTAATCTACAATTCAAAAACAGAGAGGAGGGATTTTAAGGAGTGTTCTAATTAACATTTCAACTAATTGATTAATTAGAATATATTTTAACTAATTAAAATAAGCAATTTGGGACACGATAAAATCCGAAATTTTTCGGTCTCCAAAAATTCCGAAATAAATCCAGAGAGCTCCTAACAATGAGTACAACTACCAGTAAAAAGTTGAGAAAGAGATAATTTACCATTAGGGAGAATCAAAAAAGACAAATCCTGATATTGTGTGCGAAACACCGTTATCAGATTTTCTGTTTTCATCTCAACCATTTGGTCTAAAGGATCATCTTCCTTACAGTTTTCATATAAACAATTTACACAGAAAACTTAGCACATACAATTGTCTACCTATCCATGGAAAAAGAAACAGCAAGGTCTATTCAAAATTTTCGAGTTAAATGTCATACAAGTAACAAGTCCAGTTCTGAAACAGACTGACGACCGAAAAGTTATGACTCAGTTGAAGCATCAAACCTTGTAGAAAAATTATGAAACTAGTTTTTACAGAATCTTAATTCGAAATAGAACAACTCTATTCAAATACTTTTCCATAAAAGTCCTTCAATAATTTTATTTTGTCAAAACAACCAGCTTGTTTAGAAATACAGATCTGACGATATTGATTTTTTCCATACTTGAACATCCATATAAAATCCGAAATGGGTAACAAATTACACATATTCAGAAAGAGTATCAAGTCTAGATTAACCCTAGCCAAAAGAAACAGGTAGGTATTTTCCAAAATTACGTCTTCCTTGCCAACCAAATAGAACTGTGCAGCAAAACGGCAGATCTGCGCACCGTTACCGTTTAATTCACTAAAAATTCATAACTACATATAAAATAGTGAAACCAGAGCGAAGAAAGAAAGATAGAAAAATTTCAGAAAAATTTACATCACGAAAAACAAGCAACAAGACAGAAAAATAGAATTTTTCCAGACAGCAAGCACACACATCACTAATTAACTTTGTTAATTACTAATTTCTCGATTTAAAAAATGTTAAAAAACTTGAATAACGACCAGCGCTCTGATACCACTGTTAGGAACTCAAGTCCACATGCAATTTTAATTTTTATTAACATTTAACAAAGAATTAATACGCATGATTAACGGATCTAGTTTTTCAAGTGATTAACATTATAAAAGGAGAAGCGGTAGGAGGTTACCTCTTCCGAAATCGTATTCGAAAGGCTCGAATCCTTTCTCTAGGAATCGGTGGTGTGCTCATCACCTTCACGGCTGCCCTTCTGTTGCCTCGAGGCCACCAAAGAGATTAACCAAGTTCTAATCTCATGTGCTAGCACGAGCAAGAACAAAGCTAATCCACTCGCTATTCCTCTTCCAATCGACAATCAATTAGTGAAATAGCTATTCTCAACACATGAGACCTATCAATAAGCCATGAAAAGAAGCTAAGGAAGAGAGAAACTAATTTCTCTCCTCTTGGATAGGTGGCGGCCATGAGAGTCATGGAGAGATGGTAATTAGGGATAGTTAATTGACACTCAAGAATTACCCGTATATACACCTCACCTTTCCAATTAACACCATTAATTAAAAATGTCATTTATTCCATGACCGGCCACGTATGGCCTCAATGGGCCATTTTTTGAACTTTCCATTTTATCTCTTAAACACACATTAAATCAAATATTTAATGGACTAAGACAATAGCTTATTGTTTGGGCTCAAAAAAGACTTAATCAATTGAAGCTTATATATTCAATATAATTCTCATAATTATATTAAATATTGTTGAGTGAAATTAATTATCAACTTATTGATAATTACTTTGGGATTAGCATGTGCATTAATTTATTTCTATATGATCTCTTGACTAAATTAATTATAACGGTTCGCAACGGTATATAATTAATTAATCAACATATCATATTATTGCATTCATTAATGCAATCAAACAAATAATACACCATATGGTCAAAGTCCTATTTGCGTGACCATTTGAGGATTTATGCCATGTTGGCCATGGAAAATAAATCGTCATTTATTTCCAATAATCATAAGCGGTATCTAGCAACACGTTATAATTCTCAATTCGCATAAACAAATACTGTCCCAATACAACACTTAATCCTGCATAAGAAATGATATCTTATTATTTTGATTCTTATGTCACATGCTATCCGTGTATAATCCAAGATAGGAATGTGTCATTCTTGCAGATTATACGTTTCTTGATCTAGAGTTGATCGCCTAGTTGCGCATATACGATCCAACTCCATCAAGGGGGTCAATAGATATCATCACTCACTAGGTGAACTAATGAGAGACATAAGGTTATCTTGATGAACAGTTTCTCCCCGCACAATTCAAGAGAACATAAATAAAGTCCGTATAGCAGCCCTTATCAGGAATCAACGTTAGACGATATTTATAGAACCTATCCTCATGTGGAGAAATTGAATCATCTCAAACTCAGAATCAAACACGTATGAAATAAATAATGACACATAACACAATCCATATATTTATTTCATTGGGTCATATCCTGTGCTAATTTCCAGTAACATACACATAAGCAATTAAGTCGGTAACTCCTTACCCATGATTTGCAGAACTTAATCATCACTTAACTTGCATACTAGTCTTATCTGATAATTAATGTTCCTTGTTAATTATCAAGACTATGGACTCTTTAGAGATATTATTGTCATTCTAACGAATGATCCACAGAGATCTACAATTCAGATCCTCAACCTGAATGATCTGTCAATAATAATCTCTAGGAACAAATGATCAAGAATCATCAATAACATAAACTAATATAATAACTACCAACTGATTGGTTTCTAGGACATACCTCTAACACTAACTGGCTAGAACTACCTGTCCTAGCAACAGACTGGAGCGCCCTAGACTAGATAGAGCATAGAATCGTGGAGTTTTCGAGCTCAACTTGTTGTAAACTTGATTTTCTCTCTTTTATGTGTTTGTATTTGATGAGACATGCTTGTTCTTGCTTGGATTTGTTAGAGTAGAGTAGTTTAGGGGCTATGGTTTGAGAACCTTTCTTTTAATTGCTCGTTTTGATTTGAATATTTAATTCTAGTTAAATTAAGTTATGCTTTGCTTTTTGTGATCTTTCTTGTCTATTTAATTGCTTTAGTTTGTTATTGTTTAATTTGATTACCTCGTGAAACAAAGGTCTAGTTTAATCGATAGGATAAAAGTTAATCACAATAATTATAACTACGTAATTGATCCTGTTTGGTAGCCGAGATCCGGAAGGATTAAACCAGACCTTAAGCAATTAGGGTTTTATTTGAAATCGGAAGGTTAAAAGTATGCCAAGACCCGAGAAGTAGACTTGAACACCTAAACCAAGAAATAGAAGTTGAAATTTAGGAGTTCTAAGAGTTAAAAATCAAGCTTAGTAGTTTGACTTGAACGGAAGTTAGAGTACGAGTTTATATGCTAAGTATTGTTAAAACTCACATAAAAATATTTAATTAATAACTAAAATTCATGACAAAACAAGTATCAACAATTGGAACGGACAGTTCAAAGGTCAGAACTGACCGTCTGGAAGGGGGAGTCTGACTTAGAACGGCTTGTTCCAATTAGCTGACATAGGCTAGAACGGACCGTCTCAATAATGGAACGAATCGTTCCAACTTTGACACATAAGAAATTGTTCAAGAACTGAACCCCTCGTTTTTGTCAATTTGGTTATCTTTTTGAGTAATTTAGGACTTGGTTAATAAGGATTTAAAAGTTTGCTTTTATTATCTTTTGTTTAGAACTGTTAAAACTTCTAAAAGTTTATTTATAACCTTAGAATTTAATAATTTGAGAAAGTAAAACTTAAAATTGAATAGTCCGTCTCTGAGATTCGATCCTTAAGCTAAACTATAATCGAATTAGTATCGATATTTAAGAATTTTATTTGACCTGTACGCACTGAATCGATCAAATTCCGAAAAACTATTCTTGTAATTTCTTCAGTTTTTTAGATTAAAAAACTATATGAAAAATAGTTCCCAAAAATCCCAAAAAAAAATCACATACCTACAATTTTTATACTGTGACTCCAAATAGAAAAAAAAATCGCCAAAGTACTTAAGAAATCAATTCCGAGAAACTGTTCTTATAATTTCTTTAGTTTTCGAGATTGAAAAGCAATGCAAAAAATAGTTCCAAAATAAAAAAAAAAACACATGATGTAAACGAGCGACTCTACTTTCATACCTATGATTTTCGTAACCTCACTCTAAACTGAGAAAAAACGAAAAATCGACTAAGTACCTAAGAAATCAATTCGAAAAAATTGTTCTTGTAATTTCTTTATTTTTCGAGATTGAAAAAACTACACAAAAAATAGTTCAAAAAAACTAAGAATAAATCACATTGTGTTAACAAGCGTCTCTACTTACATACCTACAATTTTCATAACCTGGCTCCAAACAGAAAAAAATGCAAAAAATCGCCAAAATACCTAAGAAAGTAATTTAGAGAAACTATTCATTTAAATAAAAACATCAATAAACTATTCATTGTCAAATAATATATATTATAGTTGTTATAGATATGTTCGAAAAAATATATATTACTCTTTTGATCAATAAAATATATTAATATTTATTTAAAATTAATTAAAATAATAAAAATAATCATTATTTTAATTGAAAAATCGCTAAAAAGCAAAACAAAAAGGCTAGTATCGATTTTACTATTTATATAATTCTGATTATTTTAGTCATATTATCGAAATTCATGAATATTTTAATATTATTTTATTTTTATAGCTTACTTAAATAGGAACAATTATGACTCATCCAATGCTCTTCACTGGTTTGACCAGTCAAACAGGTGGAACCATCGACCCGATAGATTTGTCGGTTCGATGCCCGATCCGATATTGAAAACATTGGTTTCTACACTTTAAATAGTCATTTTTTTCCCCTTCAAGTTCAAAATTGAACTTAACTAGCTAATGCATCGCGCTCCGCGCGATGTAAATTAACTTGCAGCGATAATGTTGTTTGTCTTAGTATAGTATTTTTTTTTTTTGAAAGGGAAAACTTAAGATGCAACGGATATGTCCGATTTAAAATGAGTGTGCGGTGTTATGATTTGGATAAATAAGTACACTATCTGGCTAGAAAAATAAAAGGAGCACAGGAACTAAATAGAGATAGATCAAAGAGCCATAGCAATCAAATACCTAAGTATGGTTACCAAAGAGTCCTTAATCAATATGTTCATTGATGTTATTTCTTTTTTCATATGTGTGTGTGTGTGTGTGTGTAAGGTCCATTGTGAACGAAATTAGTATTTATATGGTAGGAAAGCATTTTCATTGGAGAGGTAAATTGCCAACGCAGTAAATACTGGTGTTCATGAGTTATGTTGTATGGTTGTCCTGAGCTATGGCATATTAACATTAAAAGATGATAGTTTCTTACGTTCAATTATTAATTATTTAGTTATGTTTTTATTCGTAACATAATGTTGGATATTGTGAAATAAAATAAAATACATGGCAGGAAATCTAAATATAACGCTTGAAAAAATAATACGTCTAATACAGAACCAGCAATTGAGAATTCCATGGTCATGCAGTTTTGCCTTCCTATCGAATCCGTCAATTAATAAAAATTCCCAGACATGAAAATCTATAAGATAGAGACATAAGTCTCGACTGTTCAGGCAGTGTTGGTAACATACAGTGATAGATACAACCACAGCGAAATAATGGAAAATAATCAAAGTAGTGCCAGAAGATCTAACAAAAACGATACAAATCATGGCATCTCCATTTTATAGGGATGCGTTGAAGACCAAACTATGGAAGTATGAAACGTACCAAACTCTGAAGATACCGACAGATTTTTAAGAAGACCTTGGATCGGTGCTATGGCTAACTAAAGCTGCAAAAAAGATAATATATATATAGTAAGTATGAACAATAGGATGCAAAAAAGATAATACAAAAAAAGTGTATGATTTCTGAACAACATAATTATCTGGTGTGGTCAAAACAAACTAATTTTGGCTATAATATTAATCAAACACTGATTATCCAGTTCTTAAACAATAACGAATCCCAAAATATTTGTTCTAATTCTGACAACAGAAGCACTTTCAATAGTTCTTTAGGCGACCAAGAAAATTTAGATGTTCTCATGGTACCATTTCAAATGTAGGAAGAAAGTCCGGAGCAATTCTATTGGCAGGTCAAATTTATCATCTAAAGAGCATAACTCTCAGTAATGCCATCCTACACAATAAACAATAAAAATTATCCTTAGATTTTCATTCATTGTATCACTAACTTAACCCTAGTTAGTAATATATCTTTCAAAATCAAGTTGTGGCTGTAAATGTAGTTTTTTTTAACATGCACACTATTCAGGTCATTCTTATCAACAAAAAGGAATGCAAACTACTGGAATGCAAGTGTAACTTCATTTCTACTTAGATTATTCTATCAGGATGAATACTACTGCATAAGAAGGAAAATCTAACAACCATGCTTATAAATTAACCCAAAAACTTTATAGTCATTCATGACGATGTACCACTACTACGGTGTCATTACTGATAATTACTTTCTTAGTTATAAAAAATACTCCTTGCATGATTCTATCAGTTCCTTGATGCATTTATCAACTAAGAATTTAAGATCCATAGAAGCAAGTGCTCATCATTTTCTATAAGTTTTACAGGGGTATGAAGATTAAAAAAGGATCAAGATATGGTATTAAAAAATATTTCTTTAATAGCAATAAAAGCAACAGATATACAAACATCTGAGACTTAATTCAAAAGTTAAATTTCAAGCATGATATAAAGTTCTGTAGTAAATATACAAACCTGTTGAGGATAATACTAAAACATCCCACGCATAGACAATGGATAGCTGCACCGCATTATGAATTGAGTGCTGTCAGTTTAGGGTTCTGTATAGAATGGTTAATAAATGTATTTAGACTCAATTAGGTGTTCTTGATGTATCTAGCTAGTTTATAAATATAGGAGAAGTCTCTTTGTAAATGTCCAGTTAAGATACAAAATCAATTAAACTTTCCATCTCAATTTCCTTCTCGATTCTCTCTCTCTTTAGCAGTATCTCACTATTTCATTATAAAACCCCTTTTATCTCTATTTTCACCTTTATTTCTAGATAAAATTTAATCTTAATGAATAATGAACCTTATGACTATATAAACATAGTATTATAATCGAAAAATGTCTAACAACACATAACCAAACCACAAAATATTAGCCTAAATATGAGCACACTACCATTGGGAAAATAATAGTTCTTTTGTTGTGTTCAGCAGCTATTCAATTACAGAACAAACATTAAGGAAACAAATATAAAAATGCAATTTAATTATTCTAATAAGAGATCTAATGTTCATAACATCTTTTATTTGAGTACATTATGTTGAATATACCATGTATATAAGAAATACACAGCGGCAACACACAGAAAATGTAATTTTTGCATATAAAATACCAGTAATTTAACATTAAGAAACTAAATATGGTAATTTACTGAGTACCTTAAAATCAAGAGTCTAACCTACTGCATGTGATTCTCTCTTAAATTGGGTTGAGTCTATAACGTCACATCTTGCTGGCATTGCTCACCGCCTCGCACACATTACATCATTATCAGTATCGAAGGGAAGCACATCCTGTTAGCTGAAAGTTGGAAAATAAAATGAGAATGAGAAAATGCAGCACAAATAAGGAATTTTTTGTATTAAATTGTTCATGGTATTACTTTTAAGTAACTACTTTGAAAAAAATAAAAGCAGTATAAAGAAGTGAATTTTGCATTTTTAAATTTAAATAATCTAAATTGTATTATATCAATCAATCATACTGCTACTAAGTAATTCCTTTATCATTGCTCTTTATAAAGAAGGAACCCAATCAAGGAGAATAAAACCAAATGGATATAAACGTGGAATTGTATAGGAATTTTTTTACAAAAAATAAAACACGACACAAATGCTAGCATCTTTATTTAATATAAGGCTAAATAAGGCTAAAGCATAGGCCTGAAACCATCGATTGCATCCTACTGCAGTAGCCACAGATTATTTTGTACCATAATTTGGATATGCCCTCAGAAAAATCTGGAGCATAAACAACTTATTCAAATTAAGTGAATTCTATATTGGACATTAGAAGATATTTATTTATTATATCAATTAGTTATACCCATCAGTACAAAGCACATTTTGTGCAACGAAAAAGATAACTGGCCTCTTGGCAAAACAACATCAATTAGGTTTTATATAATCCAAATAAATTACTAAATTTGCAAACATTGACATAATTAAAAAAAAAGTATAGAAATAAATGTACCTTCCATACCTCATAAGTATTCTATTCGAGCTAGATGTCTGGAAACTACCTAAAATATAATAAACAAAATCCATTTTGCATCAAATTCTCCCAAAAAGAACATTATCAGCAAAATCAGGATTAGGAACCCTGTATATAACCAGGATGTTGTGCCTAACTTCTATAATCTGCATTCGAAAAAGCACAAACTCTTGGCAAGCATAAAGGTGTGAATTTGGCATGATAATTCGTCCATAGATATTTTTGATCATTAACCTTAAGCACCAGGAAACAATTACATGAGTAAGGTAAATCATCTATGAAAATTACAATGAAAAAAAAAATCTTGTACATTTTGCAGAGACAACAGTTATTACTGGAAAACCACATAATCAATCCTCAAACATTTTTATGCTTACGAATTTGGCAAATGTTGCTCAGATCCTCATTAACCATTTTCAAAGGATACCGCACTACATGCAGTTGGGGTTTACAATAAATCAAAGAAAATACGTAAGAAATAACCACAAAATTGAGAAATTAACAAACCTAAATTCATGTTGTGCTTTTAATACTGGATGATTGACCTCATGCCTAACCCTTTTGATCTGAGGTACCGGCATCGTTTGATTGAGTTTTATTTTGAAATTAATAATTAAAATAAAAAATTGTCATTCAACTAAAATAAATAAATCAATAATCAATTATTATCAACACAAAAATTTAAGATTCTATTCATTTTCAAACCAAATCAATCAACTAACAATGTTTTGTAAAGCAATCCTCTCACTGTTGACGCCTCGAAACTCATTAATCACTCTCTTATGATCAATTTCAATCCTGTAAGAATAATTAAAGGAGATCAATTTGCCATGAGGTTGTACAGTGATACAAAGAAAAAAAAATGTTACCTTTCAGGCCATGTAATCTCTAATGCCGGTACGGTTGAGAAAATGACGATTGAAGATTATATAGCACACCTAAAACTTAAAAGGCAACCAAATTATACAAAAAGAAGTACGGAAGAAGAGAAATGGAGAGAGATGGAATAGATTAAAGTAGTATTCACCAGAGAGGGGTGTACATGAGCAATTCATCCCCGTAGAAGTGAGAGAAAGAAGAAAATGCCGTAGGAATTTGAAGAGAGGGAAGAGGTGCTAAGAGGAAGGAGGAGCTTAATTTAGCAGAGTAAGCGAGAACGGAAATTATAGGAAAGAGGAAAATTCAATTATTAATCGAAGAGGAGAAAAGAGTATATATCAGATCGATTTGGAGAAGATCAAACCAGACCGGAAAGGTAAACAAAAGGGCTCAGGAGAAATTCTAGCGAGAACCTTCTCTTTTGCTTTTCATCTGCCGATCTGGCATAGAGAAGAGGAGAAATCACAGAACAGTAGCATTTAGAGCCTTCTGGAGACTGAAGAAGAGTAACACTTTAGACATCCGTACATGTTTGAATGACCGCAAGACATGAGGGGCAATACCACGGACTGGGCAAAAGGAGGAGCCGGATCTGCTACGGCTTCAGATGGAAATGCGGAGGAAAACTAAAAAAAAAATAAAGTAACGCAGGCGGCAGACAGGCCAGGACCTTTTCGATTAGTAATTCACAGAGAAATCGCAACATAAAATCCCAACCAAGAGAACAGGCCAGGACCGTCCCACGCAGGAAACCAATCAAACAGAGCGACGGCTGAGATCAACCGCAGCAGAAGAAAGGAACGGCCGGGATGCACCAATATTTCTACAGTACTCCTACGGTTTGAAATTTAGGGATTTATGATTTAACAACTGAATAAATTCTATTTGGTCAATCAATTAGTTCCTGGTAGAAAGTCTTTTTTCCTTTGTTCACTACGAATCAAAACCAAAAAATTTCAAACATATCTTTGGAGAAAGACATTTTTAGAGAGCTAATTCCTCCTAGCTAATTTAAATTTCTCAACCAACCTATGAATCTCCTTTTTTCCTGGAGGAGGCAGGATTAGCCAGATAACCTGTCATGGTGAGTTGATCGATCCTGATTATTTTTATGCACACGCGGCACACATGCAACGTAGGATCTGACGCAACAAATTGAGAAACCAACATTTTTTCTACTTAGACTAGCACTCTAGCATTCTAGCACTAAAGATAAGTTTCCTTGTCGGTGTAGGACTTGGTCGCAGACTAGCTGGTGCTGCCTGATTTTTGAAGATAAATTGGAGGTCTAAACCATCCAATTTATTTTAAAATTAAATGTCTATAAAAAACCTCCCAGCCGGATTTCGAACCTGCGACCTTTCACTCAAAGAGTCAAGGATCATTGTTCTTTACCACTAGACTAAGAGCTGGTTCTCCTGGTGCTGCCTGATTAATTCTTCCTGATTCAGATCATTAAATATCTGCAATTCACATTGAATGGTAAATGAATATCGGTAACCTTAAAATTCACATCTTTTCGAGTCATATAACTATTAATTAAACTCTTGTAATAAATATATCAGCATATTTCATTGTTCAACATTTGAGTGGCATAAGCATAATATGATGCGTGGTATGTATAATTAATACAATAATATAGGAATGTATATATATAAATTTTAATTTTGTAGTTGTAGGTGAAATGCATATCAAATTTTATTAGCTACAAGAAGTTAAGACATACACTTACACAAAGGAAAGAAGTAGAAAAGAGGAGGACAAGATATAATATAGACAAATCATCAACCTGTTTTAGAAAACAATACAGAGCATTTTAACTTATTAATTCTTACAAAAAAAATGAAAATCGTCCATAGTCAACTACTTAAGAATAGTAACTTGTGTGTATGCTTCATCAAAACCTCCTAAATTACATGATGATATTTCTTTTGTAAAATCCTGCTATATTAAAAGGTTAAAGAATAAGCTCGTTTGGATCAAAAGTATTATTTCTAAGTGGGTTCTGAAGTCAATTACATATATAATGTTTAATTGAAAATATTCAAATGAACTCATATTAGAAATTTATTTTGAATTTGGAACTATTTAGATATTACTTTTTTGTTATCTTGAATAACCAATTAATATTAGTTTTATTAAAAATTTGTACCGAATTCGGGATTACATTTTCTTTTATCTTGAATAACCAATATTAGTTTTTGTTCTCAAGAAAATCAAAAGCACCTTTTAGGTTTTAAATGACTATATGTTTTCAAATTGCATGTGTCTATTATTTTATTTTAGAAATTTAACCAAATTGCATGAGTCTTGAAAACATATTGTAAAGTGCTTCTGCTTCATATTTATTCGGTTACATCTTTGTATGCGTAGAAAATTGTAAGACAAACTTTGTTTGGTTTTGATCTAAGCTAACGAGAACCCTCCACTTCGTTTGAAGGGAGAAGAGAATCAATGCTTTTAGGAAATTTGATTTTGTACAAATACGTACACGCGTTGATGAAGCCAATAGTGACATTTGGTGTACATATAACTAGCTTTGAATGGTACCCATGTGGACATAGACTTTTGTATCGGAAAAACGATTACATTAGTACATTACACTGCGTTTGAACATGCTAGCTGTACTTAGTCTGGTTATGCATCATCCTAGACCTGACGTCAGTGAAGTCAATCAGAGAATTCAAAAACAGTAGTCTTCTTTGCTCATAAACTTCCATTTTTCTGTCAAATTCACTTCATATATAATTAAAAATTTAATGGCGGGTAATTTAATTATATTCATATTAAAAATTATTCCAGTATAGCCATCTTGAGCGAGAAGAATTTTATAATTCATTTACCTATGCGGTAGAAGAAGAACCTAGCTAACCGAAAAGCTAAATATCATCAATATTTTCTTTTTAAGAATCATATAAGTATAATGAGAAAAAATAATATTTTTCTATTTATTAATTGATATGGTGATGGTAATATATAAGTACAATAATAAAATCAATAATGGCCGTCTATATTGTTTCTAGCATGTACAACTTGCAGATGAAAAAGAGGTGGCTGATAGGATATACATAATAAATTCTTCCAAAAAATGCAGTTTCAATTTTGTTTTTTACTTCCGCCCCTGGCTTATGTTTCTCAGTTTTTCTTTTTACTCCAGTTTATATAGTTGTTTTTATTTTTAATTTATTGTATTTTTTTGTTTTTTAGTGCTGGTTTTAGGAGTTGTCCGTTTTTTAGCCTTATGTTATTGTTGTAACCTGGACTTGCAGCCTGTGGGCTAGCTTTTAATTTTAATGAAAACCTACGGGCGTTTTAACCTTAAAAAAAAAGCATGGACAACTTTATTTCTTTAACTTATTTATCTACACCTTGACAGGTAATTAACAAAAACAATTTTATATTGCAAAAAGTATATGTAAGTATGTAACATAATGTACGAAAAGTTAAAGTTTTTACAAAACTTACCCTCCGTTTCGATTGGTTAGGAATAAGAGAATAGTCTAGCTATTTCTAGACAGAAAATATTGAAAAATGTGTAATTTTGTGAATAGTTTGGATTGTTTATAATAAATTTACGCTTAGAAAAAAAGTTATTCCTCCTATTTCTATACGATCCAAACGGGCCCACGATGACAACCAACTTGAACGATATCAATTTTTATGCAAAAAATAGTCTCAGTCTAGTAATAATGTATGACGCTCCTCAACTA
This sequence comes from Rhynchospora pubera, assembly GCA_028095005.1. NCBI lineage: Eukaryota > Viridiplantae > Streptophyta > Magnoliopsida > Poales > Cyperaceae > Rhynchospora > Rhynchospora pubera. The sequence continues at coordinate 147,635,624 of CM051462.1, read as the reverse complement.
CTGGGAGATGTGAATTCAAATATTCTTTATTAAAATCTAAAAGAGAAATCTTAAATTCTCTTTTTATCTTAAAAAGTACGTTATACTATTCCGTAAGAAATTCTTTCGACCATAGAAAATTAATTAGGTAGATTTTCAAAGAAATAAAGGTTGGTACCGACGCATAACCATGTTCATGCAGTCAAAATGAGAGATTTTTGACAATGAAACTAAATAGGTCTAAGTAAGACTTAATTACTTTCCAAACAAAAGCAGTCCTATTTTAATATTCATACTTTCTGGTCATTGACTCTTCTTGTCATTCATAGGTCAAAAACATGGGATTTTCAAAAGTTAATCTAGGTTTCATTTCTCTTATATCATCTCCAACCAGCGAAAGATTTACATGCACTGGTCCTGTAGTTTTACGCGGTTATTGGTGCCTAGCTGTTACCTGTAATTGTGTAAGGGGGAGATGCCATGCAACTTGGAGAATGACCAAAGGCACCAAGCAAACGTAAGAATTTTAATTAAATTACTGCATGTACAGCTCAAAGACAGACATCGCCGAACCACTTTGTCAGAAAATGGCAAATAAAAAGACAAACCACTTATATATCTGCAACCAACAATAAAAAATATATACGGACCATGCCACTGATCTATATGTAGAACTTAGTGAATTAGTTTATGTACATGCTTATCTTGTAGCTGGTACACATTGTCTTGTAGTATATATATTTTTTTTTGGCAAATCCATTTTAAGAAAAAGGGTTATGGAAACACAGGAGATCAGCATCGATCGTCACTAAACCAAATATATTTCTCCAGAGTCCAGACAAAAATATATACACAAGTTCATTTCTAATATGAAGTTATGACTCTATTGAAGGGGGGGAAAACATCCTCTCTAACACATCATAAAAACTAAAAAGAAAACTAAGAATTTGTACTGGAACTTATAAATTAAAATGAAATCTTTAATGTTATTCCCCTTGATGTTTTAATTTTCATTCCGTGTCACAATATATATAATGGAAAATAAATAAGTGGCCTCGTGAGTCGTGATACACAACGCAGGGCCAGACATATGAATTCATTTTTTTTATAACAGGCCTTGAAAGTTCAAACTTTGTAAAAGCTACATGAAGGCATTTTGTGCTTTTTAAAATAATCCCATAAAAATAGAAAAAGGAAAGAGAAAATTATTGCTATGATCTAGCCGCCTGTTCAATAGTTTACTCGTATCTGCCATTCCTTTTCTTTCTTTTATATTTTATGAAATCTCCTAGTGATCCTCTTGAGTAGAAAATAGGAAATCGAGCAGTCAAAAGCCAAGTTTTGGGAATTTCGTAGGTTGGATCCCTCCAAGAAAGTAGAATGCTTATTTATTCAAATATTCATACAGGTCCCTGTCGTAGCATCAACTTCAGTATATATATATAAGCAGAGTGTATGTATTTATAGGCATTAGCTAGAAAAAGAGTAATAATCCAATGCATATCTGTACTTCCTCTAGTGATATAGGCATCCCGGCTTCGGTTTCATTTTTGCCGGTATCTCCGACCCCCACACAAAGCATGCCATCCGTCAATATGATCGCAGAGAAGAACCACCCGGCTTCACCAGTATTGGGGTGGGAAACCCCAATTCCAATCCACAAAAGGTATCTTAATGGTCCTTTTCTCTCTTGCCTTTCTTATTTTGCAACTAAATTAGTAAGCCCCTTTGCTAGCCGCTAGCTACTGATTTTGACATATGCCATGCTACTTTAATTTCTTACCTTGAGCTTTTCCTAACTTGTGTCTCCACAGACTAGATGGGAAAGTTGCCATTGTAACCGGTGGGTCCCGAGGAATCGGTGAGGCAATTGTGCGACTTTTTGCACTGCATGGTGCGCAAGTGATCATAGCTGACATTGATGATTCAGAAGGAGAAGCTCTTGCTTCCTCTCTAGGTCCCCAAGTCTCCTATGTGCATTGTGACGTGTCAGAAGAATCTGACATAGAACACGTAGTTGGCCACACCATTTCCTGCCATGGAAAGCTTGACATACTCTGCAACAACGCGGGTGTATTGGGACGCCAAACACGTACAGCCAAGAGCATTATGTCATTCGATGCTGATGAGTTTGATCGGGTCATGAGGGTCAATGTGAGAGGTTCTGCTCTAGGGATCAAGCATGCAGCTCGTGTCATGGTGCCAAATGGTCGCGGGAGTGTTATCTCTATGGCGAGTGTAGCTGGTGTGCTTGGTGGGCTTGGACCTCATGCTTACACAGCATCTAAGCACGCAGTAGTTGGTCTCACCAGGTAACAACGAACGATTTTTGTCCTTAAAGTTGGCATATTGAAAGATTGAAAGAACAATTTGGGCCTGCTTTTGTCAAATTCTCTTTGTACAATAGCATGCGTAGTGGTCCTCATGACAAAAAAAAAAAAAAAAACCATTGTACGTAGTTGCTCTAATTTAATCATGATTTCCATTTGGAACTAAACAAAGCAATTTCAAAAAAGATTCTGTTGCTAAATGCAACATAATATATAAATTGGTAACTATATATCATGCTGTCAAGATTGTTAAGGAAAAAGACAAAAATCAGAAAAGCTGTTAAGCTTCTCTCTCTGTACTTTATCTATATTTGTGTAGGGCATTTTGTAATCCTACTTAAAATGATAAAACTTTTAGCGTCTTAATTGTTATAAACCATTATTTCTCGCATGAATTAAATTCATTGATTAAATTAGGAATGCGGCATGCGAACTTGGGGCCTATGGAATCCGTGTTAACTGCATCTCACCATTCGGGGTGGCGACATCAATGCTTGTCAATGCATGGAAAGACGCAGAGATTGACGGAGATGATGACAAGAGCATTTTCATGGTTACAAAACCAACTGCCGAGGAGGTAAAAAAGACAGAGGAAACTGTCCGGCATCTCGCAACTCTTAAGGGTACCACATTGCGATCCCAAGACATTGCCGAGGCTGCACTCTACTTGGCAAGCGATGAGTCTAAGTATGTTAGCGGCCACAATTTGGTTGTTGATGGAGGGGCCACTTGCTCAAAAAATCTCATTGGTCTATAGGGGTTAATTAATACACGGTCAATCTTTGAAAAAATGTTATCTTATATATGTGTGTTGGAAATTTGAAATTTTGTTAGAATTTTTTTTGGATTTAGGGATGGAAAAAATTGGCATTTAATTTGGGTAAATGGGTCCTTAGATTTGATAGCTTGAACTAGTTCTCTTTCAACGAAGCAACATTTAATTAGGTGTTAATATTTTAGGCTCCGTTTGGATGCATTGAGAATAAGGTAGGAAGAAGGAAGAAGGGAAAAAATTTATTGGGAAGGGATAAATTTATTGGGAAGTGTGTAACTTTTGTGAAGAGTTTGGATGGTTAGAAATAAATTTATTGGTAAAAAATAGTTATTCCTTATTCCTTATTCCGGTAAGAAGGCATCCAAACAGAGCCTTAGAGAAATTTGGATATAAACCCCTCTAATTTTCTCTATATGGATATAACTCTCTATAATTTTCAAAATTGGATATAACCCCTCCAATCTTGTTTATCAAGGATATAACCCCTTTTCATTAATTCTAATTATTTTTTAATTAAAAAAATTCAGTGAAATAAATTTATGACAAAACTACCCTTCTTCTTTCCCTTCATGATATCTTTGTGACTCTTTGTTTGTCGATTTTAATTTAGATAATCAAATTGATAATTCCAATCATGATTCTCAAATTCTGTCCAAGTATATTGTTCACAGGCTCAAAAAAAGAAATGATATTTATCGAAAAGGCATTGGAGGAGCTAAACCAAATAGAAAACATCTCTCGACACTCGACAATCACACCTTGTTTCTACTGATAATTACATAGATTCATAATCAAATAATAAAAATGTTTTGAACCATCGTAATATTTGTTTTTTCGTTTGTATTTATTTTATTCTTTAATTTATGTTGAGAATCTTCTATAGTTAATGAATTATCATTGTAAAAAGTTATTTGTTCAACAATGAAGGATGCTTTAGTGCCCCTGATTTGATTCCCCCCATTTCATTAATATTCGATGCTTTATATTCCACGCAGAGAGACTAAAAATTTAGAAATTATTTGTATCATTGATTACAAAGAAAAAAGGAAGATGAAAATATTTTTGAAATTAAATATATAAAGAAATTTGGTACTGTGAAGATAAGAAGGTAGAGAATTCTTTGGAAATAAGGGTAATTTGGACATAATTTTTGCTGCTGATTTTTTTTAATTAAAAATAATTAAAATTAATGAAAGGGGTTATATTCTTGATAAACAAAATTAGAAGGGTTATATCCGATTTTGAAGATTCTAGGGGTTATATCCAGTTAGAGAAAATTACAAGGGTTATATCCAATTTTTCCAATATTTTACCATCTAAGAAACAATCAACGAGGTTCAAACCATCTTTTTTTCGAAGTCGTGGTCAATGGTTTCCTTTCTTAGCTTACTTTATATAGTTTCCTCTGGATGTTCGAATTTCGGAGTGATTATTTCTCTTTAAATGGAGAAAAGCCGCACGGCGCCCTGTACAAGGTGGCCAAACTGTCGGAAGTAAGGATATTTAATTCTTCATGGAAGTTTCTTTCTATTGTTGGAAGCTATGAGGGTTTGTTTGGGGTTTAGATGATTCTAAAACGATTGTATTGTTTTGAAATGTAGGTAGTAGGTACTCTTTCTATAACTTTAGTTTTAGCCTTTTTCTTTTCAGTATATGACATAATAAGGACCTTACCTTCGCAAAAATTCGACGGCGCACTACGCGAAATTTTGGCTTCTGTAACGGTTAATAAAAGACTTCTGTAACGGTACACGAAACGTTACTGTAGCCCCCGTTACAGAATGTCTAATAACCGTTACAGATCTATAACGGTTATTAGAAAATAACCGTTACAGTAGCCAATCTTCTGTAACGGTTATTATCTAATAACCGTTATAGTATTATGCAAGGGAAATCTGGTATAGCTTTTTGGAGAACATGTGTAACGGTTATTCTCTAATAACCGTTACAGAAGCCACTCTTCTGTAACGGTTATTATCTAATAACCGTTATAGTATTATGCAAGGGAAATCTGGTACAGCTTTTTGGAGAACATGTGTAACGGTTATTCTCTAATAACCGTTACAGAAGCCACTCTTCTGTAACGGTTATTCTCTAATAACCGTTACAGATAATGTTTATAATAAAAAAAAATGAAATTATAATATTCTGTAACGGTTATTCCTTAATAACCGTTACAGATAATGTTTATAATAAAAAAAATGAAATTATATTATTCTGTAACGGTTATTCCTTAATAACCGTTACAGAAGGTCCTTTTTTTTGTTTCGCTTTTTTTGATTTGGCTAGCCCAATTTGCTAGCCGAATTGGTACCAAATTGGTACCCAATTTACATTAGATAACACATGCAGCATACTGTTACAATTCAATCCAGTACTCCAAGAGATGCTTATCTGAACACTCATTAAAGCACGCAACTCTTCATATGATTACAATTCAAATTAAAGCACGCAACTCTTCATATTTTCAGTTTCAAACTCATTTCTACTATAAATGACCAAACTGTAGAACCCCACGCCTTTTCAGTTTCAAACTAATTTCTCACTTCTCCCTCCTATCTCTCTACTCAAAAACCAACCATGGAAAACCTTGATCCCATCAGAGTTGATGAAGACGACATCACTGCTCCGGCCAGTGCAGAGATCACCAAATCCATTGTCATCCAAACCATGGAAGGTGTAACTTTGCTTGATGTCATGATAGAGATGAGAAGACGCCTCCCTGCAGGACAACACAGAGTGACAACACTCCTAGAAAACCGATTTCTCATCATCGGCCCCTCTGAGCAATGGCGCGATGAGATGTTTAGAAAAGGCACTATTGAAATCACATATGGAAACAACATGAGGCGGCCATTTCCCATCCTCATTGATCCTCCAAGGGAACTAGACCCCAGAGCAGATAGTGTGAGGCTATGGGTAAGAATTGCTGATCTTCCATTTGGATGGTGCTCATGGTATGGAGCAAACATCTTTTTCCCTTTTGGTACAGTTTTACATGCTGATGCACCAACATACATGGGTATAGATGCCAGATTTGCTAGAGTAGAAGTATTGGTTGAACATAGGGATAGAATACCAGCCTCTCGTGCATTTGAATTACACAGAAGAAATGGAAAAATTGACCTACTTCGTGTTCAGTACGTAGTTGAGGAACCACAAATCAGAAACCCACGTCATGAATACATCAAAGCTTTGCCTAGGATTGAATGGTCCCCTGCTGATGAGGCAAGACTGCAAAGTATCAATCCACCTGATAGGGTTGATTCTGGCAGTACTACAACCATGCGACAGAGCAAGAGAAAAGCAAAGAAAAAGGCTGCAAAAACCACAACCCCCAATAATACTCAAGCAAAAAAAAGGAAGATAGATGAGGTCATCCCCTCAATGATCACTAGATCACAAACCAAGGGAGGAAGCAGAACTAAGGAGACAGGAGTTCTCATTGGAGACACCAGGATAATCAAACCTACAAGCTCTACTTCTAAAGGAAAAGGAGTACAAGAAGATCTTGAGGCACAGTTCAGGAAGGAGATGAAACAGGCTAGGAAAGAGAGCCACAGAGCTCAACATGAGGGCCCAGGGCACACCAGTGGGCCCAGTGTACCCCCTGGGTTCAACCTAAGCTCTCAGGAGACTGATACTGATGAGGATGAAAAAACTGACACAGAGAGTGACAATACAACTCCTACTGAGGACCAATCAGTCGATGAACTCATGAAGACACCCTCAGAGGAGCCCAGCAAGATGTCATTCTCCACAGAAGGTAACTCTACATTTCTTTCTAGTAACAATATGTGCAGAAGTCCTAAATAGCTTAGAGAATAGCTTCTTTCTAGACAATATGTTCAAAAGCCCTAAATAACTTCTATAGTTTAAATCCTACATAAATCCTAGTTTAGAGAATACATAAATCCTAGTTTAGAGAATAGCTCTACATAAATCCTAGTTTAGAGAATAGCTTCTTTCTAGACAATATGTTCAAAAGCCCTAAATAACTTCTATAGTTTAAATCCTACATAAATCCTAGTTTAGAGAATACATAAATCCTAGTTTAGAGAATACATAAATCCTAGTTTAGAGAATAGCTCTACATAAATCCTAGTTTAGAGAATAGCTCTACATAAATATACATTTAACTTTTTCAATAATTGCACTGACTTGAAAACAGACATGGAAAAAACCTTCATGGATTTGGCAAAGAAGCAGGAAGCAGCAAAGAAGAGCAATGGCTCCACTGATGACACATCCTCTACCTAGATGCTGCCCTTTTTTTTTTACTTCTCAGTTATTTATTGTTGTATTGTACTGTTAATGGCAAGAATTGTGTGATGTTTAGATGTATGTTTGTGATGTTTAGATACAGAATCAAGCTTGAAACAATATAAATTGCTCTTTAGTAGAAAGGTTTCTATTGACATTTGACATTTGTGGCCAACAGGCAATTTGATTCATGCGCATACCAGAGGTCAATAATACATATGCAAGGAGAAATTCAAAACTTAACACACAAAATTTCTTCATGTACACCTCTGGTATGCAATTGGCAGACACTATTGACCATAGCATTGTTTGTCAGCCTATGTAAATTGCATTGTTTGTCAACCGTAATTAAGCTCAATTATTTGTCAATTACAACTTAAAAGCAAAAGGAAAAAAAGCAGTTAACCCTAAATCGCATATATATGAAAAAAGAGGAGTTTATGAAAGTACCGAAGAAATATAAAATTATCCAGTTTTCGATCGATTCGTTGAATCTGCTCTCCTTCTCCTTGTCGTTCTTTCGATCGATCCGTTGAATCTGCTCTCCTTGTCGTTCTTTCGATCGATCCGTTGAATCTGCTCTCGTTCTCATGAAAAAACCGAAATAAATAAGGAAAAAATATGAAAAAATACGATACAATTTTTTTTTTTTTACCTCAAATCTGCTCTCCTTTTTGTTCTCTTTTTTTCAGAATTTTTATAAATTTTTTGCTATTTTTTGGAGTGAAACAGAAGGGATAAGAGAGGTATTTCTTTGAATAAAATGAAAAGAAGAGAGAAAGGAATGCGGCTGGGAAGACTTAACCTAAATACATAACCTTTCTGTAACGGTTATTTAAACAAACCGTTACAGAAGACTTATTACAGAAGATTGGCTTCTGTAACGGTTATTAGGTAATAACCGATACAGATAATGTTTATAATAAAAAAAATGAAATTATAATATTCTGTAACGGTTATTCCTTAATAACCGTTACAGAAGGTCCTTTTTTTGTGTTTCGCCTGTTTGATTGGCTAGCCCAATTTGCTAGCCGAATTGGTACCAGATTGGTACCCAATTTACATTAAACACATGCAGCATATCACACATATATCAAACATATATATAATCATGCATATTACACAAACAATAAACAAAGTATTTAGTTTGCCTCACAAGTATCAATCAAATCAGAATCTCAATATCAGAATCGTACAATATCAGAATCTCAATATCATTAATAGCTTAGATAGAAGTGCTTGGTTTGTCTTAAATTTGGTCAGAACGTACCTGAATCATCAATATCAGAATCTCAATATCAGAACACCTGAATCAAGTTGTAGTCTTCCGAAGAGGTGCTTGGTTTGTCTTAAATTTGGTCATAATTGTCAGAGAACTTCTTCAATTCTTCCTTTAATCTCTTTGCCTTCTCCTCTCCCTCCCCCATCTATTAATACTCAATCCCCTCTTGCTGCCTCTTCCACTTCTCCTCCTTTTTAGTTCTTTCTTCAGATATGGCAAACCTTCATGATTGGCAATTTGTGCCTATGAACAGTGCTGCTGAGTTTGAAGATCTCAGACCTGATCATTTAAATGTGTTTTACTCTCCTATACAAGATCTTGACCCTGAAAATGAAGTTCTGCACAGAGCGGCGATTGTTACATTCCAAGCAGAAGGATTACTTCCGCCTGATCTTGAGCACCGCTTGGGATTCAGACTTGCACGTCAGTTTGGTTTTGCAGTTCACCAGTATCGTCTCTCTCCAGTGCACCCAACCTCTGGAGATTTTCTTCTGGTTTGCCCAAATCAAGGGGTCAGGAATGAAATCTGCAGCCTAGGTGTCATTTACCTGCAGAATGTTAGATTGGTTCTAACAAGGTGGACTGAGCGTGCTGGTACAGTTTATGAACCTCCTCTTTATCGTACCAGAATCAGAATTACTGGTCCCCCTCTTCATCTCTGGAATAGAAGTGCCATTAACATGCTGGTGTCTGGGTTTGGTTATCCAATTTTCACTGCTCCTCACTTCTCTGATGGGATCTTCCTTCATTTGCATTTGCTTATTAAAGGAGCTCATCCCTCAGAGATCCCTCATCATTTGGTTATCTCTGCAGACCCTCGAGCTGCCAGAGCTAGGGTACATATTGAAGGTTTTGAACAAGTTGGAGGGCCCACTGAACCACCTTTTGTAGGCCCCGGCAGGCCTTGGGTGCCTCCTCCACCTCCTCCACCACCTCCTCCACCACCATCGACTGACACCGATTCAACTTCTACTGAGTCAGCTTCTGTTGCTCCTCCTACTGGATCAGCTTCTGGTGTCTCCTTGCCAGTACATTGTGCTACTGGTGATCCCTTTTTAGCCATTGCCTCTTCAAGTTTTCTGCCTTGGTTCTTTAATGCTATTAATGCCTCCTTTAATGTACAGCAGTTCTAAGTGCTTCTTCTCTTTGTCTTAAATTTTTTGTTTAGCTCTGTATGCTTTATGGCTGTAATCCTTAAATTTTCTTCTTGGAATATCAACAAAGAGCATTCTTCTTTACTTTGCCTTCACTCTCTTCCTTTTCTCACCTGATCTGTGTATTATTGCTAGCTACTACTTGATGACGTTTACTATATGAACGAAATTGATGCCTATATATATTCAAATTATTAACGAAATGCAAAATAATTTAAATAAAGAGGAGTTCATGAAAATATACTTTGAACTTCTGATCCGTTTGAATGTTGAAAAGTGCGCGCGACTGAGAGTTAGATGAGTGAGGATGATATTTTATTTATACATAACCTTTCTGTAACGGTTATTTCCAAATAACCGTTACAGAATCACTAAAAAAATAAAAACAAAATTATTTGCCTCTATGTAACGGTTGTTGGATAATAACCGTTACAGAATATAATAAATCTGTAACGGTTATTATCCAACAACCGTTACAGAAGGTTGATGCATTTTTTTCCCTGACCATGACGGAAATGTTATTACGGTTGTTTCATAATAACCGTTACAGATTTGTGGCGTCTATTTTCCCGCCTAATGCCTCACTATTCTGTAACGGTCATTTCAATAACCGTTACAGAAGTGCCGTTACAGAAGGTCCTTTTTCCCGTAGTGGCGGGTTGAATTTTCACTATGTTTTGACATCTAGTATGCATGGCGGGTGGCTGGACTAATAGATAAATTAAAGTAACGCCAATCAGACCCTTGGACAAACTTTTTTATCCTCAATACAAATCTCAAACTTTTCATCCTTATATTCTATCTCTAGCCTTCTCATCGGTGCCGATCTCAATCTTGCTATCGCACAATGAAAAAATTAATAAAATGAATGATATAGATTTTTTTTTAAACAAGCAGGGTAAACCCGCCACTTTACAATACCAATATCACATATGAATAACGCCTGCTGCAGCAGGGAATTTTTTTAAGAGAAAAACACAAAAGAACTCATAAAAAAAAAGCCTAGAATAAACAGGTACCGGTATCTAGTGGCACCAGTGCACTAACTCTATCTATATCGATCCTGTATCACCTATACCCCGGCCATAACCAATAAATGATAATTTTATAAGATCAAATAAAAAATAGATGGATGCATTTAATCCGGAGTCAACACATGACTCACAAGCACATATGAATTCCGTGATCCACAAAAATTTCAGACTATAATTACATTAATTTTGAGCAAATTTCCTTGAGATTAACATAATTGACGACAGTAATGTAAATAATCCTTTGTAGAAGATCACAACATCTTCACAAAAATAAATCGATAAAAATTTATCTACAGTAATTATGGGTGATTGGTTTAGATAATGATGTCCAGTGATCATTAATTGATCAGCAAGCTGATGTAAGCTCAAATTAAAACAAGCATTACTTATTCATTCTCAATTGAATTTAATTTAACAATAACACCCTTAATTATGAATAAATAATCGTATTCTATTCTCAATGATCCAAAGACACCCTTTTGATATTTCTTCGATATTAAGCATCACACAAAGCAACCTTAGTCTAGTTCTTGGGCTATTTAAAATTGTGAATAAAATTTAGTTATTTAATTAAGTAAAACATAAATATTCTTAGGAAATATTTATCGATGAAATAACAATTATTTTTATTCATTTGTTAGTAATTATACTACACAACGATAAAAATTATGGTGGTCAGATCTCTTATTGCATATTTAGCTGTCATGTGACATCAGAAGGATCTTGCTGACCTTGAAAACAGCACTAACGTTCGACTTAAAAACGAGAATTTTAAGAAAACTACCCCTTTAATTAATAGGGTACATCCAACTTGCAGTTATCAATTTTTAGTGACTTATTAAGTTGATTGGACTATTTAACAAACGTAGACTTCCATGAGCACTAACCTAGATAAACACTACTATTCCATAGGCCCTTGATATATTGCATAATTCCTATTGGAGGCCAAGCAATAAAATAATTTGGCATCTGTCATCTCTTTCTTATCTTCGCTTTATTCTTCTTTCGTAATATTATTCTTCTTTTCATGTCAGGGAAATCTATCATTAATGGAGCGCTCTTTCTCAAAAAGAGTAATGTATTAGTGCTTTGATAGTGATTAACACCTCACCTTAATATATTTCCAGATGATGATTTATTTTTTCCTTTTCGACACGCATAATAATTACACAATATTTATGTACTTACAAAATGTTTTTCAAAGATTCCACGCTTCTTTTGTTCATTATATTTAGTGCGAAATACACACACACACACTATGTTTGAAGTTGCAAATACTGAAATTAAAAGACATATAACCACTTGTTTAACCTGCAAAATTGATATTTACTAATGCTATTCGTTTACTTTTATTGAGATATTTCAGTAATAAAACCATAGTCCTTTCAAATAAATCCCAATAAAAAGGTGGATAAATTCAATACAGAGCTCAATGAATATGAATGATGCAACTACATGCATGCATAGCACTGTCGTATAGTGAGGCTTCAAACTGGTTCCGTTTGGATTTCATTTGGGAAGAAGGGAAGAAGAAATAAGAGAATAAATTTATTATAAACAATTCAAACCTTTCACAAAATTACACACTTCCCAATATTTCTTCCCACTTCTTCCTTTCTTCCCTTCTTCCCAAATAGAATCCAAACGGAGCCTATGTTAATTGACCCGCTTATTTCATAGCAGATACAGAAAATTGATCGTCGTTTCTAGGCGTGATATATATATTTGCTTGGATTTAAAATCCTAAAAGGTTCCTTCCATTAAGAACGAAGGTATTTATTTAAAAATTCTATGAAAATATTCATTTGTGATAAACAAATAATTGTAATATTACAAAAACAAAATAGCTAATCGTGAATGGAATTTTTTTTTTGGGATAAAAAAAGAGGATAAAAAACAACTTTACAATATCAAAAGAAATTATAAGTTTCGTTTTCCTGCTCGAACGATGTTATTTAAATCATTGAATTATTATAAACATTGCAAGCGCATCTAATTTGATAAACAAATCGCTTTTAAATTTGATGTTGCAAATAATATACTAACATCAAGTGATAAATTCTAAGTTTCCGAAAAATGATCGCAATTTGCTAAACAAATAATAAATAAGAAGATTAACTCACTGTATATATATATATTTTTTCCCCTCGGAAACTGTAAAGCTGTTTATTAGAAACATGCAGTTTCTTTTTCTTTGTGTTTCTGAAAGTTCCCATATCCAGGAAAAAATTTATAAATCTACCTAGAAATCGCTTTTTTTTTTTTTATTCACATTCTTTTTTTTTCCCCCTTAAGAACGTCTCTTTGTTTCTCTTCCATTCAACCTCACATACAATTTGAGACAATAATCTTGTATCAATTTCATGCTCATATAACTTTCAACCCACATATGCTCCATTTTTTTTACCCCTCATACTATTCGGTTTCGTAGAACATCTGCTTATTTCTTCAAATTCAATTAGACTCTCACATACAAACTGAGACAATCTACTTGCAGCAATCTCATTCTTATAATTTTTTCCATCCACATATGTTCCATCTTTTTTTCATGTCCTATTCGATGTGATAAATTAATTTAGAATGTATATAGCCATTTGTTAAGTTAGAATATATAATATATATCCATGTGGTTCATTGAATTGTTAGCGAGGAATGCATGGGCTGTCCATTAAGAAAAGTGTTAGTAAAGGATGTAGAGGCATGAGGAATCTCAGGTGCATTCCATAATAGATCAATTACAGTGGAAGAATCAACAAATTGGTCACTAATGCAATAGAAGTTCAAGGAATAAATAACGATTGTGCGTTCAATTGGTAAGAACCGAGCCAGAAGATGGCCACGAAGTTTAACTAAAGTTTATTCCTTTCTCAATCAATATGTTATTAATTTGAAAATATAGACGTTGGACTGGTGAGAGGGGGAAAAAAAGAGAGAAAATTCATTCGTGTCACTTATTTACTCTCCTCTTTTATGATGGAATTGAGAAAGGCTATTCCAACCGACCGTCCAACATGCTCTAAAAATTTGCCAAAAAGATGAAAAATAATCAAATGAGAAAAAGAATTGTTCTCAGTCACATCGCCACATTCTCTACCAAATTGGGATTCAAATTGTCTGGGACCGGACAATTTATACGATTAATTCAAAATAAGAAGAGGGAATTTTCATGGGGGCCCTTGCAGCACCCCAGTAGTATATGATGCTTTTTAGTGGAGTTTCTTAAACTAAAACATATTGTAAGAATTTGACATGACTCAAGTTATATAATTAGCTTAGTCTAAGTAATCATAGTGTTAAACTTTATTAAAAGCCAAGTCAGAAGTCCTTAAAATTATGATAAATACACATCCGAAATCCGTTTTAGACTAAGTTGTACTTCTTGTCCCTGACTCTAAAAGGTATCTCAGAGAAAGAGGCACTTTTAAGCTTTTTCCTTTGTTAACGAGGAAATTTTCACCATTCTAGGTCCTAAATCAAATCCTCATGGTACCCGTTAAGACCTATGGGTGTGTTTGGTTGGAGTGAGAATAGGAAATAGGAATAAAGAAAAGTATATTCCTTATTCCTTATCTAAATTCCTTGGTTTTGTTAGAATATGAATAAGAACCGGAATAAGCTCAAATTCCCTATTTCTTAATTGTTTGGTTTTCACCGGAATAAGAAATAATGGGCTTATTCCTTATTCCCACTCCAACCAAACACACCCTATATATGCAGTGTTCCGGAAACCATACTGGAACTGGACATAACAGTTTCACATGATCACATCCTATGTAAGAATATATATAACACCTCAACTGATCGAAAAATACTGTCAAATAATTCCGTGATCAGTGGATTCCAACAGTTGAAGCATTGAGCAACGGTGAGATGTAGAAAAATTTGCAAAAGGATTTGGGTGTGCCAAGTTTGTAATACACATAGAAAAGAAAGTAAAAATCTTTTTAGTTTGAAGCATAACGCAGGCTTGTATTGTCCACCAAATTTCTTGTTATGCCAAGGTTTAACAACTTTAACAGAACCCACATAAAATTAGTTCCATATTCTAATTTTCAAAATTTGAAGTCACATATGCAAAAATTTGACATCTGAAAAGCTCTTGCACTGTAACAGAAGTAAAATTTTGATGGTAACAAGAATACTAAAAGAGGTATTGGGCAGCTATGTTACATGTTCTGGCCCCTGTGATGAATGCTGATTACCCTAATATTTCTAAATAATTATTTTAGAGTAGTCTTGCTTCCTCCCTTCACAATTCTCCATCATCAATTCTCTTGGAATTTCTGGAAGTATCAAGCCAAAACAAAAGAAAAGAAGTTAATTTTCTTATTTATAAAAACAAAGAAACATCTTACCTATATACGACCTAATATCTTCCAAATATATAGTGGGATCAAATTTTCAGCCAATAAAGTTTGGAATGAAAATCGAAGATTGTCTAGTGTTAGGATATAATTCATGAATTCAAGATGCAAGTTATTGGCTGTACCCAAGGGAAATACAATATTTGGTTAGATCTTGGCAAAGAACCTTGCTGACTCCTCCTACTTGTATTGACCCAACTTTTATCCTCTCAGATAGCTGAAAAATAATAAAGCCTCAGTCAGAGAATTGTGACACCAACAAAGATAGAGGAGAGTGTATTTTTTATTTTTATTTTTGGAAAGACAACAGAAATATTACCTCATCTTCCGTTTCCTCCAATAACCTGCATGATAAAGAACATTACATAAATGTAAGTACATGTAAGTAATAAAAGATCATATTACAATACTGAGATAGGGTCTCCAGCTTGAAACTATAGAAACCTGGCATAATCTGTTTCGTCTTCTTAATAGTGCAATAAATTCAAATCTGATTCAATTGAGCCTCAAGCTGTCAAGCATCCATATAATACTCCTTCAGTTAAGATTATTATATTTGCTCAAAGCCTCAAACTCATACCTGATTCACTGGATTACCTAAACCTATTTGGCTAATTTGTCAGGTCATGAAGAGTTGCCCACTCCAGTTTTTTGGCATTACCAAACTAATTAATGCTCAAAATACTTGAGGGAAAAGAATAAAAAATAGTTTAAAAAAACATAGCAAAAATGAATTGTACAACAGAAAAGACAGGTAAAAATAGAAGTAACCTGCCGCAGAATGTTGATATAGCCTTTGAGTGTGCTTTTGCCGCTTGCTTATCTACCAAGTCAGAGAAAAGAGAAGGTTGATTCAATTGAACAAGGTAAATGCAAATGCAAAGTACCAACAGCAAGTGAGAGTGCTTGGTATCAGTGCAGTTAACTACAGCCAATAGGTGCTTTTTAGTATTTCATTAGATCAGCAGAAATTGATACTCACTCAAAAGCCACATCATGCGATGCATCCACAAGAAGGAAATAGTACATAAATTGAACATCAATACTCCCTAAAGTCATTATTGTGCCAGTGCAAGACAAAGTAGGAGACAAAGGAGCTAAAAAGGAGCTAAAGCTTTACCAGTTTTAAGGCTGTCCCAGTCTCTAACTTTAATCCACTCTTCTTTGCCAGAATCCAGCTGAAAAGAAACCAATTTAAGTGTAATCGGAACATTAGCTTATTGATTCAGAACAATTGATTTTAAATTCAAGCAAATTGGGTCAAACTGATGATTTACTTCACGAGCATCTTAACCTACATTTAGGCTCTGCTCCACAAAGTTTAAGCAGAGGGGAGACGGAGTGATTGCAGATAAGGGGTGCCCGGAACTGTCTCACGTCTCTCACCCCAAAATTGGGGTGTAGCTTTTGGGGATTAACTCTTCCCAAAATCGTATTGCCTCTCCTCTAGTCTGCTCTGTGCTCCCCCACTCTCACCTTCATCATGGAGCAGGTTACCAAGACAGGGTAGCCTCGATTTCTGATTCTTCCCTCGCCTCTCTTTATCTCCAACCCCCCTCCCCCCAAAATCCCACCTCTTCGTGGAGCAGAGCCTTAGGGGGCCTTAAATTATTAGGAGTTATTTGCATTATGAGGAAAGCGGTACCATACTGGCCCTTTCATCCTGTATCAGCCAATGTTTGCAACCATTTTACCTTCCAGTGTTAGGGAAAAAAACAAAAAAGTGTACCTCCTCTAACATGTAATCTTGCATTTTATCACAGAGTCCATCAAGAAGATCAACAACTCTAAGCTCGCTGACTCTGAAGTAACAAGTTACAGCATCAAAATCTTGTTAAATGATATAAGAATATTTATTAAATATAATCCAATATGATGCATCAATACAGCACTAAAGATATCTTCTATGCCCTAGCAAAATGAGGAATATTTTGTCTATGCGGCAAAACATGAGAATTCTAAGCAATAAACACCATCCTCCCAAAATAATGTACTCTTGTGCAGATTCGGTTTGCAAACCTGTAATCTATGACTTTCCCTTCACGTTGACCTTTAGAATTCAACCGGTAACGCATGTCCAAATCATTTTTTGGTTTTTCCTACAACATACATGAAATTTAATATTACAAAAGATTAATGAAAGCTCTATAGTTCTATCAAATCTTTCACAAAATAAAACAAAAACAATTGACCAGTTACGTCATCAGCTGAGTTCATTGTCTTCCAAGTTCCATTTCCCTTTTTTTTTCAGTGACAGAAAATTGTATTGGAGCCTAAATGGACAGTTTGAATCCTTAAAGTACATTTTAGGGTATCTATAACTATAAGTAGTACATTATTACAATATCATCTAACAACCCCAATTTATCATTACAAACAGCATAGTATAGCAGGAATTGAAATAACTTACATTGGAAAGGCCGATTTCAAGCTCAACCTGAGAGAAAGCATTGACAAACGGATCAGATGCACAGATCAACCATCAAATCAATAATCTCTAACCTAAATCAATAATCAAACGAATTAAGAAATTGAGAAGGAGAGAGAGAGAGAAAGAGAAACTACAGCGACGGCTTTGCAAGCGGCGCATTTGTCATCGATGGAGGAGACAACTGGAGCGAACAGCACAGTTGTCAGTGACAAAAGCCATAGAGCGGATCTAAGGTTTCCAGTTTTGTATTTCTTCTCCATTTGTTAAACTAGCCTGATCTCCTTTCGGAAGTTTAGTCCTATGCAGCTATGCTTCCAGGCTTCCAGCCTATTTCTTCGTCCGGGATCTATCTACGGAGAAGAATTGAAGAAACGGTGTGAACTGCAAATAATTGGATTTGGTTTTCCTGCGACGAGATTAACCCGACTCCGAATTAGAGATTTTACCCGATCCAACAATGGATGATGGATCACAATTTCAGAATGAAAATCCCTCACTTGGGCCGTCAAGGCTCCAAATTATAGAAAAATAAAAAATTGCTACTTCTTTATTAGCCTATGAAGATGTAGTAAATCAGAAAACTAAGTCTATTGGGCTTAATGGGCTTATATCTATTTTTATAAGACGGATTGTACATGGTACATTGGTACTGGTACAAGCTAAGGCTGAAAACGGTAGCCGTTTCAACTGTTCTTTCGTTTCGTTTCGTCCGGAACAGAACGGTAACGGATAAGGATTTCAATTTCGTTTAAGAAACGGAACAACTAACGCAAATAGAAATATTGTTTCGTCTCAGAACGGAACGATTAGTGAAACTGGTACGTTTCGTGGTTGTTTATTTCGCGCATTTCGTCTAAATTTTTTTTCATGGTTTTATTATTAGATTGCAGAGGACCTCAGCGGAGAGATCGAAGGAGAAACGGGTAAAATTAGATTTCTGCAGCGTCGTTCCGTCATTTCTCCGCCGAACACAGTCACGTCTATCTCTCTTGCCTCTGCACCACCAGGGGCGGAGGCATGTATAGCCCAAACTGGGTTATTGCCCCCCTATATTTTTAAAATCATCCCTTAAAAGTGCAAAAATTACATACATTTCAGTTTGATTTATTCAACTTGCCCCCCTAAAAATTCTAAAATTTCAATGTAATATCTCTTTGCCCCCCTTGTTCTTACATTCTGGCTCCGCCCCTGTGCACCACCCAGTACAATTGCCGTTGAAAGCGAGAAGTGATGATGGTGCCTCCTCCCCCTTTCCCGCGTGACCTAACCTGTCGTTTCTCTATCTCTATTTCATACAAAATGCAGAATAGTTTATTTTCTTGCATCTTAATAAAAATGCAAAATAGTTAGGTAGTCAAAGACGGTTATAATCGTTTTGATCGTTCCCATCAACGAAACGATCAACGCAACATGTGTTAAACGGGTGCAACAATCAACGCAATAAGTATAAAAATTTCGTACATCAATACAACAGTTAACGAAAATGACCACTTTCGTGATCGTTTTCCACGTTATGCACCTCTAGTACAAGCACATATTAGCAAATGATAATTTTATAGAAACATATAACATGTAGAGGAGATAATCTCCTCGTGTTCCTATTTTACAGCTGTCATTTTTTTTTTTTTGAAACTTTTTACAGCTGTTCTAAACATGTTTAGTTAGCAAGGACAATTATCTACTTGTACTATTTATTTATATCTATGACACATACAACTGACACAAGTCGAAGAAACAAAACATCAGTGATGTGATGTGATCAGAGATCCGTCCTTGGAAAAGGAAACTAGCAAATAATAACATCAATTATTGAACAGAATCTTGAGACAAAACAAGCTGGCATTGTTGCCAAAATGGAAAACAAAGAAAAATAATGGAGCTGGCAGTGTACAAGGTTGCAAGGCTCCATCTAGTGTTGTTGCTATCCGGTTATATTATGATTGATTCATTTATGTTAGAGAACCAAAATTAAGTTTAGCACAGTTTTTTTTTAATGATAGTGGATTGAGCAGTGTCTACTCATTGGTTGTTATATTCCCAACAAATATGTCAGCAGAGGTATCCAATAATACTGGACTTGCATTCTAAATTATCTACAAAGATGTCGTGGAGTTACAAAAAAAAAAGTTGTTTTGATAAATATTTATAAGCTTCCAATGACACATAAACGCAAGTGAATTAATGTCACTAATTGCTCTCCCCTTTCACTTGCATAGTTATCTTCCACGGATGTAGTATCACTGGTTAATTTAGAATGGTTGACTTAGTTGGACGATTAATACAACATGCTAAAGTTATTAGGCTATGATGCATATATGTATTTTTTTAACTTCATAAGATTATTTTTGCTTCACTTGGCCAATAATTAGAGGCATTTATTGTATCAATACGATCGTAGATTATCTGCATAATTCATATCTGATTTAACAAGTGGGAAGTCCTAGTTGTAGTAAGCAGTGTGGTTGAACAAACCATGCATCTATCAATTTTCGCACTAGTTTGATGTATGGTGCACCACGAATAGGATTATATAGGATTAGTGCAGTTCGTGAGTTAATTAAAGTTTGCTCGTTCAGATAACCACTATTAATAAAATATAATTATTATCAAGTATTCTCAATCTATGGACATAAAAGGTAGCGCATTTGGATCAAGTTCAAAAAGCTCCAGTTTGAAACTTTGAAGACACGAAGAGCCATTGTTTGGCAGGCCGCTTTGAGCTTTTCAAAACCGCCGGGCGTTGTTCTCCTGTTTCATTATTTATAAGAAAGCTTTGATTTATTTACCCAAAAAATAGGAAGAAATAAAATAGTTTCGATTGAGTTTTACTTGTCCAATATGATATATATATCATGCATTAATCCGAATTATCTTTTTTTTCTTCAGAAAAAAAAAATGAACCCAAGTTCTCTTTAGTTGTGCATGAGAAATAAAACAAATTAATTAAAGTAATTTTCATCTAAAAAGCACTATATATATTTTGCCAAAAAGTCCCTTTAACAGATGTTGTTATAAAAGACACATTAAAACTTAGTTAAAATTTAGAAGGATGGATAAAAGTTGGAACTTAAATTTGTCAGGATGGATATATAAATCACCCACACAAAAGTTTATTTCACAAAAGCAGCCATCCGAGTCGCCCACATAATAAAATGATAAAAGTTAGCAAAGGAAATCATAAACAAAAATATCTAAGTTCCCAACTACACGATGAAGAAATCAAGAATGAGTCAAAGAGGATGGGACCTTTTTTTTGTTTCCGGGGACGTGGAGTCGTGGACCAGTCTCACAGCCTCCCCCAGACCAGTAATTATTTGACACAATTTATCCACTAAACATGTTTTCTCGGTGAATGCAGATGCATCTACCAAAGCATGCGTTGAATATGTGTCAAAATTGTCTTTTATCATTTTCTTTGGTGATTTAATTTACTCTGGCGTTGTTCTTAAGAATAAACCGTACGAGGATGAAACCTTAATTTTTCTGAAAATTTGAGCAGCAGGTCTACTTTTTAGAAATACTGAAATAATCTTTAAAATTTCTTTTGTACTAAATTAATACTTTTGAAGGTCGTGAATTTGAAACCTGACTGGAGATTCTTTGTGACATTTAATTTTAAAATAAGTTGAAGGATTTGACTCCCATTTTATCTTTAAAAAAAAGGTTTTCAAACAAAATCAAGTTGATTTCAAAATTTTATATATATCTCTAATCTATCCTTGAACTGAAAAAGAAATTAAATCAAAACTTAAATGTCTTTTAAAACAAGGTCCTTATGTGAGCATTTTCGAAATGAGTAAATTCATTATTTTGAGTGAAACTTATAACCTAATCGGAGCGAAGGAGAGGGGAAAAAAGTTCAATTTGGATAAAATAAAATAGACATGACAAATGATTGTGAGTTGAAATTTATTGATCAGCAGAGAAAAAAGAGAAAAATTGTGTTCAATATACCAAACGAAATCAATTCTCATCAAATTTCATCGTTTTGCTGAAGAAATAAGAATTGAAAACACGATTTGACCTTCATAATGGTGCTTGAGTACTTCCCTTCTGAATCACGTTTTAAGCTGAATTCCATTCTCATTTTTTATTCCAATTAAAGTGTTAGTTTTCAATTGATAGTTTTATTAACTTTTTTTTTTCTTTTTGTTACTTTAACTGGGTAGTCTCTGCCTAGTCTCTCTAAAAAAAAATTTATTAACTTTTTCGAAAGTTCCAAAATCAATTTAATGTAGATAAAAGTTCCAAAAGCTTTTAAGGACCAACACTTTTTGCCAACAATATCCACAGATTAATTTAGTTCGAATGAAAATTTTGAGACTAAAAAGAATGAGTCAAGTGTCAAATGTTGATGATATATAGTAACATTATTGTGCATGGGTTTATTTATTTATTACTCCTATTTTTTTTAATATATCTAGGTAATAAATGAACACAAACCACTGTAGTAAAGTCGAAAGAGACAAATTTTAATGCATGCATGAAAGAGATGCAGCAGCCTGCAGAAAACATGCATGCATGGACAGCACTGAGTTTTGAGAGAGTCAGAGACAGTAACTTAACATAAGAAAGCACTGTTTCACAAAGCACCTTTAACCTGATACACATCCATCTAAGCTCTCATGTCCCTCTCAACTTACCCGTATTCAGTCCTAATCTTCTCACTTTACTTTTACGTATTCATGTGCTTGCCACGCATAAAAATTACTGTGGGGCCATTTGAATCTCTTAGGAATTTGGAAAATTTTTAATTCCTAGACATAAATTTATTGGGAATTGTGTAACTTTGTGAAAAGTTTAAATTGTTTATAATAAATTTATATTAGAAAGATGAAATTCCCCAAATTTCTCCATGAATCCAAACAGCCCGGAGCAAGTCCTTTATGGGCAACATTGTCATTTCATAATTTACTCACCCAGTCAGCACTCCCCTAAGACAAACTTATGTTTTCTTAAAAAAATAACCACCTAATCATAATCTAAACCGTGTTGTTGGAATCGAACACTTAATTCACTCCCACACTTAACCCTCTTCGCCTCTATCCCGGATCCTCTGTGGCATCCACATATTCTACTGATCATTCAACGAGTCAGTTTTCCAGAACTCTGAAAATATATGCTCTACTCTTTATATTTGGTCTCTTAGCCATATATCTAAAAGATCCTTTCAACACTGCCTATAAAACCCAAAACTCCATGAATTTCTACTCATCTCCTACCACTAGCTAGCTAGCTCCGATAAAAGATTATACAAGCCCCACAATTTGATATAAATTTTGAATATATATATATATACATGGACATTGGAGAGAGGAACAAAATGTTGGTAGAATCGTTGTATGAGTCGCTCTCGAAAGGCGACATGGAGGTGGCAGCAGGAATACTGGCAGAGGATGTCGATTGGTGGTTTCACGGGCCACCTAGGTGCCAGCACATGAGGCGACTCTTGACTGGCGAGGCAGGGCCCGGCGAGTTTCAGTTTGTTCCACGTCAGGTAACGCAAGTCGGTGGTGGCAGGTGGGTGGTGGCTGAGGGATGGGAAGGACAGCATGCTTACTGGGTGCATGCATGGGAAGTAGAGAATGGTGTGATCACAAGGTTTAGAGAATACTTCAATACCTCGGTCACTGTCAGAGAAGTGGGCCCTGGTAGCAGTGAGATGGCATTTATGGGCCCCAATAAAAAGGCAGGAATGCAATTGTGGCAGAGTGAGGCCCGTGGGCCCCTCGGCAGGTCCATGCCGGGTCTAGTCCTAGCCGTTTGAGTTTTTTTTTTCTGTATAAAGTTAGATGTAATGCAAGTAATTATCTCCCAAAGTCATGACGCACGAATGGTTTAAATTAATTAATCTACTAATTAACCTCGCACGCCTTAAAGTAAATCAGAGTATACCCAAATAAATTATTCTAACGTTGGGCATATATTCATGGACCTGTCGGCGGATCTAATACAAAGGAATTAAGCCTAATATTTCATGATCACAACATATGCATAATTTTTAAGAGAGCTCAAATATGTCTCTCTTAGAACGTGACAATCATTTAATCAATGAAACAATATAACTATAATTTCTGGTACATTCATTTCATTAAGTATGAGTTACTAGCTTAAAATTCTGTCAATAGTTAATAACACCCCTTCAAGTTCTTCATAAAATATATATTAAGGAAATTAGAAAAGGCCAACATGCATTATTAATTAGAGACGATCATGGCCAGAAATTTTCAAGAAAGATCAGTACTGCTAATATATAGATTCTACACCCGTATGAAAAAGATTCTCCAATCATCAAAAACCTAACAGGATTAACACAAACCCCAAAAGCAAGCAACGTGATAGTTGTAGAAGGCACTTAATTGTTATGTACATTTCAGTATTTGGCTAATTAAACACTAAACAATTTCATCTTAAAATACGATAAATGGGTAAATTATTGTCTGGTGAGTGCTGAGTTCTCTGACATGTACGATCAGTCACGGTGTGCCCAGTATCTTCAAGTTCAGTTGCTATCGTTATCTTGGCAGCCAATTAGCCCTTTATGTGTTTGCTCAAAAAAATTAGCCCTTTTTGTGGTTGATTAACATAGAGAAATAGAATCAAATTGTGTACATAAAATTTGATAAGGCTTGAATAATTTATATTAATGAGCACTCTGAACATCGGTGTGGGTGTGGATCAGGTGTTTAGAAGTATGTAGCCATGCATCAGGTGTACTAATTTGGAAAGTATGTAGGCATGTAGCCAATAGTTAGAAGTTAGAACAGAGTACTCTGCGTCAAATGGAGAACAATTGTTTACATAGTTACCTTTACAGAGATTCTCTTAAAATTTGTCTTGTAGCTGTTCATTATGGATGCTATTTTGACTAGGAAGTGTGGACGACATAATTACACAAAGTTACTTAATTGGTAGCGCATGCCATTAATTAATCATTACCCACGGACCTCTTTAAATATTTTGTCTTATATTTTGATTAGTTGTTTTTGTTGTATGATATTTACAGCTGTATTGCACTGAAAGTATGTGTTGTTTTATAATTTATTCCTAACCAAAGTTGGTGATGTACCGGCCATTCAGAAGTTGAACAGTTGAAATATTTTAATGTACATATTTATATTAGGGGGCAAATTGCTTAATATACATATATTTTTATTAAAATAGCACTTAAATTATGCGTAAATTATAAATAACAGGGGTGCAAAGCCCAGTTTGGCACCCCCTTGGCTCCGTCCCTAATGAGTTATGAGCTTCAGTCAAAGTTTGTTGTTCTTTATTATTGGATCGAAGACAGATTCTCAAAATTGAATGGTATTGGATGAAATTGTAAAAAGGTGAAATTCAAATTAATTTATATGTCAAATTTCATATTTTTTTATTGGCATTTTATTATATTTTTTTACTTTTGCATTGAAAGGATGTAACAGTACCAGGGCTTGCTTTTTCCTGAGTTGAAATGGCAAAGTTTTACATTCCACTAAATCATACTTGCCAAATAAGAACAAAATAGTGTCTGATTTAGACTCAACCTTTTTAAATATGAAAGTTTATACATAATATGAACTTTGAATGACTTTTAACTTCAATAAGCCTTCCCGGTTCACAATTTTTTTTGTTGAGAAAAAACACTATTTTTGGTTCTAAAATAAATGTGGTGGAAAAAAATGTGTATAATTTCATTTGAGGCTGTTATAATTGCATCGCTTTCAATTTCCATGAGCCACGAGAAAATGCGCACGGCACAAAAGATTTGGGCCCAATACAATTGATCATATCTAATGACAGCTAACATATCATTAATTTTTAGTTCATTTTGTATAAATTTTTTTGTTCTTTTTGAAAAGAGTGGTGCAGAAACACCACCTGCTTCAAATATCGCTACATATATAGTACATGCAATTGTATGAATTATTGAGATACTTATTACCTACTGGTCCTACTCCGAAATGCAAAGCCTCAGATAGAACTAGAGATAAGTAGTTACTAACTGGGGCAATGATATCTAGTGCATAAGCATCTACTTATAAGCAGATAACCTGTCAAGCTCACCTGATTTTGAGGTTAATGTTGCTTTCTCACCTAATTCCAATTGTATTCCAACATCGGAGAATGTAATTTAAGCCACCAAGTAAATATACTTCCAACATTTGACGTGACTTTGACAAGTATATACCAATTCCCCCAAATTCTCAGCTTGCAAGGAAGAACAAAGTTGCCAACTTATACCTTCAACGTTTTTTTACATGAGAGAAAATTACAACAAACTTCTTATAATATTAGTGACAGTAGATCGTGAACATAATTTTATCACATCTATCAGTATTCTTAATTCATATATTATATTGAAAAGCATTTAGATAAATATATTGGCATTTATGTAAGAGATTATTTCAATTTTCATGGTATATAATGCGCGTTCATGAGACATTACTATCCTATCCAGAAAAGAGGGAAAAATGGGTAACAAGGTGCTACCGCTAGAATTGCCAACATATTACATATACCAAGAAAAATTGAAAGTCTAGCCGATAAAACAAACAAAATCATGCTACATTCAGAGCTTATTATTTTATTCCAGCAAACCAAACAAGAAGAGGTTTTACAACAATTTTCTACTCCAAACGTAGTAGTGTTTTGCTATTAGCAAAATTGTAGGATTTCTCTATAAAACTGCCAACTACTTATAGTAAGCCCAGGATGAGCTTGGGCCCAAACCGACATTTAGCATAGTGGCCTAAAATTCTGTAGGGAACAGATGGGTTGATATGTTAAGCAAAAAGCACCGTTATTCGATTCCTTTTAATTTAAAAGTTTTAAATTTTTTGTTTTTTTTGTTTTTTTTAAGGCTGGATGGCGATAGCAATCCGGCAATTTTAATAAATTCCTTTCGAATTCTTGTCAAATGCTGGTGTACGTTTTCTTTCTTGAGCATTTTTCTATCAAATGCTCTTATGCATTTACGTATAAGCTGTCCAACATATGGGTATATTTTAGCATGAACAAAAGAATAATTTATGAGAATGTCTCAATGTCATGTTTTGCCAATTTGGAGCTTTTGGAATTAGGATATTACTTTTCTACTTTATTCTAGAATTCTAAGAATAATGCTTTAAAAATAAATTGGGTGGCTTATCCCCGATTTATCTTCAAAAAATTCTAAGAATAATTCAATATATTCCCTTGTAACAATGTAGCACACATTTCGACATTTCTCGATTTACTTCGAGCCTTGTAAGTAGAGTCCAAGATATTTTCCAGTATTTTTTTTTCAAAAAAACTTTCTATTTTCCAAACCTTTTAGATGATTTTACATGCTAGTTAAGTAATTTTTCAAATGTAAATCTGTAGAATGCATTGGATGCACAAAAATAAGAGGTTATTCCGAATTAACTATTTTCTAAATTTAAAAAATTATCCAACACTAAAAAAAGAAAAATTAAAAAAATTATCCAAACAAATGCTGATTAAAAATTTATTTATAATTTGGAAAATATTTAAAAATAATACTCTTAATTAAAATAAACATATTCATTTTGAAGGCTTAAAACAAACTTCCCTATTCTTAATCACTTAAAAATACCACTCTTAAACGTAAATAATTTCATAAAAAAAATCATTCTGTGTTTTATTCCCGAAAAAAGATACGCGCCATTGGATAAAAGATATATACCTCGATACTGGAGCAAAATTTTAAATGTGTCTCTGAATTAAAAAATATATGAAAAAATTCTGCCACGAGAACTAATCTCTAAATTGAATTTTAATCTCAACTGTATATTTTTAAAAATGAATAATTCATTAGCACTCATGAACGGTTGTAAATAAAGTCTCATTCAAAATTTCCCAAAATATATTTTTGGAAAAAATTTGACGGCGGCTAAGAGAGAGGAAGTTTCGATCAAGTGATCCTAACACAAACTGTAAACGGGATTTATCAAACATCAATCCTTTTCAAAGAAAGCAACATCGAAATTATGCAGAGTGCCTTACTGTCTCAGGTTAATGGATTATTACTTGACGGTCCCTTTACTACCCAAAATAACCAAAATCGAAAATTAAAAGAGTGACTTAAATCGCTTGTCATCCAATTAAGAGGAAATACCATGTTCAAATAAAAAAAAAAGAGGAAATACCATGAACCAAAATTTCTCACGTATAAGGTCCAAACAGTTGGATAGAGGATTTTTCAAAGAAATTAATGCACCAGAAATTAAATTAATTTCAAACGAACGAAGTCAGTAAAGAAAACAAAAAAAACAAAAATCAAACCATAAGTTGCCCACACGTAATGTTCACGTTGCATTGTTCTGTAAATAAATTATTTTTTGTATACAAGATTTTTCGCCATAATCTATTATTAAAAGTCGCTTAATCACGTGGCACTTATTTTTCAATTTTTCAATTTTTTGTATAGAAGATGCGTTCTATGCAGAATTAATGTCCGCATGATAAAATTATCACTCTTTATATAATTACATTATCTTTTGATTATCCGCTACTCTAGTATGAACATGTATATAAACAAAAACTAAAATGAGAATCGGCTTTTGGTCTAGTGGCAAAGAGCAACGCTGCCTTAATAGAGGTCACGACCTCACGGGTTCGAAATCCGACTAGAAAGTCCTAATTTGTGATATTTAATTTTGAAATAAATTGAAGGATTTTAGCCATCTTATCTTCCAAAAAAAAATAAACAAAAACTAAAATGGTCTCCTTTTTTTAGTTACAGTAATGTACAAACCAATCAAAGCATGCTTGATCGATCTTTTCTTCTCGAGGAATGAACTCAATAATGAAATTAATGAGGTGCGTTAATCTTCAATCCTACTAGTCTTCCAACCATTTACAATTGTTATAAAGAAAAGTGTCTATTAATTAGTACAATAATGTTATCTTCTGATGTATTGCTTTCTAATCCATGTCACTATAGTTCTTAATGCTATATTATTGCGTGTATTATATGAAAAAGGTAATTCTAGAAGTTCTACACTATCGTGTCTGTTTTAAAATGGAAAAATGTTCTTTGTGGTAAATAGGAAAGTTCACTAGCGAACTAATCATCTTGGACTTGAGTCATCCTTTGTCGGAGCGTTTTTTTTTCTCCCGTAGAGCACAAATGTTACGTGAATTTGTGAAATGCATCTGACTTGAAAAATGGTCCAAACGCATCAGCATCGAAGAAAACTACTTTTTTTTTTCTTATATATTTTTTCTTTTTATATACCGAAATCTCGTTCTTTCCTGGCTTTCATTAACCCAAACCTCTTTCCTTAAGATATCATGAACAGTCTTTAGGTTGAGCACCTTTTTCAAGAAAATAAAGAATAGCAGGAACGTTTAAATAAGTTTTTTTTCTTTATTGGATCATAAAGATCCAGTTCTGCAATATCTCTTCCTTCTCTTCGAGACCTAGCATCAATTGCAACGATTCGATAGATGGCTCATTGGGATAGATATAGATAAAAAAAAAAAAGGTCCCCCAGAAACGTATATGAGATTTTCATTTCATACGACTCAAGAAAAATGTTCAAAATTTCTGAAACAAATATCCCTCGATAATAATCTTTCATTTGATCCTTAATAAAAGGATAGGTTTCCTTTTCCTTATATTGAAGTAAAGATCTAAAGTGATATTTGTTAAAGAATGGGCTTTGTGATAATTTGTAAAATACATATACTTGGGACAAGGAAGATAAGTCATAATCCATTTTTGAATGATTCTTTATTTTAGTCCAAAAAAAGTTCATTGTATTTTGATCTCTTTCCTTCTCCCCTTTTTGATTTGTTTTATTCTTGTAAATGAATTTTTTCATTTTTTTTATTGATTCAAAAAAAAGTTGCGAATTTTTCCTAGTCCTAGGAAGGTTGTTAATCATCCATAGCAAGATATTTATGGATGTTTTTTCAATAAAATATTTGAAAAAATAATCTGATTTGCGTATTACATTATCATCGGAGCATTTTTTTTTAGGTGCAGTAAATTAAAATATTCTAAGTCACTCAAAACTAAAATAGATATGAATAATTAAATATATAGTAAAATGGTTTACTAAAAATTGTAATAGAACGTAAGTTTTAGATTTCTAGGACACTACAATTAATCATTTTATGTGTTGAGACGAGGTACAAAAAATTATAAATTTCAGCTCTATTTTAATGACATTAAAAATTATCCATATCATTGAAATTTTCCAAGCTGTTGATTCCAATTTAAAAACGAAAAAAAAAATATTATATTTAATGCGTGCACAAAATTTTATATCGATCATATTTGACGGTTTATTTTAATATATGAGTTTTACATATAATGGCGTGAAAATTTTATACTTCCAGGTAGAGTTGAGGACTTGACGTGCCAAATTGAGAGATATATGTTACTCCATTTTTTTATTTAATCTGACACTCTTTTTTGTCGAAAAAAATTGAAGATTGATTCGTCAAGATTAAAAAATGTTCTGTTTAATTAATTAAACAGATGGTCTGTGACGATATTTAATTAATATAATTTTTGTGTATTTTCTTCCAAAAAGTGTTGCATTTAATTATTCAAACCAATATTCTATCTGGACACCGCTGATCAATTTATTTTTTTAATTATTCATAAATATGACTATAAAATTTCTCAGTTGTGGACGCGTAATGTGTCATATTTGGATATTTGTCGTGACTATGTCACAGAAGAAACGAGTTTCACACTTTCAGTAACATGAATCAGAGATCATAAAAATTAATCGTCGCATACTTTTTCTCATTAATAATTTGTTTCGAATCTAACCTCTTTATCGCAAAAAGATAAAGCGCATATAGCCAAACATGAATTGTTATTGATAGACTCCGGATTGCGTGCTTAGGCTCCGTCGTTTGTTTTTGACTTAAGAGTACGTAATTTAAGTTAATGCATCTTTTAGTCAATAAATATTTCTTACATAAAATGTCTTAAAAATACATAACTCATACAACCTAAATAGATTACATAAGTTATGCACCGGTCCCTTTAATTTTTTTTCAAAAATATCCCTTAGAAATGATTAATAATAATATTTAATAATTAACAAATAATTAATAATAATGAATGAATAATAATATTTAATAAGTAACAATAACTATTAAAAAATCATAAATATTAATTATTATAATTTATAATTAATTTTATAATAATTAATATAAATTAATAAATAATAATATTTAATAAGTAATATTAATTATCAATAATAATGATTTAAGAATAATAATTAATTAAAGATAATTAATCAATGATTATTTTTTATTATAAAATAAATAACAATATTTATAATATTTAATTAAAAGTAATTATTAAAATTTCATAATAATAAAAATAATTTATTATAGTCATTAATAATTAATTTTTATAATAATTAATAATTAACAATAATTAGGCCACAACGTATAATACATAATACTAATTCAAATTAAGTAATTCAAATTTAAGGGCATTTTAGTCTTTTGACATGAATATATGCATGCATTAAGTTAGTCATCTTTACTACACAACCAAACATCTATTACATAACACTACATAAATACTTAGGCATCCTTAACTTATGCAACCCCTTACTACACAAACAAACGCCGCCTAAATGACTTGGATGTGTATGAACCATTCTTTCTTTCTATGCAAACTAGAAAAAATAATGGGTGATAACCTCAATCAAGCAGTCAGACAATTAAAAAATCAAATTATTTTTTTTGGAAAAACGCTCAGCGTTGTCAAAAATAAAAGGCGCACAGCTAATGCTCCGCCCCTCTCATCAGTGCGCTTCATCTGCTTCACCAATTTCGCTCTTCTGTCCCCTTCCCTTCCCTCTCACACACGCGCTCTACCCCTTCCGTTCCTCTGTCTCCTATGTTCCCTCCTTCCCTCTCCATCCAGACAATTTCTTTCTTTACATATTCCCTTCCCATCTCGCACCTATTTCCCCTTCTTGTGAGCTTCTTCCATCACTCTCCAGTGCTACTGATACATGAACAATTATATACTCTTTTAGTACAATATATATACTCTCTTATAGTTATTAGTTACTCTCTAAATGACTATATATTTACACTTATTAGGCGCTTCCTTATACTTAATTGTTACTCTCTTGTATCAATTGTTTACTTTCTTTGTAGTTATTAGTTACTTTCTTATACTTATTATTACTTTCTTATAGTATATAAGTTACTCTCTATATTAGATACATATAAAAACTTATTAGTTACTCTCTTGAGTTTAATAAATATGCTCTTATACTTTTTTAGTTACTTCTAAATATGCTCTTATACTTTTTTAGTTACTTCTTTACAAAAAATAATAAAATGAGAATGAGATTAATAATGGAGAGGAGCAGAGAGAAGAAAGAGGACGAAAAATTAGAAGCGGATTTCAAGTTTGATGAAAAATTATGAAGAGAATGAAAAATGTAAAATTGAAGAGTTAATGAAGAGTAAGAAAGGAAGGGGTGAGGAGATAGAGAGGAGGTGAGTAGGGGAATGAAGGAAGGGGTTGAGGAGATGTCTGAATCAGGGGAGAGGGTGAGGAGAAGGGATCACAAACAAATGAAAGGGGTGAGGAGACAGGTGGAAAGAAAGAATCACGCTGATTGTCCAAAGAAAGAGGAGGGAAGGGGTGAGAGAGAAAGAAAAAAGGAGGAGGGTCGATTGCTTTATTGCTCTAATGTAAGTAATTTTAAAAACGAATTACTTAGGGTCATCCTTATCATTTTTCCCTTCTCTCGTTCTCTTTCTCCTTTTCAAATCTAATCCAAATATGATCTCCTTCTAGCACCAAATTTAACACGCCCTCTTTTCTCAACCTCCTTCTTACATCAGATCCTCCCCAGTCACCTTTTCGCTTTCCTTCCTCTTTCCTCTATCCTAAAAATCCCTGCATGACGAGCACTGTCTTCTCCTCCCTTTTCCTTCACCGGACCTCCTTCCTCAACCTCCACCGCATGACGTGCGTCGTCTTTGACCCTTCTACACCCTCAACTCCTTTCGATCGCATATGGTGCCTCATCGATGAGGTCGACTCATACGAGGAGGTCAGAGAACGGAGCAAGCGCCGAAAGATAATTTTACAACGACCTAACCTGATCAAGAGTCTATCCCTGCCAATGGTGATGATGTGGCAACACAAGACAATGTCTCGGTTACGCAACCGAACAAAGGAAGAAGGGGGGAAAATCCAAATCTAGCAAGGTGAAGGCAGAATTTGTTGCGACTGTGAGCAAAGAATCACCTTATAGGTGATCAACTAATAAGCGCAAATGATCAGTTTATTGTAACAAATGATCACTTTATAATTGCATATATTAAATAAAATAAGAGATCATTTTATAAATATAAATGATTGGATTGTTATAATAAGGGATCATCTTATATAGTTTATCATATATAATAAGTGATAATCTTGAAAGCATAAATGTAATAAGGGATCGTCTTATAAGTATAAATGTTCAGTTAGGCGTAATAAAAGATTACCTTATCAATGCATATATTAGATATAATAAAGAATCAACTTGTAAACGTAAATGTTCAATTAGATGTAAGAAGTGATCATCTTATTTGAGTGCAGACAAGAGTTGAGGAGCAGGTGAAGGAGAGAAAGGGAACACATCAAGATTGAAAAGGTGCACCGTGCAACCAAAGTGGCACCAGGGATGAGATGCGCGTGAGACAGAGATGATGAAAGGGAAGGAAAGGGAGTTAAAGGGGGAGATTATTGCTGACACTAAAAAAGAAAAACACTCTTAGGATCGGATTAATGCCCATTTTATTTTTGGATGGGATGATCACGAAGACAAATCTTGAAATTGCACATCACTCCCGATTTTAAAAATAAAACACAAACCACGGTGCTAAATCTTAATTTAGCCAAATTGACCGATTATATTTGAAAACTTTTATGAACTTACACTTTTAATTGGTTAGATACGGACTACATTTGAATTAACCTCATAAAAAAACTTTTGAATAGCAATTTTTAAAACAGATATTGAGTAAAAACCAGACGAGCGCTTCAAAATTTTCTAGCTATATCAGAGTATCAGACCCATTAACTGGGAAAGTTTTCTAAAAGAGAAAAAGTTTGATCGTTTTGGGTTTTATTTTTGTCAATTTTTTTGGGTTTTAATGGCGACGCATCAGCATATTCTCTCGGGAATTCCTCACGAGGCAAAATGGATCTTTTTCTAATGTATAAACTTAATTCTTTCGCTCTGGGAGTTTTGAAAGCGTCTCATGATGAGTTCAGATCTGGTGCCGCGCGGCACACCGTGTAGCGCGGCATCGTAGCCGTCTGATCAAGATCCAATGGACAAGGGAGCTCCGTGTATGTAACCTAGATTGATAGGCCCGTAAAAAATGAACCGTCCGATCAAGATCAGATGACCCGTACGCGCGCTACACGGTGTCCCGCGCTACACGGGATTCGGGTCCGTCTCATGATGACTAAAAATGTTTATCACGTATGCGGCAGGTATGGCCCACAATTTGTCCACTGCTAGTCATGAAGTCATCTAGTGTAGTTCCTCACCTCAAAAAAAAAAAAAAAAAAAAAAAAAAAGGCTTCTGTAGTTTTTATTTACACGAACCAATTCCAATATTTCCGGTTCTAATTTGATTATTATTTTTCTATGCAGTTGTTGCCATATAAACGACAACAGAGTAATAAGTAATTGCAGAGACTTTATTAGAGGCTATCCAGGAAAGACGCCCTTCTATTTATAAAAATTTCAAACATGATTGACATATGACAAGCAGTAGTTTTAGCCCTGTCAATTCCATTTCCAAACTACCTGGTTTTTAACTTCAATTTCAAGCTGCGTATCCCTTCTACTCAAAGCTTATCTCAACAAATTGATACTTTTCAAGTCGTTTGACAAAACAAACTCAGAACAGACAAAGTGGTCGATGTAAACACACAATCACACTTTCTGATGTGATCATGTGATGTCTATACCGCAATTATGTGATTATTTCTCTATTCGTTTTTCCTTTTTGTCTCAACTCTACAGAAAAGATGCTAACTTGGATTTAAGTTGCCTCCTATCTTATCGGAACTCTTGATTACTAATCATCAACAACGCATCGAAGAGAAAAAAAAAAATAGAGAGATTCTTTCCTTTTTATTAAGAAACCACACAGATATTCTATTATTATCATTGTAAAACAGAGCATTACACCATAAATCCAGATACCAAACATCATTACTACACCTACTTTTTATGCCCATTTCTAGAACCTTGTCGTACACGCAAAGGGGCAAACTACTTATTCAAACCTTAATCCAAACCACACGACTAAATAGTAAATTAATTAATTAAAAATACTAAATCAACACGATATTTGAAATCCCAAACGGAAAGCAAACCACCAAACACCACAGGGCTCTCAGCCCATTCAACAACTTGATGTTTATTTGTTTTATTTTATTTATGAAACTAGATAGCCAGAACCAAACCCGGGCGCGACTTGCGGGTCGGGTCGAGTATCCGACTACGCCAAACGGGCAGACAGTGCGAACGCGAGCTCGAAGCAGCTCCGTGCACCTGGTTCACAGAATCAGCAAGCCTCGTAACAGTGAGATCGGTGTCAAAATACTCTCTGAGCTGGGTGATTATCCCATTGGGTCCCACGGTCCAGGCGTGCACCCAATAGACCGATTGCCCCTGGTCGGATCCGCTTCCCTCGACGAGGACAGTGGGCCCGAAGGCCTCGACGTGTACAGGTTCGAAAACGAAGGTTTCGTCTGGTGCCGCACCGGTGAGAAGGTGCATCATGTGCTGGCGCGACGGTGGGCCATGGAACCACCACTCCAGATCCGGATTGAGGAGCCGGTGCACAGCCGCCACGTCACGGTTGTTGAGCGCCTCGTACAGCTGGAGAACTAGCCACTTGTTCCGATCTGAATCGGACTCATGTACGGCCTGATTGGAGGAGGTAGAGTTAGCCAGCTCCTGCTCGAGCCCTAAAGAGGCTCTGCTTTTAGACCTGAAAAGGAGAAGAAGGCGGGAAAAGAGCAAAAAACTAGAGAGGATTGGATTTTGGAGGAGGAGGTATCGGAGTAGGATAGGAGTTGGGGAAGGGGAGGGGTTTATATAGGAAATTTTGAGGGAGAGGTGGGGACCACCTGGGACCTAGTAGTAGGAACTAGGAACCTGACATTTCGGATGTGAGATGGGAGTTATTGGATGAGCCGGTTGTAAAGTTTATAATGCACCGACCATTTGGAGGCAAGAGAAAATGGGGTCGGTGGGATGCGGTCCAGGAATTAAATTATTGAATGGGTCTTGTTGGGATCCGATAGTCGGAATCCGTCACGGGAGTTGATACAAGTCCAGCCTGTGAACTTTGACTAGATTAATCCCAAATCCCAGTTGACTAATTTATGGCTGGCAAAGTGGCAAAAGTTTTTTTTATATTTATTTATTATCTATTTTTATTGAACGGATGTAGTTATTTTTTATCGGATAATTTGAATATACTTTTTTATATTTATTTTTTATCGGATTTGAATATACTTTTTTATTTCTCTTCGGATTTTTTTCTTGAACGGGTTTGGGCCAGCGGGTTGAAACCTTAAAAAAACAAGGGAACAACTTAAATACATACAAAAGGAAAAAGGATAAAGGTATGTTTTGTAAAAGGCAATGGACCATAGTGGAACGCACTCGTGGCCTCGTGCTTTTCACTTTTCTTATTTTCTCATTTTTGGACGTTAAAAGAAGATAAAGTAAAAGTGCGGCTGCAGCCGGCTCTTCATTTGTGCAGACTAATTTTTACTTTTTGTTTTCTTAAATATGTTTTGCATTATTGTTTGTCCAAGACTCCAAGTACGTTACATTTTTTTTTTATATTTTGTATATTTTTATTCTTAATTATTTGTAAATAAGTTTTTGATCAAAACTTTTTCTGTGATATTTGCACAATTTGTCAAATTTGATTGGCTGAGAAGAAAACGGAAATATATATATTTTTTTAAATTAAAGCACCCGAAGTAGGAATCTTTTACTTAGCAAGGCAGATCAGATAAGAAGGCGGAAATTTAAAAATATTTTTCTGCTAATTAGTTATCAATTGAAAATACCATAATTAGACTGTTATATTATAAATAGGAAATAAATGAAATGTCGTTGATAAATTTGGATAATTTTAAGATAATTAGGACTGATGGTTGGTATTAAATAAAAAAAATGATAAGGTGTCAAATTTTAGACAAAACTGAAGATCAATTTTAAAGTCACTATTTGTGTTATATAGTGAAACATGTTTTGTACTTAAGTACCTCATACATTTACTTCATTTATTTACTATTAAACATTGACATGACATGGGGTATTTTAGAATTCTAAATAAGAAAATACCAACACTCATTCTAGAATTTTGACATTTTTGCTTTTATCAAATATCCTATTTGTTTATTTGAAATTTCGGAAAAAAATTTTTAAAACAAA
Organism: Rhynchospora pubera; assembly: GCA_028095005.1. Taxonomy (NCBI): domain Eukaryota; kingdom Viridiplantae; phylum Streptophyta; class Magnoliopsida; order Poales; family Cyperaceae; genus Rhynchospora; species Rhynchospora pubera. Next base: position 147,598,558 of record CM051462.1, on the reverse strand, counting down.
AAAAAAAGATTCCAGGGAGACACGGGTACAATAGACACTTGGAAGGAGTATTTTCAATACCCTACCGCTTACCGAAAAATTCCGATAATACCGGATATCTGAACGGTGGCCGAAATGACAATATCTGATATTTAGAGAGAAAATACCAGGAAATTTCGAAAAATACTAGAATTCGGTCACTGACCGGTATGGATGCCCATAGGATATTTAAAACCATGCTTGGAAGTAAGCAAACAGGAGTACAGTGCACACTACACCAGATCAGTGAAGTGCATATCCGGAGTGAGGTGTCATGAGACGAGGAGAGTGGGGTTAGTGTATTGTCGTATTGTTTGTATGTTATGGGATGGTGGCCTTGGACCTTGGTGGCTGATCCACATTTTGGCGGTGTGCGCAACAAATTTTGCATTGGTTCGTCATTTTTTAAACCTACACACTGTAGTCCCCAGTGCAGTGTTACCCAGGGGAGGTTCAATTGAGCAGTTGTACTTTCTCCAGTTACTTTACGAACAGGAGGGGGAGATGCGTACAAAACAGATAACAAGGAGATCTCCAAATGGGAAGAAAAAGAGGGTGATTGTGTCCCCAAACAGTCTTTCTTTTCTTTTTCTCTAGATACATGTATGAGCTAAGCTTAGTCAGTTTTCACAAAAAGTCAATACAGCCCATTGGTTTTCTAGTGTATCTGGAAATGAAATATTGGTGACGATAAGTTCATGTATTTTTTTTCATTCTTAGTACTACAAATTCTCCGCTTGTAATAATTTTAATATTTTTTTTTAAATCTAATTTATATTTTTCTTTGAGTATACATGAGTTTACAATATTTTGAGCTCTGTTTCAACTTCATAATAATATTTTGAGCTCTGTTTTAACTACCATTATGAAGTTGCAAGAAAAATATTGATTTATTTTTCTTGTATGTTTCTTATGTCCTCAGTGCCATTATATGAACTAAGAGGGCGTTTGATTGCGGAGGAGTGGTATAACTTAAGGATGCATAAGTGCTTATGTAGTATTATTTAGTGGATGTTTGATTGTTGAATAAGGAAGCATAACTTATGAATGCATATATTCATGTGAAAAGACTAAAATGTCATCATATCATAACTGTTGTCCCTAAAGGAGGCGGCTTAACTAAGGTTTAGCGGAAGCAGTTGAGGTTTTAGACTGGTTTGGTATGAACTAACCTAACACAATTCAATTGGTACCCAATACAAGAAAGCACACAAACAAATCAAATCAAATGTAAATAAAGAGAAGAGAGAAAGAGATGACACGCGATGTGATTACGGAGTTTCGACCCGCTTAAAAATGCTAGCCTTAGTCGTACGTCTCCGGGAGTTTCGCTACCACGAAAGAGAGTGCTCCATTCAATTCCAATAAGAACGAGACTACAACTTCGAACCAAATCACCTCATACACCAAGTAACCGAGGTGGATCGGCCTAACTCGAATAGAAAATGGCACCACGGCCTCAAATGAGATGAGCTCTCAACCTATTCCAACCTACACCTTACGACAATGTCGGGATGGTGGTGTTTGAGACTATTTTATCTCTCAAAATGATCTATCTATGAAAAGCTCAAGTAAGGAGTGACCCTAGTGCTCAAAGGTTCAAATTTGGACTGGTTATGACTAAACAAAAGTCTCTTAAGTGATATAACAAGGGATGGTTTAAATAGGGCATGAAACAGCCCATTTTACCAGCAAAAATGAGTCCAAATGTTACCTAACGCTATTGGGTGTCGTACAACGCTGGAATATAACCGTTGGGCGTTACTTAACGCCAAATAGCGTTACACAACGTTGTTGCCAGTTTCAGCAGACATCGTTTAGTATTTCGACTCAAACTTTCTGCTCCGAACTCCGATTGAGGTGATTCAAAAATCATTAGAACGAAGACAAAAAGATCTACAACTTTCATGTTTTGAGTTTCTTCAAATTCGGAATAGAAAGTGGTCAAATAAGGCTCATAAGATCAGTACAATAGGAAAACTGCTGTTGAAAACGTTGTGTAACGCCAAGTTGCGTTGTGTAATACTTCCTGCAACAATTTAGTTGCAAAACACATCCAATAGGTGACCAACTACTACTATCAAGTAATGTTAAGTGCCATTACTTAATTTACCATAAAAACTTGAGCTTTTCTAGCAAAAAAGGTCATTATGAGAGATATAGAGGTTCAATACCTATTAACCTAGTCTAAACTAGTTCCAAGCATGAGGAAAACTTAATCTTGATCTTGCTTGAGTTATTCTTCAATCCTCATCTTCATTCTAATCCATTTCTTGAGTTCATATACCGATTTCATACCATATCATATCCTACAATGAGAACACAAAGAAAATTGTTAAATGCCGAATGATATTGTTTTGTAATCGACAAACCTAGAGACGTTTAGTACAACAATAACAAATATTTATTATTATTATTTATAGTAATAATAATAATATTATTATTATTATTAATTACTAATTATTGTTAATTAATATAAAAATTAATTATAAATGATAATAATAAATCGTTTTTATTATTATGTGTTGTACTAAACGTCTCTAGGTTTGTCGATTACAAAACAATATCATTTGGCATTTAACAATCTTCTTTGAGTTTTATAGGAAGAAGATACAATTTATGAGGACTTGGATAAAAGCTTTAAGAAAGATCAAGATCAAGTCTTTAGAGAGCTTGTAGGCTAGTTTAGACTAGGATAGAAGGTATACTTTAGTCCTTGTTTATCCTTGAAATGGTCTAGATAGCGAAAAGCTCAATAAACCAGCAAAATCCTGTTTTCTGTGACCTAGCGTCGTACAACGCTAGATAGTGGCACACAACGCTAGAACAGCTAAATTCATACTTTTGTGAATCAACGTTGCACAACGCTATATAGAGTTAGGCAACGCTGAGTCACAACGTTGTACAACGCTCAGTAGTGTTGTACAATGCTACTGTTAAAAACTTGGAGAATTTCCTGAGTACCATCGTGCAACGCCATATAGCGTCGCACAACGCCACAAAAATCCCAAGTTAGCTGTCCCATGTAAACAGTCGTTTTTACATGCAAAGTCTCTGGAAACGTTAGCCAACGTCCTTCAGCGTTGGGTAACGTTAGCGTTGTGTGACGGTATATAGAGTTGTACAACGCTCTGTTGAATCTGTCAGAGTTGTTCCTTTTGTCTCCCTTCAACGTTGTGTAACGCCATTCAGTGGCAAGCAACACTCTGACAATTTCCAACGGAACTGTCGGAGCTTTCCTTTGGTTATACACTCCTTCGTTGTGCGACGACAAATAGCGTTGCACAACGCTCTGACAGACCAACGGCTATATTAAAGAGCCGTTAGAATTTACAACGGTCATATTCCAGCGTTGTATAACGCTATTCAGCGTTGTACAACGCTGTGACCTGTTTTTGCTGGGGAACTGCTCATTTCGAGCCCTATATATATCCACCCCTTCTTCTCTCTCCAAAAGGAGTTAAACGAGTTAGAGAGCCTTGCCTTGCAAAATTAGACCAGAATTGAGCCTTTGAGCATAGGGATACTCTCCCACTTGAGCTTTTCATAGCTAGACCATCTTGATAGATTTAGTAGCCTCAAACACCACCGCCCCGACATTGTCGCTAGGTGTAGGTTGGAATAGGTTGAGAGCTCTTCTCCTTTGAGGCCGTTGTGCCATTCGAGTTAGGCCGATCCGCCTCGAGTATCCTTGTGACGAGGTGATTCGGTTCGAAGTTGTACTCCCGTTCTTGTTGGAATTGAACGGAGCGCGCCCTTTCGTGGTAGCGGAACTCCCGGAGACGTACGACTAAGGCTAGCTTTTCCTAGCGGGTCGGAATTCCGTAATCATACCGATGTTAGAAAGTGTGCTAATTTTCATTTTTATGCTAATTACCAATTAATTAACCAAGCAAACATAGCACACACAAGATCTAGTACACAAGCTATTCAAACACACGAGAAAAAGGGGAAATCGATACCTCCCGCGAAATCGTATTCGCGGGGCTCGACCAAGGCATGGGAATCGATGGCGTGCCTTCTCCACCGTCTCCACCACGTCTCGTAACCGCCCTCGAGTCCACCAAGGAGGATTAATCACGTTCTACAAGGTACGTGCTAGCATACCCAAAGAACAAGCCTAATCCCTATGGTTTTCTCTCTTGCATCAATCAACAACCTTGATTTAGTGGAGAGAAAATAGCTCAACACATGAGCAAAAGAGAGGGAGAGAAGAGGAAGGTGGCGGCCTCATGGGAGGGAATGAGAGGAGAGAGAAAGCTAGGTGGAGGCTCTCATAAGTGGTCCTTATATAGAGCACAAAACCTAATTGACCTCTTGCATAATTACAACTATGCCATCCCACCTACCACCATATTGGGCAGCCACGTTTTGGGCCTATTTGGGCCACTTAATCCACTCAATTTAGTCTCTAATTCTATTAATTAAAGCCTCATTTATTTGCTCTTTAATTGGGCTATCTATTTGCTATTTAAATAACGGCCCAATTAATCAATATAACCATTTATATTGATAAGTGTTGAACTAAATTAATTATTAACTCATTAATAATTATTTTAGGATTAGTTAATGCATTAATTTATTTCTATATGATCCATTGACTTAATTAATTATAACGGTTCGCAACGGTATATAATTAATTAATCAATCTTATCATATTTCCACAGAACCTACTGCTGTGAATAAATAAATAATGCACTGTGTGATTAATGTCCTATTTGTGTGACCCTTTGAGGATTTATGCTATGTTGGCCATGGAATTAAATCGTTATTTAATTCCAATAATCATAAGCGGTATCTAGCAACACGTTATGACTCCCAATTCGCATAAATAGTGTACTGCTACAATATTTCAATCCTGCATAAGAGAATAAATATGTTTCTCTATTTTGATTCTTATGTCTCACGATATCATCGTATAATCCAAGATAGGAATGTGTCATTCTTGCAGATTATACGTTTCTTGATCTAGAGATAATTGTATAAAGTTGCATGCAAACAATCTATCTCCATCAAGGGGCCCAAACAGATATCGTCACTCACTAAGTGAATTAATGAGGGACATACGGTTTTCTTGATGATTAACTTTTCCCCGCACAATTCAAGAGAACATAAATAAAGTCCGTATAGCAGCCCTTATCGGGAATCAGCGGTAGACAGTATTTATTGAACCTATCCTCATGTGGAAAAGATAAACATCTCAAACTTAGAACCAAAATCACAACGAAATAAACAATGACACATAACACAATCCATATGTTTATTTCGATGGGTCAAGTCCTGTGCTATGTTCCATAACATACACATATGCAACTAAGTTGGTAACTCTTTACCTATGATTAGTAGAACTTAATCATCACTTAACTTGCATACTAATCTTTTATGATAATTAATGTTCCTTGTTAATTATCAAGATTATGGACCGTTTAGATTTATTATTGTCATTCTAAAGAATGATCAACAGAGATCTACAATTCAGATCCTCAACCTGAATGATCTGTCAATAATAAACCTAGGAACAGATGATAAAATCTCATCCAAAACATAAACTAATAATTAAGTCATTAAATTATTGACTTCTAGGACATAACTCTAACAATCTCCCACTTGGCCTAGAGTCAATCAGTAGTGACTTCTAGCCAACGAAGAATTGAGAACAATGTCATATATCTACATATATACATGTCTCGGACCTCAAAATAAATAATACGCTTATAGCTAGTTACTCATACGTCCACCACGTATGGATGCATAACTGCATCTCGTATACTGCTCAAGGTAGAGGTCGTGCTAGAGTGTTCGCTGTGTTCGCGAACCTATCCAAAAATTGTTTGACTATATATATATATATACTCCTATATATATTCTTGATCACCATCATATGATATCAAGTGATATCGTTATAGATCATATTTGAATCTCCAATGTAACATTGGGCTCTTAGGAGTAAGTTATGGTTCGAGATGCTTAGAACCATAATAACTCAACTAAGAAATCGATCCGAAATAAACTTCTTTTATTGCTTCACAAGTTGCTATGTATTTTGCTTTGGTGACGGAAACAGTTGTAATATTCCATTTAGAACACCTTCTAAATTTACAACACCACCTTTTAGCAAAATACGTAGTTCAACTGTGATTATATCAATCTTTCGAAAAACTAGCATTAGTGTAATTAACTTACACGAGCTCCTTTTAAGAGATGAAACATTATATCACTCTTTCTCATAAGGTACTCGAGGATATCCTTGACTATCGTCCTAATGTGTCTCTCTTGTATCCATTTGACAACTGTTTGTCATATCTTTTGGATACTACACATTGGGGCATATGCATAAATATGGCGTACACAATGAAACTCATAATGAAGGAATGCTTGAACTATTTCATGCACTTTCTCGAATCGAGTTGCAATAGACCGAGTTAAAACACTCAAGTCATGCCATGTGACGTATAGTTAGACATCCTTTCTTGGAGTGTAACTTTCGTGTTTCTAGAACACTTCGTCAATATATGCATATTTGCTCAAACCTAACATCCATCATAATCTATCTTTATAGATTTTGTTTCCTAGGATTAGGTGACTTCGCCCAAGTTCTCATTTGAGAAAGCATTCTCCAAAGAGATCTCGACAATATTCATTTTCTTAATGTTAATGTTATTTCCAATTTAATGAATTGTTATCTTGAACAATACAAGTAATACAATTATGCTCCCACTGAATATCTTGTTTATACAAGATACTTTTGACGAAGTTCAACTCCTTGACTTCCTTGTCAAAACTTTTATTCCAATCTCCACAACACTTGCTTTAATCCATTTATGGATCCTTGAAGCATGCGTATGTTTTTAGCAATACATAAAACCTCGATTTGTGTCAAATGCACAACATCATCCTTCATTCATACGAAGAAGGCGGTTTTATGTGTTTTTCCATATATCAATATATATGAAATACAACTATTGCTAGAATGATCTTTATTGACTTTTACATAGCCACAAGCAAGAGGTTGTGCTTTGTACGTAGTCAACTAGTCATCGACTTAGACATAGCTACAAGCGAGAAGCCGCGCTTTGTACATAGTCGATTTGTTATCCATGTCGATCTTTCCTTTTGAAGATCTAAAACGTTCTTGATGGATTGCTCCTTCATGAACGTCAACCAAGGTCTATACCTTGTTGTTATACATGGATTTTATTTAAAGATCATATGAATTCAAACCATATATGTGGAATCGGATCGTTCCATCGTTTTTCTTGTTTATCAACGGATTCTCATATGCTAAGTTTGAGAATGTCGTGAAGCCAATGCACCAAACGGCTTAGGCAATCAACTCTCGTTGATCTTTTGTAGGACTGGTACTTGAGGTTCATGAACTACTTCCACAATGAATTGTTAAACGAGTTCTTGACTCCTCATATATTCCATGAGTTTCTCGAATCATCATCAACTCGTGATATGGTTGAGTCCTCATTGGAAGGAGCGTACTATTAAACTTCTTTTCAAAACAACTTGTGAATGAAGTTCCGCTCAACTCCCACTAAGCACCATGTATGGAGTGACAAGTTTCCCATAAGAGTACTTCTTGTAGTGACGCATAAACTCCTTTAATGCTCACTTTACTCCCACTACTTCTTCTTGAGAATTTCAATTCATCAAGACTACATTATGATTAGCAACAACTACTTTGTTCTTATCATATTCGTGGAAGTAGTGCCTTTTAATATAAAGCATCCTACAAATATATAGTGTCTTATTTGGTTTAAGCTTACAAGTCCACAATACTTGAAATAAGCTTCTCAACACCAAATCTCGAGAAGTATTATACTTAGAGATCAAAATCTCGTAAGAAACCTTCCTCAATAGACTTTGATGGAACACCATTCAGTGTAAACAATATTGTCCTCAAACATAATTCCCTAATACGAGTCGAATAAGTCAATTTGATTTATTACCGATCGAACTATACAAAATATTGTTCGATACCTCCATTCTTGGACATATTATTCCTCATGGAGCGAGTTATGAAACTACTTTCATACTCTTTAGATAATACTTCAAATCATATGACTTAATTACTCACCATGATTAATTGTAAGACTTCCTTTTTTCTTGAAAAGTCTTTTAAACTTCACTTTTGAACTTCTTTGAACTAGTCAAAAAGGTTCATACTTATACCTTATCAAATAGATATGTTAATATCTACAATGATCGTTGGTTAAGTAGTAAAGTATCAACAACCTTTCATTGCACAAGTACTTATTGGTCTTTATACATCGATATGTATAAGTCCTAATCAAGTCACTTGTCCTTAAACCTTTGTAGGTTAAAGGCGCTTTTGTCATTTAACAAACATGATTCGCATATCAATCGATTTGAAATCGAATTGAATTTCGAGCTCTACGTTACGTAGACTCTCATAATGCGATTCTCGTTTATATATGTGACTAAGCGGTTATATATAACATGAAAGTCAAATACTTTATGTCAAGTCTTACGCATCCTATTTGTCATTCATAACTTGTTTATCTATTTCAAGCAAATTCCATCAAGATGCATGAAATCATATAAACAAATTCATAATAAAAGAACTTGTCTTTTATTAAACATAGTTATCCATCATCAAATATGAAATGGAGACGCTATGAGAGGTTTTAGAATTAAGGTATGCAACCTTCAATTCCTAAACAAACTCTTAATAAAGATAACTCTACGTATTCAATGGTAATGACTTAAATGAATAAGTCATCTCCTATACGGAGTTTACTTTATATCTCTCGAACATTCTCTTATTCTTCATTGCCAACACATTTCGTTAAATGCGAGCATATGAACTAGTATCAAGTTACTAGTGTAAATTAGAGATAGTGAGATAATTTGAACGACAAATACACTTTAGGATTAGAATATTTCTAATCGTCACAATCATGGTACTTCGGACAACCTTTCAAATGCCTCCCTATACGGCAAATGAAACATCTCATGTGACACATGGTCATAAATGAGGGTCTCGAAAATTTCAACTCATACCTTAGTGAAGTATTTCTTGAATACTTAACCAATTACCTTTTTGCATCAACAATTGTGCGAAGAAGGTAACATTATATCCTTTATAATTCCAAAGAGATCGTATGACAATATCAACAATCCTTGATATCGGAGATTAATATCTCTAGTCATCAATTAGCTACTTAAATCTTTCGATTTGTAAGCCAATGAAAACGTTCATGTATCCTTTTATAAAAGAAGAATCTCTTGGTCAACTCATACTCTTTATACTCGATCATAAATGATGGAGTTAATATCTACTTTCTCCAAGAACACTTTCTTGAGTAAGTGGATGAGAGCGTACGAGTTAGATCTAGTCCATATGAATTCTCTAATTCAAAGGTCTAGAAATTTTAAATGAGGATATTAGCCATACGCTTTATTAAATAACTTTTCGCCAAAAGTCAATCAATCATCGCGTTGCTACGTTCGGGTAGTTTGAGGAAAGTTTTGGGAATTGACATACTCAAATTTCTCTTCACTAAGATCATGTCTTAGGAATCGGTATTACTTCTTTAAGTAACTACCTTTTAGAAACGAGTTTGTTCATTTTTCAAAGATTGATCGCAACAAAATTAACAATTTTAACATCTATAACAAAATCAATTTACGGTCATTTAGTTTATGCAATTGTTTTATTTATAACAAATAAAACTCCCACTATATTTATTTAATGTCCCTAATATAGTAGGTTTTCCAAGATCCCTATTTTCGTTGAGATGGTGCTAGCGTCGGCGTGACACCAAAACAACTAGATAAGGTAGGTTCTCCAACCAATCATTCCATATGATTCTTGGTTTGTGAAATATCACATGTATATCCACAAACTTTGCCCCGATGTCCAATCCGATTAGAAAACATCGTTAAGTAACCTTTCTCTATTTGCTCCTAGTAAATCCGATTTACACCCCGACACGAATGATGGAACACGATGTCCCGCGTCGGCGAGAATACATCAATGAACGATCATACACGTTAGAAGGGGATAGAGAGAAGGAGGGCGATTTAACTTAATCATGTTTTGTTTGGGACAATCAATTAAGTGACACTTGTTTGGTGGTCATGTAAGCATACACCCATACATAGCCTATGACAATTCATAGCAATCACAAGCAATCACATATAAGCATCTCATAGTTGTGGGTTTGTATGGCTCCCGCTTGCATTAGTTTCGCCACATCGTCCATGGAGCAAAACTAATCTAATCCTTGCCCTCCCACTAAATTCTATAAGGATCTAAATCCTATATAAAATAAAGGTGCAAAATACATGTGAAAACATCCTATTCCCTTCCTATCCTTAGGGGCATGCAAGCCTCACAAGTTACATCAAAAATTAATAAAAAATTAATTAATGGCACCAAAGGCCGCATTACAAACATTCACACATGCATTCATTTACAACCACAAGGCATTGAGTCTTGAGCCATACTAAACCCACTATCCACCTACAAAACAAAGTTAGCACATACAAGAACTTTGTTTCCAATTAACGATTTTCAAGCATCTTTGCGTATCGTTTGCTATAAGTAAATTCCGTGTACAAATCCTCAATTTTAAACAACCAAACTTGTTTAAATTCATTTAGAAAGTTCTTTCAACATCCCATAACAGAAAGGAGATCAAACAAGGAGTTTTCTAATTAAATTCAACTAGTTTGAATACTTAGAAAAACAGTAATTTACCAAAAAAACGTAACTAATGGAATCCAACAAAAACAACAGTTTTCGGTCTCCAAAAATTCTCAAATAAATTACTTAAGCTCCTTATCAAAGTTGTGACTACCAGTAAAAATTTCAAGAAGAGATCTTAAACCATCTGGGAGAATCAAAAAAGACAAATCTCTTACAAGTGCACGAAACACCGTTATGAGATTTTCAGCTTATCCTCTCAACCATTTGGTCTGTTAGACCGCCTTCTATCCAGTTTTTATATATACAATATACATAGAAAAACTTGTTTAGACTACAGGCTATCCATTCATGAAAAGAAAACAACCAAGTTTAGTTCAATAATATTAAGTTACAGCCTAAACAATCAACAAATTCTGTACTGGGACAGACTGTCAATCGAAAGGTTTTAACCTAGTTGAAGGTCCAAACATCCACGAAAAATTACGAAATTAATTTTCCTGGAATCCTAACTCAAAATAGAACAACTCCATTTAAACAAAATTTTTAAAGGAGTTCTCAGTTGGTACAGTTTATTAGAACAATCGATTTGCTCAACAAACTGGATCTGACAAGATCTTCCTTTTCATACTTGAAAACCCACTAATTAATCCGAGTCATGCAACAAGTTATACATGCTCAGAAAGAGCTTCAAGTCCTCTTTATTTCTAGCCATAGAACACTGGTACTTATATTCAAAATATAAATCTTTCAAGCCATTCAAACAGGACAGTGCAAGCAAAAACTGGTTCTGCGCACTGTCGCCGTTTTATTCACAGTAAATCCATACTAATTCAGAAAAATGTGAATCCAACGACAAAAGAATCACAATCCACAGATCTACAACTTTCATGTAGATGGAAAGATCTTCCAGAGAACTTATCACATCCAAAAATGCGAAATAACACAGAAAATACCATTTCCAGACAGCAAACAAACGCATCATCTCTACTAATCCATTAATTAGCCAATTTCTCTTAATTAAGTGTTAAAATAGCTTAAGTACAACCTGGCTCTGATACCACTGTTAGAAAGTGTGCTAATTTTCATTTTTATGCTAATTACCAATTAATTAACCAAGCAAACATAGCACACACAAGATCTAGTACACAAGCTATTCAAACACACGAGAAAAAGGGGAAATCGATACCTCCCGCGAAATCGTATTCGCGGGGCTCGACCAAGGCATGGGAATCGATGGCGTGCCTTCTCCACCGTCTCCACCACGTCTCGTAACCGCCCTCGAGTCCACCAAGGAGGATTAATCACGTTCTACAAGGTACGTGCTAGCATACCCAAAGAACAAGCCTAATCCCTATGGTTTTCTCTCTTGCATCAATCAACAACCTTGATTTAGTGGAGAGAAAATAGCTCAACACATGAGCAAAAGAGAGGGAGAGAAGAGGAAGGTGGCGGCCTCATGGGAGGGAATGAGAGGAGAGAGAAAGCTAGGTGGAGGCTCTCATAAGTGGTCCTTATATAGAGCACAAAACCTAATTGACCTCTTGCATAATTACAACTATGCCATCCCACCTACCACCATATTGGGCAGCCACGTTTTGGGCCTATTTGGGCCACTTAATCCACTCAATTTAGTCTCTAATTCTATTAATTAAAGCCTCATTTATTTGCTCTTTAATTGGGCTATCTATTTGCTATTTAAATAACTGCCCAATTAATCAATATAACCATTTATATTGATAAGTGTTGAACTAAATTAATTATTAACTCATTAATAATTATTTTAGGATTAGTTAATGCATTAATTTATTTCTATATGATCCATTGACTTAATTAATTATAACGGTTCGCAACGGTATATAATTAATTAATCAATCTTATCATATTTCCACAGAACCTACTGCTGTGAATAAATAAATAATGCACTGTGTGATTAATGTCCTATTTGTGTGACCCTTTGAGGATTTATGCTATGTTGGCCATGGAATTAAATCGTTATTTAATTCCAATAATCATAAGCGGTATCTAGCAACACGTTATGACTCCCAATTCGCATAAATAGTGTACTGCTACAATATTTCAATCCTGCATAAGAGAATAAATATGTTTCTCTATTTTGATTCTTATGTCTCACGATATCATCGTATAATCCAAGATAGGAATGTGTCATTCTTGCAGATTATACGTTTCTTGATCTAGAGATAATTGTATAGAGTTGCATGCAAACAATCTATCTCCATCAAGGGGCCCAAACAGATATCGTCACTCACTAAGTGAATTAATGAGGGACATACGGTTTTCTTGATGATTAACTTTTCCCCGCACAATTCAAGAGAACATAAATAAAGTCCGTATAGCAGCCCTTATCGGGAATCAGCGGTAGACAGTATTTATTGAACCTATCCTCATGTGGAAAAGATAAACATCTCAAACTTAGAACCAAAATCACAACGAAATAAACAATGACACATAACACAATCCATATGTTTATTTCGATGGGTCAAGTCCTGTGCTATGTTCCATAACATACACATATGCAACTAAGTTGGTAACTCTTTACCTATGATTAGTAGAACTTAATCATCACTTAACTTGCATACTAATCTTTTATGATAATTAATGTTCCTTGTTAATTATCAAGATTATGGACCGTTTAGATTTATTATTGTCATTCTAAAGAATGATCAACAGAGATCTACAATTCAGATCCTCAACCTGAATGATCTGTCAATAATAAACCTAGGAACAGATGATAAAATCTCATCCAAAACATAAACTAATAATTAAGTCATTAAATTATTGACTTCTAGGACATAACTCTAACAACCGAGTGTTCAATTTCTCTCTCTCTTTCTCTCTTTACTTTCCTTGCATTGTGAATTGCTTGTGTGCTTGCTTGTATTGGGTACCAATTGAATTGTGTTAGGATAGTTCATACCAAACCGGTCCAAAACCTTAATCGCTTCCGCTAAACCTTGGTTAAGCCGCCTCCCTAAGGGACAACAAAGTGGTATCAGAGCGGGAACCTCGATTAAGCTATTCTTAATCTCGGTTTTCGGTCATGGCGGCTCGGTTTGTAGAGAGACCGGATAAATTAGGCCAAAATTGTAGAAATTTCTCTTTTTGGAAGAGATGCATGGTGAACTACCTCAATATCTTCGGATATTGGCATGTGGTAGAAAATCGGTACACCCCCGAACTTAAACCAAATTCGGTAGAATTGACCAAGAAGTCCCGTGATAACCGAATGGACAATGATTGTGCGGTTAATGCCATATTAGCCTCGGTCCATGAATCAATTGGTTTGACCCTTAGTTGTTTTGATCTAGCACACGATATGTGGATGGCTCTCCTTACCCGTTATGAGGGAAATTTTCAAATTAGGCACTCTAAATTGTATGAGTTGTACTCTCAATTTGAGAATTTCCACATAAAGGATGGTGAATCCATTGAGGATATGTACACTCGTCTTGTACAACTCCAAAATAAATTCACCGAAGGAGGTGAGCCCCTAACAAATGGCAAGATTGTAGGGAAGATGATGCGGGATATGAGTGGACGGCACGAATGGGATGCTCACGTCACGTCACTTGAGACCATTATCCGGATGGACCATGCGTACACCCCGGAGCAAATGTACACCGAGCTTCGATGTGTTGAGGAGAAGCTCAAGCAACTCGCCAAACTAGAGCCTCATCCAAGAACCTTAGCCATGACCTCCACAAGCAATCCCGCCTCCACATCATCATCTCGATCCTCTCATCACCGATACCCACATCAAACACCATTAAACCTCTACGAGCTTGATGAGACAAAGCAAGAGGCGGTGATTAAGAAGATGTTTCGTGGGTTGCTCAAGCATGAGAAGAAGTTCAACAATGAGAGATTAGCTAATGATGAACGGGAGTTGTGCTTTGTGTGCACAAAGAAGGGCATTCCATGCACAAGTGTCACAAACTTTTCCCTCAAGTGCAAACCGACAAGCCAAAGCCTAATCACAAGAAGGAAAAGAAGAAGGCTCAAGCTATACATGCCTTGTGGGATGTTGAATCCGAAACAAGCTCATCCGCTTCGGACTCTCATGAGGTGTATGCTATGGTGACAAATGTGGAAGATGTGGTATTCTCAACGGATGATGTGGAAGATGACTTCGTGAAGGACATCCTAAATGAGTTCAATCAAGGGACAAGATTTGTTCATCCGCTACTTCAAGCGCGTAAGGCAACACCACCTCCATCTCCACCAACTTCGCCAAAGGCATGCTCTCCAAAGGTATATCTCCCTCTCAATGAATCTCTTAGTAGTAGTGATAGTGAGAGTGATGATGAACCAACTAGTTCAACCCCATGTGTTAATTGTGATAGGTTGAACTCTATTCTTGATGCTACCCATGATACCTTGGTTAGGAAAGCCGATACCATAGAAACCTTAAAAACCAAGGTAGATGAGCTTACTTCTAAGATGGGTGAGTATGAGGCTAAAATTAAGGAGCTTGAAAAACAACTTGAAAAACCGGTTTTAACCCAAGTTCCTAAAACGGATTTGAAAAATCTTTTCAAAGGTCAAAAGCCTCATGACAAGTCCGGTCTTGGTTACCAAAAGCCTTATCAAACCAAGAAAAGAAACTTGTCACACAATAATGGGAAACAAGTTGCACAAACCACACAATTTCAAAAATCTAGGAATTCTCGTGGTCATGCACATATGTACCAAAGGAAACCTAGAAACACTAGAGTGCAAAACGAAAAGAATTTGCAAAATCAAGAAAAGAAGGTTTTTGTTCCAAAGGCGTCCAATAAAATTTATTTTAAAGGACCCGATGGATGGTTTTATGAATTTAAAGAGCAACACTCTTCTCAAAACCACAAAGCTCAATCCAATGAGCATAAAAAGAATGTTTCCCAACATTTCCAAAAGGATCGCAAAAAGAATTTTAATGTCTCATCCAATGATCCTAAGAAAAAGGCCGAATACCTTAGAGCCCATTACTATTCTCATTTTGTCAAGGGTTCTACCATGCCTAAGCCAACCAATGCATATTGCAACTATTGTTGTCAAAATGGTCATATTTCGTTGGAATGCAAACTTAGGAAACCAAATGGTGAGTCCAAAGATAAGTGGGTTCCAAAAGCTTGTACCTCTAGTGGTACAACTAGTGGTATGGTAACCAATGTGGCCTAAATACCAAGTTAACCCCCGGTCTTATAAGCCAAATTTTTAGGGGGAGCCTCTTTATTTCTATCTTATTTTTGTTTGAGAGGTTAAATTTGGTCACACTACTTTGTGTAGTGCTCTAAATAGGTTCTCCAATTCCTTTTCTCCAAAATTAAGGGGGAGCCATAAATTTAGGGGGAGCTTGCTACAATTTTCACTTTTTGTCGATTTACAAAAAGGGGGAGAATTGTAGTAAAGCTTGTGAAATGCCAAAATTTAATCGCTTTACTAATGGCATTGTTTTGCAAATCGTCAAAAGGGGGAGATTGTTGTACTAAACGTCTCTAGGTTTGTCGATTACAAAACAATATCATTTGGCATTTAACAATCTTCTTTGAGTTTTATAGGAAGAAGATACAATTTATGAGGACTTGGATAAAATCTTTAAGAAAGATCAAGATCAAGTCTTTAGAGAGCTTGTAGGCTAGTTTAGACTAGGATAGAATGTATACTTTAGTCCTTGTTTATCCTTGAAATGATCTAGATAGCGAAAAGCTCAATAAACCAGCAAAATCCTGTTTTCTGTGACCTAGCGTCGTACAACGCTAGATAGTGGCACACAACGCTAGAACAACTAAATTCATACTTTTGTGAATCAACGTTGCACAACGCTATATAGAGTTAGGCAACGCTGAGTCACAACGTTGTACAACGCTCAGTAGTGTTGTACAACGCTACTGTTAAAAACTTGGAGAATTTCCTGAGTACCATCGTGCAACGCCATATAGCGTTGCACAACGCCACAAAAATCTCAAGTTAGCTGTCCCATGTAAACAGTCGTTTTTACATGCAAAGTCTCTGGAAACGTTAGCCAACATCCTTCAGCGTTGGGTAACGTTATCGTTGTGTGACGGTATATAGAGTTGTACAACGCTCTGTTGAATCTGTCAGAGTTGTTCCTTTTGTCTCCCTTCAACGTTGTGTAACGCCATTCAGTGGCAAGCAACGCTCTGACAATTTCCAACGGAACTGTCGGAGCTTTCCTTTGGTTATACACTCCTTCGTTGTGCGACGACAAATAGCGTTGCACAACGCTCTGACAGACCAACGGCTATATTAAAGAGCCGTTAGAATTTACAACGGTCATATTCCAGCGTTGTATAACGCTATTCAGCGTTGTACAACGCTGTGGCCTGTTTTAGCTGGGGAACTGCTCATTTCGAGCCCTATATATATCCACCCCTTCTTCTCTCTCCAAAAGGAGTTAAACGAGTTAGAGAGCCTTGCCTTGCAAAATTAGACCAGAATTGAGCCTTTGAGCATAGGGATACTCTCCCACTTGAGCTTTTCATAGCTAGACCATCTTGATAGATTTAGTAGCCTCAAACACCACCGCCCCGACATTGTCGCTAGGTGTAGGTTGGAATAGATTGAGAGCTCTTCTCCTTTGAGGCCGTTGTGCCATTCGAGTTAGGCCGATCCGCCTCGAGTATCCTTGTGACGAGGTGATTCGGTTCGAAGTTGTAGTCCCGTTCTTGTTGGAATTGAACGGAGCGCGCCCTTTCGTGGTAGCGGAACTCCCGGAGACGTACGACTAAGGCTAGCTTTTCCTAGCGGGTCGGAACTCCGTAATCATACCGAGTGTTCAATTTCTCTCTCTCTTTCTCTCTTTACTTTCCTTGCATTGTGAATTGCTTGTGTGCTTGCTTGTATTGGGTACCAATTGAATTGTGTTAGGATAGTTCATACCAAACCGGTCCAAAACTTTAATCGCTTCCGCTAAACCTTGGTTAAGCCGCCTCCCTAAGGGACAACATTTTGAAATATTAATAATTAGTATTAATTAAATATTATACATATTATTAATTAAAAAATCATTATTGAATAATTATTTTTAATTTATTATTATTATTATTAACTCGTTATTAGTAATTAGTATTACTTGTTAAATATTATTAATAATTAATAATAATAATTATTATTATTAATTATTATTTTTAATAATTATTATTATTTATTTGTTAATTATTAAATATTATTATTCTTAATTATTATCAAAATGCTTTGTATTTATTATTATTAATTATTATTTTATTATTGTAATAAATTGAAGGATATAGTTGGAAATAAATTGAATACATAACTCATAGCACTTCCCTAGGTGTAATAACTTATGTAGTCTTATGCAGGGGTGGATCTAGAAATTATTTTAACTTAGGCACAATTATAATATAAAAAAATTTCTAGACCGAGAGCGCAAATTATAGGCACAAATGCACAGAAATCTTTTAACAGCCTAAGCACTATTTATTTTTTAGCCCAGGTACCATCTAAAATACATATATCATGTCTTCCATTTTTATATTTTTTACCCAGGCACTTGCCAAGGTACCTCGTATATTGGATCCGCCCCTGGTCTTATGTAACCTTATGCAACATTTGTTTGGTTGCATAACTCCATAATGCAAACACACCCAATATTAATATTTTCTTTAGTTAAGTAAGTTTCAAGATCCAATTTTGTCAAACGCAAATAAAAAATGATATAGAAAGTTTAATTTATAGTGAAAATTTCAAATTTATTTGATAATCTCGATCGTATCAGTACAATCAGACATGAACCCGATACACCGAGTACCATAGCATGTCACTTTAAAATAAAAAAAATTAAATTAATAAAGTTCAAAAGATGTCCATTTCCAAATCAAGCAAAAAATGATGTGAAACTAAGTAATGACTGGCACGTTAAAAACTTCAGATCTGGTTATCTAATCCCTGAGTTGCTTAGGCTGAATCGTACGTAAGCGCAATCTATTACCGGATAAAATGTTTCGCTTAAAATAGAAATTTAGATAAGCACGCTACCTTCTCTAAGTTGGACCAAGTAATCTTATCAAGTCGTCAACTGTCGTTTTTAGTAAATTAGACAAGCGGTCTTTAAAGTATTATATTATTATACTCGTTTATCGACTTAGCCTTTAAATTTCAAAATTAATTTTTGATCTTTAAAATTCTAAAACTTATACCAAATTAATACTATAATTGTCATCGATAAGGAAGTTCAATTAATATGGATGTCAGTAATCAGTGGCGAAGACAGAGAGGGATAGTAATTATTCCTTATAATTACTATTCTAAAACTTATACCAAATTAATACTATAATTGTCATACTATAATTGTTAGCTTAATTGTCATGAGATCTCAACAGTGAGATGCTCATATATCTAATTATTCCTTATAATTAAATCCTAATTATGCTATTAATATGGATGTCAATAATTATTTAATCAGTATATGATATTGTGGATAATAATATTAAATGATATTTTTTGTTACTTTTGCTACAACAGTAGCTCTATTTGCAATCCTAAATAATAGAGAACTGCTGAAATTAATTGTCTTATTTAATTGAAATTTAATGTAGCTGAAATTTTGTATAAATTAATAATTTAAAAATGAAAATGATAGTTCTAAAACTTATATAAGACCAAAATAGTACACGAGTAACGGCTTAACACTTAGGATTTTACATGTGTTATGTGTAATTTACTCTTTTGTTTTTATTGAAGGAAAAATCTTCATAAAATTACTTTTGTAGCTGCTATTGTAATAAAGGAAAAGAGTATCTTCATATCCATTTCTGTGCATCGCGTGTTGTTTTTTTTTCTGCAAGAAAATTTCTTTAATTCCACAGGCAAAAAAAAAAAAAAAAAATCCCAGCCATGTATTTTTGTAATCGTAACATCACGCGGGGTAAATAATAAAACAGGCGTGAAAGAGATAATAAATGCACTACGAAGCTTCCTTCGTGGTTCCTAAAGAAAAACGAAAGGATGCGCTTGAATTGCAGTGTAATAATTCTCCATACCATTAATAAGGCACATGAGGATGCAAACGAATTTATTATTATCTGTTTCTATTCGGATTTGTATCCCGATAATTGACACTTATCGAAATACAATGGTAAATATTTTTTTCTTATAAAGACGATCGCGAATAACATTTTAAAGTGATATATATGATTAATTATTCAAATCCATGTTTTCGAAACTTAGATATCCATTTCAGAGGCTCGCATATGAGTTTGATTATATTGGATTTTTAACTGTAATATACAATTTAATTACAGACCATTGATAATTTATTAATTAATAATTAAAAATACTTTGGTGTCTTTTATCTAACATGAGTAAGTTTGTTGTGCATCATGATTGCATAGGGCCTTCTATATATGCATCATGATTTTTTTATTAATATTTTTATAAATTGTAAATCTAATTAACCAATCCATATTGAAAATTTATAGCAAACCAAATTTATATTTTGTTTTTCCTAATTTTTGAGACTGTCATTTTTGGAAACAAACGAAGAATATTACAAAAAATAACCTGTTTTTAAAAAATCGAAAAAATGTATAATTGGTTTGATACAATATTTCAATACGTAGATTGAATTGGTTAAATTAAATTTACAAATTGTAAAAATATTAATGAAAAAGTATCACAATGCATAGAAGGCTCTATGCATCATGATGTACAATAAACTGACTCTATCTAATATTGTAATAATTAGGTGGTTAACTTTATGTTAATATATATTATTTTAACTAATAAATTTGTTGTCCTAAAAATAATGTTAATATTTTATGAATGTGCGTTCAAGAAAAATGCTAAAGTCATAAAAATAGGACGGATGGAGTTTGTTATATATACGTGGCTATCTTGGTTTTCAAGCTCCAAATGATTAATCAGATGTTAAATAAGTTATTGTATTGAAAAATTGTAATAATTAATTTTATATTTTTTTCGAACTTAATACTTTTTTGTTTTGAATTTTTCAAAATCATTTTTATCGGATAATTCATAATTATTGTATCACGGATTTTTTCTAAATATTTAAAAAATAGTATAAAGATTTAAACACTATAAAAATTCAGTTATTACAAAGAGCATATTGAACGCTAGTATCGATCATTTGAAAGTTAAAACACATACGATCCGTATATCTATCCTATATATTGGTATATTTCTTGGGAAAATACAAATATATATGATCATATTTGACATTCAAAATTTATATTAATTATATATATTGTTTAGTATTTTAACTTATTGATATATTATTTTAATATCTGATCGTATTTAAATTCGTATCTTAAAACGTTTACGGATGTGTGGTTTGCTCATTATCCGAATCCGTTGGATTCGTTTGGAGCCCAGCATGGCAGCAGCCACAACTCCCGTGTTCTTATTGGTCGGCGCTCCAATGCAACGTGTTAAGACTGTCAATGGATAGGTACGATACGGTAGAGACATTTTTCATATTCGTACTTATTAAAATTTTTTTTATCCATGTCCTATCTTTATCCGTTAAAATTTGACTTTACCTGTACCTTACCCTTACCCGTTAAGAATTAACGGTAAGTATAATGTAATGGTAGAAAATAGATAATAATGTTAATAACTCAATGAAAAAATATTATACAATAGAGATAAATAAATATTATGATATTATCAGATAAATATATTAATAAAGTGCGACATTGAATAATATTTTAAATATAATAAAATCATACTATATCTTCTCATGTCAATTGTCATAAAAAAAATTACATAACTAATTATTATTTATACAATATTTTCTCAAATGACAACTGAGAAGAAATGATCTTCTGAAAAATTTTATTATTTTTTAATATAGCATGTGAATGAAAAAAATATAATTAACATATCAATTGAGTCTTACAATTATATCTTTCCAATTTAACATAGTATTATTTCAATCAAATCTCATAATTTAATTGCCTAGTTTAATTATGAACATATCAATTGAATCTTATAAATATATCTTTCGGATTTTAGTTTGTTATTAACGTATTAATTGAATCTTACAATTATATTTTTTGGTTATGATAAAGATTAACGGTACGGGTAATTAACGAATATGAAATAATCATATCCATACCCTTACCCAACAAATTAACAAAAATTTTTTTTATTCATATCCATACCCGATAACTTAACGAAAATATAACTTTACCCATATCCGTCTTATCGAATACGATACGGGTAGGATAAACAGTTAAAGGGTACCGTTGACAGCCCTACAACGTGTCACGTACTCGCGTTATAATTTTTTTTATTAAAAAATAGAAGGGCTTTCTGTATAGGTCGCCAAAATTGCACCACAGCGGCAGTATGCGATAATCAATCTGGTAATGGTAAGGATTTACCATCATAATATTCACACAACCAGTCAGTAATATTAGTACCGTACATGGTTTTGAAAATGAGAGACCTAAAAAAAAATACTAAATGTTGTTAATTTGTTGAGCTTACAGAACAGTTTGATGTTGAAAATATATAAACGTGACACAATAAACAAGATTTTAATCATTTAAATAACTGTTACCGTTTAAATCTATATATCCTATCAAGATTTATGCAATCATCCAGGACTAGGTGTAGATAAATTAAAATTTCTAATTCATTTATAACTAGCAAATTATATTTAAATTTCCATATAATTGCGAATATAATCATGTATTTAACATATGTCAAAATTCAATATGATATTTAGTACGATACAAGTATATATATAGAATAACCTTCGAAAAAAGTATATATATAGAATAGACTCATGACAAAAGCAAATTTGAATATGGAATGGAACGAAAGCTTGACTGATCGATCGGAATATTGATACTACCGATAAATATGTTCTAAGTATAATAGAATAAGTGTTAGCGCTTTAAAATAATAGCATAAAAATTCGTAATTACAATATAACAACAAATTAATGTATATATACTGTTAGGTATTGCATAATTAAGTAGTAAACAACATGTGAAAATCTTTCAATAGAAAGGGGGAAGAAAGATTTGAGATGGGCAGATAAATGTAGATATTCATATTCATTTAAGAGCTAAAAAATATCTTTATATGCCCCAATATAAATATAGACAAAAAATTATTAATAAGAACTGATGTGAATAAAAATATACATTTACGGTAGTGGAAACACAAATTTCATTAATATATATTAATTTCTCTGTTTGAAGTCTTACTCAAAGTTTACGAGTACTTACGACATCAAGTGCAACTGTGCAAGTGCTAATAAGTAATTCATTTGATTTTTCAATTCATTTGGGGGGGGGGGGGGTGAAGATAAGACGCTGCAGATTTGATGACAATGTTTTGACAAATTACAGAAAGCTGTACATGGTATTTGCGTATGGATTTATTTTGATGCCGACTAACTATATAAAATATTACTTCACACACGTTCTCGTATAATTTGGAGATAAGCAGCAGCCAACACTAACAGGTATATTTAAATACCACTGGAAAAGTTCAGACAATAAAAAATTAAAATAAAGAAAGAAAAAGGAGAGACAAAGCGGTACACGAGATGCTCCTTTGAAATAATTAGTAATTAACTTTTTCGTAGTTTGGCAGCTCGAAATGATTATTTATACTATTTTTCGTTGTCTCACTATTCCATATATTTTTGTGGTTCAGGTCAAAGTTGGGAACCGAAGAGTTTAGCCTCCGTTTGGATGCGTTGAGAAAAAGTAGGAAGAAGAAAGAAGGAAAGAAAAAAAATTATAAACAATCCAAACTCTTCACAAAATTACACACTTTCCAATACTTCTTTTCACTTATTCCCTTCTTTCTTTCTTCCCACACCTATCCAAACGAAGTCTTAGGATGCGTTTGGATCGTTGGAAGAAAGAAGAAGAAGAAGGAAGAAGAAGAAAAAAATTATAAACAATTCAAACTCTTCACAAAGTTACACACTTCTCAATACACTACTAGAATGTCAATTATTTGCTTCGCAAAAGGCGTCCCTATTCCGACACGAAAAGCTATCTGCGTCCACCTAAAGACACTACCCAAGCGACTCCGATACTCTAGCCGCTAATAATAAATATCTGTGTCGCGAGGACGCGGATTACTTAACGCGTCTCTATATCTGTGTCGGGATAACGACGCATATCATGTTCTCTGATCGCTTAATCAAACAATAAGCGCGTCTTTATTTAGAGGTTACTATGTCATTATACCGACGCCTTTATTAAGCGATCCAGATAATATATTGTCAGAATTTATTGGGGCCCACAAACTATATTTGTCGGTATACTCACACCTTTGATCAGCGACACAGATAATATATTGTCAGAATTTAGCGGAGCCCATAATTTATAATAGTCAGTATATCGACGTCTTTGATCAGCGATCCAAATGATATATTGTCAGATTTAGCAAGGTCCACCATGATTTAATTCATATAATTTTAATTATTCACAGCTATTTGGATTTCTTAACCATACACATTATTCACATTGAATTAAACAAAAATCACACAAATATCTATTATCAATTGAATTGCAAATCAACATCCAATAAAAATAACAAACATGCATATGTTTTGATACAAACCATAATTCAAAAAAAACAAAAATTTAAAAGGAAGTCATCTTAGAAACTGAAAATGAAATGGAGAAGCACTAATACCACTACAACTGTTAAAAGAAATTCCAGCTTTTCTCTTACATTAACTCGATTACAAATCCTTCTCTTACTTGACATGCACTTATTCAATTCACCAATAATTTTTAACCCTAAAAAGTAGTACATAGTAAGATTGCATGACTTACAAAATTGCATATTCTAAAATATACCAAAAAGACTTAAAAAAATAAACCATGCAATTCTAAAAAGAGTATACACTACATTATATTTGACTATTGACCGAAAAAATTTAGTTCTAAAAAAAATCACTTACCCAATATAAAAGTTATTAAGTTCATAACTAGGGATGATAGATATTGACACGGTTCGAGACATTTCAGATCTTAATAATCAAGCTCGATAACTTCTGGAAATTTTCTGCTCACGAGGTAACAAATCTGAAATGAAAATAAAAAATGCATAATTAAGAAAGAACTACTAGCATATATATAATTTACCTTAAAAAATAGTAATCTTACTCCCTTTCCTGCAATGCAAATAATTTGTTTATATTAAGTGTACCTGACATAAGGATATAATAAAAGACAACGTATTGTAAAATAATTGAAAATATCTCACTTCTCATGAATTTTCTGGTGTTTCTACATCATCAACATCCAAAAGAACCACATCTGCTACCTAAACTAAGAAAAATTCAATTTAATAAGTAATAGAACATGATTTCTAAGTCCTTTTCTAAAGTTGTGAAGACAGAATGCATGGAATTATTACATTGGAAAAAAAAATAAAAATTAAAGTTGAATCACCTTTTCTAAGTCAGAATCAAGTGAACATTCAGATATTTTCCTTCTACAATTATAATATTAAAATATTACAAACAAAATTTCACAAACATATATCAAGTTTTGGTTTTTTCACATAAATCAACAAAATATATATATCATAAGACCATGGAAGTAATACTAACAAAAATTTCAAATATGCATCGGACATTGACTACAAAATTCTAAACTTCATGCTTTTATTTTGGGAATAGTTACGCAAGTCATCTGCATACCTTTGAAAAGAAGGAAGACTTGTTGCGAGGGTTCCTTTCGGGGGTGCGTACCGGCTCGGTAAGAAGCTGTATGGGCTGGCTTTCATAGTTTCTTTCTTTTTCTTAAGGTTTTTAAATTGCATGGTATATCCTCCTGCTGGTGTTAAATTTATATCTTCATGTTCATCAAATTTTATCACACCATTAGATCTTTTGGTATAATGAATTTAAATAGAAAGAAATGTCTAGAGTATAGATACTTTGGATACATAAATTAAGTGGATTAGAAAATAACTTTTTCTTATAAAATTCAGATAATAACCTTTTTTTATTAATTGGAATGCAACAAATCCATGATTGTCATCCTCCCACATGTACACCGGTGAAATTCTTGAAGCAGCTTGCAAGAGCAAATTAATATATGACAAGTTTGCATATGACAAGTCTCTTAACAAACAAAAATAGTGATACTTGATGCATTTGTGATATTTATTTTAGGACTGCCATTATTCAACCAGTTTCTCTTATAACAATGTTCATATATAATAGAAATTGACACTGTTTGCCAAATAGGAAGTACTTAACTTAGCATGCAAACCTCTCTATATCTTTTACGTTGTACCTGTAGCCTTCTCTGTTAACTTTGGGTAAAACATTTCCTACGTAAAATAAAAGAAACATACTTATAAACAAGATATTAACATGTAAATAGAACCAATGTGTGGATAGAACTAACAAGTGGATAAAAATAAAAGAAACATACTTTGTTCCTGTAGAGTTTGGCCCTAGAAATAACATGTGGATAAAAAAGCAAAGAGATTAGACAAGTATCAACACACAACATACAATCAATCAAAAATTCAGATTACGGACATAGACATACACAGATCAATCAGATTTCATAAATTCCACAAGTTACACAGATACTCAGATCATTCAGATCACAAACCCTCAATTAAATTACATCCTCACAAGAGATTAGACAAGACTTACCAAGGACAACAAGATGGAGATGAGAATGGTCAAGGAGTGAGTTGATACTTGCTGGCTGGCCTGAAGCCTATCGGATCAAATTTTGGAGCGGATTTCAGATTCGGATGAGGTCAGGATTTAGAGGTGGCTTTTGGAGTTGCAAGCAGTATATGAATGGAGAAATTGAGGCCACGAAGGTTTAGAGTTACAAGGGAGGTGGACCGATTTGGGGCTGAACCAGTTGAGGCCACGAAGGTTTAGAGTTACATCCTCATAGGAAGATTCCGATTCTCCTTTGTCATTCTCTAATTGAAGCATCCAGTGAAGTGCCTGTTTTTGGTGAGGTCTCAGTTCACATAGCAACGTTTCTAGTGCAACTCTTTCCTACAAATGTACGAATTATTACACAAGAAATACACACTGCTAAGACATATGGACAACATTTTGTTCTTAAATACTAGTTTGTTGCTCCACTAACCTGTAGCTCAGAGTTTTCCAGGGTTCCTATTATTTTATCTACATCTGAGTCTGAAATCGACTCCTCATCTATCTCCTCTTCACCAGCTTCATCTTTACTTCTACGTAATGTTTTCCTGCAGTTCTCCGAGTGTACTTATCAGTGTTTCCATGTATCAACAAAAGACACTTTACAGTTCAAAGGTTTAGACATCCCTTAGCTAAAAGCTGAAAAATTAAAACATCAAACAACGATTAGTACAAAAATAAATGAAAGCAATTGTATAAAAAATCAGCTACAACCTTGTAACATGTTCATTTTAAGAAGCCTCAACATGTTGGATCTCAACTTTCATGTTAATAATTTTTTTTATCAAGAGGAAGGGACGTCTCCTTCCCTCCTCAGGTTCTTCTCAGAAGGAGAATTCATAAACTCTCAAAACTGATCAATGTGAGTAACAAACATTATCATTCTTTTGTACTACGGAAGTTGTACATTATTTTACTAAAAAAAGATAATGAAAGGAGAATGGGCAATATAAAGCTCTTATTGAAGTAACCACAATCCAAGTCAGCATTGTAATTTCATTATTCTGGTCAAGTATGTAGGAGAAATGAAAATCAATGATCGAGAAATGAAAAGGAGCAAAGTGGAATTCAATGATCGAGAAATGAAAAAATTCAACAGGAGGCAAGAAGCCAACTCCAATTCCAAAGACCAATTTGTGAAATCAGTGAACATCAGTGACCATGCTGATATTTGGGGACAATCGCAAAAAAAGGCTTATGCAGAGAAATCAGTGACCATACCTGATCGCCGATGTACAATGACCACCCACTAATTTCTGCATATTGATATCAGGGAACATCAGTGACCACTATCGATTTCTGCATCTTGTTCGAACGACGACCGTCGCCTCTGCCATCGCCGCCGCATTTTCGTCGATCTCAGCGAGGCTCTTTTTCTTAGTGTGTGGTTTCTGCAGAGCCCTCGGCTCTGATTGGTTGCGTCTTACCGGCATGGAAGGTAGGGGATGAAAGGGGAAAAACGGATTGCGATCGGCACCGTCAAATCTAGGTGTGATCGGGTCATTGAGACTTGAGAGGAGTTGTGTACTTGTGTCGGTTTCAAGGGAAAGAGATGGTGGGGGAGCGGTGCTCTTTGGGGGGCTCGTGTTGTAGGTGTGGTCGGCGATTTGGATTTTTTTGAGAAGAGAAGAAAATGGGATTTTGGGTGGCGGAGATCTAGGGTTTCTAGCGGGTGAATATGAGGGGGAAATAAGAGAGCGAAGTAAAATTTGCGAAAATATTTGAGTGGTTGAAATTTTTTGATGGAATTTGAACATGGCAAAAATCTTTTCACGAATTTTTAGGAGGCAAGCAGTAAATCATAAAATCCGTTGATTAATTTTAATCTATAAGTATTTCATAGTTAGAATATTATCTGCATGAGTAAATTTAATTTTGAAATATAGATAGTATTGATCGTATGAATGAATTCATGGCCTAAGATATTTCTAATGATAGATGCATTATTAGATTTACTAATATTATGATTAGTCATCGTTAGAGTATTGTAAACGTATCATATTCATATCATATCAAATATGTACGTATTGGATCTCATGCCATATCATGTTGGCACGAGTTAATATTTTCAACGTGTTATATCGTATCGTGTCGTGTCGTATCATGTCATGTTGAGAGAAAAAATTGGTTAACATGACACACATTATGACACGATGCACATTATAATAAATTTTAATAATTTATTATTATCATTTAAAAATAGTTTTAAATATATTTTTTTTAAAAAAAATTTAATAAACAGTTTTTTTGTTGAATCGCATGACACGATATATCAAATATTCACGTGCAAAATCATAATTTGAATTTTTTTTAACTCAACAATCAGAACTAAGCGTACACAAATTGAGAATACCACAAATATTGATCCCAACAACAAGTCTCTCTGTGCAGTATCGAAATTCAAAACATATCTAATAATATCTGAAATATTTTACGTATAGAATTAATATTGATTACCCATTACAATTGCAAAAATACAACATTTACATTTTTTCCATTATAATAATTAAGGAAAATTATAATATTTAAATACCACATCAACAAAAATACTCAAATATCCTAATACAACATTTTTACTATTCGACTTCTAACAATCTATAAACTAATTTACATTATTCGACCTCTAACAGAATAGAAGTTTCCTCTAACCACCTATCATAACTGTTGGGTAGCCAAAGTGGTAGTTTTCAGTTAGCGTTCTCCAAAATGACACGGCACGAATACAAAATTGGCACGACACAATCGTGTTATATGTCGTGTCATAATCGTATCGTGTTGGGACATTAGAAAGTTTGACACGATTCGACACGCTACACGATACGAACACGAATTAACACGATACCTCAACACAAGTTTAATTATCAATGTCGATTATTTAAGCAAAATTAATAATTTAATTTCAATTTATAATACTACATTATATTATCCACCATCATTTAAATCATAATATTGTTCTAATCAAATTATCATTTTTATAAAAATATTAATAAAAAGTTTAAACTTAATCAAATAATAAATTATGTTTAGTAAAATTTCTCTTACTTTTAATTTTTAAATAATTTTTTAATTTAAAAAAATAATAAATAATCTGACACAATTTCACACAATTAACACAAGGTGTCAACACGACAAGCATAATGACACGACACGCCTAACACAACGTGTTAAACGTATCAAGTCATATTATAATTCATTTAATTTTTTTTGCTATAAATTCATTCAAAATTACTTAAATAATTTTTAAAATAGAAAAATATAATAAATTGTTGAAATCTATTTTAACTTCATATATTAAAATAAAATTCATCATTGAATAACAAAAATTATGAATAAAAATTATTAAATTTATAATATAAACTAAATATAAGTTAATAAATTTTAAAAATATTAATTTTTGTCGTGTCACTTTTCGTGTCGTGTCATGTCAGCATGACACGACTTTGACACGACACGCCGACACGCACGTGCCGTACTAATTCCGTAAACGTGTCATGCCGTGCCGTACTAATTCCGTAAACATGTCATGCCAGCACACATGCTTGTCATACCAATACGCTCGTGTCGTGTCATTTTGGAAAACACTAAGAGATCAACAGTTTCG
The DNA here is from genome assembly GCA_028095005.1 of Rhynchospora pubera. Classification (NCBI taxonomy): domain Eukaryota; kingdom Viridiplantae; phylum Streptophyta; class Magnoliopsida; order Poales; family Cyperaceae; genus Rhynchospora; species Rhynchospora pubera. The sequence goes on along the minus strand of CM051462.1, from coordinate 147,568,579 downwards.
ATTCAAAATCTAAATTTCAAAATTTTGAAATATTATTGAAATAAACAAGTGGTGTCATTTGCAACATAAAAACATAATAATGTTACTTAATAGAATTAAAAGAATGTTTTAATTTAAATAATTTTGTTTAAGAGAAGCATATAACTAATGATGGCGGGTGCGATTTTTTAAGAATAATATTATTTCTAAAAAAACTGTCATTTTTATAATTTTTTGTTTCTAGTTGATATATTGTGTGTTATAGTACCATGTTGAAGGATAGCTATAAAATGAAAGATTGTTAATATGGTTCATTAAATTATTATCGACACGGTTGACATGCCACAAATTGAAATAATTTACTTAATTTATTTATTAGCGTTCCAATCATATGTATCAATTAGCGACTCTAATTATATTTAGATTACGCGTCCCTGTAAAAAGAAAATAGCATAAGACGTTGAGCGTCTCAACTGATATGCGTCTCTCATTATACGTGTCGGAATACCGACGTCAATGATATTCAACATATTCGCGTCCCTGTATAGAACTTCAGAGCGTCTCGCTTTTGAATATTTATGCGTCCTAACTTATCTGTGTCGGCCTACCGACACCCAATTAAATTCCTCCCGCCTGCTTTTTCTTTTCCGCGTCGCTACTTGGTTTAGCGACTCTAATTTGTCGGTGTGACGACACAGATAATCGAAATTCTAGTAGTGATACTTCTTCCCTTCTTCCCATACCTATCCAAACGGAGCCTTAGAAAAGTAAACCTTGTATATTGTATGTCATGTTTTGTTGTGTTGTGTGCTTGTTGTAAATTAATGTGTGTTTATACGTTTTTGGATACGTGAACTTCACGCTGGATGTATATTACGGCTATTGCTTTTTGGGGTTTGGACTGGGAAAATATTTTTACAAACTAACGGGATTGCTTGTTTATATGGCTGGATACACTAAAATGTTAAAGAGGGATGGTTGCCTCTTTGTTTTGCACATTATACAATCATATCCTCGAACAGTTAGGAACTGCTATTAGCTAAATTCAAGATGCATTAGTGTGAAAAAGCACTGTATATTGCCAGTGAAATTGGTTGGTAAGCTTTGCGGTGCATGTGATGCATATGCTTGCAGCGGAAATTTATCATGCCACAGTCGTGGGATATGAGGCGCGTGACATAAATATCTAGTTTATTATGTCTTATGTTCAATTTTTTTAGTTTAAATATTATAGTTATCTAAATGTTCATTAATTCATAGTTTAAATATTCAATTTATTTAGTCAAAATGTGTATTTTTGTTTTAAAGGCGTGAGAGTGAAGGTGAAGGAGGTGAACATTGGAGCAACACTATGGCATGCGAAAAGGGACGTTGCTTTCCGCACGGTTAAAATTAGCAAAACACGCTAAAAAGTTGCTAAATGACAGAAATACCCTCGTCGGTCCGTCCGTCATACAGGAGCCGAAGCGTTAAGCGCGCTTAAGCAATTCCACCTCTCCTTCTCTCCTTGAGCAATTGGTCGTCTCTCCCTGTGATTCAAGCTCTCTCACATTGTCTCAATACTCTCAACCAAGGGTGCTTTTTCTAGTTCACGATGCTTATTTAGTACTCAATTTGAGAGTATTGAGACATTGTCTCTCTCACATTGTCTCAATACTCTCAACCAAGGGTACAATTTGAGGGTCCTTGAGCAATTGCCCGTTTCTAAAAGATCTCTCACATTATAAGTATCTCAATTTCAAGCTGAGGGAGGAATGTAGACTAACTTTCAATCCCAGCCGTTCGATTTGAGCTCCTCTTCTGATCAGCACCGCTGGTCTCTACTTTGTACTTTGGCTGTGTTTTTTTGTTACTCCTTGGTGTGGTCTTCATGTGTTATCTTCCTGATCAGGTTTTATTTGAGTTGAATTTTGTACCGCTGCATGAAAGGAAGCGGGCTGAAGTTTTAGAAAAAAATGCACCTACACTTACCACGCAGCACATTCTGGGGCCCTCCCTCTTGATGGACGTGGTTAATATGAGCCATAAAAGAGGAGGACAAATGAGTAGTTACGGTGTATGTGATACAGTTTTTTTTGTTTTGTTGTCCTTCATCTAGACCATTCTTTTCTGAAGTGGGCTCAAGGAAAAAAAAACAAAAAGGAAATTATTGCTGCTTCTCTCTCTTTTTCTCTCCTACATCTTTAAACCCTAGCTAGGTTTCTTCGTCGACCTGGGTGGTGGTTTGATCGAGAAAGTCGATCCAACAGTCCAGAAGGTCCTAAAATGATTCATGGTTGTGAAAGACGAGGTTGTGCCATCTCCTCTCTTCTCCAAGTATCCAATCATGGCGCTCTAAATTCACTGGATTTGAGCGCCTCTAAAGTGAAGCTCGGGTCAGGCAAGCATACCTCCTCTATCATACGCGCAATATTCTTAAACTTCCCAAAACAACTTTTTCTTAGGAACTTTTTCTCATTTTAGATTGGGGTGCGATGACCAATAAGGACGTCAGATAGGCTGGAGTTGTTTGATCCTACATATATTATTTTTCAGCGGGTATGTTTTCCTTCCTTACTTTGAGCAGATTTGTTGAGGTTTCTTCTGTTCAATCTTATTATTTTTCTTTTACATGTTGTGCAGGAAAGGTCCGTCATCACAATATCATTTTCTCGAAATTGGAGTCTGAAGTTGTAATTCTGCTCTAAATTTTTGTTATTTTCAATCAAGGTTTGTAATTTTCTGCCATTAATGTGGTTCATTTCTATGTTGTCAATCTCTCTCTCTCATGTGAGTACCCTTCTCCTATCGTGTTTTTCTTTTTTTACTTTTCTTCCTCACTTTAGCTTTGCCTCTTCTTTTTTTTTCCTCCCAATTTTCTGTCTGATTTAGTGTTTCTCTTCAATTTCGGCTTGACTTTTTCTTCTCCTCCCACCTTTGTAGCTTGAACAGTTTGGAATTTGGGATTTGAGTGTTGCTACGGGTCTGCTCTGAGAGGAATGCTAATTCTATCTTGATTGATTGTTTGCTCCCTTTCTCCTTAGGTAAGTTGTGCTAACTTAACATAAAAAAATATGGCCATCACGGTCAAATGAAATACAAGCTTTGGCATAAGGAGAAGGGTACTCATTGAGTCTCCCTATTTCCTTTGGTGATATTTTAATTTTTTAAATATAGCAACAAGAAGGAATCAATGATCATTTCTATTTCTCCATCAGCTCTGTCGCTTTGTAATCCTCTCTCCATCGCGCCTCTTAATTGACAGCGAAGTTAAGGCGGATCCCTGGTCGCAATCCATGGAGAAATTCACAAATCTGAGGTTCATGATGCTTTTTCCTCTTATTGTCCATTGGTTGTGACAATTAAATTTTTCTAATTGACAAATATTAAATTCACAAATCTGTTCTAATGCTATTTCTCTCTACTTTTGAGAATTAAACAAGGAAGAAAGCTAAGAAAAAAAGGAAGGGTGACGGGCAAGGTGATGAAAAAGGTGTCGAGCATGCATGTCAGGTTATCTTTATGTCGCTTCATGCTCTCTCTTCCTTTAGATTGATTATTCTTTCCCCTTTAAATTTGTAGTGTTCATGACAAGATAATTTAAAAAAATAATTCATTGGGCTGCCGTTTAAATGCTTTATTACTATATTTTCCTGAGATTTTGTCAGCTATTTTCTGAATTTTGATGAACTGGTGAGCATGTTTGATAATTGGAAGCAGAAAAGAATGTTTCTATATATTTTTGTTTTATACCAGTAATAAGTAAGTTTGATTTAGTGCCTCAGAGAGTAGGATTGAAATATTTAAACAAAAGAGAGGGAAATTATTGAAGAACACAAAGAATAGGAATATAGAAGAATGATTACTAGGTAGAACAATATAAATAAGTATTATATATTGCCTTAACTTACATTGGATCATACTCAAAATTTTTTATTTAAATTATGCTTCTTGCAACCTGAAAACATTATAGTCAAGGCATATCCCTTTAGGCATATTTTCGTATGTAATCGCAGGGTTATGCAGATGAGGAGTTTGCCGAGCAAGGGATAAACCCAGCAGAACTTGCTATTGTCTCTAAAGAATCGGTATAATTATGGAAATAAATAAATGGAAAAAAGAAAAAGAAGAGAAATTACTTTTTTCATTGTACATGCTATATACATACACACACACACACACACACACACAATTTATGATCGAATTGAATATTTAGGTTGCTTCTTACGAAAGGCTGGCGCTTAGCAAGGGATATATTTTTCCTCAAGGTAGGTGCTTCCCATTTTAATGATCCTTTAGTGAAGTCAAATGAAGTGAGAGATGCAGGTTTAAAGATTTTTTTAACATAGTCGACGTACATCCTATATTAACTGAGGTAAAATTGTTGCAGGTAATCCTTGAATAGCCCTAATGATTGTGGTTGTGCTAAGGTATGATTCATTCTTTCTTGATGTGATTTTCTATCTGTTAGAAAATTTCCTGTATTTATACTCTTATCTTGCAAACATTTCTATATTCTGAGAGCATTCCTGATCTAGATTATGAAACAACTTACAAGAAACATACATGGTCCCTGATCTAGGGTAAGTTTACAGCCTTAGAGTTTCTTAGAAATAAATTAAAAATGAAAAGAAAACAAACGAACAAACTCCAGGAGAACTTATTTTCTCAGGTCATTATAAAAAATTATAATTTCAGACTGTTCATCTTGGGTTTGTAATATTTGGAATTCTCTTTCGATCTGAAAGTTAAGTAATGATCTTTCAATTTTTCTATTTTCTCTCCATTGTTCCTGCATATTTACTTAAATATCTTAAGCAGTCATACTACAAAAAGGACAAAGAGTAGGCCACATATCTATACTGATAAAATTATGTATATACAATATTGTGATTTCACAATCTAATTTGTGTAGTTATATTTATATTATTTAGGCAAGACTAAAATGACAATTTGAGAGATGGTGTTGAACATTTTGATGTTTTTTCTGTTATCCATATGCGATCTCTATCGTCATAAGTGAATAGGTTTTATGTTTCTATTATATGAATCCATTTGTTATTGTTTTATCTATAGGAGAATTTAGTTCGTCCTTGATGATTTTTCCCAGCAATCTCTTTCCTCCCTCTTCGCTTTTGGTCAGTACCTTTTTTCTATATGTGAGATTTTTCTCTTGGTTTATTATTGATAAGGTTGCCTTTTCGCTTGCAAACTTACGAAATAGACATGATCCTGTGAGATTAGATGATATTGGTTTTGTCAAGAATTTTTCTTTGTTTTTATTTAACTAACATAGGGCAGCCAAATTATTTATCCTCATAAGTTTTGAGGTGTATTGATGACGAAGAAAAAATGGGATAGAATGCCATTCAACCAGTATTAAAGGTCAATTTGGTACCAAACTGGTACCAAACAATTTTTACACCATAGTTTGAATTACATTTGTTCTTCTTTTATTCTTTTCAATATATGGTGACAAATGAATTATTTTTTCACCTTATAGGCTGATCATCAAATGCATGGCATGGCTTGATGGAATTCATCCAAGCTGTACAACTAAGACAGGTCCTACAAATCCAAGTAATTCTTTTTAATAGTGATCAACATGTTGATCATGTAGCTATAAACGATGACCTTAAACTTTGGATGCAGATGATTAATTGTCTCCATAATGGATGATCTAACAAATGAATTTTAATAGTGATTGTTAGGCAGTCAAAGATATATTTATATACCAAAAGCAGAACAAAATATAATTTTTTTTATGTATCAAGTGTAGTACGTGTTAGGATAGAACATAAAGAGCTAATTAAGTGAAACAAGTATCTAGGACATATATAGTTATGAATACATCAAGAAGTCAATAAGAGTAGAACTAGAAATAATCTCATATCATCTTTAGTCTGCCATAATACATTAAATATATTGACATACTGATATATCAATATATGTATTGTATATATGTAGGACATATGATGAAATAGTACAATGGTCTATGCATAATTTGCTCTTAATTGCATTCCATGTTCTGTAGGTGATTTGCTAGGAACAATCTGCTCAATAGAGAAATAACTCTATGTGATTTTAAGGCAGTATGACAAATGATTACATGTGATATTGTGTTTTTTTTTTTTCAGTTTAGTCAGGCATGTGAATTTTTACAGATTACAATGTCGTGTCGTAGTAAACTTCAATTAACAATCTTGCATCATTTAGGCTAATTTTGTTCATGATTTGCTTCATATATATATATATATATATTATAAAAATATTAGGTATCTTTAGATAGAGTATGAAACTGAATGTTAGAGGCTAAAAATGATTCTTGATTCAAATGAACACGGGTACTGTACCCTTTTCAAAAAGGGGTTTGTTCTCATTATTAGTGAAAACATAGAGACAAAAATTTCATCGGTATATAGTCTTAAATATATGATTTTGTTCTTATTTTAATTGCATATTTTTAATGGAAGAACACTGTTTCGGAAACATACATATAGTAATTTCATCATCTTGGTATGCGACTGGATGATTCGGATCGAATTGAAGTAGAGAATCTTGCAAGCTTGAATGAATTAGGGCCGAATTTGATTCTATATTATTTTGCTTCGAGGTAGGAACTAAATTTTATGAAAATGGGTTGCTAGATAACCAGCGGTAAATGATTGTAGATGCAATAAGTTAATAGAAATGTCTTATGCTAATACACACTTATTAACCGTAGTTGATATTTCATGTTTATTTTGCTATAAACGATCTTTTTGTCTTCACCAAATAGAATTTCACATTTCTCTTCTTTTTGCAGTTTTAGTTATTCCACATCTTGATTAAAAATTTTTGTTAAATTCATCATGAAATAATTGCTTATCATTATGTTATGATTAGGGCTGGTGGATCCTAGGAGGTTATTTCTAAACATCAAACGGATAGTGAGATACATTTGAGTGTGAATCAACAAGACATAAACTGTTTTATACATAGGATAGTTCTCACTGTTTAGGTTTTTTTTTTTTCATTGGTAGGCTATGTTTTTTTGCCAATTTATATTCAATTTAGTATTGCTATATGTTCTGGTGTGGATTTCCTAAGGCAAGGATGGAGATAAAAATTCAATGGGTCGTAGTGGTGATCATTTATTAGGAAAAATTGGTATTAAGAATTATAGAAATCACCTCCTATTGTCTTATCTGCAGATCAGCTACTAGATCACTATTCTATACTATTGAACACAAATTATAGCAAAATTATGTCTTATTTGCATATGAAGCATGCCAGTTTATGGCGCAATAAAAAAATAATAATGTACTAAAATAAATAATATTAATTGTTTTAGGTTAATCTTACATCGTGCGGAGCGCGATGCGGTAGCTAGTTTAGTACAATTTCTACGTTACTATTTTTTACCTAATTAATGTGTCCATATTATGTGACCAAATTTAGGTAAGCTAAATATCTCTTTACTCTTTAGATTTAAATATGTTTTTTTTTTCGAAATCTTGTCAACAGCTGTGTCAAGTTAAACAAAAAAAACAAAAGTAAAGAAACAATAGACTAAGCAACAGTAGATTTAAATACGTTGGTGAATAAATTTTCTGAATCATGTATATATATGCCAAAAAAAAATTGACTGCTATATTTCAGAATTACACCACATAGTTGGTCATAAATTTCATATATGATGTTGATGCACGCTAATCCTTTCAAATAATGAAGCAATATATTTAGTTGGAAGAAGAAACGTAGATATTGATAAGATTAAAGCATAATATAATTATAAATTCCTTCTCAGGAATTAGGTCGAATACTGTCGAATGGGTCCTAGAAAACACTCCCCCTTCGAATTATATTGGAAATATATATTCAATAAAATAAGTAATGTTGGAAATGAACTTTTCAGACTTCAGTGGTTATCCGTGTCAGATTACTCTTATAATTATAGTTAGCAGTACATTTGTAGCTACGTATATGTGTGAGTAACAAGAATATATATTCAATAAAATTTTAAATTTAAAATTGTAGCTGATTTCACACATTTGTAAGCACAAAAGATGGTTTAAAGTAAATAAAAAAAATGAAGCTAGATATATATGATAATAATAAACGTTTTTGTAAGTAACAGACATTGATTATAAACAAAAACATTATTATGACACTTATTTTTACATGTATATTTATTTCTGGAATTATGGTATTCAATCTATATTACTATTTTTTTATTGCATTATATATTTAATTTATAATTTAGATCATATTGAAAGTCCTTTATGACAGGCTAAGTTCACAATATTTAATAGGGATTCACTAACAATCTTGACACTTGTAAGTTTTCTTGACTAAATTTAGCTCACCTCAAGACAGGTACTTCGAGTTCACACAAAATTAAATTTGAAGGGCTAAATATTCTTTTTTTGTTTCTTTTGAGAATATCAAATCTTTTAAACTGATTTTCAAATTTACTACCGAACACAATGTTAATAATTAAACAAATTAACTAATAGTCACTTTGATTTTATTTCATTTGTCTAGTATAATGCGTGATTGTATAATTAATTAATGTCGTTAATCCAAATTCCAAACCTATTCATAACATTCGATGGCTCTTGACTTACTATTCAGAACAATAGTTAATCATTGTAGTTGATTATCATTTTTTCCAAAGTTGGATATGGAATTATGGATGCTTCTAGTCTGTAGAGGATGCAGATCTTTTGCGAGCAACGACATAAATAGGCATAAAGGAGCATTTTACGGGTGTTCAATGAAAAAAACCACGAGGGGCTAGTTCATCTTAATTTTTTAGGCAGCAAAACTATGGAAGCCCCACAAGCTCAACATGCGAACCGCTACAGATTTCTCGATACGCATTTTCCGTCGAAGTAAACTTTATTTATTAAAAACAATATATGTATACTTTGGGTGCGGAGCCGGGGTAACCGGTGAAAAACTTGGCTATCTGTTTTCAACGAAACGGGAGCATTTTTTGGTAGCTTCTAGCAAGTACAATCTTACAAAAAATATTTAAAATTTTGTCTCTATATTATAACGTAAAAAAAAAACATTCTCTTGCAGTTGCACCAATTCAATTGTTTAATTTTTAAATGAAAAAAGTAAATTGGACCATCAACTTCACTCAAGTTAACTAAATTAATCCTTCCAATATCTTTGTGTAAGGACTAAATTTGAATAACAATAAATTTAAAGGCCATCTTTTAGAGAAAAATGAATTAGCAACTTGACTTTACTTTGAAATTTCGAACAACATTTAATACAAATAAAAGTTAGAAAAATAATTCAGTTTTTGTTTATAACTTATATAGATTTTCTTTTGAGGGTCATCTTATATAGATTTTTCAAAGATAGTGGGCAGTAATATTTTTACAAAGTCAACAAAGGGTTGAGTTTGTGCGCCAAATGAGTGGAAGCAAATGGGGAAAAAGTTATTGGGTCGGTGGGGACGGCTTTTACTCCAAAGAGGGAAAATAATCTAACTTTTTACGTCAGTGATTATCTAATCGATTAATCCACTTTACATATGCGCCGTTAGGTCCTTGATTACGATAGAGAACATAATTGGGCTTTACTCAAGTTTATAACTAAACTATGCCTATTATCAGCCCAATGTACATGTTGCTAGACTCTTCTCCATTTCATAAAACAATATTAGTTAGCCCAAAGAACTTAGATTTATTTATTTTTTATGATTACAACTGTTCTAGACTTCTAGTTCTACAAATGAGACAGAATCTCAGCTGGAGATAATTTGAACTGTTTTATAGAAAAATTGGTTAAAACTTTAGTGTCCGAGAACTTGGGCCTGAAATGTATACCTTTCTTTCTTTCTGTAATTAGAAAAAATATTCTTGAAGCCTTAATTGATCTACGGAGAAGCCCAAAAATGGAGGCGGTTAGACTTTTCAATTCATGACATTGATTTTCTCACACCAGAAAAAAAGCAATTATTTCTAAATTCTAGCCCTTAACGTTACTTGATATCATTAATTTTTAAAGTAAAATGACTGAAGCATCTCAATATGCTATTCCAAATAGACAAAAAGAACTTCTCCGAACATGAAATAGTCACTATTAACATGAACTGTCGAGAGCTGTTAGCTTCGCGTCACTTTATGGTTCTTGGCACGTTATGACTTTTTAGGAGCGCATTCCAAGTTTGACTCGACTGAGTCGTGGGTCATTTTTGGTTTAAAGTTGGCGTTCTATATTTTTAGAAGCTCCTCCAAATGCTTAATGAATGTTTTGTGCGGCTGCTATTAAATATAGCTTAAATCGAAAGGACAAACCATTTGAAAAAAAAAATAGAAATGCTAGATACAGACGGATAGGCTCCGTCCAATACGATCGATTTCACGTTTTTAAATTTCAAATGACCGATCCGAACCGTTATGTTCTCCATATTGAAAACTTATAAGAAACCAATTTTTACCTTTTTTCGAATTTTTTTACTATTTTTTTGGTATTTTAGAAAATCGATGTTATTGGACAATCCATAATGTTTGTGTCATGAATTTTCAAAAATATCAAAAAAATATAAAAAATGGTTTCTTGTAAGTTTTCAATATAGAGAATATATTAAACGGTTCAGATCAGTTATTTGAAATTTCAAAACGTAAAAACGATCATATTGGACGGATCCATCCGTCCTATATATTGGACACTAGCATTTCTAAAAAAACGAAATGATAAATTCGGCCTAATTTTGACGACAGAGCAGTCCATACCATTAATCAGATGAACAACGTTGACGGATGTATCAGGATGATGGTGCGGTACAGTACCAACTACCGGGAATGTACGGTACCAACGAGATGCAGGAGCTCTTTAATGTTTAATAATCAGAGATGCCATCAATACATTGAACAATAAAACAACCTCAAGTCAAGGGAAGAGTGCCATGTGCTAAATTTAGAAACAATAATGAGATCAAAGCACACCTATCCGACACGATACGGATCTTGAGTTGTAATATGCAGGATGAAGTCTAAAATGTCATGAATTTGAACTCAGACTGTTAGTCTTCTTCATCCAATCCGAATAACTGAAAGTATAACAAATCTCCATCAAACTTAATGCCATATACACCCAACAAAACTTGAGCCTCTATTTGGCATTTCAACTTATTTCCTATACAAATTATAAATAATACGCATATCCTATATCATTCTCTCCAAACATAATGAAACAGACAAAAAGGGGAAAAAACAAACGTAAAAACACAAATTAAATACAGAAAAAGAAAAAGATGGTCAAAAGCTCATGTATCATGTTCTTCTTTCATTTATCATTACTTCTCTAATTGCATCAATGGTACGAGAGGCGGCCTGAGTGCTTGATTGCCTCCGTATGTCGCCACCCTCTCAAGAGAATTTGGGAAAACATGGGAGCTATCACCATTAATTTTCTCACCAGAACTTGTGTAATTAGGCTCAATTTTAGGTGGACAAGAGAAACTCCGGCTATTCATGAAAGAAGCACCGTCTCGTGGTAGCGGTACCAGTACCACCCTGTGCTCCTCATTAGTTGCCGTTGTATAAAACATGTCGTCTCCTATATCATAAAAGTTTCCTGTTCTCACCTCTTGAGCCAATGAGCAAGCCCAACAAAATTGCCACTGCAGGCAGTCTGTCACCGATGGCTGGCCACAGCAATGCGGATTCCCGGGCAGTTTAAATCTTTTTCTCATTTGAATCCTCCAAAAACCACCATATAGCAGTGCGAATAAACATAATACACTTCCTACTATCCCCACAGCATATCGTATAGTGTCATTGTCTATATTTAGAGCAGTCACACTAAAAATCAGTAATGGTGCGATGAATAACAGTACGAAGGTGGCTATGTGCACATACATGTTTCCCATGCCTAGCCTCTCCATGTTCCAACCAAAGACACACAGTGTGCAAAGAGACGAGAGAAAGAAAACTGTTAGGTCATCCCAACAATCAAATAGTCCACCAATCCACTCAGGCCTAGTCACCACAATTGTTCGATTGTATATCATTAGCTCACTTTGATCAAGTTGTACAACTGTAGAGTTATGGTTTCCGTTCTGAGATTGTATGCCACCTCCTTCAATGTCATCTGATTCTGTCTCTCTCTGCCTCGCTAGAGGTCCATAAGCAGTCAACAAACCTGCTATAATTGGGGCCACTATACCAACTCCATATCCAATATTCAGAGGCCAATCCGGTCGGTCTTCTCTTTTATAAGCCCAAAAGAGCGCACAACAGAAGTACTGAGCGCAACATGTTAGGTGAAGGAGAAAAACCACAACTAACATGGTAGCCCTTTCGCGTGGCTTTGGCCAATTTCCCTTTGAATAGATCTTTCTCACCTCTTCTCTATCTTCAGACCTCCATCTTAGAAGAAGTATCAAATGGTGAAAAAGTCTCGGGTGTTGATATACACACATAATTGTAAACAGTGCGTTTAGTATCTGATTTATCACCTCACTCCATTTTGATCTTCTTGAACTGCTCGGTATTTCACTATTGAGAGCTCCAATCATTATTAAAAACAACATAAATAGCCCGATTGCAACAGCTACTAACCATATAACCAATGCAATGTTAGATGGGTCCTTGATCCATTTCTTGAACCAAACACCGAAGGATCGCCATTTGATTTTTCTAACAAAGGGAACGTGGAAACGGTTCCTGGGGTTTGTATTGGCTGGTTCAGTTGAGGAATTATCGTTAGTAACTTGGCTTCCGTTTCGTGCAGCACGTCTTCTAGGTAGCCACTGGCCGGTCATGAACCATTCTTTGGATGGAGCAGCTCTTAGAAAATCCAAGAACCTAGCTTCTTTGCGGCCATGAACGATTGCTCCCTCTTCGACTGCTGGGATGTATACTGGTATGAAATCCATAAGCCTTTTTCTATAGCTAGGAGCGTCAGTTTGTATTTTGACTTCATTCATTTCCTCAATTTCACTGTTTTGATGATTTGAAGGGGGTAGTTTTATCTCATTATGCATTTCAACTTCAACTGCTTCCTCCATTTCACTTCTTTGATTGAATGAGAAACTCGATCTGGTAAACATTGGAGCTTCGACTTCAGATGCATCCTCATAGGAGTTTCGGAAATGGCCATACGTATCCTGGTCTGTGCTAGTTGATGAATGGGGCATTTAATGAAGTTCGGTGAGTTGATATCGCTACTGTCTTACTCTTCAATTACAGAAATGTTGTTCAGAAGCCTGAATTGTTAATTAGATAGAATTTGTAAGAAAATTTTCTCAAAAAAAAAAAGGAAACTTTCACTATAGAAGTTTTAACAAAAAATTTTAAAAATACACCATGTAAAACTGACTAGACATAATGAAAAAAAAAATTTAGTGATTTTTTTTCCCTTGGTGGTGCGCGGGGTATGTTTGGCAGCGAGATATGTTGGACAGAATTAGCAATTAGAATAGTGAAAAAAGTACCCCACGTGGGTTTCTCTCTCCTGGCCTTATTCATTTTCTTTGTTCATCCTAATTCTCCAAAAAGATGGAACTAGAATTAGCCAGGGAATAAGCTTGTTCCAGAATTAGAATAACCATGTCACATGTTTGGTTTCATTTAGAATTAGACTATTCATGAATAAGACTTATTCATGTGTATCCAATGTTGTGTGGAAGCCAAATGTTGTGTGGACGTTGTCGAGAGGACTATCTAAGCTACGATTATCAATGGACCATCATTTGGTATTTATGTTGTGACGTCTTGCATGTTGCAGTGCAGAATTAGGATCCTATAGTGTTCCATTTTGGATTATGTTTTTTTTAATCCTATTTTTTGGTTGGATATTGATATCTTGGTAGAAAAATCCTCATCTAGATTCATCGCCACCCATAAAGAGTTTGTAAGTTCTTCCGATGCCGAGTAGTACTTAAAGTATACGATGTAAATATTTATATGGAGAGTGAACTCAACCAAATCGATTTGACCACTCTTAGTTAAATCACGTCATATTTCAAATATGAAAGTTTAAATGATCGACGGAATCAAAGACGTCTAATATAATATGATATTTCTATTGAAATCTTCTTGTTGATCAAATTTTTATATTTTTTAAAAAATTTGAAGTATTTTTTTTGGATTTTAGAAAAATACAATTTTTTAATGACTCAAAATAAAATTAGATTAATGATTTTTTAAAATAAAAAAACTAATAAAAAAATGTGAAATTTGGTGGGCAAGGAAACTATAAGGGAAATCATATTTGATGATCTGAATCAGACATTTGAACATTGAAATCTGACATGATTTAATTGGAAGTCCGATCAAATCGGTTTGATTGAATACATTCTCATATTATATGTTGACCGCAACAAATTATTTTATTTTCTTTCTGTAATAAAATAAGCTTAGCACGTTTTCCAAAATCATTCAACAACATTAAATAAAAAATTAAATCTCAACGTTATTTTTATCAACTTTAACAAATATTTTGTCAAATAAAAAATAGCTCTAGATATAGATATATACCTCTGTAATCTGTAAAAACACAAATAAATTTGGAGACTATACCTCGGTTTGAAGCACATTTGTGGAATGTTTAACATGGCAATGATACTCTAAAAACATATTAATTCCATTACAAAAACTTTCGAGATATTACTATATATATTTCCTGGAAAATGAAAGGAAGATCGATTTCTCAAATTTTTAGAACTTTTGAATTTATGTATCAACAACTACGTATAAAAAATTTCTTTATTATACATTAATTGCAATCTATGCATTTTATCTATTAAATTTTGAAAATAGTATTGTGATTATGACATAATAATATTATGCAATTCATATATATCCAGAGCGGAATGAACATAAACGGCTTTTTTTGAAACATGCCTTGAAAAGTTGGCTTTTATGTGAAATCCATTTTTCAATAATATACTTACTCTCCATATCAAGTCTGCAAAATAAGTCCCTTCTCGAAATAATTAGGGGTACTAGGCCGGCCTTTGTGAGATTTCAAAGTAAATTTTTATTTAAGTCCTTTAAGAAAACAAAGTGCCATTATTGCTGTCGTTTTAGACACGAATCCTGTATTATAAGTATTCGCAAAACTAGCCTTCGGAAAAAGTATTCGCAAAACTTTTTATACAAAGTTTATTAACGTGGTGAAAATCCATTGGCGAATGATGTTATCGGCTCATGGACTAAAGAAACATGACTAGCTTGCTATGGTCTAATTTTTTTATAATTAAGGGCCGAAATTTATACTGCTATTGCAAAATTATGAACGGTTACGGTTGATCAAACAGTCCTGTCCGGTTAAAATTTCAGGAATTATAAATGCCATCGGCAAATATACCATCCCAGCCATCGTTAAATACAAACTGAACATATACAGTAAATAAGGTGAACATATAGACGATCTAAGTGAACACTTACAAACAAATAAGTGTTCTCATCACTTGTTCAGAAGTTTACATGCATATTGAACTTATTTTCATTGAATTTATTTGTTTGTATGTGTTCATTTAGATCGTCTATATGTTCACTTTGTTTGCTGTATATGTTCACTTTATATTTAGCGATAGCAGGGATGGCAAAACTGCAGATGGCAGTAATCAATTTCCTAAAAATTTTGATATACCATAAAGCTATCGGGAATTGATCTCTACCATTCAGACTATTAGCATCTATAGAATTCACTGAACTCATCCAGTGAAAATAGGGATAATTTGGTAATTTTAAAAATCGCACCTAAATAAATACTGAAACTCTCTCTCTCCAAATCCTAGCCGCTTCAGATCTGATCCGCCTCTCCTCTCGCGTCTTCTCTCTCCATCGCTCCGATCAGATCGACGGAACAATCGTTGACTCCAACCCCTCTGCTCTTTTCCCTCTCAGATTGCATCTCCTTCTCTCTCCTTTCTCCTTTGCACTCGAGAAGAACTCTGACGAATCTCAACGACGAACTCCGATCAGATCGACGAAGAACTTCGATTCTTCCTCCGACGTATCTCGACGACGATCTATTCCATCCGGTATGATTTTGGTATTGTACAGTGTGTCTGTCTGTCTTGCTACCCAGGTTTTCTTTTTTTTTTTCAGTTACTAGTAAATCTAGCAAGTATTAATGTTAGCACAAAAGTTTGTTTTTTTTGGGTAAACTATCGTTATTAAAGTTTTCTATGCATCTGTAACTTATTTTCCCTGAATTGTCAGATTTAATCCTAGGAAATTAATTTCTTGTAAACTTTTCAGCCTAAAGAAATTCCACCATATGCTGGTACAATTCCAAATGCAACAACGACGGGTGATTTAGAAAGCATGGTTATGTATGCTGGTCAAGGAGCATCTCGTTTTTTTATATGTTATGTTAGTATATCTAAGCGATCATCTTGTTATATTCTATTGTTCAGTTTTCTAAAGGATCATCTTGTTTCAAATATGTTAAATTAGTATTTCTAAGGAATTATTTTGTTTATATGTTGTTTTTATTGTATGTAGGAATCAATTATATCAATTAATGACATACACTCATTTTTCTGACACAGTTGTACAAGTGTTTAGTAAGTGTTCATATACGTTTTTTTTATTGCATCTAGGGATCAATTACATCAATTACAACAATTTGTATGGTATTTATTACTTTGTTGTCATTAGTGTTCAGTTAATTGTAATTACGGATTAAGTTAATTATCATTATGTGTTCAGATATAATAATTAATTATTTAGTTTTCCTAATGAATTAGTTAGTCATGATATATGCTAAGTTAGTATCTTTAATGGATCATCTTGTTTCATTATGTATTTTTTTTAAAAAACTTCACATAACTTGAAAGGATTAAATATTATTAGAGCATTTAATTAATAATTGGTCTTAATTATATTTTATTTTATTTTGTATAGGAATTACAGGACAAGACAAGAATAGTTGTGCAGAAGAAATCAATTGAGGAGTTGATGAATTGTGTTAGCTTGTAGTGGTTAAAACTGTGTTAGATTTGTTTTATTATTAATGACAGTTATATATGTGTTCAGTTCATTGTTGTAAATGTTCTATTTGTTATTGTAAATGATTAGTTTGTTTGTTCAATTTGTTTATGTTGTTTATTTATTAAATTAATATTTGTACTTATTCATTTTGTTGTTGTAAGTGTTTGTTTTGTTGTTTTAAATATTTATATTTATGTCAAATTTTTGCTGCAGCTAACTGAACACATAAATACATTAAATTCATCCCTTATCGAGTTTAACTGAACATAAAAAACTTAAAACTTCATATTACGACTGCACCAAACTGAACACTTAACGCAAATTAACCCATCCCTTGACTCATCTAACTGAAAAAAAAATTCCGTCCATTTGATGACGTCAGCGCGCAAAAAAAAAATTTTTTGAATTTTTTTTTCCAACTTTTTTTTATGACGTCAGCATGAAAATTGATGACTTCAGCAGCAAATTGATGATGTCATCACGCGGATTGTTGAAGCGAAAAATTGGACCTATCCATTTAGATGCTATGGATGTTTTAGCGCTGGATTCTGTATATCAGCTCCGAAAACTATCACAATGAATATTTTTTCTCCACAATAATTTATTATTTTGAAATTTGTATAATATTACTCTAATGTTCAAAGAAGCTGATGAAAAAGGTAGTGTAATGGACCCTCAATAATAATAATAATAATAACTAATAATAATAATAGGAGGTAGTGTAGTAGATACCGTCAGACTACTTGCTGCCTTATGTGGTAGGTGAGTTTTTGGAGATCTGGACAGATATTTCCAATTGTTTTTCATCGACGATTAAAAAATCAAAGTATTGTTCAAAAGATGTGATGGCCACTTTATATATAATATATATATAGAATTAATAACTGATAAGGTGGATAAAGAATGAGATTAAACAGACAATAGCAATGACATGCTAAAATTAAAACTAAAATTGTATAACTGAAGCGGAAATGATAAGTTGGAGAGACAGGTTTGATGAGACCAGCGATTAGGTTTTCTCAAATTGCAACAAGACACAAGAAATTGAATACAATGGAAGTGACTAGTGTCAAACATATAGGACACATATATTTGTCTAATATGATAAAATTTTAATTTTTAAGATTAAAATGGCTGATTCAAACCGCTCAAATTTTTCTAAGTTATAAAATCTCCGTGGAAACCAAATTTTATATTTTTTTTTTCAAATTTGTTTACTAATTTGTTAGAATTTTTGAACATGCTCAATCTAAAAAGTTATGAACACTCCAATTTTGAAAATGTGAAAAAAAATAGTTAGAAAATTTGAAAAATATAAAATTTGATTTTTAAGAATATTTTAATATAGAGATCATATTGAGCGGTTTGAATAAGTTGTTTGAAAATTTAAAGATCGACGTTTGAATCGTATTTGACGTCCTATATGTTTGATTCTTGCATTACTTCCAAACAATTAATAACTAGAATTCAATACTGAATAAGAAATTATTGAATAACATGAGATTCGGATATTAAAGAAAACACACAGGATAAAATGATAATAATATGTTTCTGAGTTCATATTCAGATTCAACAATTAAAAACCCTAGTATCTCATGGAGGCGCCTTATATAGGTGAGTCACCAAAAGATCTAAAGGCAAACACTAACAATAAAAAAATACTTCAATTCTGAGAGTCTTTTCTACAGTGCCATTGTTGACGTCAGGGTTATCAATCGGAGCCGTTCGATTTCTTGGTTGGTTTTGCGTGGGTTCTCAATCGGAGCCGTTCGATTTCTCTGTTGTTTTTGCGCTGTCCAAGTCCATGTGTTTGGTCTTCTTCGATCTCTCCGCACACGGTCCTTAGTTTCTCCGTCTCCTTCCTCCTCTGCACTTCTCTCTTTCTCTGCTCAATTTTTTTCTTTATTTTTTTGTTACCTCTCTGTTCCTTTTTCCTACTTTCCTCCACCAAAACAAGCGAAAACAAGAAAAGAAAAGAGTAGCTTGACCTAGGTCGAATGGAAGACAGGAAGAGAGGCGGGCGGTTATGCGAAGGACCGATTGGATCGAGCCATGCTTCCTTCTCTCTCCGCCTCCTTTTCCGTCTCTGCCTCCGCCTCAAGTTCTATCTCTCACTCAAATTATTTTCTTGCTTTTGGACTGAACTGGCAGAGATATATTTTTCTGGCTTCTTATTGAGAGTTCTAATAATGTAATTAATATAGATTGGTTCTCGTAACAACGGCTTCTAGATTTTCTTCGCTTTTTTGTCTCGCACTTTCTAACCATGGTTCTCCCTCCGCACTTTTCTCGCACTTTCTTAGAACAGAAAGGTGCGAGATGCTATGAGAGGTGAGGAGAAGACTCAGGTCAAAACTCTCCAATTTTGATATTGTTTTGATTGAGTTCTGCGTCATTGGCTTGGTCGAACTCTTCAATTTTGGTAGTGCTTCTCCTCATTTTTGTGTTTGCTTTTCGTTTGTATAAATTCGTAAAATTGTGAGATCACATTTTTAGGATAATTTATTAATTGCAGAAATTGTATACAACTTTTTGTTTTGACCTAAAACTAGAATATATCAATTGAACGTGGAACTGTATTGGAAATATTTTTTTGGTCACGCAACAATTAATTTTTCTTTTATGTGAAAGTGTAGGATGAGCTGTTCATTATTTTCTATCTGTGTTCTTTTGTTCATATTTGCAAATAATAGCCAAGAAATTGCCAATTTTATGCTCTAGCATTCTGAAACTCTAGGGGCCTCTATTTGAGATGTCATGTCTTGCTTGCAGAATTCATTAAATTAGGTCTGACAAAGTGTTATTTGATATTTCTATATAGTTTTTGATGGAGTATGGTGCAGTGATGCTACTTCTGGATCATAAATTTTTTTTTTTTTTTTTGTCAAGATGGCCTCTGTTAAAACTCAACACATCAATGACATACTGCTATAATTAGTTAAGAAAGGATCTAGCACTTTAATTTGTAGTTTAGGTATTTGGTTGATGAACTAATTAATTCATAGACTACATATGTTTTTCAAAACAGTTTAGATAAAAAATATATACTCTTATCCATGTAAACAAAGAGGAAATTTGTGCAGTAGTTTAGTGTTTTCATCCTATGGATATTGTTTGTACTAGGATCGCGAGGAAGGAATTTGCTGCCATAGGTATATTTAATCTCCAGTAATTATTTAGTTATATTCCAAATTTTCAATAAAACCCTTGAGGAGAAACTTGCTAAAAAGACACTAGTAATTGTGAGTAAATCGCCGTTTTAGTGGTTAACTCCTTTCAAGTCCAGAATTTTTATTTTGAACTTCGACAGCTCATGTACGTTTCTTCTTTTGCATAGTTTAGGTGCTTCATGCCTCTTGCTGCGTACCACTACCAGATGATAAGGAACCCGCTCCAAGAGAATGAGGTTAAGTCTTCTACCTAATTAAGCTGTTCAAACTCTTGAAGTTTTGCTCAAGAGCACGTTCCTTTAAATGTCAACTAATTCATGGTCAAAAATCATATTTAACAAGCTGGCTTAGTTCATTCTTTGATTTAATTTAAATTGAACAAGTGCCTTAATGTTGGATAGAACACCTAATGCAAGGTAACTTTATAATTGTTCTGCATTTGATGTTTCATTGGACTGGTCTAGACTAAGATGCACAAGAGATATAACAGTATGTTATCAAACATTAGACACAAGTGCAGTAAAAAAGTGGAAAAAGAATTGTACTTTATGCAAGGAGTTTTCCCCCCTTTTCCTCCTATTAGAGTCTTGCAAGTTGATATTTTTATTCTTCCTTAGATTTTTAAACTTTTATGTGTTAAGTTATCATTTTTCTCCTTTTTTTAAGGTTAAATTACTTTTGACCAGGAAACAACACAAGCATAAAATCTTTGGTGTCTCTCTCAAGTAAATCAACCATTATTGTCAAGGTTAGCTCTTTACATATTGTTAGTAAAAGAATTTCTGTATGTTGCTTCATATTGTTTCTAAATTTCGATTCTGTTTGTTTCAAATATATGTGGTGTAAGTAGAAATAAATTGAAAATAGGCTTTTAAAAAAGTTGTAGTACTTTCATGAATTTATTTATGTTGATAGAGGATTAAGTTGACTTTATAAGAGTAGCTTTTGAAAAATATGCGTGAACTTTCTTTTGTTAGTTACTTGGGAAAATCAGATGATGTTTTATATAATAATTTCTTAGGATATAATAGGTTAATCAATGTGATTCTTAAGAATTTATTTTCAAGAGCTGATTTTTAATAATTATATTTTATTTAGGCTGCTATGCTATTAGGAGTTATCAGTACTTGATTTTTTTTTTGGTTTTACTAAGTTTCTGACACAAATTCATAATTCTTTTTCAAAATCCTCTTTGAACTGACACACCATCAAGAAGTATATTCAGGTTAGTTTCTACAACTTCTATCCCATTACCCAGAAAAATAGGAATTATAGATGTAATATGCTTCGAGGAATTTATTTTGATGTTTCATTAGAACTATTTAGGATCCCAATGTTTCATGGAGTTTGGTTAGCTATTGCTAATTTTTACTGAAAAACCGTCAATTTAGATAAACTCAGAATTGAGAAGCAATGAGCATTGAAGCGTTTTGACAAGCTGTCCTCTTTTAACTTTTCTGTTTTTTTTTTGGTAAAAGAATATTACAAAAGAATTTATCATCAATTGTGTTCTTAATATTGAGATGCTGAAGGAATTGTGTACTGAGTTAGGTCTATTTAGCTATTTATTACTATTGACTAAAGTGTTTCTATTTATATTGATTGAAATACATATGGAAGGAATGTTTTTAGATTGATAAAATGAATCAAGATCATTATCGAAGGAATGTTTTTAGATTGATGTTATTCGTATTTTTGAGACGGGTAAAATTTTAAAAGGCCGATACTTTCTTGCTAAAAAAAGAAAAAAAAACTAACTTTGGTTAACATTTATCGCGCGAAGCGCGATATTATAGCTAGTTACACTAAATTTTCATCTGCACCAGCGTAATTCTTCTCTGTAGTCTCCTCAATCTAAATTGGTCCCAGTGCCACATGTCAAAAGATTAGAGACCGACCCCTTTATTAACGATGTTACCTCCGTTAGTCATTTGTGCCTATGGCCCATATGCGATATGCAGGTGATTCAAAATTAACAGCCTATTAAGATTAATGCCGTTTAATTTCGCTAATTCCTTCTCATGTTCTGACTTTTTGACCAGATCAAGTCGTTCAACAAATATCCGTTGACAATGTTGGAAACTTGGAATCGTGATGGCTCACCTCTATAGGTAGGGATCGCCTTTTTCATATAAGCAGGCTATGGCATTCGCAAAAACTAATAAACTAATTTTCATCCATTTATATGCTTACAAATTTAGCATCTCACTAGGGGTCGTTTGAATTGTTTAGGAATAGGAAGAATAATTTTTTTTTTAAAAATAGTTTTTTTTAGATATCCAAACAAGTTAGAAATAAAAAGGGCTCCGTTTGGATGGGTGCAGAAATAAAAAAATAGCTTCTTTCAACTCCCAAATTTATTATAAACAATTAAAATTCTTCACAAAGTTACACACTTCCCAATACTTCTTCCCTTATTTCTCTTATTCCCACATCATTCAAACGGAGTCAAGAAGAATAATTTCTTCCTAAAAATAGGTTCTTCCTAGGAATAACTGAATGAAATTTTATGTGCTCTTTAATTAATACTTTATTTAATATTAAAATAATAATTTTTAATAATTTATTTAAATTAATATCAATTTGCTTATTCCTAACTCACCATCCAAACAACATTTCTTATTATTCCTAGAATAACATCTTCCCACTCTTCCTAAAATTTTTCCTCTTATTCACCTTTACACATCTTTCAATATTTTCTTCCTAAAATTCTTATCCTTCGTTATTCTCGTACCATCCAAACTGTCCCAGATGAATATAATAAAATAAATTGGAAAATATGTTTCGATCAGGATTTTCGTGGTTGCGGAGAATGTTGTATTAATTGAAAACAAATGAGAATAACTGAAAACAGTTGAGCATTTTTATCTTTTGGATACAGGCTAGTGCTGTCAATGGTACCCTTTTAACTGTTTATCTATCCGTATCGTATTCGATAAGACGGGTATGAGTAAGATTTTATTTTCTTTAAGTTATCGGGTATGGGTATGGATAAAAGAAAATTTTCGTTAATTTATTGGATAAGGCTATTTCGTATTCGTTAATTACCCGTACCTTTAATCTTTATCATAACCAAAAAATATTATTGCAAGATTCAATTAATATGTTAATAACAAACTAAAATCCCAAAGATATATTTGTAAGATTTATGTTAATAATTAAACTAGGCAATTAAATTATAAGATTTGATTGAAATAATACTACGTTAAATTGGAAAGTTATAATGGTAAGACTCAATTGATATGTTAATTATAGTTTTTCATTCACGGGCTACAATGAAAAAATAATAAACTTTTTCAGAAGATCATTTCTTCTCAGCTGTCATTTGAGAAAATATTATATAATTAGTAATTAGTTATGTAATTTTTTTTTGTGATAATTGATATGGGAAGATCTATCATTTTATTATATTTAAAGTATTATTCAATGTTGCACTTTATTAATATGTTTATCTGATAATATTTATTTATCTCTATTGTATAATATTTTTTCATTGAGTTATTAACGTTATTACCCATTTTCTACTGGTACCCTATCCTTACCGTTAATTCTTAACGGATAACGGTAGGGTACGGGTAAAGTCAAATTTTAACGGGTAAGGGTAAGGTATGGATAAAGAAAATTTTAATGGGATATGGATAGACCTAATAGTATAAGAATACCTATGATTTAAACGATGGCGGGTTATGATCTTTGAATTCTATCATCATGCAGTTAGGAATTAATCTCTTGTTCTATTTACCAGAAAAAAAAAGATGATCAGTGTTAACCTTCCAATTTCGGGGTACACTCAAGTGTCACCCGGAAAAAAAGAAAAAATAAATAAAGCTAATTAAAGCACCAAAACTTCATAACCTTTGGTAATATAAAATCAAAATCAAGAGCTTTTGAGAATAATGAGTACCTAGCTAGTGGAAGCAACAAGCTTCTTAATTTGCTTACATCCCCAAGAGCATCCAACTCCTTGATCCTTAATTTGCTAAAACTCAATAGGATAAATTGGTTTCCAGAAAAGAAGAAAGTCTCAAGTATATTTGGCAAGAATTTATTTGAGGTGAGTGTCTAAGAGGGGAGAAGCTACTACACATGCCATTGCCCATTGCCACTTAATTAAAGTGGTCTCAGATTGAATCCTTTGGGTAGTTCAACCATGCATGTGAAGATGATTGAATTGACTGAGGCCGTGTATGAAACGCTCATATCTTTTCAAAGAGGAAAGGACTTGAGGGGTTTGTACTTTGGAAATAGCCAAACAGGGAATGGGGAACGAGGGAAGTCTAGTCAGATATGGCGGATAGTTTTTTTTATTTCATTTTGCTGTATTTGAATTATAAAAAAAGAAAAGGTATAAGGGTCCCACATTCCCACTACTTTTTTTTTTTTTTTTTTGAAATTGTGCCCTTAGGCTGCATTCCCACTACTACGGTAGATATCTTCTTGTCTTTATTTAACGTTAGACCGGATTTAGTACAGGACTGACGACTTGAGTACTGACTCCACAAAAAAATGATGTCAAAGAATGTTCATAATATTAATATAGAGGTAAAAAAAACATTACATCAATTTAAGGAATGTAATACACGGAAAAAAATTTGTAGGTACGAGAAAATCATTGGGCTTTGTTGATTTTTGTGAATGATTTACATCTGAGAACAGTGATTCTGTGAAAAGATAACCAGTACGAGTCACTTCCTAGATGCAATCAAAACATCATGGTTGCGTGTGCACAAATGTGAAGTCATAACGGTCTTGGACTTTTGTCAGCTGCCAAGAAATTGGAGCGTCATCCTCATCCCCATCTCGTCAAAATATTGAGGCTTTAGATTTTTGTTAATGAACTTTTTTTATGGGTCAATGAATTACCTGTGCTTGTGTGCTTTAATTTCCAGAATTTTGAAGGTAAACTGGTAGAACTCGACAGTAGTTAGAATGCTTCTAGACACAAGTTTTTGGCGTGAATTTTGGGTCATGGAGTAGCATTTTGTGGACCATGGCGACGCAATAAATAAACGGCGTCACTGAGACGGTGCTTTGGTTTGGTTATTGGTTCATCTTATCATCTAAGCGGTTTTATTGATCCGTGGAACATTATTTTAATATTTATGACTTTATGCAGAACTCCGCCTTCTGTTTCTTCTTATTTTAAAATGAATATTTGTTTTCAAAGAACAGTGGACGACAGTTGTCAACCGACATCATAAAATAAAATAAATATTTTATATAATAATAATCAAACATACACAATTTTTGAAAGAAGAGGTACTGTTAGGTATTATAGTGTCATTATTTTCTGCGGTCATAACTAGGGTGTTAAAGGTTAACAACGGAAACGGAACTCTAGCGTGTTCTTTCGTTCTAGCACACATAAATAAAATTCATTTTGTTTCCGTTCCGTTTCGTAAAACAGAACAGTTTTCTATTTTATTTTTCATTTTTCATTGATTTCAGTCTAGTTTTTGGTAAACGAAACACTAACGTTTATCAATACCAGTTTCGTTTCCGTTCCGTTTTCAGAAATGAAATTCATTTCTATTCCGTTAGTTGTTCCATTTTGGACGAAACGAAAATGTGCGAAACGGAATCCGTTGACAGCCCCTAGTCATAACCCATATGACTATTGTATTTGTACAGCACCTCAAAAGTTGTTCATACACAGGGGCCGTTTGGATAGTATGAGAATAATAAAAGAATACGAATTTTAGGAAGAAAATATTGAAAAGTGTGTAACTTTGGGAAGAGTGGGAAGATGTTATTTCGGGAAAAAAAAATATTGTTTGGATGGTAAATTAGGAATAAGGAAGTTAATATTAATTTAAATAAATTATTAAAAATTTTTACTTAAATATTAAATAAAGTAATAATTAAAGAGCATAAAAAATTTCATTTAGCTATTAGTATTTAACTAATTTTGTTGAATATATATATATATATATATATATATATATATATATATATATATAAATAGGCTAAATTAGACTCCAGCACATAGGAAGTCTGTGTGCTCCAGTCTTTTAGCCGTCGGATATAAAATCAGAAGGCTCAGATTCCATCGCTGGATAAGAGATGAATTCCTGTTTTCTCTTGTGTTTTCCGTTACTTCTCTCCTCCGTTAGCTATTATATCATAATTTAAAAAAAAAAACAGACCCCTCCTTCAGTCCTTCGTCTCTTTCTCTCTGACGCAGAGGGTGCGTTTGGATGGGTGTGGGAAGAAGGAAAGAAGGGAAGAAGTATTGGGAAGTGTGTAATTTTGTGAAGAGTTTGAATTGTTTATAATTTTTTTTCTTCTTCTTCCTTCTTCTTCTTCTTTCTTCCAACAATCCAAACACACCCAGAGAGAAGAGAAAACCTAAATCTCCTTCTTCCCGATCGAAATCAAGGACTAGCTAGCTAGTTTGTCGAGAGAGCTCCCTCACTTCTCCTCTCCTTCTCTCTTACTCTCTCAATCCTCGGATAAAACTCCCTCTCTACTGGACCCTCCTCCGATCTTCTCCGCTTCGCTCAGTGAGACGAAAATCGATCTCAACAGTATGTCTACTCATTCCTAGTTACAGTGCTTTAATTTCATAAGATCTGATTTCTTTCAAGTTTGTTTCTAGTTTTGAGATTAACTAGATTTCGATCTGTCCCTCGGAAACCCTAGATTTTGTTGCCGATAATTGTTCAATTTTGTGTCCAGGTTTTAATTTGTTAAAGTTCACGCAATTTGAGTTGTGCCAATTATGTAGCCAATTTTGAGTTATAAAGGTGAGTACTAATTTCATAATCTAAACCATAGGTGTCTTTGGTGAGAACAGATGGAATAGTCCGAATATATAGTAATGGAAATAGAAACAATTTTGAGTTATAAAGGTGAGTACTAATTTTGAGTTATAAAGGTGAGTTATATATAATTGTTGGAAGAAGTTATTTCTAAGAAGAAATTATTCTTACGTTTGGATGGTGCTAGGAATAAGGGATTAGCATCTTCTTAGGCATAAATTTATTCCTAACCATCTAAATTTTTCACAAAGTTACACACTTTTCAATATTATTCATCTTATTCCTCTTATTCCTAAGCAATTCAAACGGAGCCAAAAGAAGATATTTTTCTCCTTGGCTGTGTTTGGATGAGGTGTGGGAATAAAAAAATAAGGAAATAATGAAATAAATTTATTATAAATAATCCAAACTCTTCACAAAGTTACACACTTTCCAATATTTCTTCTCACTTCTTCCCTTATTCCTCTTATTCTCACACCATCCAAACGGAGCCCTTTATTCCTAATTTGTTTGGATATTTAGAAAGAAACTATTCTTCTCTATTTCTAAGCAATCCAAACGGTCCATACATCTTATGAAAAAATTACCATGAATAGTCGTCGGAATGTCCTTTCAGAGAGGAGGGGTTTTTTTTTTTCACTTTGTCCAGATATTATGAGTATGGGTGCCGCAAATAAATCTCTATGAGCATCAAGAATAATAATGAAAAAAGTAATAGGCAAAAAAATCTCTACTTCGAGGCTTTTTTTCTCCAAAAAAAAAGCCTGAGTCAGTATCGATCTGATCCTCCGAAAATACCGTGGGTGAGCCAGCGGCAGTGACAGCTTAAAAACCTCCGCCAAGTCGATGCTTCAGCACTAAGGGTCTAATCGGAATGATGTTCTATGGGAGTTCAATTCAATTCAATAGAAATGATTTCAAAATAAAATTTAGTGATCAGAACCAAAATAAAAAAAAAAATTGAAGAGAATTGAAATTTGTGATTAAAAGCTAATAAAAAACTAGGACGAAATGATTTCACCTCTTTAATATTGACCGTTTTATCCTCAACAGACACACACATCTCTTTGAATATTGATATTTATTTAAGATACCTTGCGTTGGTTAAGATGAACACAAATATCATCTAAACCCAAAGTAGGATGAACAATACAGATAAAGGACAGCAGCTCGTGCGCACAGAGGATGGTATGGAAAATACCATCAACTATTCATTTAAAAAGCCGTGGCAGCCATCCGTACCAATGATGGTACCAGTTGCTGAATCAAGCACACTCGGATCCATTTGTATATGCTTTACTATTAGATTCAAACTCGTCTTGCACTTTCAATTTCAGGTAGAACTTAATAAATGCTCTTTGCTGGTTCATTTTTTTTTTTCCTCTCATATAAACAATATGATAAATTACTTATAGTTTATAAAATACATACAATGAACCAATAAAAATGAAGTAAACGATCTAGAGGTCGTAGCATTCATCAAAAACTTGAGTCATCAGCATGTATTGATGAATTGCATCTTTTAAGAGACAGAACGAAATCACCCAGATGGCCAGATCCTTGTACAGTGAACTCGCACACTGTATTTCTAAATTTTCCTTAATTCCATTTACGATTTATAGTAAATGTACATTTTTCTTTTAATCAGAGTCGAGATCGAACCAACAAAAAATATAAATCAAACACTTGCAATATGGCAAATGTTCCTGAACAACTCATTTTTACTTAGACACACGCAGAATTTGGCATTTATAGTCATAATTGTTAGAGTCGAAACTTTTTTTTCCCAGAGAAAAACTCGAGTCCGTACAAATCTGAGCCTCCAAAAATACCATGGGTGAGCCAGCTGCAAAATAAATTGACAGTATGAAAGACCTAAGCGAAGTAGTTGCTTCAGCACTTTTGAAGGAGCGCAATTGATCTGGAGGCTTCTAATGGTGCCTCTCACAGTAGAGGTATGCCAAATACGAAGAGCCAGATCGCTGAAGAGGGATGAGTCTCAAGAAGGGGGGTGAATATCGGGAGATTAATTTGGGCAGAGAGAGAAAACATGTAGCTAGCGAAAGGAAATCGTGCCAAATTTCAACGTTTTCGACGGGAATTCGCTGGACCAATTTTTTCTATCCAAATCGCGAGGAACGAAATCAATTCTCCATCTCCTGCTGCTTCCGATCAGTGAATAAAAGTGAAAGAATTGTAACTGGTTTGGAGGCTTCTGAAAAGATATGAGCGTTTCATACAGGAATAAGTCTCAGAAAGGGAGAAGAACATCGGAAGGGTGATTTGGGTAGAGAAAGGAAGCATGTCGCCAGTGTAAGGAAATCATGTCAAATTTCTACCTTTCCAACGAGAATTCGCTGGAGGCATTGTTTCTCTCCAATTCGTGTGGATTGAAATCGATCATCCATCTCCTGTCGCTTCCGATCAGTAGAATCGCTAAAAAAAGAATTATATTTTCATTTCAGCTCTTTTGCGCTGTTTTGATCAGACCCTAATAAGTGCTTGCCTCTATGCCCATGAATTATTCCTCTCAAGGCAAATTTGTTAATTTAATTTCGAGACTGATAATGGATAATTTAATTTCAGGACTCTGCAAAAATTGTTATCATTTTCAAAATGAGCAATTAAAACTACAATTATAGAGGCATATAGTACATTCATTAAGACGATAAATTCTGGCATTTGCCTCAATTGTCTTATATACATAGTTACAACGAGAAGTTCATAAAGAAAAATATTCATAAAGTTATTTAATTAGTTGAAGCTAATACATCCATTATTTTATAGATGCTTTTCAGCCAGCACTGCTATACTAATATTCATACTTATTTACATAAAATGGCTAACACATCCATTCTTTTCTTTGTGAAAGCCAAGGGTGTTTAGAGTTTGGAAAAAGCAATATCCATTACCTCCAGAAAATAATCTACACAACAATAAATTAATGTCAAAATATTAGGACAATGCTACAGAAAAATTGAATGGAATTGACTGAAAAAAAAACACTTATACCTGCATCCTCTTTAGAGAAACAGAGAGGTGGAGTTATTCTGAAAACATTTCCATAAAAACCACCTTTTCCAACCAACACGCCCATATCTGTCCAATCCAAAAAGGACCAAAATTACTAGTATTAACTTCTTAGTAGTGTTTCCAATACCTACATGTTATCGGAAAATTCTAATAATACCGAATACTGGAACAGTGGCCGAAACAACGATATATGGTATTACGAGACAAAATTCCCAAAAATTTCAAAAAAAATACCGAATTTCGGCCACTGGCCAGTACAGTTACCACCTGTGGGATATTAAAAACATTGCTTCTTGGTAAGAAAAATAATAATATACAAATAAAAAATGTGACACTAATAGTTAGATTACCTTTCATTTGTTCCATCACATGCAAGATTTCTGCATTTGCTGGAGTTTTAAGCTGACGATCCTTTACTAGTTCAACACCAAGCATAAAACCTCTTCCTCTTACATCACCAATTACTGCATATAAGTTGTGAATTCGTTGCTATATTATGATTCATCTAAATCACTAGAGGAATTTTTGAAAAGCAAACAAACTTAATCAATCTGAGCTCACTATCATGTTTTTCTTGGAGCGATTTTAGGCCATCTTTCAAATAAGATCCAACAACAAATGCATTTTCTTGCAATTTCTCTTTCTCAAGCACTCTAAGAACTGCAAGCCCACCTGCCGTGCAAACAGGGTTGCCTCCAAATGTATTGAAATAATTTCGTCGGGTTAGCACCTCCGCAATTTCTGGAGTAGTCACAACTGCACCGAGTGGTATCCCATTTCCAATGCCCTATCAAAATTGATGACATCAAGGCACCATGAGTAAAAGGATTATATACATAATCCACAAATGAATGACTATGCATAATACATATTGCAAAAGTAATCACCTTTGCCATTGTAACTATATCAGGAGTTACACCATGTGCCTCGAATCCCCAAAAATGGCTACCAGGTCTGGCGAATCCAGATTGAACCTCATCTGCTATGCACAAGCCACCGGTCTTTTTTATTGTTTTATATACAGCTGGTAAGTAACCAGGAGCTAATTCCACAATTCCTCCCACCCCCTAATAAAAAAGCAATCTCATTATTATTCTATAATTAAGTCTAATCTCAATTCCTAAGTCCTTCCCAGATGACTTGCCTGTATTGCTTCTGAAATGAAAGCAGAGACTTGGCCAGATGTAC
This sequence comes from Rhynchospora pubera, assembly GCA_028095005.1. Taxonomy (NCBI): domain Eukaryota; kingdom Viridiplantae; phylum Streptophyta; class Magnoliopsida; order Poales; family Cyperaceae; genus Rhynchospora; species Rhynchospora pubera. The sequence continues at coordinate 147,537,517 of CM051462.1, read as the reverse complement.
CAAATTCGATAATTTCTTGCACATCTCTCGCATATTTCTCCCCTTCTGAACCAAAAATTCCTCGGTATGGATCAGGGTTTTGCGCATGGTGCACTCCACTCTACCAATCAAATAATTAATAGGATTTAAGAGACGATGAATCAAAATTTGTTTTCCTACATATTAGAAATTAGAAGATACCTGTGTGACGTTGAACTTCCAATTCTTTTGGGCGGTTGAACCCATCGTACCTGAAGCATTGCCATGGTATGCATTTCTAATTGATATAATATCATGGCAACCTGTATATAGCCGAGCAATCAAGATAGCCAATTCATTTGCTTCTGTTCCAGAATTTGTGAAGAAGACAACCTTTATATGAAAAACATAAATTAACATTAATAAACAAACAACATAAGATTTGTATAATAATAGTAGTAATTAATTTATGAACTGCATCAAATTTGAGTTTTCTTATTTTGATATTCAATTGATTATAATTTTACCTTTAGATTGCCAGGGAGTTGAGAAGCTAAGGCCTCAGCAAAATCAGAAATGACATGGTTTAGATAAAGAACTGTAGAATGTTGAATCTTTTTGGTTTGAGAAATGATGGCTTCAGTTATTTCTGGGTGGCAATGGCCACAACAGACGGTGGCTATACCAGCAAATGCATCCAGGTAGCGACGACCCTCTTCATCAAACAAGTATTGCATTTTTCCTTCTACTATGTTCAACTATGGAGAATAATTCAATTGGTCAAATTTCATGGAAGGAAATATAAATTTATAATATGACTTAAAAAAAAAGATTTGATCTCTCCTTCAGGAAAAAAAGGTCAAATTAAGGGAGTTAGTTATTATTCTTTTTTACAAATGTAACAAATCGTAAAATTCATCAACAACATAATTAGTACAGTTGGCACTTTGCATAATAGTTGCCAATATTAAAAGAAATAGATTTTTCTGTGAAAATGATCTGCTATAGAAAAAATCACTCTTTATGCTAATCTATAATGAACCCATAATGCCCTTCAAGAAATGATTTATTTTAAAAGAAAATTGATGCATTCATTAAGTGGTTCAATCCTTATCTACCAATCTTGTTTCATCGATATGGACATGTGTACTTTATAATAAACATTTGAGAGCATTATTGATGTGCAATAACAACTCATCAACCACCAATATACACAACATTTTTCACATATTCTGAATCGCAAACCCACAATTTTTCTGTATTAATTTGGTGAGCCACCTAATTCAGAAAACCACAGCAATATCTAAAAGATATTTTACATATACCATCACAAACCAAAATGATCAAGTCCAAGATTTTCTCCATAATGTCAACAGCTCATTGTTTAAAATTTTATCCCCCTTTTACGGATTGAATTACAAGAAACCATGAATCTTATCATATAGCAATTTGGACTTGAATTTTAATAGCGCACTTTACATATGAGAACCTGTCTATTCTTTTAAATGGCGCATTTATAGTTCGAGAGCATATTCACCGTAACTCTTTTTGCTTTATTAAGCTGTTAAATGTTTTTTTTTTCATTTTTGAGTGAAAAAAATGATTCGTAGGCTTATATTGGATTTCATATATAAAACATTTTTGTATTAGCAAATTAAATTAAACATTTATTAACAACCGTATCAGAGTACGTATATGTTGTATTTGCATATTATTATGATTCTCCCCATTCCAAAATTTCTCTCTCTATATCCTCCCGACCATGCATATTTCATATCCATTTAAGACAAGTTAATTAAAGAAGATTCTACATCCGAAATATCCACAAAATGAAAATTTATAAGCTGGTTCTTTGACCTAGTGGTTTGGCCCTTTTGTACCAACTAGGTTGTCCTTGGTTTGAATCACGAAGAGAGTATTTATTTTCAAATTTCTTAAATAATTCTTAATAAAAAATTGTTGGTTAAAAAAATTATAACGTTAAACGAGTAATGAGTCGGTTATTATAACATAAAAGCAGATCTTAATATAGTAACAAATGATAATGAAGTTTACCATATTATGTGAGTCAGCGTTGCATATTTAGGGCTCCGTTTGGATGCGTTGAGAATAAGGTAGGAAGAAGGAAGAAGGGAAGAAATTTATTGGGAAGGGGTAAATTTATTGGAAAGTGTGTAACTTTTGTGAAGAGTTTGGATGGTTAGAAATAAATTTATTAGTAAAAAGTGGTTATTACTTATTCCTTATTCCGGGAAGAAGCCATTCAAACGGAGCCTAGAACTAGATCTCCATCATATTATGATAATCTCTCTCCAACCCCTCAAAATTAATCTGATCAGATCATAATTAAACATTCGCGCAAAGAATACAAATGAACCCATTTTAAGTGTTTGCAATTTATCGGCCAGAAAATTTCATTGTCTATCATTTAATAATCACTTAATCAAAATTTATGTTCTTGCAAAGATACATTTGACATTTAATAATCCCCCTCAACTATGTAGTTATTATATTAGTAATTGCTTGGATAAAATTTTGTTCTTTTCTTTTTGAGAAATGGTATAGCCCAAAACGGCTACCAGCTCTCAAAAGCGCATCAGTTTTTGCAAATTTAGCAACACACAGTATACAAGTCTCTCCCCAACCAAAAAACAAAAACTCACACAATGCATGCTTCCCAGAGTCTGAACCAAACAAAACTAACCATTTTTCAACTCAAGTCATTATATTTATATGATCTTTTGGTCCAACCATTCTTAAATTTTTAAAAAAATGCTTATTATGTGTATTTCGAAAGGATAGATGGATTTGCATGGGACAGCTGTACAAGTACCAGCATTATTATTATATCCGTTACAAAAGAGTAGATAAGTAGGAGATAACAACGGGTTAATTGTACCGGTTTCTTGTAGAAATGGAGGATGGAGGGGCTGAGGAACTCTGCTCTCTTTCTCAATATTTCTTCGGCAGAGGGACCGGCGTATGGGACCGGCGTGTAACCAAATGGGGGCATTTTTGGGAGAGGTTTAGCATTGCTCTCGTTGGAGAATGACGTGGCCAATTGGGACAGCTTCCTAGAGAGAAACCTCCTCATTGTTGCAATACGAAGGAGAAAACTGCAAATGCAAGAAAAATCAATGAAATTTTTTGTGTTTTGTTTTTTGTTATTTAAATTTGAAAAGGGGAGTTAAAGAGTCGCTACTATTGAATTGATTTGGGGAAATTGAGTAACGGTTTTTCTCTCGGGTTGTGTACGAGAAGAGAGGATGGAATGGCGGGGTGTGTTTATATATATATACGAGTTAATGTGCTAACTTATTGCTAGGTTTGAAAAATGTGGACCATATTACTGAGCAAATTCTTTTTTCCCCCTCCTTGAAGGATGAGCATATCTTTTTTTTTCCCCATTATGTCCAAATTAACAAGAATGTCTAAAATTTATTTTTTTTTTATTATGTGATGGGCATAATGGAATATTATTTGGAAGAGATCCCTGAAAAATTTTAAATTACCTTTTTGAAGGTGTGGTGGCGGAGTGTCATCCATGCAATTTCATTACAGTAACAAAAGCTATACAACGTAGAAAGATAAAAGAAAACAAAATTTCCTTTTTCCCCATGCTATTTCATTTCAATAACACAAGAAAAAGTTTTACAACGTAGAGAGATAAAAGAAAACAAATATTTATTTTTTCAAAACATAAAGTTAAGAACAAAGATTTAAAAAATAAATTATTAACGCAATTTTTAAGATTATTCTACTATATATATATATATTATGCGAAAGGAATACATTTGGAGGCAATAAAGTCATTTAATAAATAATATACTAAGAGATCTCTTAGTATGCAAATCCTGTAGATATTACAATATTAAAGTTGAATTTTGTTTTAAGTGAATTTGATTTGCTCAAAACTTGGTATAATGGAGATCTATAGACTATATTAGCAAGCGTGACTGCGTGAGGCATGCTTTCTAATTTGAGAAAGAATCAATAAATATGCATAACTACATGGGACACAATTAATTTGGAAGTACAATCATATCGAAGAATCGAACATATCGTTTTAGATAAGAAAATGATTAAAATTTGTTGCAAATTTTAAAACGGCACGGACCTACGTACGTCATTGCGTCAACTCGTCAATGGGTCATCAAAATTTGACTTAATTCAATGGGTCATCAAAGTATACGTTTCAGTTGTTATTTATTTGCTCCACTTCTACAGTGAAGACAGATTCAACGAACCTGGACAATAGCCTTTATTAGCTAGCAATCACCCTGTGAGTCAGTGTTCACCTTAATTTTTAAACAAGAAAAAAAAAAGAAAAAAAAGGAAATGAATGCAGACGCAGTTTTTTTTAATGAATATAGACGCAATAGTTAACGTGGCGATTTGTCTGTACTACCTAAACTTTAAGTTAAACCAAGTCATCTAGATAGATCGGTGTTAACTAAAAATACCCTTAATCAAATCCAGACCCCACATGCACATCAGAATCAAGTCGATGCTGGCGGATTCGAATGTATCGAACCATGTGTTGAGTCACTGACAGGTAGACTTGTAAAATCTCTTCTGAAGAGCATGTGGGGTTGCATAATCAGTAATCGCAACACATGTTTTTGAGTTAATTTGTATCGGTGCTAACGAATAGAATTTTCCAATGGCTTGTTGGACATGTCTCTTCATTAGTGAACCAAATGCTGGATAAGACAAGAAACTAGCTTTTATGAAATCCAACTAGGAAAATGCTTAGGGATTGTGTTTATCATTGATTTGAAATTGAACCTTTTCCAACCAAACCTTATCTAGATTAGTGATAATGCACCAAACAATTGCATCTTCTTGTCTTCTTTAATTATTTTATTTCATTATGTTTGTTTTGTTGAAGGGTAGTTTTTTTCCCCTTTTGTAAAGAACAATTGCATTATTTAACATAGGGACGCTCCACTAGTGGAGATGACACCCTAGTTTGGATGGAATTCAGTTGATTCGTCACCTTTAAATTAAGAGGAATGTATGTTGAACTGTTGATTGGGAAGACAAGGTACAAATGCGTATATGTGATCATAGCAGTCATACAACCCCATAGAAACCCATTAAAAAATTGTCAGTTCAGACCAAACAATTCAGGTTTCACAAAACTGTTATGAGAAGATTTCGAGCAAAATGCCGGATGGCCATTTCATGACGCAGTGTATGATTTAAACTTTTAAAGCATTCCATGAAAGGTACTCTTTTGTGAGTAACCGAGTATGTTGATGGATTGTGATATCAGCTTTTGTTAGACATGGAACATATATATCGACATCAGTAGACGGTGAAGTGAACTCCAGTTGGAAGTTCTATAACTAGTGATCGGGACATTTTACCTAGGACATAGCTTTTGATTGCTTGCCAATCAAAAAGGAAGAATTTGTTTATTTTGTAATTAACTTTAGACATAATTCGAATAAGACAACAACAGCGCATCTGGTGTAGTGGTATCATAGTACCCTCCCACGGTACTGACCGGGGTTCGATTCCCCGGATGCGCATTTTTAGAACTTATTTTATTTTTTAAATGCTGAGAACGCGAAGCCTAGCCCAATTAAGAACGCATGGGCCACTTATGTTAAAGCCGGCCCTGTACGCATTATTATAATTTATAAATTCGTTATGGATCAAATAGCTTATTTGTCTCTTGGACTTTTTCTTACATTATATTATCCGTGGGCTGGAAAATGCAACTCCGTTTAACCGAAAAATTTTAAAATAATATAAAATATTAATAATAATATCTAAATAATTTAAATTATTCAAATAATATCACAATTACGGAATCCGAGATTACGAATTTAATTACGGAATCCCAAATAGCGTAACAGACTTAACAAAATCCTGAATTAGGCTCTCGTAAAATTAAATTTGTTTGTACCTCTCATAAATGCACCAATACCTTTGTGTTGTGCGGCACCGATACCTCTCATCACGACATAAATTTCCTTTGAAATTAGAAGAATGAAGAGAGCACATTTTTTTTTTCCTTTATAAGAGTAGAATAGAACACTTGATCAAAATAAAATGGAAAAGAGAAACTGATCAGACATACGCTAGTTAATCTGTTAATGTGACGTGGCATTAGTGAAACAGATGGATGAACAACAGGGCCAACATTACACAACCGAAAGCCGCACTCTCACTGGCCCCACCTAATTGGGCATAACACAAAGGCATCAGTGCATTTATGAGAGGAAACAAATGAGCAGGTAAGTACAAACAAATTTAATTTTACGAGAGCCAAATAGTTACGGAATCTCACAAGTCAGTTACGGACAGATCTGTTATCTTATCTGAGATTCCCTAATCAAGTTTGGAATTTTGGATTTCGTAATTGTGATACTATTTAAATAATTTGAATTGTTTGAATATTATTATTAATATTTTATATTATTTTATTATTATTTTTAAAGTTTTCGGTCCGTTTAAACGTGGATCGTTTCATCCCTTCAAAACAGTTAATGAAATTATTTTTTATGTTTCGTTTATTAAACGAAATGATAATGAAACTGACATCTTTCGTTTCGTTTATTTTTGTTTAACCGTTTTATATTATTTTTATGTTTTTTTATATATTTTTTTAGTATTTATAAACAATTTTTTATGAATCGGGGGTGTACATCGGTTCGTTATGCATGCAAAATAGAAAAAAATGTATAAAAATCAGAAATGATAATTTCCATCTGTAGTTTTATCATCCCTTGTCATTGCTAAAAACAAAGTGAACATATAAAATAGACAAGATAAATATATAAACGATCAAAATGAACACTTGGCATTGTATATACAACTTTTATTATTTTTAACTTATTTATTTGTATGTGTTCACTTTAATCATTATATATGTTCAATTTGTCTATTTTATGTGTTCACTTTCTATTTGGCGATGATAAGGGATGACAAAATTGCAGATGACAGTAATCAATTTCCTATAACAATTAATCATCAAAGCAAGAAATCGAACACAATTACACATTTTGATCATTTCAAAATAGAAAAACACGTATAAAAATTAATTATCAGTTAATTGATCGTTACGATCGTTTTGATCGCCTTTTGAAATGAAATGATTAACGTAAATTAATTTTTATTTCGTGTCATAAATGAAACGGTTAACGAAAATGAATTGTTTCGTGATCGTTTCGTTGTGTTTGCAGCACTAATTATCAGTATCATTTCCTCCTCCCAATTAAAAGATGATCGCAGCCGATTCTTAATACTTTGAAAAGGGGTTGGTTCCTTGCTCGCCGATGACTAATGGAAGTGTGGAGGCATTGATGGATGGGCGAGAACTGTCTACCGTAGCTCTGAAAGGTTAGCTTTGCTGTTCTCATTCTTTGTAACTCCTTTCTGTAGATATTTGTTTCTCTTTGTTTTTTTCCTATTAAATTTATCCGTTCAGGCAATTAAGATCTCTTGTAATTTGATGACCGAAACGATCTGGAGTTTGGCCTTTTTTTTCCCCCTTAATTTGTTTGTATTTGGGTTTTTTTCATAAATGTTCGTCTGTATAGTTTTGGTTTTAATTATGGTTGGTTTTCTTGTTGTTGCGGCAAATCATCAAGCTTTGACACAATTGAATTCAAAAATCTGATTAACCTCAACGAGATTAGGTGCATTGCCTTCCTACTTAACACAAATATGAGTTGCTGCTAAGGTTATGATGTAGTTTTACTGCTTATTCCACTGAGTGTTCTTTAATCTTTGGCGTTAAAAATGTCCTTTTACATCTGATGGATATAGCCAACATCTGATACATGTACCATTCCCCCCAAGTGTGTCAGTGCTTTAGATTTTGGGTTTTAAATAGTATTTTTGCATACTATTTCTTCATTTAATGTAATTATCCAGACTATGTATTATGGAGTTGCTAGTGATGCTAAAAAAAAGGGTGTATTTAGTTTCATTGTTTTTCAACAGGAATAATTTTTATCATTTTACAATAATGTATCAGCTATAAAACTACGTATTTTACAATAATAATTTTTATCATTGTCTTTATCATTTTTATCATTTTATAAAACTATGTATTATGTGTGCTATCAGCTATGTCCCCATTTTTTCTATTTAATAATAATGTATATAAACTATTTTTAGTGCTTCATGTGTACTGTAGGAAAATTTTTATATAACCTCCACAAAAATACGAAAGATGTTCTACTATTGACCCCCATCAATTTCTGGCTCTGCCCATGAATAGCATCAGTTCCTTTATATATGTTTAAGAAGCCAAGAGCTTTATCATGATAGAAGATAAAATGAGACTGTCATCACTGCTTGACATAGTCCTATCTATTTCAATTTCTACAATCAAATTATTAGACCTAATAATTATTGGACCTTTTTGCTGCAAGAGAGCAATCGATAATTTAATGTACCCTCTTGGAATTGAGGGCAGCAGTGAAAGGAAGAAATCTCACAGCATAAGAGCAGATTTTGATTACCACCAAACTTTGATGAAGAGGGGGAATTTGGCAAAAGAGAGGGAGGGGATATGAGTGGTCCATTATTCACTTTAATTGATGGTGGGGTACATCATTTCTAAATTCTAAGACTAAAAAAAATGTGATGGTTGATTATTTTTTAAGTAGGTTGGAGAGAAGCCCGGCGGCAAGAAGACGTAGAATCTAATATTTTGGAAGGAGCTCCACTTTTATTTCTTTTTTTTCCCTTCCACTCAGCTAAAAAAAGTAAAAGAAATGGTCGCTGCCTGTCCAAATGTTTTATCACTTTGTCCTCCATAAAAAAAAAACAAAAAAGGAGGATAAGAAAAGCAAATTCAGTGCCAAACAAAAACATAATTCCTTATTAATTGGTCTTCCCATTTCATTTTGTGAATACTAATCGTTAAATTTGGAGGACTCGTTGTATCTATTTTCTATGATATATTTTGTTCCACTTGTCTGTAGGAAGAACAGAGTCTAGCACAGCTGAAAGAAAAACAACAAGCTTCATCCTGCTACCTGAGATCGTCACCATCATTCTCCTTTGTCTTGAAGTAATCCCCCCCCCCCCTTCCTCATCTCATTTTGGTAATAAGATTTTATTATTAATATATCTTTATGGTCATTGAAGGCCAGAGATGTTTGTTCGCTCAGTAGCTGCTCAAAAGATTTGCACGGTGTTTGTAACTCTGACTATGTCTGGAGAGAGCTATATAGGAGGAGGTGGCCTCAGCAATTCATCAGTTCCATGGAATTATTGGAGGCTTTGGAGTCTTGTAGAGATGATGTCATACATGGTACACAATCTTCAGGTTGTACGAGTTTTCCATCAGTGCACTCTCAGGTTGGTAAAGCTACGTACTCTAAGCCTGTTTGTAGTTTAATTTAACGAATTAGGTTAATCAGTTTGATAGTGTGTCATTTTTTTTGTCAATCGTGTGTTACCATCTTGAAAAGATTAAACTGATCTTGATCTAACAACATGTTAGTTTAAGTTAACAAGCTAATTAAAACCTTGTTTTCGCAAGCTGAACCAGAGAGAAGTCAAAATCAAGTTTAAGCTGGTAACAAACAGAATCAGATTAGTCCAAATCAAGTTTAAGCTGGTAATAAACAGAATCTAACCATAAACCAAACAATATAGCGCATAATATGAGGGACAAAGTCGACAAAAGTTTAGCCTTACATTATTGATTATAATCCTTTGATAGGGTTGGAAGGCTCAATACATTACAAGCCACATGGAGATGGCCTCAAAGATTTCAGACTTGCTTGCATTCAATTATACGTGGAGGATGAGAAATTATCTAGCGGTCTCCCAATTCTCATATGCTGTCAACTGTCTCACATCAATGAAGCTTACTTTTGAAGATGTTTGCTCTGTTCTCTTCAGTACTAAGCAGAGTGTCATAACAAATCTCATTGGGTTGCAATATTCCATTATTATTCTTGGTTTGGAGGTACGTTGGCTTCACTTATCAGTTGATCTCAGTTTTAATCCTAAGCGCGCGCGCGTAAGTATTTGGTTTGTAAACGTAGAACAAGGATGTCAAGGAGGCTGTTGTAAGTCGAGGGCTGGCAGAAAGAGAAGTATGCTTGAAATGGTTAACGAGGAGGAAGAATTAAGATCCTTTGCATGTAGAGCAGAGATGCTATCTCACAACCTCGATAGGGAAGATCGCCATGGATAAAGAGGTTTTGGAATTTCTTAGATGGGGTATTACTACTGATTTTCATGACCTTCTTATTGGAACCTTGCCTGATCTAGGCATGAAGCAGACAACCTAGATGAGACATTTCTTTGGCGTAATCATCCAAGTGTACTTTTGCATCTTCATAAAGAAATATTTGATCACAAGATTAAGATTGCTGTGTATGTTGTAACACATTTCGTGTGGTTTGGCAAAGTTACTTACCACACCTCACATTGGAAATTCAAATATCGTCAACTATATAAGAATAAAAAAAATATATTCCTTTCCAGTTGCCAAAAATTCGAATTTAACATGTTTCTAGAGAATCTATATTGTAGGGGTGCAGAATATATCTTATTTTATATATTGGAGCTAACAGCCAAAAGCAATTGAATTAGCGAAGCTTGTTTTATGCAACCCTCGAATTTGTCGCCATTCTTAAATGATTAATTAAAACGGAAAAAATTTTATGAAAGACAAAAATATCCTAACAACTAAAAAAACAAAGAAATACCATTTTTTTAATAACAATACAGCTATAGTGGTACTAGCATTATTCCTATATCGAAACTGGATTTATATGTTTTTTTCATTTTATTTTGTCTATAACGACGTTAGACAATACTAATGTCGTTATAGGACTTTCTTTTTTTTTATCATTTTACTCTGCATTTTAATTAATGTCGTCGATTTTTCTTTTTTCGTTTACTTTATTATTTACTTTATTTTTGTTTATTATATGAATAAATTTTAATGTAATTTTCCATAATTTTTATGTATATGTATAATTAATATTTTTAAAATTGTTCAATTTTACTTGTATGTAGGGTTCTTCAAAATGACACAACACGACATGCGTGTTGGCACGACACGAGTAAGGAATTGGCACGACACGATCGTGTTATCGTGTCGCGTTGGTAATCTTAAAAAAATTAACAGAATTTGACACGACACGACTAACACGCAATACGAACACGAATCAACATGACACTAACACGCAACACGATTGTCAGTCATGTCGTGTCGTGTTGACACATCGTGTCATAAACTTTTCTTTATTTTTTTGTGTTAAAAGATTAATTGATTGTTTTTTTTACTAACTCATTTCTTTATTACTTTAATAGATTATAAAAATAAAATGTTTAAAAAAGTAAATAGACATTAAAAAAACAAAGTTATAATTTGAATTTTAATATAAAATCAATTTAAATATTTTTTTAGAAAAACAATTGAGAAGAAGAAGTAGGTTTATGATGCTATTTTTTATAATATTAAAAATTAAATACGTACGTGTCGTGTCGTGTTGTTCGTGTTCGTGTCATGTTGCGTGTTAGTAGTGTCGTTTCAAATCTTGTTAATTTTTCAAGATTGCCAACATGACAGATTATGCCACGATACGTAACACGATCGTGTCGTGCTAATTTTGTACTCGTGTTGTGTGGTGTCGTGCCAGCACGTACGTCGTGTCATGCCAACACGCATGTCGTGTCGTGCCAACACGCAAAACGACACTTCAAAATTTCTGACGCAACACGATGTCATGTCCTGTTCACACGTCGGATCAGAAACTTTTCATTATTTTTATAATAATTTATTAAAAATGTTAAAATGAAGAAAAATATATTGTTGCAGTTTATTTGATTATTCTACAAATTCAGTATATATATCAGTACCAAATTGCGAAAATATTTTTGTTAAAAGATTAATTGCTGATTTTATTTTTCATAGCTCATTTTTTTATTGTTTGAATTGATTAAAAAAATAAAATATTAATAAAATTAAATAAAAGTTAAAAAAAGGAAAGTACGGTTATAAATTGAATTTTAATATAAAATCAAATTAAATAATTTTCTAGAAAATAATTTTAAAAAAGAGGTATGTTTATGATGTTAATTTTGGTAATGTTAAAAATTAAATTTGTGCTGTGGTCGTATTGTGTTGCGTGTTAGTCGTGTCGTATCAAATTGTGTTAATTTTTTAAGATTACCAACACGACACGATAACACGATCGTGTCGTGCCAACACGCATGCCGTGTCGTGACATTTCGAAAACCCTACATACAAGTATAATTGAACAATTTTAAAAATATTAATTATGCATATATGTAAAAATTATATAAAATTTATTTTTTAATAAATAAAAGTAAAGTAAAACGAAAAAAACTGCCGACATTAATTAAAATGCAAACTGAAACGAAAAAAAAACAAAGAAAGTCCTATAGCGGCATTAGTATTGCCGCTATAGGCAAAGTATAATGTAAAAAATATATAAATCCAGTTGCGCTGTAGCGACAGTGCTGGTGTTGATATAGCTGTGCTGTTATTAAAAAAAATAGTACTCTTTTATGTCTTTTTAAAATTGTTAGGAGTATTTTTTGTCTTTGATAAAAATTTTTCTTAAAAATGTACAATTACAAATTTTTCAAAATGGGAAAGCAACCCTATACCCTTCAAATCTTACAAATTTTTCAAAAAAGGAAAAATCAAACCATATACCCTTCAATTAATTTTATGCCACTAATTATTTTCAAAATATTATAAATTCTATCTTGGTCATTGTGAAATTTATCAGTAAATTTTTTAAATTTCCAAATTATCCTTTATATTTGTCTACCTGGTCATTTCTCCCCTTGATCTCTAAAGTCTAAATCTCTCTCCTCTCCGGCTCTCCATGGCACGTGATTCTAAATTTTTTATTTAATATCCAGAATTGAACTTCTAATGAAGATTCACTTTATCCTTTATATTTGTCTACCACTGTTCATCTGGATTCTGGAATGGTGTTCCTATTGTTGACCCTCAAAAGTTAAACCCTGAAAATCAAGTTCAAAATCCGAAAAAACCTAAAGCCAAACAGCAAAGATCAAATTTCCAAAATACCAAAACTCAAAACCAATTTACGAAAAATACCAAACAAACTCGAAAAATCCTCAAAATTTACCCAAAAATTCCTTAAGAATTATGATGAATTATCATAATTTTTAAATCCCAAAAATACCCATACAAATTCAAAAATATGCAAACAAACCCAAAAATTTCCTAAAATTATCAAAAACAAATTCTATGAGGAATTTACCAAATCCACTTGAACCATTAAATTCCTCATATTTTTCTAAGCTCACCCATAAAAAATTATCCAAAAATACCCAAGGGAAGGCCCCTAAATAATTTATTTTGATTTGGCCTTAAAGAATAAAAAGGAAATTGGGAAAATCAAATGAAAATTCCAGAAAAATGGAAAAGGGGTGGCGCGTGCATCCATTGGAGAGAATCCCAGGGGGGCGAAGTATGTCACTGCCCCCTTGATGAATTACTGTTTTCATTTAAAGGCTTGGATGCACCTGTTGTTCGTAGACCGTGCATACAAATTCAAAAACGTTTCATTGGATCACGACGAAACAGACTCACCTATCCATCTCTCTCTCATTAAACCCACGCATGGCCCCACTTGTAAGAGGCGTCCCTTCCTTGGTAAAAAGAAGAAAAGGAGAATGGGCTGCGAGTTACTGTAGCACGCCGGGTAAAAGCAAGAGAAGAGGCGACGTGGCTCCTCCAGCACCACCAACCCAAAACCAGCAATGCTGCCCACGGTTTTGCGAAACCAGAGCCCTAGCGCAGCTCCATTTCGACCATTGGATGGAGATCAGAAGGTGAGGATGGCACACAGCTCCAAGATGAAACCCTAGGGTCCCTGCCTATAAAATGGCCCCAATTGAAGCTAGAAAGAGAGAGAAAGGAAGGGGTAAGGTGAGGCTAGTCTTAGACTACCACTAGTATATTGAATTGAGAGGTTTTGAGCGAAATTGTAAGAGACATTTCAGCGAATAGTGAGAAATAGAAGGGAAAAGGTGAAACTTGAGTGGTTCCAAATCTGTAATCCTCTGTGTTCAAATCCAATAAGTGAAATCAAAGTTGAAATTGGCTGTTTTGCTTCCCTTTTTCTCTCCCCCATTCCTTGACCTCTCATCCCATGGTTTAGACTGAGGAGAGGTCGCCTAGCCTGAGGTTTCCTCTTGACTAGGTGAAACAATAGATTAAGCTGAGGTTTCCTCAGTGTTAGGATGCGATTTCATGGTTTGAGTTCAAAATAGCTCAAATTATGGAATTTCTGTGCAATACAAATAATGCCTACTATTATGCTGCCCAATTTGTCACAGAATTCATGATAAACTAGGACATTAGTTCATTACAAAATAAGGAAAAGAGAAAAAATATAATAGCATTCATGTGTTGCTTCAAATCTGACCAAAATTAAAATAAGTAAAAGTTTAGGGTTTTATTTGCATAAAAATATGAAAATAGATATGAATGGCAAGTACTGAACCTCATGGACAGCAGGGAACAACCTTGTCAATTTTCAAAAATTTATGTGATTTTATACACATTAGTAAAAGTGATAAAGATATTTCATGAAATAAAAATGATAATTGCCAAATTCCAGATTTTTCTGAAAAAGTGTTAAAAAAAAGTGTTTCAAATGTGTTTCATTTTTATAGAGAATGATAATGCCTTTTGCCGAGTGAACGAAGCTATGCTCTACAAGGATTTGTTCAAAAGAGTATCTCTAGCATGTTTTTTTTGAGTCTTCTCATTACTTTCTCTTTTCTTTCTTCTCTTTTTTTATGTAAATTATTATTGCCACAATGGAAAATTGTATCTCATGCTTAATGTAAAAAATAAAAATAAAAAAAAAACAAAACACAAAAAAAAAACAAAAAAAAAAAATCAAAACCAAAGCCTTGTTAATTTTTATTCTCTATGTAACTTTCTTTTTCCTTCTTCCTCTCTTTTTCTTTTTCTCAAAAAACTCACCACGCCTTAACGTGCTAGGGATATTTCTTACAAATTTTTGGAGTGTATGGATTAGAACGGGCAAATAACCTTGGTTTTGCATGTTGTTTAACATAGAGGAGCTAGGGTAATTGAATTTTTGAGTCGAATTTTTAAGGATCAAATGCATCATAAGCCAATTATTGAGACATCCCGAGTATAAATGTTTGTGCTAAATTTCACAACCATTTTCCTTTCAAACCATGTGTGAAGCTTGAACCAAATTGATTGAATTGGTATTGCAACTTGTAGGCCATCAAGGATTTTAAGTTAAGATTTAGGTATTGTCCAGCCCCTTGGTTTAGAGTTTTTGCTTGAGTATTGTCGCGACTTTTTCATCATTCCTCAAAGAATGGAATGGGTTTCCTCGAGAAATGGAAACATAGCCTTGGATTCACCCCCCTTAAGGTTCGATCTCCGTTCAAGTATCTCTTGACGACAAGAGAACCAAAACATGAGTCGCTTCTTAAAGAGGTTTGTTGATTTCGTGGGTCCTTTCTTTCCAGTATGCGCAAGCCCCTACTGTTAATTACCCCGTGATCGCTCACGAGAACCTCTGATTAAGGGGTCTAAGAAATTATATGTAAAGGCTAGGAAAATAATTGGTTTTGTGTTTATTTTGGTTTATTGCTTTTGGTTTAAACCGGACTCAGTTGGTGTACCAGACCTAATTAACGGGACACAATTGAGGACGCTTAAATAATTTCTATTTAAGACAAACTTAATTTTCGTTTCTTGATTTGATTTGGATTTCAAGGCTATTTTGGGTCTTGGATTTTATTTGGATTTCAAGGCTATTTTGGGCCTTTGGATTAGGATTTGGTTTTCTAGGCTATTTTGGGCCTTTGGATTTGGATTTGGTTTTCTCGGGGGTATTTTGAACCATCTGTGAGACTTTCTGATTTTTGAATCGCTTGGAGTCGACCTCGATTTACTGAAGATATTTCGTTCCTTTAATTGAAGAGGTTTCGGTCTTGATTTCGGATTTCGTATTTGGACTTTAAATTTCTTAAGTTTCTCTTTGGGTTTTACCATTTTCTCAATTTCCTTTTATTTTTTTTTAATTTTAGACTTTTGAAACTTCTTTTTATATTTTTAATTATGTTCATTTTTAAAAATACTTGATATTAAATGTATTTCTTTTTAAAAATGATATCGATGTTTATTTTTTTGAAAATTCGTTAGAGAGATTTAATCAAGTTTTGAAATCATTTGGAATTTTACAAAATTGATTTAATATCAGTTTAGAATTTTATAAATTTTATTGAGTATTTAAAATACTTCAAAAATAGAAAAGATCAATAATTTGACAGATTTTTATATCAAAATATCAGTGAATTTAATTTATTTTGATTTTTAGAATTTTATGGATATTTTATTTGTATTTTTCTGAGTCTCCTACTATTTTTAATGAATTTTTAAAGTTTCTGCTGATGTGGAAATTTCTGATTGGTCCACGTAGGCTGATAAGCTGAGTTGGCTTGCTGCTGGCGCTGATTGAGCAATGACGTAGCTGCTGACGTGGCATTTATTTATTTTATTTTTATTTTATTTTTTGACAAGTGGGACGCACGTGTCAGGTTTTTTTTTAAAATATATTTGGTGTAACGAATCATGGCTATGTCAGTGACCCGCCATCAATGATTTTGCCACAAAAAATCCAACGTGACGCGAGTTTGAACTCGTCTTCCCCGCCTGGAGGTGGTCTTTTTGCAGATAGGCCCTCGTATTTTCTCTGGCGAAATTACGGCGACTCCGTCCACTGTTTAAGTTGATTCTTGGTTCGTTGGAGTCGTGAAGGTAAGGAGAGGGGTTTGGTGAGCTTCGTTTTCGCTGAGAAGGCTTGTTCTGCCTCATGAAGCTTGAGGTGACTCGAGTTGCCATTAATGGTACTCGAAGCTTCTTGCTTCTTTTTATTTGCCAGAGAGAGGTTGGTACCATCCATGAGCTTATGTAGATGACGTTTGTGATGTCAGTTCTGCATAGAGAGGCTTGGAAGGAGGTGCTCTTGACTGAGGCATGTCGACTTGAATTTGAACAGATTTGGATCTGTGCTGTGGGGCCCACGTAGAGGTTTTCTTGTACCAGAAGCCTCTTGGTTAGCTTTAGGGGATTGATTTTAATTTGTTTATGTGTTTGTTTCAGTTTAAAACGCCACAATTTGATGTGGGGACCAAAGGGGCAGAAGTTGTATTTTGAGCACTTTTAATCTATTTCCAATTTTACATGTAACTCATTTTACAGCAATAAAGCTTGATTTAATGTCCATTCTAGGTCAAACTAAACTTGTTTTATATATTGAAATCACTCAGAGAATGAGATCAAGTCATTTGGCATTTTCCACAATTTTCAATTTTCATTTTTATGCCACAGAACCACTGCTTTTTATGGCATTGCCTTGATTTGCTTCAATTGCATGAAATTCAAGTTGCAGAAGCCTCAATACAATATAAGAAGTTTGTTTCAATGATTATGTTCACACATTTCATATTATTTTGGCCCCTTTTAAAAGTAAGATGGAAATACCTTTATTAATTAGTATAAAATTGTAGTAAATTCGAAAAATAATGAGATTTGCTCCCTGTTGTTTAATAAGTCTTGCATTTGTTGTTCATACCTGTTTTCATATTTTTATACAAATAAAACCCTATACTTTTGATTATTCCACTTCTAGTCAAATTTGAATATTTATGCACATACGTATATTTTGTTATTTTGTCATGAGGCAGTGCACTAACTTATTGTAATTTCTATAACAATTTGAGAAGCATAACATTTATATCACAGTTTGGTAGAAATTCCATAATTTGAGCTATTTTGAACTCACGCCATGGAATTGCAGTCTAGAACTGAGGAACCCTCAGTCTGGACCATTGGCATGCCTAGTCAAGAGGAAACCTCAGGCTAAGCGACCTCTCCTCAGCATAGATCTGAGGACCCCTCAGTCTACACCATGGGAGGAGAGGTCAGGAGATGAGAGGAGGGAAGATGAGGAACAAAACAACACAATTTCGACTTCAATTCACTTATTGGATTTAAACACAGAGTATTACAGATTTGGAACCACTCAATTTCACATTTTTCCTTCTATTCCTCACTGTTTGCTAAAATGACACTTACAATTTCTTTCTAATTCTCTCCAATTAGCACAGTAGCAATGCTCTAAACCTAGCCTCACCTTACCCCTCTCTTCCTCTCTCTTTTTTCTGCTTCAATTAAGGCTTTATATAGGCTTGGGTTTAGGGTTTCGCTTTCCTTGGTCGCGTGCATCTCCATCATCCAATTCTCATCCAATGGCTTGGAATTGACTGCGCTAGGGTTTAGTTTGGGAAAACCATGGGCGAGGGCTACTGGTTTTGCGTCTGTGGCGTTGGAGGAGGCCACGTCGATGCCCCTCATCGACTTACCCGGCGTGAACAGTAAAAGTCGAGCTTTCACCCCTTTTTCTTTTTACTCTGGGTAAGAGACACCTCTTACAAGCGGGCCCTGCTTGTAAGGTTAAATGAGACAGAGGGATTTTGGGTGCTCTCGTTTCTTCATACACCAATTAACATCCATTGAACTTCTGTGCAAGGTGCATCAAAACCAGGCGTATTCAAAATTTCTGCGGATAATAAACTTTTCTCCCAGGGCAGCGACATCTTAGCCCCCTCTGGATCTGCTGCAATCGTATACACGCGCCAAAGTTCATGGAATTTTCAGAGAATTTCATTTGATTTCCATGATTTTCTTTATATTTTATTAAGGCCAAACCAAAATAAATTCTTTCAAGTCCTTCCCTTGGGTATTTTCGGATTAAATTTTATGGGGGAACTCACAAAAATATGAGGAATGTAATGGTTTAAGTGGTTTTTGTAAATTCCTCATAATTTTTGTTTGGTAATTTTGTGAAATTTTTGGGTCTCTTTGCAAATTTTGGAGTTTCAGTTAATATTTTTAGGGTTTAAAAATTATGATAAATCATCATAATTCTTAATGGATTTTTGGGCATTTTTTGGTGATTTTTGGAGTTTGTTTGGTATTTTTTCGCAATTTGAATTTAGTTTTTGGCAATTTGGAAATTTGGTTTTCGCTGTTTGACTTTTGATTTTTTTTGTTTTAAATTTGTATTTTGGCTTTCATGGAATCATTATTTTTTAAGGGTCAACAAGTACAAGCAAGATTTTAGTTTGGGGGGATTTGATGTCACATATTTATATATGATTTTAGGCGGGACTTTTACCAAAATCATAACTCAAAACCCTTGATTTTACTTGGTTTTATATGATTTTAGTTTGTATTTGTAGAAATTTGGTATTGCTTGGGTTTCATTTTGATTCTTAGGAATTTGGAGCCAAGTCGCATCGAAAACAATGCATTTCGGCACGAAACGACGCACGAATCGTGGTCCAGAGAATCCCGTGCGACCGTACAGCGAAGTGGTGCGACCGCACAGCGAAGTGGTGTGACCGCACCAACTCAATTCGGGCTCGTTGCGTGCGAATCTGGCTCAACCATTGTCCAGCGACTCTGGTGCGACCGCACAGGATTTCTATGTGTTGGTTAAACATTTTCTCTCGATTTGCCGATTTGCAAAACAACACCGAAACCTTTAAACTAACATCTCTTTTTAGTGTTTTATAGCTAAATTTATTGAAGAATGGATTAAAGCAAGTGTGGCACTTAGTTTGGAGCTTCAAGAGATTGCTTTGGTCTAGTTAGAGTCAGTAATTAAGGTTTAATTAAACTCTAAACTAATCTCAATCAATTTGCTGGTAAAATGCTCAGTTTTTCTGTCCAGCGTCATACAACGCCAGTTGCCGTTACACAACGCTGAGTTAATTCGATTTTAATTGCAAAATCTCTGACAAGGTTGGAATAGCGTTACACAACGCTCAGTAGCGGTGTGCAACGCTAATTCAATTGTTTTTAAACCAGTTAAATCCACTATTTTCCCTTGTCAGAACGTTATGCAACGCTAAGTAACGTTACACAACGTTTCCACTCCTATGTTGTGTAACGCTACCCAGCGTTGTACAACGCAGTATGAAACAGGCGACTCTGCATTGTTCAGACATCGATCTGCATCGATGCTGCATACATGCTGCCATGTTCCATGCATTGTAGCGTTGTGTAACGCGCTAAACTTCGCTCAGACTTTGCCTTTTTCTCTCTGGTCGCGTAGAGCAACGCTGAATAGCGTTGTGCAACGGCGACGTTGTGTGACGCCAGTCAGCGTCGTATGACGTTCTGACAATGTTGGTTGAGTTTGTCAGTTCTGCCTTATTCGCTTTCTTGACTTCGTTGTGCAACGCTACCAAGCGTTACACAACGCTCTGACAAGTTCCAACGGAACTGTCGAGCTTTTGCTTTGGATTTTTGCTGAAGCGTTGTGCAACGCTATACAGCGTTACACAACGCTCTGACAACTCACAACGTTATTGTCTGTGACCGTTTGATTTTTCAACGGCTACTTGGGCGTTGTACAACGGCATATAACGTTGTATAACGCCAGAGTCTGTTTCGACTGGTCTTTGGAGCTGTTGGCGCCCTCTATATATATGGGGCCTCTTGGAACTGTTTAGATACTTTTGAAACCTTTGAAACTCCTCCCTTTTGAGCTCCAACCAGTTAGACATTACTCTCTCTTGTGTTTGAGCATTATTTAGCAAAATCATTGAGATTAGAGTGTGCTAAACCAATCCACTAGTGTTAATTGCTAGATTTGTTGAGTGATTTGGTTAGAGCCTCAATCCTTTGTAGTGTTTGAGCTTGTTTAATCGAGTTAGGCCAATCCACCTTGAGAGTGATTGTAACAAGGTGATTTGGTTCGAATTTGTAGTCCCGTTCGTGTGGAATTGAACGGAGCGCGCCCATTTCGAGGTTGCGAAACTCCCGGAGACGTACGACTAAGGCTAGCACTTCCTAGCGGGTCGGAACTCTGTAATACATCGCGTGTTCAATTTCTCTCTCTCTTTCTCTCTTTATTATCTTGCTTGAATTGAATTGCTTGTGCTTTGATTGTTTGTATTAGACCAAGTTTGAATTGAACCAAATATTGACCATACCGGTTTAGAAATTTTTTTTTTTTGTGCCTATTCACCCCCCTCTAGGCCTAATTTTAGGGACAACAAAGTGGTATCAGAGCAGGGGTTATCTTTTAACTATCTTGTTAGGTAGATAACCTCGATTCATGGCCTCTAGGGTGATAGAAAAACCGGACAAGTTTGGTTCCACTTGCAAGAACTTCCGTTATTGGAATAGATGTATGGTTGTATACCTTAACTTGATTGACCTTTGGGAGGTTGTTGATAAGCCATACACACCAATTTGTGATAGTGAAGGTAGAGAAATCCATGCCTCTAAGACCATTAGGACCAAGAATGATAATGCCGTGAATGTCTTGTTAAATTCGGTACATGAGTCCATAGCGGCAATTTTTGGTAGTTCTACTAGTGCACATGAAATGTGGGTTTCTCTCTTGAACCGTTATGAGGGAAATTCTCTAATCAAAAGCTCTCGACAATTCGAGTTAGAGTCTAGATTGGATAATTTCCGCATAAGGGAAGGTGAATGCATCGAGGAGATGTATACTCGGTTTATACAATTGCTCGATGAATTCACTAACATAGGAGAGACCCTTTCTAATAGTCGTGTTATAGGAAGATTGCTTAGGGCTTTGGTGGGAAGACCTCAATTCGACACTCTCATCTCGACTCTTGAGACACAACAAAGGTCCCACAACAACCTCACACCAAAGATCATCTACACTCACTACCGGTGCGTGGAGGAGAAGCTCAAGCAACTTGGAGAGTTGAAGTATGAGCCCAAAATCGTGGCATTGGCGGCAAATGACAACAAGGCATCTCCCTCCAAGAACCGCCACAATGACAACCACCAAGGGAGACACCGCCACTCAAGTGACAAGGCCAAAGGCATCATCGACCTTGATGAGGACAAACAAGGAGCCGTTCTCTCAAAGATGTTTCGAGCCATCATGATCTTTGAGGGAAAGTTCAACAAAGAAAGGCTTGAGAATGACGAAAGAGCTCTTTGCTTCGTGTGCCAAAAAGAAGGTCATACCATGTACTCTTGCTTCAAGCTCTTCCCTCACTTGAAGAAGGACAAGGAAGATGGTGGCAAGAGAAGGAGTGATGGCCGGTTCAAGTCCAAGAAGGGACATTACAAGAGCAAGAAGAAGGGTGAGAGAGCCATGCAAGCCACTTGGGACAACGATTCCGATTCGAGCTCATCCTCTCAATCCGATTCGGAATCCGAGTGCGACTTTGACAACCTTGCTCTTGTGGCTCAAGTGAATGATGTGGTGATGCCGGTGGATGACGACCTAGATGACTTGGTGAAGGAGGTCTTCAATGAGTTCAACCGAGGCAAGATCTATGTGCATCCATTGAGCAAAGCTAGCCTTGATGAAGCATCATCCTCTACATCGACTTTCACACAAGCTCCATCGACTATTCAAGAGGATCCATCCACAATTGCCATTGAATTGCCTAAGGTCACTAATGAGGTACTTCTAAACTCATTCTCTAGTAGTGATAGCGATTGTGATAGTGAGAATGACTTGAGCTTGAATGATGATGCAAACTTGCAATTTGATAGGTTGAATGATTATCTTGATGAGTCTCTTAAGACTATTGCTAGTCAAAAAGAGCAAATTAGTCTTTTGACGACTAAGGTGCATGACCTTGAATCTTTGGTGACAAGGTATAAGAGTATGATTGAAAGTTTTGAAAAACCAAGTGTTTGTGAAAAATGTCAAACTCTTTTGAGTGAGACAAATGTTTTGAAAAATGAAAGGGCTTCAAGTTCGTCTAGTGCTTCTCATAGCACCAAGATGAATCTTGATAAAATGTTTGTGGGACAAAAACCCAATGACAAAACGGGTCTTGGCTTCAAAAAGAGGAATCAATCCTTTTCTAGACCAAGAACCATGTCAAGCCCAACACAAAATGAGAGACTTTATCACAAGAGCACCAATGGTAGGAACACACACGGGCAAGGGCAAAAGAATTTTGTTGGCTCTCAAAATGGTGCTCAAAAGAGTTTTGGTAGGAATAGAAATGGGTCTCAAAGACCTCAAAAGAACTTCCAAAACAATCGGGGCCCAAACAACTTGTATTTCAAGGGACCCGATGGGTGTTTTCATCCTTTTCAAAACAATGGTGGGAATAGGAATAGAACACACACTAGATCTCAACCAATGGGGGAAATCAAAAAGTCTCTCAACAAAACAAAAGGAATTTTCAAAAACCAATTTTGAGAAACTCTCAATCATACACTTTCTCTAAGGATCCAAAGATTAGGGCCATGGAGCTTAGGCGTCATTTTCAAACCCATTTTGTTAGAGAAAGTTCACAAGTGAACAAGCCAACTTGTGCTTGTTGCAACTATTGTGGTAAGAATGGCCATGTCACACTAGAATGCAAAGTTAGGAAAGCAAATCATACATCCGGTTCAATTAACATGATTTGGGTTCCTAAAGTCACTTCCACATCCGTTTTGATTGGTGGAAGTGGTTCGAGTGTGGCTTAGTTAGCCATCTTCTTTCCCCAAGGTTATTCTTGTCAAATCTTAAGGGGGAGAGATTACAAGAATATATTAGTTGTTTGTTTCTAACTAATATGCATTCTTGTAGGTTTGTTTGTTATCATCATTCAAGAGAAGTGCTTGGATCATAGATAGTGGTTGTTCACATCACATGACGGGTGATGAATCTTGTTTCAAGACACTTGAACCTTTTGGTGGTGGTGAGGTTACTTTTGGTAATAATCTTAGGAAGAGCTCTATTATTGGTATAGGCTCGGTTGGAAACCAAAATTTAACAATTTTTAATGTTTACCTTGTGGATGGTCTCAACTACAACCTTTTAAGTGTGAGCCAATTATGTGATGCGGGATATTATTTGAAGTTTGATCACTCCTCTTGTTTTGTGCATCAAATTTCGGATAATTCTCTTGTTTACACGGGACAAAGGAAAAAGGATGTCTATTACTTGAACTTTGATCACTTCACAAATGGTGAACAATGCTTTAGTGCCATAGCTACCGGTTCATGGTTATGGCATAGAAGACTTGGTCATGTTTCTCTAGACTCCATTAAGAAACTTGTGAAATTGAAACTTGTCCGTGGTCTTCCATCACATAAACTAGTCTTAAATGGGTTGTGTGAAGCTTGCATGAAAGGCAAGCAAACCAAGTCTAGTTTCAAAACCAAAGAGATCATCTCAACCACTCAACCTTTGCAATTGCTTCATATGGATTTGTTTGGACCAATCAATGTCTTGAGTATTGGTAAGAAAAGGTATGTCTTTGTGGTGGTAGATGACTATAGTCGCTTTACTTGGGTTTTCTTTCTTGCTCACAAGGAAGAAGCATTTGACCATTTTGTTAAATTTAGCAATCGGGTTGAAAACGAAAAAGGGTTGAAAATCTCTAGAATTCGTAGTGACCATGGAAGGGAATTTGAAAATGCTAAATTTGATGAATTGTGCATAGAAAAAGGATATAAACAAGAGTTTTCCGCTCCACGCACCCCTCAACAAAACGGTGTAGTGGAGAGGAAGAACCGAACCTTGCAAGAATTAGCACGCACCATGCTACATGAATTTGCCGTACCCAAATTTCTTTGGGCCGAAGCGGTAAATACGGCATGTCATGTAGTAAATCGTGCATGCATTCGTTCTCAACTCAAGAAAACTCCTTTTGAATTATGGTTCGGTCATACTCCCAATATATCCTATTTCCGTGTATTTGGCTCAAAATGTTTTGTCCTTGATGAGTCTCCTAAAGTAACCAAGTTTGATGCCAAGTCTTTGCCCGGTATTTTTGTTGGTTACTCAACCACAAGCAAAGCGTATAGAGTCTATTTGCCAAACTCAAAGGTAGTTATTGAGTCTATTAATGTCAAGTTTGATGAAAAAGTCCTTGAGGAATCCAAGGAAGGTAACTCTATTGTAGGTACACAAGGGGAAGAAGCTCCACAAGAAATCGAGTCACAACCTCAAGCACAACCACCGGTGATCATTGAGGAGCCTTTGAACCGGGTTGATGACATTTTGATAGGGGGAGAGACTCATGAGGAGGGCCTCTTAGACACAACTCAAAATGAAATGCCTCATGATGATCCTCAACCTCAATCGTCTCCTCAACCGGTTCATGAGCCTCCCGAAGTGCTTAGAGAAGTTTCCTCTCATCCTCTTACTAATGTCATAGGTGACCCTAGGGAAGGTGTTAGGACTAGGTCTAGTTTGCACCAAACTATTGGTCATTGTGCCTTTGTTTCTCAACTTGAACCAAAATCTTTTAAAGAGGCAAATGTTGACCCAAATTGGATTGTTGCCATGCAAGAAGAGTTGAACCAATTTGAAAGGAATCAAGTTTGGGAACTTGTACCATTACCAAAGGGTAAGCAAGTTATTGGTACCAAATGGGTTTTTAGAAACAAGCTAAGTGAGGATGGTATTGTGGTTAGAAACAAAGCCCGTTTGGTTGCACAAGGTTTCAAGCAACAAGAAGGTATTGATTTTGAGGAGACATTTGCACCGGTTGCTCGTCTTGAATCCATTAGAATGCTCTTGGCTTTTGCCGCTAACAAAGGCTTTACCCTATTCCAAATGGATGTCAAGAGTGTTTTTCTAAATGGTTGGATAGATGAGGAAGTTTATGTTCAACAACCACCCGGTTTTGTTGACCTTTTTAATCCGGACCATGTGTACAAGCTTCACAAAGCTTTGTATGGTTTGAAGCAAGCTCCTAGAGCTTGGTATGGTAGACTTTGTACCTTTCTTCTAGACAATGGCTTTAGTAGGGGCAAAATGGATACAACTCTTTTCACTAAGAAAAGAGATGACCATTTGCTACTTGTGCAAATTTATGTGGATGATATTATCTTTGGCTCTACTAACGCAACTCTTGCCCAAGAGTTTTCTTCTTTGATGAGTAGTGAATTTGAGATGAGCATGATGGGAGAACTCACTTTCTTCTTGGGGCTTCAAATCAAACAACTCAAGGATGGTATCTTTGTGAACCAAGTCAAATACGCCAAGGAGTTAGTGAAGAAATTCGGTGTTGAAGATAGCAAGAGCTTAGACACACCCATGGGCAAAAGTGCGAATATCGATGCGGATGAGAAAGGCAAGCCTATGGACATAACTCTCTATCGGGGCATGATCGGTAGCCTACTTTATCTCACGGCTAGTAGGCCGGATATTATGTATTCCGTATGTCTATGTGCTAGGTACCAAGCCAATCCTAAGGAATCTCACCACAAAGCGGTAAAACGTATCTTGCGATACGTCAAGGGTACTCAAAACCTAGGTCTTTGGTATGGTAGACAAACCGAACTAGACTTGTTAGGTTATACCGATGCCGATTTTGCCGGTGACCGTATGGACCGCAAAAGTACTAGTGGAACTTGCCAATTTCTTGGTGGTTCACTTGTATCTTGATCTAGCCGCAAGCAAACTTCGGTTGCTCTCTCCACCGCGGAAGCGGAATATGTAGCGGCCGGTAGTTGTTGTACCCAACTTCTTTGGATGATGCAAACCCTTAGGGATTTTGAGTTAGATTTCCAAAAGGTACCAATCTTGTGTGACAATACTAGTGCCATCCTTATATCCAAAAATCCGGTATTGCACTCTAGAACCAAGCACATAGAGATACGACATCATTTTATCCGTGATCATGTTGAGAAAGGTGATGTGGAATTGGTCTACATCGACACAAAGGAGCAAATCGCCGATATCTTCACCAAACCTCTTCCAACACAACAACATCTTGAACTTAGGTTCAAACTTGGTATGCTTGAACTCAAAGATTAAATTTATGCATGTCATGGTGTTGTCTTTGTTGTTTGGAGCTTATTTCAGTTTAAATTGGTTGTATTTCTTTTGAAAACCTTGAAAAATAAGTTTTTAACTATTTCGGTCTCAATTTTCTGAATTTTCTGGTTTTCTGAACTCTGGCGTTACACAACGCCATTCAGCGTCCTGCAACGCAAGAGTAACGTTAGTTTCAAATGAATTTATGCTGAATTTTGAATTCTGTCGAGTTCAACGTTGTACAACGCTGCCTACCGTTGCACAACGCTTGGTTGATTTTGTCTTGTAACGTTGCACAACGCTGACTATCGTTGTACAACGCTGGCTATTTTATTTTAATTCTCCTTCGCTGAATTTTAAAATCTGTCGAGTTCAACGTTATACAACGCTGGTAACCGTTGTACAACGCCAGTCTGTTTCCTTTTACTGAACGTTGTACAACGCTGTCCACCGTTGTAAGACGTTGATTTATTTCTTTATTTTATTTTTTATTTTTTATTTTTTATTATTTATTTTTTTTATTTTGTTTGGCTTTAGTGTTGTACAACGCCCTTTAACGTTGCACAACGCTGGGTTGTAGCGTTACCCATCGCTACTCAGCGTTGTACAACGGAGCAGTCAGTCTCTGCTCATTTTTCGCTGTTTTGACTCCTGCGTTGTACAACGCCCTTTGGCGTTAAGTAACGGTGGACGCGTTTTTTAACTATTGCGACCCCACCTGTTCTTCTTCTTCTTCTTCCTCTTCTTTCTCTATTCCGCACCCCCTTCTATTTTTTCTCTCTTTCTCTCCAACTCACACCCTTTCATCTCTCTCTCTCAATACTCTCTCAATTCTCTTTCTCCACTCCAACCAAAACCACCAAATTACTCCTCTCTCTCTCCTCTCCACTCTCATACCCTCAATTCACTCTCTCTCTCTCTCTATCTCTCAATCCACCGAAACCCTAGCCACCGCCATCACCGTCAATTCCGGCGATCCGACCGTCGGATTTTCGATCGGCTTCGGTTCTGTGCTCTCCAAGGCCTTCTCATCCTCTCCCGCTCTTCAATTCAAAGGTTTAACCTCATCCTTTCTCTCTCAATTTTCAATGGCACCAAAAACCGCTACCAACAAACGGACCAAGCGCAACCCTAAGGGTGCCTCCTCCTCCAACCCACCGGTTCAAACCGATCAAACCGATCAACCGATCCCAATGGACATACCCCCGGTACCCGTGGATTGGACCCTCTCCTCCTCAAACAACTACCTTTTCAAAGACTCGGTCTCGTACATGTATTTTTGCCAATACCGCGATGTCAATCGCGAGTGTTCCGAGTGCTTCTACTTCGAGCACCCGTATGGTGTCTACCACTTGAATCCAAGAGAATTAACTTGGATCAAAGAAAGGATCGAATATTGGAACATGGCGGGTCTTCTCGCACATTCTCAACCGTACAACCCGTCATTGATCAAGCTCTTCTATGCCAATCTCACAATGACGTGGACCGAGGGCCACCCAACCGCCAACTCCTATGTCCTCGGTCGCCACATCTCCATCACCGAGGAAACATTGGCCAACCTCCTTAGCCTCGACAATGACAACTTGGAGATTTACATCCATGCCAATTGGCCCCGCGAATTGCCTCCGTATGACGAGTACCACCGCTTCTTTTATTGTTGGAGGAACTTCACCGCTCGCCAATTCACCGCCACCGAGCTACCGGCCTTGCACCGCCTTCTCTTCCTCTTCATCAACAACATTATCACTCCAAAGGCAACAATCAAAACCAATGTGGAGCAATTTGCCGTGTTTCTCCTTCGCTCCCTCCTTGAGATGAATCAAAAGGTGAATCTCCCTTACATCATGCTTGCTCATATGGCACGGGTCGATTCCTCTTCTCGCTTCTCATTTCCATATGCCCACATCATTCAATCTATTCTCATTGAAAACGGCATCCCTCTTGACACACCTCTTTGGGGCGAACCCGTGCCCGAGAATGCCATTGCAACTCCCGAAAACCTCATGGCACATCTCAATGTTACCGGATGGACGGCCCAAGATGATAACTCTATTGTGCCCGGTGCATTCCACCGCAACAATTACATCTTCCGCCCAAATGCCACCATCAATCAATATGAGGAGATAGGCAATGAACCATTGCATGTGCCCGGAGGACGGGTGGAGGGTCAAGGCGCACCTCAAGACTTTCATGCCTATCTTGATGCAAAATTCGCCGCTTTGACCACTCACATTGATACGCGGTTCAACACTATTGAAGAAAACTTAACCGCCTACCAAGCCAAGACCGATGCCTCGATCACTCATCTCAAGGATGAGATGATCAATCTTTGGGGAAGGATGGAGCTCCATCTCAAGAGAGGATCCGGTAGTGGAGCGGGTGATGAGGATGAAGAGTAGTCTTAGCCGAAACCATCTCCAAGCCTTAGCCCTCTCTTTTCTATTTGCTTTGTTTTTCGTAGTTTATTTGCCTTTCGTTTCTTTTGTGTGATTTTTCGGTGTTTTTGGAATGCTTAAGTTTGTGCTAAATGGATTTGTTTTGTTTTATGGATGGTTGTATGAATTATGTTATGCTTTAATGAATTATGTTGTGCTAAATGGCTTTGTTTTTAGCTTCTTTTATTTTAATATGCATGCATGGTCTATAATTGTTAGTTTACGCCTTCTTTAAACCTTGTTAGATACCCCTAATCAAATGAACTTAGTGGCCAAATTCTTTTCGAAAGGGGGAGGATCATTATGGTTTTTATTCAAGGGCGTTTTAGGTATTCTTTTCCCTAATTGCAAAAAGGGGGAGAATTAGGTAATTTGGGTTATTCCGCCTTGTTGTATCAAGTCCCAAATATACCTTAGGTGTGGTTTTGCAACTCGGCAAAAGGGGGAGATTGTTGGTTAAACATTTTCTCTCGATTTGCCGATTTGCAAAACAACACCGAAACCTTTAAACTAACATCTCTTTTTAGTGTTTTATAGCTAAATTTATTGAAGAATGGATTAAAGCAAGTGTGGCACTTAGTTTGGAGCTTCAAGAGATTGCTTTGGTCTAGTTAGAGTCAGTAATTAAGGTTTAATTAAACTCTAAACTAATCTCAATCAATTTGCTGGTAAAATGCTCAGTTTTTCTGTCCAGCGTCATACAACGCCAGTTGCCGTTACACAACGCTGAGTTAATTCGATTTTAATTGCAAAATCTCTGACAAGGTTGGAATAGCGTTACACAACGCTCAGTAGCGGTGTGCAACGCTAGTTCAATTGTTTTTAAACCAGTTAAATCCACTATTTCCCCTTGTCAGAACGTTATGCAACGCTAAGTAACGTTACACAACGTTTCCACTCCTATGTTGTGTAACGCTACCCAGCGTTGTACAACGCAGTATGAAACAGGCGACTCTGCATTGTTCAGACATCGATCTGCATCGATGCTGCATACATGCTGCCATGTTCCATGCATTGTAGCGTTGTGTAACGAGCTAAACTTCGCTCAGACTTTGTCTTTTTCTCTCTGGTCGCGTAGAGCAACGCTGAATAGCGTTGTGCAACGGCGACGTTGTGTGACGCCAGTCAGCGTCGTATGACGTTCTGACAATGTTGGTTGAGTTTGTCAGTTCTGCCTTATTCGCTTTCTTGACTTCGTTGTGCATCGCTACCAAGCGTTACACAACGCTCTGACAAGTTCCAACGGAACTGTCGAGCTTTTGCTTTGGATTTTTGCTGAAGCGTTGTGCAACGCTATACAGCGTTACACAACGCTCTGACAACTCACAACGTTATTGTCTGTGACCGTTTGATTTTTCAATGGCTACTTGGGCGTTGTACAACGGCATATAACGTTGTATAACGCCAGAGTCTGTTTCGACTGGTCTTTGGAGCTGTTGGCGCCCTCTATATATATGGGGCCTCTTGGAACTGTTTAGATACTTTTGAAACCTTTGAAACTCCTCCCTTTTGAGCTCCAACCAGTTAGACATTACTCTCTCTTGTGTTTGAGCATTATTTAGCAAAATCATTGAGATTAGAGTGTGCTAAACCAATCCACTAGTGTTAATTGCTAGATTTGTTGAGTGATTTGGTTAGAGCCTCAATCCTTTGTAGTGTTTGAGCTTGTTTAATCGAGTTAGGCCAATCCACCTTGAGAGTGATTGTAACAAGGTGATTTGGTTCGAATTTGTAGTCCCGTTCATGTGGAATTGAACGGAGCGCGCCCATTTCGAGGTTGCGAAACTCCCGGAGACGTACGACTAAGGCTAGCACTTCCTAGCGGGTCAAAACTCCATAATACATCGCGTGTTCAATTTCTCTCTCTCTTTCTCTCTTTATTATCTTGCTTGAATTGAATTGCTTGTGCTTTGATTGTTTGTATTAGACCAAGTTTGAATTGAACCAAATATTGACCATACCGGTTTAGAAATTTTTTTTTTGTGCCTATTCACCCCCCTCTAGGCCTAATTTTAGGGACAACACTATGCGACCGCACGGGACACCAAACCCTACCAAACCCCTATATAAGGCGCTACATTCATCTCGTCTAGGGAATCTCTCTTTCCACCTCAATCCAAGGCGGCGCCGCAGCGAAGACCAAACCCATTTTCCACCATTCGACCTCCCATGCGACCGCACCGTCCCTCTACCGCCTCGGATCTCACCTCCTACGCCTCACCATTCCACCCAAGCATCTCCTTTGCTGGTCCAGAAGTTGATTGGGCTTGAGATGGGGCATCTTGCCTTTCCTTTTCATTTGGTTTTAACATGGAGATTGTATCTTTGCAAACCTTTGCTTTCTTTGCTTGTTTTACCATTATGTTATGCTAGATTTAGATATGTTCTAGGGAATCTGTGGAGACCAAGGTTAGGTTTGTTGAATTGATGTAGTACTTGGTTTCTCTTGTATACTATTTGCTTGGTTATTGAATGAAGTTGCTTGTTTGTGTTTGATTGTCCAATTGAACCTCCTTTTAGGTGAATGGCCACACCTAACTTAGGCAAAAGGTGTAGATTGTTTAATTGAACTAAGTAGATAATCAAAATAGGTTAGGAGCCGAGATGTGACCAACTTAAGCCTCAAAAGAGACAAGTTTCTACTTAGGCGAGAGTCTAGTAGATGCCTTTGTGAACCAACAAATAGGCTTAGGATGATTAAGCCAACATAACGAGAGTTGAGGATTAATGTACCTAATGGGGACTTTAGGCTAGGTTCCGCACCAAATATTGTGACCAACATTACGAGAGTTGAGGTTCAAGAGTTTAGGTACGGCTAGACATGTCCCATACAAGCTAGAAACCAATGTATTGCATAAATCCAGCACTAACCATGGGCTGTGCGGTTGCACTGAGATCCTGTGCAATCGCACAGGGCTTTCTGGCCTGCACTTGTCAATGTTTGGTCACGAGAGTGAGAAGCATTGACAGCCCATGGCCTAACCAAGGTTGAAACTGAACCCCTAGGATATTTTTTATACCAAATTGGAACCAAATTACCAACAAAAACAACTTGTTACTTTCTTATTTGTTGTTAGCCTTTGCTTCTAATATTTGTTAAGCCAAATTGTTAGCCTTTACTTTTAGTGTTTCTTGCATTTAGTTTGCTAGTTCGCCCTTTGAAATTGCTAGATCTAGACTTTGTGAAATTGTAAGTCCGGTACTTGTGTAACCGTCCTTGTGGATTCGACCCCAATTGTACCAACGATTACCGTAAGCTTGCAGTTAATTTAGAACACTTTTGGGAGCTTATCTCACATCAATTGACTCCGTCCAATACGATCGTTTTCGTATTTTTAAATTTCAAATAATCGATCTGAATTGTTCAATATGTTCTCCATATTGAAAACTTACAAGAAACCAATTTTTACATTTTTTCGAAATTTTTTACTATTTTTTTTTGTATTTTAGAAAATCATTGTTATTGGATGATCCATAATGTTTATATCATGAATTTTCAAAAATATCAAAAAAATAGTAAAAAATTTCTAAAAAATGTAAAAATTGGTTTTTTGTAAATTTTCAATATGGAGAACATATTTAACGGTTCGGATCGGTCATTTGAAATTTAAAAGCATAAAAATGATCATGTTGGACAGACCCATCCATCCTATATATTAGACGTGCCCATATATCTCTTCTTCTTCTTCTGTCTCATGATGTTAAGGATCTAGACTTTGTGAAATTGTAAGTCCGGTACTTGTGTATCCGTCCTTGTGGATTCGACCCCAATTGTACCAACGATTACCGTACGCTTGCGGTTAATTTAGAACACTTTTGGGTATTAGCTTATCTCACATCAATTGACTCCGTCCAATACGATCGTTTTCGTATTTTTAAATTTCAAATAATCGATCTGAATCGTTCAATATGTTCTCCATATTGAAAACTTACAAGAAACCAATTTTTACATTTTTTCGAAATTTTTTACTATTTTTTTTTGTATTTTAGAAAATCATTGTGGGGCTGTTTGGATTCCCCAAGGAATTTGGGGAATTTCATCTTTCTACCATAAATTTATTATAAACAATCCAAACTCTTCACAAAGTTACACACTTCTCAATAAATTTATTCCTAAGAATTGCAACTTTCCCAAATTCTCCAAATTCCTAAGCGATCCAAACGGCCCCTGTTATTGGATGATCCATAATGTTTATATCATGAATTTTCAAAAATATAAAAAAAATAGTAAAAAATTTCTAAAAAATGTAAAAATTGGTTTTTTTTGTAAATTTTCAATATGGAGAACATATTGAACGGTTCGGATCGGTCATTTGAAATTTAAAAGCATAAAAATGATCATGTTGGACAGACCCATCCATCCTATATATTAGACTGCCCATATATCTCTTCTTCTTCTGTCTCATGATGTTAAGGAACAATCTGACCCATCTAAACTCCATTGGTACTGACTTTGTATTTGTACCACCGTACCAGTATGTGGTGTCCCCTACAAACGAAGGCTGCACCCAATGGAAAAAGAAAACACACACACACATAGGGTTGCAAAATGATCGAGACGATGACGCAAATAAGCTGTTGCGTTGATCGTTTCGTCCTATACGACGAAACATTTTTTTATTTCGTTGATTGTTTCGTCCTGACGAAACGATCGAAATTGACGAAATTTTCGTGATTTACACATGGACGAAACCGTTTTATTGTTTCGTTAACCATTTCGTCCAACCAAACGAAATCGTTTCATTAACCATTTCGTCCGGATGAAACGAAACGAAACTAAAAAACGATTAAAACGACTTCCATTTTCAGCCCTACACACACAGCTGGGCCTAGGTGAAACAGGAGGGCTGCGTTTTATTGAATGGCAGGATGACGAATCTCGTCGGATGGTAGTAATGAATTCCGTAGCCCAATTAAGAACGCATGGGCCACTTATGTTAAGGCCGGCCTTGTACGCATTACAATAAATTGGTTATGGATCAAAATAAGACTCCGTCATTTTATAAGCTTATTTGTCTCTTGGATTTTTGCTTACATTACATGATTGGTTTAAACATAATAGGGATCAAAATTCTGCTTTATCAAATTCAACTAATTGGGGCTAAATGACCTGAGTTCATACTTATTGGTTACTTCGAATCTGAGATTAGGGATTAAATTGCTCCACCATAAAGCAATTATTAAATTATATTCTATTAAGAACAGCATGGATCAGATTTCA
Organism: Rhynchospora pubera; assembly: GCA_028095005.1. Classification (NCBI taxonomy): domain Eukaryota; kingdom Viridiplantae; phylum Streptophyta; class Magnoliopsida; order Poales; family Cyperaceae; genus Rhynchospora; species Rhynchospora pubera. The sequence goes on along the minus strand of CM051462.1, from coordinate 147,503,078 downwards.
AGTATTGAAGTTTCAAGTCAATGATTCAGAACAAATTGCACTCCAGAAGAGGAAATCCCATATTATTCCAAATATATGACACATATTATATAATTCACTGTGCCTTGTGAAACTACGAAAGTGACTTGTGAGCATTTATGTGCCACTCGTGAGCAGCTAATTTGTGGTCTCCTAGGACAGTTCTAAGAGAACTTTTTCGTTATGTCTGATGCGATAATAAATATAGTACGGACCACTTCAAATTTAGCTAGCAAGATTTCCTTTGTTGCATTTCCGATTGTTTATTCTGTATATTCCTAGACCAGCTATAACTTAAATGGCTCTTTATATAATCTTATTAATTTTTACCTCTGTATTCCCAACTTATGTAGTCCTCTTCATGCAAAACTGTTTTTTTTACTTGAGAACAAACCAAAATTGTCTGTAAAAATGGTTTAAGAAAACTTATGTTATTTGAAAAATTATGCTAACAAAAGGCTGAATATATAATTGATTTTTTTCAAACTTAAAAATGCAATTAGCTGGCTAGTATGTGAATACTATCATAATAACCATAAATATATTTGTATAATTATATTGAGAGGATTGCTAAAATGCTATGCATAGCATAGATAGCTTTCATGCTACGGATTCGTTCTTGCATTTCATGCTTCAAGCAACCGATCTAAACCGTTCATTATCTTCTACATATTGAAATCTTATTAGAAACCAAATTTTACATTTTTTTAAAAATTTTTTACTATTTTTCTCAGATTTTTGAAAATCACTGTTATTGAAGGGTCCATAATTTATTAGATTAAGTATTTTTAAAAATCTGAAAAAATAGTAAAAAATTTAAAAAATTGTAAAATTTGGTTTCTAATGAGATTTCAATATGAAGAAGATAATGAACTGTTTGAATCAGTTGTTTGAAGCATGCAATTCAAGAATGAATCCATAGCACGAAGGGCATCCGTGCTAGCATTTTAGAAATCCTCATCATATTGATAGGTACTGACTCAATAATTAGATTCCAAATATAGAGTCAAGCATTACATTATTAAGAAAACCTCGTTAAAAAAATAAAAGTAGTATCATGAGGAATCTATTTATATTATTGCATATCACATTTTTGCTTAGACTGGAGTATAAAATACAAGAATGATCCGGGCAAAAAAAAAAACAGTGAGAGCAAGAGGTGTGTTTTTAAATGCTTCACCAGTGAGCATCGAGCAATTGAGCGGAGCCTTATATTCATCAAATTAATTATATATATCCCTTTCGACATGCTTGGACCTGTTTCTATATATAGTATAATCTGTCAAATATTATTATTTTTTCCTGAACAAAATTATATGAAGTACCAAATCGTGTAAGTCAATTGTAACTACAAAATTATAATATTAAACTAGAAATATTGATGAGTCAGAACATTAATTCTTATGACTTAAATGAAATTAAGTAAGATCATTTTGATCTCCCTTTTTCCTTCTAAAAAAATTGGAGCCGCATGTATGTCGACAGAGAAGATGTCACAAATTAATGAGATGATATGTAGGCAAATAACCAACCAAATATTATTATTTGTCCAACACTTGAGATATTTAGCAAAAAAGACTGCATGGCGCTCATCTCTCCACTTTACACTTTAATGTTTAAATTTGATTTTTGTTTCTATTTGCCTTCAAAATCCATGTGAGTGTACTTCCCAAAATGCTATCAATATCACGTGACCTTTGGTGGTATACCAAATAAAACCTAGCTTAGTCCATATACATATGATAACTTCTTATATCAAAGAGCATCCAAGAACTCTGTGCATGCCAAAGATGATAATGTTGCTGTAATTTATAGTCAGTTGTAAATGCAACTTGTATTTATTGTCAGTTGTAATTGCAACTTGTATTATAGTCAGTTGTAATTTATACTCTGTGCATGCCAAAGATGATAATGTTATTGTAATGTATGTATTGTCAGTTTCAATTCAACTTGTATTTTTTCTTTTCTATCCTTGCATTTTGCTTTTTCCTGATTCTGACGTTAACCATAAATAAATAAATGATAAGACGAAACGTACACATGCAACAAAATAGTTAAGACTCATAAATCCAATTATTTTGGAAAATTTTTAAACCACATCTCCTTGTAAAATTTTATGTTTCGACCATATTATTACATTGATCATATCAAATTTTCCATTTCGAAATTAAGCATAATGTTAGAATAAATAGAATACAGTACTGATCATGCATGCACGCATACAATACTCCCTCATAATTATATAAAGTAACAAGGTTTTAAAATGCGATTGGTGCGGTTTAGCGGTTGGGTGGTGATTTAGCGTTTATCGGTGATAAAACGGAAATAAAGTGAATAAAATAACGATATAACAGATAAAACGGTTGTACAGTATGAATAAAAATCTAGATTAAACGGCGATAAAATGAAAAATACGGAGTTTTTTAAAAGCTTGAAAGAAAGTGAAATTCACGAGTTTCTTAACCGCACTAGTACTGTACTAAAATATTTACGTTATTTACCGAATAAGTTTATTTCTCTTTCTAATCTATCATGATGAGGCGATTTATGTATTTTTATGCTTCTATATATTCTCATTTAAAGAGTCATGTATGAATTACCTAATTGCGAGAAAATTCAAACTAATACAGCTCATTTGGATTTATTTGCATAAATCTTCATGATGCAACTTATTGTTTTATTTTTATATTGTGCTGTTTACATTTTTGTTATTTTAGTTTATTATATGTACACAATTTGCTAAACATAAATCTTGTTTTGAAATTTTCTTATTTAAAAATTTATTTTTCCCTAAATTGATACTTCTCTGTTCTAATAAAAACCCAAAAAATAACCTCATATACATAACAAAAAATCATGTGATCAATTCGTTGGACGCTATATCTTCGATCCTTAGGCCGACGTTCGTGGTGCACGAGTCGCAAGAGATAAGTTGCAAGCTGTATAAAATGAGAAGGTATGGGCTAAAACAGAGTGCGTATGCTCAAATACAAGCATGGTAGCGAGGGAATGGCAAAAGAGAACAAAGGTTCGTAACAGGAGGAGGTCACGAGATGTTTGTCAAAATTTAACATGCAGCCAAGACCTTTGTGCGCGTCTCCATTCGCCACTGCAGCCTAAGTCTGTCCGACTGTCATTTGAAATGAAAGCTAATTCTCTAGGAAAAGCACATAGTATATGTACCAATGTACCTCCCTTTGGTTTGATTTTGAACCTGTTGTTCAATCGCTAATGTAGCTCAGAGTATAATATCAGGCTTGATCATCACTTTTATATATGTTAATTTTCTGTGTTTTGCGGTTGGTCTTTTAACCTGTTGGTTGTTTTAAGTATCCTTAATCCCCCTTGAAAAAAAAAAGTCTAAGCCTTTTATCCCAAACAAGTTGGGGTAGGCTAGAAATGACACCCCGACCCTAGTCATTTTTTGTATATATGGCTGAGTTTTTACGCTGGCTCGCCAAGCCTATCGCAAGCATGCGGGTTTGAACCCTGGACCTCTTAGAAGGGAGCCAAGTGCTCTTAATCCCCCTTGACTATGATTAATTAATTAAGCACCAATTCAGTTAATATATTTTTCCCCTGTATATATGGAATTTTGCCATATTAATTTTCTGATTGAAATGGTAGGAAGTTTTTTTATGCCAGAAAAATACAATCATAGCTTGTTCATCTCATGTGCTGTTTCATTGTTTTGGACCAATATATTTTACAATAAAAAATTATTCTCGATGTGACTTTAATTAGTTTTTTTTAAGTATATATTAACTGGTTGGCGCATTTCACAACTTCTTCTTGTTCTTCACCTTTTGCTTTGGTAGTCATTAGTCGGAACAAATTTTATGTGATTATTTTGATGGATAGCAACTAAACTAAAATGTTGAGTGTTAGTTTTTGGGAGAAAAATTAGTTTTTGATTATTTTTCTTACAAAATAAAATGGTCTAGCATTCTTTAATTAAAAAAAATAGTTGGATAATTTTGATCTCCATCTTTGATCAAGTAAATTTTAGATTAACCAAATCAGTCTTTACGAGCTATATATCCTATTAGTGTTTGTCAGCAATATTAATAATTTGTTGCTTGAAAGAGTCAAGCTATTTATAAGGAAGTTCGAAACTAATTGAAAAGTATATGGATTAGTTTGAAAGATTATGAATAGAACAAAAATTTTCAGTCTGTTTTTTTTTTTTAAAAAAAAATGTGATGCATAAAACCATCAGTTTTCTTTTATCGGAAATGACCTGGTCAAACATCAAACTCATGCACGCGTCAAGAAAGCACAAATACACTCAACAAAAACCAAGTAACCTGCGACATCAACTCACTTACCAGTATGACTCGGTCTCAAATTGTACTCATATATTCTCTTTTGAATATCAAACAAACTAGTTACATCAATCAAAATACTTCAAACATGCTATATAAATTGCTTTATTAAAGACTGGAGTTTCCTTGTGAAAGCTAGATATTCCTTTTGCAGTACTTTCGCTAGCAAGTAGCAACCCAAGTTACAAATGCTCTGCCTCTTTCCTTGCATTGCTTGACAGTTGAACTGGTATGCCTTCAAGACAGTTGGAGATAATTTGATCAATGAGCTGCATCAAGTCAGGCTAAAACATTAATCCAGAAGTTAATAAATTAATTAATTTAGGTAGCAAATGAACAACTGCTATTTGAAGCGACTGGTTAAAACAGACACTACTGCTCTGCAACTTCGTTGCCCAAAAATAGCACCAGGATTTTTTTTTTTTTAATGGAAGTTATTTGGCGTCTCTCATATGAATAAAGTACCATATGTCTTTAACAGAGGGAGAGAGATCATCACACAATTATTGAAATTTTAGAGCCGATGCCATATCTTTCGTATGTTGGGAGCCGAAACAGAGAAATATGATAAATACTTCCATTTGTATCAAAAAATAAAACTAACATTTTGAATCGTCCAAAAACCCTTTTTTCATTAGTCATCTTGTCTCAGCTACACTTTATTACTCGTCAGAAGCCGAATAAACCTTCCAATTTTAAGAGACAAATTAGCCTCCCAAATTTTGTAAAGCAAATGGGCATTATCTCCATCACAGATTAGTTTATCATATTGGGATCTCCCTGTAGAAGTAGTGTGATCAGATTTGCTAGTATATTCTATCGGTCTCATTTATTAGTTCGCCTCACTATATCACTTGGAAGTTTAATTTAAAGTAGGCTAATTCCTAAGCGATCTTTTACCCTTTTTCTGTTTAAATGTCATTTAATTTTCTGCCATCCCATACATTGGCTGATTTGACTACATCCATTGACTGTTCATAACAATCATTATAAAGATCTGTAAACAGAGTGCACAAAGATTTTTCTACAAGCCATTTGTCATGCCAAATATCCATATTTGATTTCGCCATCAATTTTTATTGAATATCGGCATTCACGATATCTTTAATTTTTGCAAGTTATTACTCCAAAAGAGTGATAAATGTAATATCTATTATGTGCATATTTTCAAGCAGTTATCATTTTCCACAAGTCTATATAACTTGGATCTCTAAACTTTTTATGTCCGTCTCCCAAATAAGCTAATTCGTGGTCTCTAAATTGAAAACTCGCAAATTTACATATTTTCCTTTTTTTTCTTTTAATTGAGTTATTTTTTGAGGTCACACCTGTATACAAGTTGTGTTTGAGCGAGTTAGAATCAGCTTAAACTCGGCTCGGCTATAACTTCAGTTGGCTCGAGTCTAGTTAAAAATATTATTGAGTTTTCAAATTTAATTCAAACTCTGTTTGTCTCCAACTTGAGTTAGCTCACGAGTCATGAGCTATCTTGAAATAAGCATGCATGTGTACTTCAAATTTTTCTTTATATAATTCATATAATATTTCGATATTAAAATTAATTGATATATGCAATATTACGAACAATATAATTATCAACCTTTTTATTATTTATATTGATTTGATGTAAAATATATATTGGAACTCAATTTGTCGCATGTTACAATAATCTAAAATAGAAACATATAAGAATAAAATTCTGATAGTTATTTTATGACTTTTGAATATTATAACTAGAAATTTATTATATACGACTCACGAGTTGGAGAGTTGAGCTTAATTCAAACATAACTTGTCAGAAATTCGAATTGGTGCAACTCGAGTTCTGCCAATTCGAATTATGTTTACTCGAGTTACAATCAAATTATTTTCGGATCGACTTTAACTAAACTCACGAATTACGATTTCTTTGCTCACCCTAGTGACAGCCTTCTTGTGTGGAAACCAAACACTGGACTTATATAGCTGTCAAGAAACTATTCAACAAAATCAATCTACCCCCGAAAAATGAGTAGCTTAGTTTTCCACATGTTCAACCTATTTCCTATTTTATCTGTTAAGTTTTTTTCCTTCCCCGATCTTTTCTAATTGTATTCTTCCAATGCAAGAAAATTCCACGCGTGAAACAGGACATTTAAGTAGTTTTGCGTCAGTTTCAGAAAATTCTGTATAGCTTTGTTTATTAAGTCCAATCACTTAGATTATGAAAAGAAATTCTTCGATCCTGACAAAAGTTCCATTATCACAACTTTTCGTTGCCATAATATATCACAACTTCACCTTCATTAATATCAAAATTTGCTATTCAATTATTTTATCTAAATTGTTGGTTTGGTCGCATTAACTTCAAATTTATGATTTTTTTAATTCATTGCATATATACCATATATATAAAGATGTCAAAAGATAAATACATAAAATTAATCAATCATATGTAGCTAGATTCACTCATTACCACATAATTTAACATAAAATGAAGTACAAAAAGTAATAATTTTTTTGTGGACGCAAACTTTCATAAAAATAAAGAAGATCAATATATATGATTCGAATAACGAAATTATGCATAATTGAAAGAAAAATATTCAGAAAGAATTTTAATTGTCACCATCATGTCTAGTATTGATCCGAAAAGGTCCATATATAATAAGTCATTCATATCATGGCTAATCTTTTTGAACAAATGTATCTTTCAAAAAATATCATGGCTAGTTTTTCGGTTAACTCAATAGTGCCTCTGTTAAACTGAATTGAGAAATATGTACATTCTTGGATTCTATCGGAGACAATTCAGGATTCCTTTTATTATATTTTTGGGTTTTTAATCTATTTGCGGTTAACTTTTCCGGTTAGAAATAGTTCAAAAACTCCTCAAATTAGTTGAATACTTATGCTATAAACTTAACTATAAATTTATCAAGCTGAATTTTAGAGATTGTAACGATGATAGGAACAATGAGTTTGCTCATCTTATACTAATTAATAATGGGAAATTGAGTTTGTATACACGTCACGCACAAATTCTTCATCCATCAAATATTTTTCCCCCCTGCTTCAAGGTTAACCATATACTAATTTGAAACTCAAAAAAAAAAAACCATATACTAATTTCACTAATTCCGAAAATAATAATTTTTAATTAAATTAAACTTAATCATAGATACAAATAAAATGTCTTTTTCATCATTTCCTATGTCACTACGCGAAATTTCGACTTCTGTAACGGTTAATAAAAGGCATTTGTAACGGTACACGTAACGTTACAGTAGCCCCCGTTACAGAATGTCTAATAACCGTTACAGATCTATAACGGTTATTATCTAATAACCGTTACAGAAGAATGGCTTCTGTAACGGTTATTATCTAATAACCGTTATGGTATAGTGGACGGAAAATGTGGTTACGGTTTTATTGAGAACATTTGTAACGGTTAATAGATAACAACCGTTACAGAAGACTGGCTTCTATAACGGTTGTTATATAATAACCGTTATCCTATTATTGACGGAAATACATTTTTACTATTTTTTTAGATCCAGTGTAACGGTTATAATCTAATAACCGTTACAGAATCCAGTCTTTTGTAACGGTTATTAAGGAATAACCGTTACAGATATTGTTGATATAAAAGAAATGAAATTATGAATTCTGTAACGGTTATTCCTTAATAACCGTTACAAAAGACCTTCTTTTTTTTTTGAATTTGGCCTGTTTTATTGGCTAGCCCAGTTTTGCTAGCCGAATTGGTACCAAATTGGTACCCAATTTACATTATACAATCCAACATGCAGCAGACAAACATATATCATGCATATATCAGATGTCACATATATATACCAAGCACAAAACATATATCAATACATATATCAATATGTAGCAAAAATTAACAAAGTAACTATACATAGAGTTAACACCAAATCAAGTCAAAATTTTCCTAAAATAATACCCCATACATGAAGTCCATAACCTCCGAAACGACTGCATCAACGTCTTCGTTTTTATATGGTTGTCCAACCGGCTCGATATACTGCAATTTGATCATTAACAATTGATAAAGTCAAATAATTTTGTAAACCCTAAGCCCTAAACCAATAAAAATATAAAATCCTAAAATAATAAATCGGCTTAACATTACCTCAGGGAATTCTCCGACCGTAGTCCAACTACTTAATATCGCCCTCATGTTGAGCATTGTGAAATATCCACACTCTGTGCCGCCCCTTTGTATCGGTCCCTAATTAAGATTTCAACAAAAGAAACACAATCTTTTTTAGTTAATTTCAATTTCACAAACAAATAATATCTTAAACTGATAAGTTCTGTACCTTAATTCGGTACCAATCAAATCCTGTTCTGCTCTTTTGGCTATATCTTCCGGCTTCCACTAAATACCGCTTGTATACCCTGCATGCAATATTATTTAAAACAACAAAATCTAATATTTTTTAATTTGAAAAATCTCATCATGCTTTAACTTAATTCAGAAATGAAAACTTACGAAGATATGAATGGCTTAATATATAACTTTGGATTCTTGCGTTCCAGAGAATCAACAAAGTGAACGGTGCGCTTCTCGACATTAATAACAAGGACAACCCAATGAAACCTGTAATTAATAGAGATTTATTATTTTGGTGGAATTAAAGAAAACTACAAAATTCTTTCATTAGTAGCCATATTGGTTATATTTCTTACTGCTGATTATACGGCAAAACAAGATAGGAGGATGGATTCTCCATGAATGCTCTCGTTAGGTAATTCACCGCACCGAGTTCTTCGTGTTTGAACTTCCACTCAGCCAATAACTCTGGATCCAGTACGGTGATGCTCTTGGAGAACTCATTCTCTTCTTGCCTTGTTGAAAGTTCTTCCATCCAAAACCTGCAAACATGGATATCAAAGTTCAACAATTTCAATTTTGAATGAATTGAATGAAGAAAAAAATAAACATTAAAGTTGAAAAATTCAAACCAGCAGTAAAATTTCACAATCGATTGAGATAGCTCCTCCCGTTTAAAACATTCGACAATATCCTCGACATTAACGTTGAACTTAACATCGCCACCGTGCGTACCCCAAGGATTGCAATTAGGCAGCTCAAAGTTCATCTCTTCTTCTGGTTGGAGCATCAACAGTCTGTATACTGCTTGTTCGGATGGGCTCAGCCTGTCAATAATATCCTTAGGGAGGAGTGGATCACGAGTAACAAACGACCCCGCACTTGGGACCTTTGGACTCTCCTCCACATTCTTTTGAGAGGTCCGTAAAACGGGACCCTTTTTGACACCACCTTAGGTGTTTCCTCCCCCACCTTGGATTCCTCCCCCACCTTATTGACGTTTTGATCCTTCTCCATCTAATTTCCATTTTAAATAAAATTCTTAACTCCTTATCCATAATCAATTCACAATGCATATATATATCTAATAATCAATTCACAATTCCTTATCCATAATCAATTCATATGCACATCTATTCCTAGCATAGTTCCTTATCCATAATCAATTCCTAGCTTTTTTGCATTTCAGTCCCTATTATTTGCATAATCAATTTCTAGCATTTTTTGCAGTTTAGTCCATATTAAATAAATTGTGCTTTATGCACCACAAAACAGCCCAATATTATCCCAAAACAGCCCCCAAACAGTTCAAATTTATACACATTAGTCCCTAAAATTGTGCTTTATGCACCATAGCAACAAACAGCCCAATATCATCCCCAAAACAGCCCCCAAACAGTTCAAATTTATGCACATTAGTCCATAAAATTGTGATTTATGCACCACAGCCCCATATCAACCCCAAAACAGTTCAAATTGTGCATTTCAGTCCAAAATAAAACAGTTCAAATTATGCAAAATAGTCCCTAATTTAAACAGTTCAAATTTTGAGAGAAAAAAGAGAGGGATTACTTGAGAGTTGGGGGTTGAGAGTTGCTGGCTGGCTGTCACAGCTGAGAGAGCGACAAAGGGATTGCTAACAGAGAAACAGTGAAAGGGAGTCAGTGAGAGAGAGAGAGAGGAGACAGAGAGGGAAAGGAAGAGGAGACAGAGAGGGAAAGGAAGAGGGGTTTACCTTCGAGAGAGAGAGGGGAGTTGCTGGCTGTAGGAGTTGAGAGAGCGGCAGAGAGAGAGGGATCGAAACTGCACAACAAAGAGAGACAGAGAATGAGAGGGACTCAGAGAGAGCGAGGGAGTGAGAGGGGGAAGGAGGGGAGAGGGATTACCTTTTACGAGAGAGGGCCGTCGAGAGGGAGTCAGAGAGGCGCCGAGAGAGCTGAGTGCTTCTGTCGAGAGCTAGGGTTTTAAGAAAGAGGCGAGATCGAGAAAGGAAAGAAGTGACGGACAGACGCCAGGCTGGGATAAAAATATAAAGGGTTTGAACCTTCTGTAACGGTTATTAGCTTTTAACCGTTACAGAAGAGCCTAATCTGTAACGGTTATTAGCTAATAACCGTTACAGAAGGTCAAACGTTTTTACTAATAACCTTCTGTAACGGTTCAAATTATTAACCAAATGCAAATAATTTAAAAAAAGAGAAGTTCATGAAAATATATACTTTCAATCGTGTGACTTCCGATCCGTTGAATCGTGCGACTTATCCGGCCGATGTAAGATCTTCTCCTATTCAATGAGATCTTAAAATATATAAAAAAACAAAAATAACCATGAATTAATGAAAAAATCGAAATAAATAAGAAAAAAATGTAAAAATAAAAGATACGGTTCAAAATTAATTTTTTTTACCTTAAATCTGCTCTCCTTCTTATTCTCTTTCTAATTATTATTTTTTCAGAATTTTTAGAAAATTTTTGCTATTTTTTTGGAGTGAAGTAGGACACCACAAATCGCAATAAATGAGAAGATCAGAAAAGAGTTAAGTGCGGCGCTAGCTGTGAGTTTGTTGGGATGGGAAGAAGACCTAATTAAATACAGAACTTTTCTGTAACGGTTATTAAAAATAACCGTTACAGAATCAATAAAAAATAAAAAAAAACGTTAACCTACTGTAACGGTTATTTACTAATAACCGTTACAAAAGATGGTTGATATTTATATATTTCTTTTTTCTTTTCTGTAACGGTTTCTGAATAATAACCGTTACAGAATATTAGAAATCTGTAACGGTTATTATCCAACAACCGTTACAGAAGCTTGATGCATTTTTTTTCCTGACCATGACGGAAATGTTATTACGGTTGTTTCATAATAACCGTTACAGATTTGTGGCGCCAATTTTCCCGCCTAATGCCTCACTATTCTGTAACGGTTATTTCAAAAACCGTTACAGAAGTGCCGTTACAGAAGGTCCTTTTTCCCGTAGTGTGTGGCGAGAGCCGCGCGAGAGGAAAGCTTCCAATGGTCCTTCATTTTCCCATATTTTCCTCCACGACAATTTTTATCAGCTCCACCTTAAAGTAACCCCAAAGATCATTACGAGTTCTCCGAGGTGAGACATTATAGCACACGCATAATTTTTTTTTATAATTTTAATAATTTACGAGCTTAAGATTACCAACTTAAAGTACTCATAGATTCCCTCCAATGATATGGTCATGTTCATTTATATGTATCGTGCATGCATCTCCTCAAAAAATGTATCATGCATGCTGTTATTAATTCATTCCTAGTATAGTTGGAGTAATATACTAATTTTTGGTCAAGAGATCCTCTTTACTTTTAAGAATTCACGTCATTTTTAATCCCTCTCGTGTCATTTCTTCGGGGACCAAAGGAATATTGTTATGATGCCCAAATTTTCACATACTAGCTAGATGATGTTTAGGAGGTGTGTTTGGATGAGCCGTGAATAAGAAATAAGAATAACGAACTTCGGTATGTGTACTCATTCAAATTCTTTATTCTTATATCATGGTTTTGTTAGTATAGAAATAAGGGCCCAAATTCTTTATTCTTGTGTTGTTTAGGTTGCACAATAATAAGAATAAGTACGCCTACCGAAATTTTTTATTTTTATTCCTTATTCACGGCTCATCTAAACACACCCGAGCGTAAGATGTAGATTTGTGTATATATTTTTGTATGATAACTTAACGTAAAAATAATGTTTGATTCATTAACTCATATTCTTAATATTAAATTATATATAAAAAATAGACATTTATATGTATATTCACCAAAGTACCTTAATTACAATTACTTATAATGTAATATTTGGACATTTATTCTTTCATTGTAATCTACAAATTATGAATTTCGAGATCATGTATTAATATTATTTGTTTGTGTTTTGACTAAGACATATTTATCATGATATCATACAATTTAACAATGTGTTTCCGGATTTACATAAAAATTTTGCAAAATATTAGTTTGTACGTCCTATGATACTTTGTCATTGTTAATTAAATTCGTTCGTAAAAAATACTCGTTGAATATGTATCTTAACGAGAACCATAAAATACATAGACTGCAATCGATTTTGTATGAATAATTTCTATTCTTTTAGGAATATAAATTTCATATTTCTAAAAAGTCATATAAATATATAATTCAATATAATAGTTAAAAGAAAATTCTTTATAATGCATGTATTCCCAATTGAGCAATTTATATGTTCCGGTTGATCGTTCAAAATAATTTTTAAATTAGATGGATTGTATAAGCAAGAAAAACTCAATCCTCATGTAGAATTGAATGATCATTTAGAACTAAGAATATAAATTAGTCAGATGATGATTATTTATTTATATAATATCTTAAAATGTAGCAAGTTTTAGGTCACATTATTCGGATGCAGCTAAACAGGCGTTCGTTAGAAATCCCCCAATTAATTAGGAAAGGAACTAGGAAGCGGTGTCTCAACTGGCAAGTACGGACAACAGAGAGACGGCGCCATGCGATCCCGTGAGTTCGCACTTGGTGCCATCCACAACTTCATGGCAGATCATGACTCGCACCTCACAACTCTTTAACTAATTATGTTGCTTTACAATTTCATTCGTCATTAATTGGCAGTTCCCATCTCTCTCTCTCTCTCTCAGAACCGAAGCAGGGCAAAACAAAATGACTCACGAGAGGATTCCTTGGTTTACCCCACTTGTTGTGTACATCCTTTTCTATTTTATTAGACAGAATATATATGAATTAATTATATAATGCGTTCCAAATTTTTTTACCCTTTTCTCTAGTGGTCCATATACCTTTAGTTCTCCATATTTGCTAGCTCTTTATGTGGGAAAGTGTAATTTGTTTGTTTGTTTATAGGAACTTTCAGTATAAGTATTGTTGCTGCACACCTTTATCTGCACTGTTGAGTTAAACTAATTAATGCATGTGGTCATATGTTCATGTTTAAGTTCCTGTATTTGGTACAGTACATGCACCGTAACTATTTATAATTACTTAGCGTGTGTTGACATCGTGTCTAGATCTATCTATATATATATAAATGGATAGATATTATGTAAATGATAAAAACAACAAGAGAGAGAGAGAGAGAGAATGTATATATTTGAGAATTTTCATTTTTCATTTCGGCAAAAGTAGTATTAGAGTAAGGCAAAAAGAGAGAGAGAGAGAGAGAGAGAGAGAGAGAGAGAAGAAAGTCAATCAATTTTTTTTCTTACATATATATAAGTTATCAGTTCGTGTTTACTAAATACATGTAACAACTTTTGTTATATGAAATTTTTAATTAATTCACATTTTCCACTGTATCCCTATTACATATATAAATCAAGTGAACACAAAAAGATGCTAAGAACGAAATAAACTACTAAAACATGCTTAAATTTCAATGCTCTACTACTTAATGAAATTAAGAAAAGTAATACATTTGAATTACATCTAACAATGGAGAAAGTAGCAAAACTATTATAAGAAAACATCTAAACACACACAAAAAAAATGCATTTTAAATTAACTTAATTAGTTCGGTGCATCTGCGTTTTACATATCAGTTTCTAGATAACATATTGAGTAATCAGTAATTATATTGCACTATAATTGCGTTTTTTTAAGTATATATAAGTTATGTAATATGTACAGATATATTTTTCCTAGTTCCAATTATGTATAGTAAATTTTTCCAGAAAGAAATTATGTATGTATAATATATATGGTAATGTTGATAAAATGTCACTAAAAACATACATATATAGTCTTGAAAACAAAGAGGGAATCTAGACGAATCAGGTGAACCTACAAAAGTCTTTTGGTGAAATAATGGGAATAATTGTCAATATTACACCAATAATATGATACCTTGTCCCATATGCTGGTGGTTATTTAACCTATGATGATTGTACCGCTCCTTTTTTATGTGCCTGCGGTGCCACCAGCTTGATGTTGATGGGTGATGCTCATCCAGTAATCCTGCTTGCGTTTTGATCCTCTCAATTCAATTCCAGCAATGTACGGCGCTTCTTAATTATCTCATTTCTAGTAATAGCTTAGTAGTATATATTGTCCAAATAACACTTCAAAGATATATGATAGGATGGTTATATGCAGCCACAAATAATTAATATTGGAAATTTCGGTGCATATCTAATTAATTCATTGTATATTGTGGATAACCTTAATTTGCTTTCACAAGAATGCCACATCTTAATTTTTCTTTTATTTATTTAATTTTTGCTGATTTCGAAATTGGACCTGATTGTTTACTATGTGACGACTTATTAACCTTTATTATCACTGTACCTATAGATGTTGCCTGGGAGTCGAACCACCTATACTAGGCTCCGTTTGGATAGGTGTGGGAAGAAGGGAAGAAGGGAAGAAGTATTGAAAAATGTGTAACTTTGTGAAGAGTTTGAATTGTTTATAATTTTTTTTCTTCCTTCTTCCTTCTTCCTCCTTCTTCTCTCACCCAAACAAAGGCCTAGAGAAACATGGTATAGCTGTACAACAGTACCATGCATTCAGGTGATCTAAAAAATTAGAGAGAATTCTTCATCCTATATATGTATCTTTATACTAATTAAAAGCAGGACACAAGATTTTTATATTTTCACCAAAAATTGTCAAGAAAAACCTATATATATATAATAACCAGAAAAATAGGGTAAGAATAATTTTATGTACTATTTTTTTTTTGGGGGGGGGGGGGGGGGCGGGCGTAGATTATAAATTTAGGGACATCTCCAGACTTTTAATTCACAAGAGACGAGTAGGTTAACCGTGTAGGTGTAGGAAAAAGAAGCATAGATATTATGAGCTCCTTGACCACGGGTCGCATGCCAACTTGCCATATATTTTTGATATACCTTTGTTGTTTTGCTGAGGAAGAGAATGTTTGGTGGTATATCAAAATGATCGGATTGGCTTATTCCTTTGTTTTCTTCCGACTAATCTGTCCGAAATAGCGTGCCCTGTTGCAAAATGTTAGTAGTATCGTCAGGATGAGGTGCATATTTATATATCCTTCGCAAGTTACTAGATTATCCCTTTGGCTTTTTTTTACTATTTAGTTGTTTAGTGATACTAATAAGTGATAACGGTACCTAATGTTAGATGGCGAAACTTCATTAATTTATGCCCGTCAGAGTACATGTATGTGTCTTACGACAAAGAAAAATCGTGAGGCATGTACCAAAACTGTTGTTTCGATTGACGCTCTAAAAGACATAACTAAACTTCTAAATTCTAACTATCTAGTTTGAAACAGTTAATTTGTTTATTATCACTACGGGAAAAAGGACCTTCTGTAACGACACTTCTGTAACGGTTTTTGAAATAACCGTTACAGAATAGTGAGGCATTAGGCGGGAAAATTGGCGCCACAAATCTGTAACGGTTATTATTAAACAACCGTAATAACATTTCCGTCATGGTCAGGGAAAAAAATGCATCAACCTTCTGTAACGGTTGTTGGATTAGAACCGTTACAGATTTCTTATATTCTGTAACGGTTATTATCTATCAACCGTTACAGAAAAGAAAAAAAGAAAATATTAATATCAACCATCTTCTGTAACGGTTATTAGCAAATAACCGTTACAGTAGCTTAACGTTTTTTTTTATTTTTTTAATGATTCTGTAACGGTTATTTTCTAATAACCGTTACATATTATAGCACGAATTTTATTAAGGGATCTAAGATTCTGTAACGGCTTTTTTTTTATATTTTTATGATTCTGTAACGGTTATTTTTTAATAACCGTTACTGAATAGTTTGTTCTGTATTTAGGTCTTCTCCCCATCCCAACAAACTCACAGCTAGAGCGCCGCATCACTTAACTCTTTTCTGATCTTCTCATTTATTGCGAATTTGTGGTGGTGGCTTCACTCCAAAAAAATAGCCAAAAATTTCTAAAAATTCTGAAAAAATAATAATTAGAAAGAGAATAAGAAGGAGAGCAGATTTAAGGTAAAAAAAATTAAATTTGAACCGTAATTTATTTTTTACATTTTTTTCTTATTTATTTCGATTTTTTCATTAATTTAATGGTTATTTTTGTTTTTTTATATATTTCAAGATATCATTGAATAGGAGAAGATCTTACATCGGCCGGATAAGTCGCACGATTCAACGGATCGGAAGGCACACAATTGAAAGTATATTTTCATGAACTTCTCTTTTTTTAAATTATTTGCATTTCGTTAATAATTTGCATATATATATATATAGGCATGAATTTCGTATTGTCATATAGGAACCAAATACCGGAACTCAACTGAATTTAGGTCATTGCCCGTCCGAGATTAATCCATTAGGGATTAATCTCGGATAGTACTCCCGGTCGGGAGTACTGCTCTTTGGATACGATCTGTCTCATTTAGGACAGCGAGTTGTACGTTAGATGCAATGTGTTGTCTGAGAAAAATTCGGCGGCATTTCCCATGTGTTCCCACGGATACGTACGCACGAGCAATCGTGTGTTGGCGTATTCAGGGAACATAAGGGGAAATGCTGCCGAATTTTTCTCAGATAGCACATTGCATCTAACGTACGCTCGCTAATGAGGCAGAGTATCCAAAGAGCGGGCTAGGATGGTGACCGGTCCGAAAACCTAATATGACAAATTGGTCCGAAACCCTAATAATTTGCCTAAATTTTATTGTTCAGATGGATCGGACGTGGATGTACTCAAGTAATCGATGCTCGTCTACATTTTTGAGAGGACTTGAAGAATTTATGGTTTGTGCTAAAGAGAATTTGAAAATGAAAGAAGATGATAAAATGTATTGTCCTTGTCGTGTTTGTCAGAATTTGTTGAAGTGGTCTAATTTTGAAGAAGTGAAGGCTCATTTGATTATAAATGGATTTCAACCGGATTATAGTCGGTGGACACTCCATGGAGAGAATGGGGGGGATAGTACTAGCACAAATGTATTGGATTCTGTGTATGAGGAAGAAAATGTATTATTGGATGATGAAATTGATGATGTCAATGTATTTGATGATGAGAATGTAGATGATGATAGAAATGTAGATAACTCAGAATTTAATGCCGATTTAGATGAAATTGTGAACAATGTGGATGAAAATTTTGTTGATAATGTTGAAATTTTTGGTATGTTACGTGAAGAAGATAAAATAGCTTTATATCCTGGTTGTGAATTGTCAAAACTTAATGCTGTTTTCAAACTGTTCAATCTTAAAGCCAAAAATGGATGGAGTGATGCGAGTTTCACATCTTTGCTCAAACTATTACATAAAGAATTTCTTCCAAAAGATAACCAGTTGCCAGATTCAATTTATAAGGCTAAAAAGATGTTATGTCCTTTAAAAATTCCAAAAGAAGACTGGCTTCTGTAACGGTTATTATCTAATAACCGTTACACATGTTCTACAAAAAACTGTACCAGATTTTCCCTTGCGTATACCATAACGGTTATTAGATAATAACCGTTACAGAAGAGGGGGCTACTGTAACGGTTGTTTTCTAATAACCGTTATAGATCTGTAACGGTTATTAGACATTCTGTAACGGGGGCTACAGTAACGTTTCGTGTACCGTTACAGAAGTCTTTTATTAACCGTTACAGAAACCAAAATTTCGCATAGTGTATGCCTCCTTTGGCAATTATTGGCATTCATATTTCTGTCGATTCGGAATGCCTTTTTGATTGAGTGTAGATTGGATCAATTCAATCTAACCACAAAATTCCACCATTGAACTTATAATGTGAATTAACAATCAATACGTACGTCATATGTACGTACGTAAAAGAAATTAAATTAACATGCTTTTATTGATTGATTTTCATTTTCTTCCAATTTTCCAATAAGAACTATTATGAAAACAGAAAGATAAACATATTTTTTTGTCATTTTTTGGACCGGGTAGCACTGTGCATCCGCCACTGCATGGACATATGAGAATAGAACTTTTGAATTTCCATCTTATATATATCAGATAAACTATCTACAATCTTATCCTCAATAATCGAGCAATGAGGTTGCGTTGTTTCTATTTGTGATAAAACTTCTCTCAATATTGTTCTAATAAGGTATTTTTGTTGTGTTAAAAAAATGAAAAAAGTGCTACGCTGTTTGGTCAAACGTTCATTCTAGAGTCAACTAATTAAGCAAAGAGAAATACGTACGGCGAAAAAAACAGAATTTACTTTTAGGCTTTGCTTAGGTTGGGCGTGGTATACCGCGAATATGCGAAATTGTTCTATTCCGTCCATATGTAACGTGTAACGGAATGGAATTTTATTTCATTTCGCAAACGGAACGATTAACGGAATGCATTTCGTGATTCGTTTGTGCATTTTATAGTATAAATATAGTTGTTCCGTCATGTTCAGTCAAAACGGAACGAATCACGAATCATATGATTCGTACCCTTATTGAAATGGAACGGAAAATGCAATGACCCCATTCTGTTTCCGTGATACACAGGGGCGAAGCCAGGATTCGGTGGCCAGGGGGGCCGAGGCCAAACTTAGAAGTTGTTCGGTCGACCAATATGTGACTGAATACATTAAAATTGATAGAAAAAAAGACATTTTTTATATTATGCATGAAAGTTTAGAGAGATGGAATCTCATTTTTACTAGGCTACTAATTTCACTCAAGAAGTAGAAGGAAAACTATTGAACTTTGTATTAACTAGGGGGAGCCCAATCATAATATTCCCTTTAATATGCAAAAAACAGCGTGGGCCTGGCCCTCTTGGGCCACTGTGCTGGCTCCGCCCCTGGTGATACACGTTATCCACCCCTAGCTTTGCTCCAGAAAGGAAGAGCCAAAGCAAAAAAAAAAAGGGACGAAAAGGAAAGAAGGATGAAGAAAGCATAGGATAATGAGAGTATCTTTCTGCAAATTTGAATAAATACAGATAGGGGTTGTTTGGATCGCTTAGGAATAGGAGAAATTTTTTATTCCTAGACATAAAGTATTGGGAAGTGTGTAATTTTGTGAAGAGTTTGGATTGTTTATAATAAATTTATGCCTACGAATAGAAAATTCTCTAAATTCCCACTTGATCCAAACGGCCCCATAGAGACTTTAAATGTTGCCTAACTGCATGTTTACCTTCTTTTTAACATAAAAAGAAGACAACATTGTCCTTTTATTTGAATAGTAAGGGGAACAATAAATCTATAAACTAAGGGCATTATTTGTAAAATAATTTAATTCTTGGGTCTTCTTGGTTACACTCTAATTTTGAGAGTAAGAGACTTTATCTCTAAATTAGATCCAAGGTACTGACGTACTGTTGTTCACTTTCTTTCACTTCCACCAATTCACCTAGTTAGAAGAATTGGAGCAAGAAATTTTGGAGCAAGAAAACTTCCATCGAAATGGACGTTTGATCAAGCGACATAGCAATTTTTTTTTTAACAATCAATAGAAGGTATTTAACAACTTAGGGAGAATATTATTACAAATAGAGGTGGCATAGAACTGATTGTTTAATTGTTTGTATAAGTGATTGCAATTACAAATAAAGGGTTCTGAAACATGCTTTAGTGTGTTGTACTGTGTCAATATGTCATGTTCGAATCACTTACATATTGTGATAATATTTTCTCCCAACGTTGTTCTATATGATCTATTAGTTTTTTTTTAATAAAAAAAAATGCTACACTGCTTGATCAAGTATATGGCAAAAATAAGGAAAATATGACAAAATTAGGGAAAATCGAAAACTTTAAATCTATAAACTAAGGGCATTATTAGTAAAATATTTAATTCTTGGGTCTTCTTGGTTACACTCTAATTTTGAGAGTAAGAGACTTTATCTCTAAATTAGATCCAAGGTACTGACGTACTGTTGTTCACTTTCTTTCACTTCCACCAACTCACCTAGTTAGAAGAATTGGAGCAAGAAATTTTGGAGCAAGAAAACTTCCATCGAAATGAACGTTTGATCAAGCGACATAGCAATTTTTTTTTTGTACAATCAATAGAAGGTATTTAACAACTTAGGGAGAATATTATTACAAATAGAGGTGGCATAGAACCGATTGTTTAATTGTTTGTATAGGCGATTGCAATTACAAATAAAGGGTTCTGAAACATGCTTTAGTGTGTTGTACTGTGTCAGCATGTCATGTTCGAATCACTTACATATTGTGATAATATTTTCTCCCAACGTTGTTCTATATGATCTATTAGTTTTTTTTAATAAAAAAAATACTACACTGCTTGATCAAGTATATGGCAAAAATAAGAAAAATATGACAAAATTAGGGAAAATCGAAAACTTTAAATATATTTTAAAATTAATTAGGAAATATTTTTAGTTTTTCTTCCTCTGTGTTACTTGGTGTGCCGTGCAACATATCGTGTCATGGTATATTATTTCATTATCTTTATATGTTGGGTATGTTTGGCAACCACACAGAACAAACCCCACCGAATCCAGATTCGTGAACCCATTCCATTAAAAAATAGGAGCTTTGTTCGCGTCTCCTGTTGTTCGAGACGTGTTTGGTTCACGAGAATAGGCTGTGTTCGCGAACTCGCCTGTTCGAGCCGATATCATTTTGTTCATATTTTTAATGGAGATCAAACATTGCCTTGCAGTTAGTCTGTTGGAATGTGCGGGGTTAAAGATGGTCACTAAGAGGAAATTTTTAGTAGAAATGATTAAAGATAATAGGTGTGATATAATAGGGTTGCATGAAACTAAAAGGAGTAGATTGTCGAGACGATTTATCAAAACTTTTTTACCGGATAACTTTGAGTTAGTCTTTTTACCAGCTAGAGGAATAGCTCGGGGTGATTTTGGCTTTCAATTCAGATAAGTTTAAGATGGTTAATAGCCTAGTAGTCAATTTTTCTGTTTTTGTGATTTTACAAGACAGATTTGATAACTTTGAGTTTGGTATGACTGTGGTTTATGGCCCCACCAAGTATAAATACAAAAAAGTATTCTATCTGGAATTAATCAGTTTGAGACATCTATGGGCTGGACCTTGGATTGTGTTAGGTGATTTTAATTCCTTGAGATTTAGTTTTGAAAAAAATGGTAATCATTTCCATGTGTCTGGTGTTAGACATTTTAATAGGATGATTGATGAACTTCAATTAATTGAATTCCCTCTGTTAGGACAGAAATATACTTGGTCCAGTATGGGGGATAAACCTTGCTTAGCACTGTTAGACAGATTTTTTTGCTCTGTTGACTGGAATATACACTATAATCAAGCAGTGGTTACCGCTTTGCCTAGATACAAATCTGATCACTCACCTTTAATTCTAGATTGCAGTAATAACAATTTTAAGTTAGACCATATTTTCAGAATTGATAAGACTTGGTGTGATAATGAGGATTTTCAGAGGTTAATTCCTAGATGGTGGACTAATCTCTCTAAATATCATGATATTGCTGCTCAATGGAAAAAAAAATAACAAACAACTTAGGACAAAAATCAAAGGATGGGTTAAAAATTACTATGGGGAAATTAAAAGAAATAAACAATCTCACCTCAAAATCATTGATGATCTGAACAAAATTCAAGAAGAGAGAGATTGGACTGATGAGGAAATATTACTTTTTAATGATCATTTGAAAGATTTAGATGAGATTTATGATAATGAACAATATTATTGGCATCAAAGATGTAAATTAAAATGGTTGTTGGAGGGAGATAATAATACTCGATATTTTCATAAGATAGCCACTATTAGACAGCAAAAGAATTTGATTCTAGGCCTAGAGATAGATGGATGTTATACTAATGTTCTTCATGAGATAGAATTTCATATTATACATTTTTACACAGTCTTATTTGGAGTTCCAGGTGATAAATATGCAGCTATACAATCAGATTTTTGGACAGATGATCAAAAGTTGAATGATATGGAGAATCATAAGCTCACTAATGCCTTTTCCTTATATGAGATCAAGCAGGCTCTGTTTGAAGCTGCTGCTGAAAAAACCCCTGGACCAGATGGTATAAGTTTTTATTTTTATCAAAAGAATTAGGGGTTAATAAAGGATGATATTTTAAAACTTTTTGATTCCTTCTTTCATGAGAAACTTGATGTTGCAAAAATTAACAGGCCATGATAAGTTTGATTCCAAAACAAAAAGATGTCATGGATATAAAACAATTTAGACCAATTAGCTTGATCAATTGCATTTACAAATGAATTACCAAAGTCTTAACAAATAGGTTAGCTTCTGTTATTGATAGACTCATAGATCAAACACAAGCATCATTTATACATGGAAGATTTATTTTGGATAATGTAGTCTGTGTTCATGAGATTTTACATTCTACTATAAGATCAAAAGATGAAGGCATTGTTCAGAAAGTGGATTTAGAAAAAGTGTATGATCGAGTCAATTGGCAATTCCTTTTTGAGGTATTGAAAGCTAGAGATTTTCATGATAAATGGGTCAGATGGATTGAAAAACTACTTGTTGGAGGACATGTATGCATTAAGATAAATGATAAGCTGACTAGATACTTTGAGGTTAAGCGAGGGCTTAAAAAAGGAGACCCTTTATCTCCTCTTTTGTTTAATCTTGTGGCTGACTGTCTCAACCATATGATCATAAAAAGCAAGAGATCAAGGTTATATAAAAGGATTAGGGGTACCAATAAATGATGGTCATTCATTGACAAATTTACATTATGCTGATGATACGATACTTTTTTGCAAAGCAGATCCTTCTATGATACAAGTTCTCAAGTGGATATTCATTGGGTTTGAAGCTATATCAGATATGCGAATTAATTTCCATAAAAGCGATTTATATGCTTTGAATATATCAGATGATAGAGCTGAACTGTTAGCACAAATTTTTGGATGTCGAGTGAAATAATTTTCCATTCTGTATCTTGGGATTCCTATTCAATGGAAAAGATTGGCTGTTTCACAGTGGCAAGGGATTATAGACAATTTTCAGAATAAACTACAAAGTTGGCAGGGTACATTCCTTTCATATGGAGGAAAGATTACTTTGATTAAAAGTGTCCTGTCTTCTCTAGCAATCTATATGATGTCTTTCTATCATATGCCTATTACTATTCTTAAAAAGGATTGATAAAATTAGATGTATTTTTTTATGGCATTCCGGAGATAAAAGAAAATATCACCTAATTAATTGGAGTACTCTGTGTAGGGATATTGATCAAGGGGGTATAGGTTTGAGAGATTTAAAAATTATGAATATAGCTCTCCTGAGTAAGTGGTACTGGAAGTTAAGAGATCATAACACTAGGGGATGGTGGAAAGATATGATTCAAGCCAAATATGGTATCTTTGGAGAAGATAGGGTTAAGTCTTTTTTTTTGGAAAAAGATACTTGAATACAAACATATAGTGCAAATACATAGCAAATTTAGTGTAGGTCATGGGATGTCTATTAAGATTTGACATGATAATTGGTGTGGGGGATGCCTCTGAAGATCAAATTCGCATCCTTATTTCAAATTTGCACAGTCCCTAATATTACTGTGGCGAAGGGGCTTGCAGAAAATATGAGATTTGTATCTTTCAGAAGGCAATTGAGTTTGTCACAGAGAAAAGATTTTGAGATATTGCAAAATCAAGTCCTTAGTTACTGCCCATTGGCACCGTCTTCAGATAAATTGATTTGGCAACAAACTGCCAATGGTCAGTGTTCAACTCAGGACATGTATGGATGGTTAGAACATGGCGGGGTTTGTATGGATACTAAACGATATATTTAGGGTTTACAGATACCCCTGAAGATTAAATTTTTTTGTGGATTTTGAGTAAAAGAAGGATCTTAACAAGGGATAATCTGGTCCTTAAAGGGTGGGAAGGAGATCCTAGATGTACTTTTTGTAGGCATTTGGAAACGATTGATCATTTATTTTTTAGATGTAATCAAAATATTAAAATCTAGGATTGGTTGCATCATCATTTATATCCTAAGAAAATGCCTAATAATCAGGAATATTTGTTTGTAATTGCAGAAAAAATTAAGTGTGCGAATGCATATAGATATTATTGTGCTGCTATTTTATGGTCACTCTGGACACACAGAAATGAGTGCAGCTTTCAAGATAAGAAGGCCTTTTCACATAAGCAGTGTGTTGCAGATGTTAAAAGACTGCTTACTTATTGGTCAGGGAAATGGAAGATAGCAGTGAAAGAGGAGGTATGGACCAATTGGCCTGCAGAGGAAGGGCTGCTAGATCATTTGGAAGATGGAGGGATGGTAGAAGATGGCATTGAAGGGAGACAGATGGTGGCTTATTTGGATTGATCTTCATATTCTAACTTGCTATGTGGCTTCAGATTGGTTGTTGGATTTCTGAAATTGTAATAAGCAAGTTCCTTTTTGGGAGCATTTAGTAGTTGTGGAATGGTGTTTGAATTTCTGGTTTTGTAATAATCGGGTTACTTCTTGGGTACATCTAGTAGAGAGATGGAGATAATGAGGGAGGCACTGGTACATGGGTTGCTGGTACCAGTACCGTTATTCTTCTTATTTTTTTGAATTGACGTTTGTATACTTTGAAGCTTTTCATGTAATGGAAAGTGGTGGGTTTAAAAGGCCCACTTATTTCAAAAAAAAAAAAACATTGTGCCTTGCGCACGCCATGGCTAATTGCAGCTAGAGCTGTCAAACGTCTCCAAAAGTCACGAAAAACTCCTCTATTGTTTTCGTTTCGTTAAATTGAACAATACAAACAGCTATTCCGTTAACCGTTTCGTTTTCGAAACGGCACAGCATTCCGTTTCATTAATTGTTCCACTTCAGAAATTACACATAAAACGGTTTGAAATGAGGTTGAAACGGTTAGGGCTGTCAATGGGTACGGTACGGTAGAAGGTATTTTCATTATCGTACCCGTTAAAATTTTCTTTACCCGTACCTTACCCGTACCCGTTAAAAATAGCTTTACCCGTACCTTACCCGTACCCGTTAAGAATTAACGGTACGGGTACGGTAACGGTAGAAAATGAATAATAACAATAAAATTTTTACACTCTGGATAAATAAATTATATGAATAAGTATATTAATAAAGTGCAACAATACATAATTTTTTAATTAAATATAACAAAATCATAGAATTTCTTCCAATGTCAAATATCACTAAAAATATATATATATCACTATTAACTAATCAATCTCTTCATCAACACAAACAGATTCTGATAACGACATTAGTGCTCCATCTTTAATAGCGCCTTCATCTGTTGAAAAATAATAAATTGAAAATATTATTTAAAATGGTTGAAAGTACATTCACATGCTAAATTCTGAAAAAAAAAATATATATATACCTACCAATTGCAAGAGCTCTCAACCAATCTTGAGTACAGATCAAAGCTTCGAGTACATCATCTTTCAAAGAAGTTCTATAATCATCAAGAATCCTTCCACCAGTGCTAAATGCAGACTCAGATGCGACTGTTGAGACGGGGACACCTAGAAGGTCTCGCACTAATCGAGATAGAACTGGATATTTCGGACCATTGCATTTCCACCATGCTGAGATGTCGAAACCATCATCATCTAAACCTGGAACATTGCGTTCTTGTAGATACATATCTAGCTCTGATTTTGTAGGCTCACTTGTCATTGATTCTTCAATAAACATTGCAAGCCCACGTCGCATATTAGTACAAAGTTTTTTTGATGATCCAGCACTTGAAGAATCAGCACATTGCTTATTAGATGACCTCAATCCATTTGACCGCTTTTGGAATTTAGAATCTAGCACCAAATACTCATTGAACAGTATGTTTAAGCATGATTTCACATGATTTAGGTTAGTTTCAACTTCACCGGGTTGATTATACATTTGTCGAAAATAAAACTCAACTGATTTCAACTTGCAACGAGGATCCAAAATGGAGGCAATGGCTAATAACACACTACTGATGTGCCAATATTTTTGGAACTTCTCAAACATGCGAGTAGCCATATTGACTATGAAAGAATGGTCACTTTTGAGCCAATTTTGCAAACTCAAGTATACCTCACAGTATTCATTGAAGAACAGATTCAAAGTTGGATATTTGGTACCTGCAAATTAAAAAATAATAATAATAAAAAAGAGGATCACATTATTCATCAAGTACCTTCATAATATTTATTAAAGAAAAGATTTATAATATTTAATTGGATATAAAATAGTTCGTACCTGAAATTTTTATGGTGGCATCATAAAAGATTTGTAAGCACTCGGATACAACATCTACGTTGCTCCAATCTGCATCAGATGGAGCATGCTTGTAACCTCGATCAAGTACAGCTAGTCGAGAAAATGCCTCACGAAATTTGAGGGCATTTACAAGCATTAAATATGTTGAATTCCACCTAGTTGGTACATCCAAAAAAAGCTTGGTTTGTGGAGCCCGTGCCTGTTGTGATACTTTTTCAAACCTTTCAATTCTTGCCTGCGAAGAGCGTACATATTTCACTGTCTCACGAACTTTATGAATCACACCTTTCAAAGAATCAAGACCTTCCTGAACAATGAGATTTAGAATATGGGCACCACAACGCACATGAAACAAGTTTCCACTCACAGGAAGTGTATTCTTGGGTTTTAAAATACTCAACATTTCCCTAACAAGGGCATCATTAGTGGTACAATTATCTAAAACAATGCTAAAGAGCTTCTTATCAATGTTCCAGTCAAACAACTTATCTGTTATCACTGAACAAAGATGTTCACTTGTGTGTGGAGATTCAACAGGAACAAAATTTAAAATCCTTTTCTGCAATCGCCAATGGTCATCAATGTAGTGGCAGGTTAAGCAAAGAAAACCTTTAACATTAGATGAGGTCCACATGTCCGTTGTAAGACTTACTCGACAATTAAGCTTATCAAGGACATTATACAAATTTTCCTTCTCTTCCTTGTACAATTTTACACAATCAGTTCTAATTGTGTTCCTTTTGTTCAATCTAAATTTGGGCTGGAGGTTTTTGATAAACACACGAAAAAAATGATGATCGTCCATGCAAAATGGATATTCATGGGCTGCAACAGCTTTAGCATAATCTTTCCTACTTCTGTCTTGATCAAACTCAAAGCACTCAACTTTTACCGTGTTATTTCCCTGAAACTCACTAACTTTCAATAGTTTCTGATGCACATCATCTTTCTGGCGCATTGCTTTTTTATATGGCAGACAGCTGTGGTTCAAATGATATTTCAAATGGCTAGTACCCTTACTACCACCAGCTGACAATATCATTTTACAATGCTTACATTTAGCATTATAAGACCCATCTGGTAAATCCACTCTCTCAAAATCAATCCATACTTTAGACCTTAATTTTCTTGATGATTTGGCTTTAGAAGGATTAGGAGGTGGATTCGGATCAGTAGCATTAGCATTATTTTGTGTTTGTTCTATTTGCTCACATGACTCTCCATCTAATCCTAAAGGCATCCTAAACAAACAAATTGAATTTAATTAATTAATTAATGATACAAAATATCAAATGAAAGTTCAAATAGAAGAAGTAAATACTTACTCATCGTCGTGATCAATGCTGTTGTATGATTCGCTATCTGTGTCAATATGCTCTGGATTTTTTGAATTAGACATGTGGCCTGGAATTCGGGAATTCTGCTTCTCCGCTTTTGCAAGGCTGTGAGACGGCGGGCAAATAGTTTAGGTTTTTATTTTTTATTTGTTCGTAACTGAATATTGGAAAGAATTATAGAACATCTTAAATAAAATCTAACAATATCTTTTACCAATCATGCAATATAAGATGCCATATGTATCATGTAATTGTATCTTTTTAATTGTGGCAATTACCCGTTATGAAAACGGGTACGAAATAGCTTTTATCCGTACCCGTACCCGTTAAATTAACGAAAAAATTTTCTTACCCTTACCCGTACCCGTTTACTTAACGAAAACAAAACTTTACCCGTACCCGTCTTATCGAATACGGTACGGGTCGGGTAAACGGGTTTCATTGACAGCCCTAAAAACGGTCGAAACGATACAATCTTCTGTTTCATTTGCTGTTTCGTTATTGGAACGGTTCGAAATCAGACTGCCACTAAATGTTTCGTTTGCTTTTCACGTCACACAAAAACGGTGAAACAGCAGCCGTTCACAGCTCTAATTGCAGCTGTTCTCCGTCTATTTTAAGATCTGCTATAACACGAATCTTGATGCAGGCAGCACTGGGATCCGCCAGATACATCTTTGGATTCCTGAGTGGGTACGAACTCGCGGATATTTCCTGTCAATCTGAGATCATTTCTTATATTGCTGAGGTCATCACTCAGTGTGAGAGAGGCACGTGATTGCTAGCAGCTTGTTATCTCTGCAACGCAATGATGGTGATTTTCTGATTCTGTAATTGTTGTTTTCTCAAATGGGTGTTCTCGGTTACCTGTAGTTCCCTATCATTATCATGCCAAACCTAGATTGGTTCAAATAGTTCGTTGATTAATTCGGAAAAAAATATATATATAATTATAGCTATGATTTATATAATTTTCAGTTCGATTTTGTTAATTGAGAACCAAAATATAAATATATTAGTAAATACTAAATCTATTACAATAAAATAATTGCATGCAGTGTTGGGTTTCACATGCTTATTTTCTTTGTCATAGTTTTACAATTTACAAACCAAAAGATGCTCAAGTTGCAATACTTCCGTGTTTAATTTGGAATTAACCGAATCAATGAAAGCTCTCCTTCCTCTTTATAAGCAGCTCTCTATCCCCTCTTATGACTCATCGCTACTCTTTCTGTGCATTTGTTTGTACCTGTTGTGTGGTTGACATTTAACACACTCACTCACACACACATAGAATAGAGAGAGAGAGAGATGGTATCAAGAGAGCATAAGAAGGCAGGTCTGCGTGAGCAATTGCAACTACTACGCTCCGTTACTCACTCCAATGCAGTAATTGATTGACCTTTGATTATCTATTTATGCTTTTTATTCAAGTTTCTTCATTCTTTTCTGAAACTAAAGTTGTGCGTACCATTTCTTCTTTCTGGGTACTGTACTTTTACTGGTGCAAACTAAGTTGCTTAATCACGAGGACAACTGAATTTCTAAAGCCTTTTGCTAGTAAAAACAATGAATTTTGTACCTCCTTTTTTTGAGTCAACAATCTATATGGAAATCATGACCAAGCACTTCCATATCCTCTGTTGCAAAATAAAACAGAAAATCAACCATAAATACGCTAATAAATCGAAAGAATATGTAGCTTGTTCAAGCTTCTACTTTATAGAAAAATATTATGCTGATATTTTATCGAGGAAAATAACACACAAAAAGGCACCCTGTCTTCAAATCAAGGAGCATAGAGCTAGGACCTTGTCGTATCAATTAATTGAACTTGTAAGTTAGTTTTGAAGACAATATAAAGGTCTGAAGATCTAAATAGTTCCTAGTGATAATTGGGCAAGCATGGAAATAAGACCAAAAGGAGGACTTACTATCACTATATTTCGTGGTACCCAACATGGGCCACTCCCCTGCACTACATCTACATGCACTATCAATCATTGCCAGACAATTAATTGGGCTATCCAAATATAAACTTTTTTTATTGGTTTTTGTTCGTTTGGTTAAATATTATATTAAAATTTATTAAATCTGAATATTTAAATTGAATCTTTCAGGTTGATAAGACTTCAATCTTAGGAGATGCAGCACGGTACATTGAAGATTTGAAACAGAAGGTTGTAAATTTGAATCAAGAAATTGCACACGCACAAAGTGCAGTTAAACAAACCACCATGCCCAAGGTATGTTAGTGGGCTAGTAGCTGACTAATCTGTCTATTTTGTTGTATTTTCTAGTTGAACACGCTAAGCCAAAGCCAATTTATATAATAACTGTGTACAATTACCTTTTGTAAAACATAATTTAACAATGCTTATAACATGACATGATATATATACGAGGATTATTGTGCTCCTTTAGACTCAATATAGTATCGTTTCATACTTTTCTTCTTTAATTTAATATAATCTAAACGACGATAATTTTATCAGGTGACAGTTCAAACTATTGGGGCTGGATTCTTAATCAAGGTCATCTCGATAAAAAATATGCCTGGATTGCTGGTGTCAGTACTAGAGGCATTTGAGGAGCTAGGCCTTCTTGTGTTGGAAGCCAGAGCGTCTTGTGCCGATTCTTTTCGTCTTGAAGCAGTTGGAGGAGAGGTAGGATCGGAAACTATAGAACTGAACAGTATCTAATTCTTCTTTTAAATCCACACAAGATAACATTGTAGACATGTTCTGCATTGTGGCCAGCTTATTAAAAAGATTGTAGCTTCATAATTTCTGTCTTGTGAATATGCTCATTAAAACAAACCAAATTATCTTATCCATATAATTAATTTTATGTCCAGTAAGTTATCTGAATTAAGTCAATATATATATTGATAATTACTGAATCCTCTTCCACACCCAATCACTTAGTTAATTATTTGTACATTATAGTGCATAATGTATTACCTATAATGCAGACTTCCTCTGTCAAACCCGGCAATTTCTAAATGTGCGCCATGATTGCAATGTAGCTTTACAATTTCCTGATATATTGCTGATTTGGTAGAAAAACCTAGGTTAATCATCCTGAGAATTTCATGAGCATGAATCTCATAGAAGTTTATTCATTTGTGCATAATCTTTGTTTGCTAATTCCAGAACCAAGAAACGTTTGTGGATGCGCACCTTGTAAAGGAAGCAGTGCTCCAAGCCATCAGAAAATGTTCTGAGCAAGATTAAGGGAAGCCAGAAAGCCTTGATCTTTTTTACTCGACATTTCCTGGAACTCGAATCAAAAGAGGAAAAGAAAAATCATTGCACATTTCTTGTCGGCATATGCTAGATCCTTCAATGACATACGTTTAGTATGCTTTTAATGGTAGAAGTACTTTTCAAGATTAAGCCACGAAATTTTAAGGAAATAATAAGAAACCTGTAAAGAGTAATTTTCCGAACATCTATATGTAGCTCTGATCAATGTTTTGTAATTGTATGTTTTGAATAGCATTACTCCTTATTGTCGACCATGAAAACTGAACAATAAATGTGGATCATAACTTACAATTCCCCCTTCTACTTGCATTCTTAGAGTTTACTATATAACCATTATTTCTTAGAGTACTACTAAAACTAAATGTGCAAGGCGATATGCAAAAGATAAATGCAATGCTTTCGTAAAATATATATTAATTCTATTGGTTGTCACAAATTAAGATTACAAACTACAAAGCAATGATAAAAGCACAGATGCGTATCCAACGGCAGTTTTTCAAGTAGAGAGAATGACTTATTTATAGATTTGCTCTCAAGGATACAATATAAGGGAAATTGATTACTGTCATCGCTAAATATAAAGTGAACATGTACTGCAAATAAAGTGAATATATAGATGATCTAAGTGAACACATACGAACAAATAAGTTCAATGAAAATAAGTTGAATATGCATGTAAACTTCTGATGACAACACTTATTTGTTCTAAGTATCACTTAGATCGTCTATATGTTCACCTTATTTTGCTTTATATGTTCACTTTGTATTTAACGATGGCTGAGATGGTATATTTGCCGATGGCACTTATAATTCCTGCAATATAAGTATATAACTTTACCAATGACTGGCTGCACTATTTAATGAAACCCCAGTAAATTCTAATATGAAAAGCCCATTTAATAAGGCCCAAGATAAATCAATTATTATGCATGAAATATCAATTTTGAAGAGGCTGCAAAAGTCTCATTTTTAAGGTTGTCCTTATTATACCATTGAATTTAGAAAATAATTGGAAATTAAAAATCATGTAAAAAATAATAACGTGGATTAGCAAACAATGCTATTTTCACTTGATATTCAAGATTGTTTGAATGGTTGAACTCATTTAACGTGACAGACTACAAGAAAACGAAAATGAGTTGTCATTTTAAGGATACAAAATCAGATTTGTATTGCTAAGGAAGATGAAACATCTTTGGCAGGGAAGAAGGATAATTTTGCAATTTTGTTGATTTTCTTTAATTGAAAAAAAAAGATAGATTTAATCAAAATGGATTATTTTCAAGAGTATAAAGATTATAGGTGTTATATCCAATTTGAATGATTGTAAGAGGTTATTTCCGGTTGGCGAAGTCTGCAGAGGTTATATCCAATTTACCTTTTATTTTTTAATATTATTATTTTAAAGATAAATACATTATTAATAAAAATTTAAAAATATCTATGCAACTTCAGGTTCATAACCCCGAACCAGAAATTGGCTGACGTGGTAGATAACTTTCGGGGTTTTAAACCCCGAAATCAATCTTTCAACCAAAAAAAAAAATTAAAACATGCACTTCGGACTCCCATAGTCTTAAATGTATGATGGACATTTTAAAAATATTTTCCACTTGAGACCTTCCTCTTATTATGTTTACAACATATATATATATATATATATATATATATAGTTTAGCTACGGTGAGTCGCGACTCACGGACCCTCCGGTGAGTCGCGACCAATACTCCTAGATCTAGATCAAAATGACCGATCCAAACATTCCAATATGATCTCCCTATTGAAATCTCCGTGCAAACCAAATTTTTTATTTTTTCGAAATTTTTAAGTATTTTTTTCGGATTTTTAAAAACTGATGTTTTTGAATGGTTCAGAACCAATTAGATTAATGATTTTCTAAAATATCAAAAAAATACTTCAAAATTTCGAAAAAATGAAAAATTTGATTTACATAGAGATTTCAATAGGGAGATCATATTGAACGGTTTGGATCGGTCATTTTGATCTAGATCTAGGAGTTTTGGTCGCGACTCACGGACCCTTCGGTGAGTCGCAACCAATACTCCTAGATCTAGATCAAAATGACCGATCCAAACCGTCCAATATGATCTCCCTATTGAAATCTCCATGTAGACCGAATTTTTCATTTTTTCGAAACTTTTAAGTATTTTTTTGAAATTTTAGAAAATCGTTAATCTAATTGGTTCTGAACCATTCAAAAACATCAGTTTTTAAAAATCCGAAAAAAATACTTAAAAATTTCGAAAAAATAAAAAATTTGGTTTGCACGGAGATTTCAATAGGAAGATCATATTGGACAGTTTGGATCTGCCATTTTGATATAGATCTAGGAGTTTTGGTCGCGACTCACCGGAGGGTCCGTGAGTCGCGACTCACCGTAGCTAAACTCTATATATATATATATATATATATATTATAATTAGAACAAAATTAATATATGTATACACATATATATTGAGAAAGCTTAATATGCACTATAGTGTATAGGGCATTCCGTGCACCACGGATTGTTTCGGGAGTATTTTTGTAAATTGACAAATCTAATTTAACCAATCTAATCTACATATTGAAATCTCATAAAAAACCAAATTTTATAATTTTTTAGATTTTATTACTATTTTTTTCAAATTGTTTAAGACATGTCATTTTTGGAAAATTGTAAATAGTACAACATTACAAAAATGACATGTTTTAAAAAATTCGAAAGAAATAGTAATAAAATCTAAAAAATTGTAAATTTTGGTTTGGTATGAGATTTTAATATGTAAATTAGATTGGTTGAATTAGATTTGTCAATTTACAAAAATATTTTCGAAAAAGTCCGTGTTGCACGGAATGCCCTATGCACTATGGTGCATATTAAACTTTGTCCATATATATTATACTTAATATGCATATTATCAATTTAGAGAATGGATTCAATCAAATTTATATTAATAATATTTATATTAAGCAATGATCCATATTAATAATATTTATATTAAGCAATATATATATATAGAGAGAGAAAGTTTAATATGCACCACAGTGCATAGGACATTCCATGCACCGCGGATTTTTTCGGAAGTATTTTGTAAATTGACAAATATAATTTAACCAATCTAATCTATATTATTTTTGAAATCTCATAATATTTTTTTGAAATCTATATAATATTTTTTCTAAAACATGTCATTTTTGGAATGTTGTACTATTTTTAACATTCCAAAAATGACATGTTTTAAAAAAATAGAAAAAATTAGTAATAAAATCTCAAAAATTATAAAATTTGATTTGTTATGAGATTTCAATATGTAGATTAGATTGGTTAAATTATATTTATCAATTTATAAAAATATCCCCGAAAAATTTCGCGGTGTACGTAATGTCCTATGCACTATAGTGCATATTAAACTTATATATATATATAGGTTAAATTAGACTCCAGTAGACAGGAGGTCTATGTACTCAAGTTTATTAGCTGTCCGATCTGAAATCGGAAGGCTTAAATTTTGTCGCTGGATAAGAGATGAAGTTTTGTTCTCTATTCAATTTTCCGTTATTTCTCCTCCGTTAGAAATTAGATTGGGAAAAAAAAAAAAAACAAACCTCTTCGTCTCTCTCAAACTGAGGTCGGAGGAGATTAAAAATCTTGAATCCCTTTCTTCTCTTTCCGATCGAAATCAACCACCTAGCTTCGCGCCTCTCACGAACGATGGAGAATCTCTTCTGGTGACGCTACCTGTTCTCTCTGACACCGAAACCTCTCTCTTCGTCTCTCCCTCTACGTGCCTCTCACGAGCGAAGTTGCGAAAATCGCGCTGTCTCTCTGCACCAGATTGCAACTTCTCTAAACCCTAGACGACCAATAACATTTCAGGTACTAAAATTCGCTCAATTTTATCAATGCACGATTAGTTTATTATGAGTAGATGAACAATAACCCTAGATTTAGTAGAGAGGCTGAATAATTCGTTTAGAAGCCATGGCCAGGGTAATAGCTGACTGAACGGCTCAAGGTATGATCATTGCTTTACTTGATATTAGGATATTACTTATTAGGCTTCAATAGTTTGCAATTGGGTTTCAAGTTATTCCAATTTGATGTCGATTTATTTAACCTCCAAATTGGACAATTCACTGAAACTAAGAAAATGACAAATAGAAAGCTGAATCAATTAATGTCTCTAAAAGAAACCATGTTAGCAATACATATTGTACCATGCTTTTAGTACCATGCGTGGCCATATATGGTCCCACTGTGGTACCATGTGTGACCATATAAACTGCAACACATTTTCTGTGCATACAGAAAATAGACTCACATTATATACTAAAAATATGCAGGGGGTTGAAAGTATGAAGGGCCACAGTTATGGATCTCTAGAAGAAATAGAGTTGTTGCCACTAGAATACTGGAAGCTTTTTGCCAAGATCGGTTGGGAACTCGAAGAGGACGAGGAAGAGCATGAGCAGTTAGAGATATTAAAATGCTTAAACGTGTCGTATTTTTAATTTTGATGTTAATAGATGCCTGTATTTTTATTTGAATATTGTATTGTTTGTTAATGGATGATTATATTGTAGTCTCAAGATCACATGTTTCCAATTAATGAAAGTGTAGATTTGACATTCTTGCATAAGATATTATGCATGCAAAAGTGCCTCGGAACACATAAGAGAGAAATTAACAGCTAGTAAAAATAAAGAATTTACAATCAGATTCCCTTATTTTGGCATGTATAGATTCTGACATGAGGTTAGTGTGTAGTTACTGGTAGTTGGACCTTCAAAAATTAATTTGATAACCTAACACCATGAAGAATAGATGCTGCGTTTAATTTGATAACCTAACTCCATTAATTTCTAAAATCTGTTCCTCCTCTTTTTGGATGCGTGCAAAATAAATGACATTCTTTCTTATATGTTGCAGTTATGTCTAAGTCAAAGTTCTTTAAAAAGATTTAGTTAACAGACGCTTGTGTTAGTAACAAAACAAATTAATCGGAATTGCTTAAGACCATCCTCTAGATTCCATCATCTTCCATCATCCCCAGTGTGAACTCACATTTTTGCTCATCCTTTCCTATTTTGGTCCCCACTATTTTTCTCTCTCTCATTTTTTTATTTTTGGTCCCCACTATTTTTCTTAATAATTTATATTTATATATATAACTGTTGAAGTTATATATGTAACTGTTGAAGTTAATATTTATAACTGTTGAAGTTATATATGTACTGTTGAAATTATATATGTAACAGTTTAGGTTAATATGTTATATATGTAACTGTTGAAGTTAATATATATAACTGTTGAAGTTAATATATATAACTGTTGAAGTTATATATGTAACTATTGAAGTTATATATGTAATTATTGAAGTTAATATGTTATATATGTAACCGTTGAAGTTAATATATATAACTGTTGAAATTATTTATGTAACTGTTGTAGTTACTATAAGTAATTGTTGTCCCAAATATATTGGAGATTGACTTGTGTTCCCACTGGAATAGGAGGGAGAAAAATAGTGTGGACAAAAAATATTCTAAAAATAGAAAAAACTAAAATGTGTTCCCACTGGGGATGATGAGGATGATGGATCTTGGGATGATCCTTATCACCCCCGCAAATTAATGAATGTAAATATTGGTAGACTAAAGAAAAAAGTATAATCATGACTCGACAATTTGGAGTGGCCATAGAATATTGAAATTAGTACATGAATATGACTAGTATACAAACTTCAATTGATAAAACCTCCAGTACATACAACATCAACCTTTTCTACATTTTATCAGATTTCAACAAATTCATTCAACTTGCTGCTCCTATATCAAATTGACCTCCATCCCTTCTTCTACTCACTACCTCAATCCTAAAGGACTTATCAAACAATATCATGTTTCATGAAATCCGACCAGTACCAGACCACCACCTCAGGCCGTACCAGTATCTGGTACTCTGCTGAACCCCACGCATCCTTCTGTCTCTCCCTCTCTCTTTGTGCTGCCGCTTCCTCTGCGTACAAATTTTGATTATCCTGCAATTATAATAACAATGATGATAATTAGTAGAGCACAAGCATGAGCACTAGAACAGCCACATTAATAAATAACAATTTTAAGTAAACAAATGTAATACATTTTATTACTTGGGCTGAGAATTCTATTGATTAATCTTTAAGTAAACAAACGTGGTTCTCGAAAGTAGACCGACCAGTCTTCGACTCAAAGCCCAACCACAAAATGAGGCACTTGACAAGATATACAAACACAAACAATAATAGATCACTTAAATTATTGACGCCAATATAAAGATCCTTCATAATAAAACTAAACTAAATTGGCAAGGATTTGTACCTCAGAAGGTATCATGTTCGGAAAAGAAAACCCAACAAATTAATTGTGCCATCGCGAATCCCGAACATACATCTTGTTGTTGGGGTAAGGGAGAAAAATTGCCGAAGCTTCCCATAGGTTCTCGAAGGCACTGATTAGAGAGAGAAGCAAGAAACGAAGGAGAAGGAGAGACCGAGAGAGCTGGGGAAGCACATTGACTCTCTCACCTAGGGTTTCACTACCAAGGGATAAGGAGCGAAATAAAGTCGGAAACGGAGAGAGAAACGGAAAAATAAAAAAGATAACGAAGAGACGGAGGCCAAATTCGTTCCATCAACGACAAAACCTAGACCACACGATTTAATCTTGATCTCGATCGGATGACTAAAAAACTTCAGCACACAAGGCCTCTAGGTGCTAGAGTCTAATTTAGCTTATATATATATATATAGAGTTTAGCTACAGTGAGTCGCGACTCACGGACCCTCCGGTGAGTGCGACCAAAACTCTTAGATCTAGATCAAAATGATCGATCCAAACCGTTCAATATGATCTCCCTATTGAAATCTCCGTGCAAACCAAATTTTTTATTTTTTCGAAATTTTTAAATATTTTTTTCGGATTTTTAAAAACTGATGTTTTTTGAATGGTTCAGAACCAATTAGATTAACGATTTTCTAAAATAACAAAAAAATACTTAAAAATTTCGAAAAAATGAAAAATTTGGTCTACATGGAGATTTCAATAGGGAGATCATATTGGACGGTTTGAATCGGTCCATTTGATCTAGATCTAGGAGTTTTGGTCGCGACTCACCGGAGGATCCGTGAGTCGCGACTCACCGTAGCTAAACTCTATATATGTGTGTGTGTGTGTGTGTGTCCATATATTATTTATGTAGAAAACCATATAGCAGATTTATTATTTTGAAATTGAATTCGGATAATCCGAATATTCATATTGCTTTGACAGCTCAAAACTAAACTTAAAAATTCATATCTCTATTCGTATCATTTTTCTGCGTATGGAAGAGACGAATATGTGAAAAAATTTTATAAAAGACAAAAATATCCCTAACAATTTTAAAAAGGGCAAAACATCATCTGAAATTTTAAAAAGAGCACAGTTATAGCGGCAATAGAATTGTCGTTATAGCTCAGTCCTATAGCGGTAATGATATTGCCGTTATAGGGGGCTATAGCGGCATTGCTATTACCGCTATAGTATATTTTTTTTTCGGGCTGACACCTCTGTTTTGTTTTGGTTTTTTGCGCAACTTTTTATTTTCTGTCCCGCATTGAAGAGATTAGGTGAGATTTTTTGTACAAATGAAAAAAGAAAGTTCAATTATTGGGCCCACATTTCCCAAGCACTTACCCTTCATTCTTCAATAATGTGCTCACTCTGTTATCTTTGTAGAAAATAGACAAAAGTCACAAAATAGAAGAACATTTTTTTTTGTCTAGTAGGATATGTTTATGAGGAATTATTGAAAAATGTAATGGAAATTATTGAATAATTTAGAGAGTAAATTAGTTTATGAAAAAATTATTTAATGGAAAATAATGAAATGTTGCTTGCTGTCCAAATTTTTACCAAATGGACCAGATTTTAAAAGAACAAAAGAAATAATTATACAAAAGAGTAAACGCTTAAATAACACATAATCATGCATGCATTTTCCATAAGTTATTACTTGCATTAATATCCTCAAATCTTCATAAAAAAAAACTCCTATACTTATAAAATTTCAGAATTTAGTTGAAGTAACCACAAATGCCACATATTACCATAAGAAAATAAATATTGCATTATGAACAACCAAAAACCTCAAAAATTACCAACAAATTCAAAATTCTCATATTTTTCAACACAAAATTTGGATTTTTACTTAAAAATCCGAAATAACTTAAATAAAATCTAAATCATAAATTTTCGTTTGCATGCAAGGTTTAAAAATTGTCATGAACTCTAAATATCCTATAAACCTCAAACAAATAGTTTATAAAGACTATATCCGCTCAAAATCCACAACAAATTCGGATTAATTTAACAAAAAAATTTTAGATATTAATCATTTACCACAAGAACTATATATTCAACCAAAAAAAAATCACTATTTTCTAACTATCCAACTAGAAAATCGAAATGAGTAATTGAAAAAGAAAAACTTACATGAAAATGACTCAAAATCGAAAATAAACAACTTGCATGTTCATCTCTTGACTTTACTATCCATTTTCTATTTTTCCCGAATTTTTCAGATTTTTCTACTAATTTTTATGCTTGGTTTTGTGTTTGCCGAAATTGGAGGAAGAAGAAAATAAATGGAGTGGGTTTTGTTCTCTTCCCCTTTTTTTCTCTTTCTTTCTTTGTTTGTACGGTGGAAGAGGAAAAAAAAGAGAGAAGTAAATGAGTTTGTATTAATTAAAGTAGGAGAGAGATAGTGAGTGGGAAATATGGGCCCAATAATTGAACTTTCTTTTTACATTTGTACAAAAAATCTCGCCTAATCTCTTCAATGCGGAACAGAAAATAAAAAGTTGCGCAAAAAATCAAAACAAAACAGAGGTGTCAACTCGAAAAAAAAAATACACTACAGCGGTAATAGCAATACCGCTATAGCCCTCTATAGCGGCAATAGTATTAACGCTATAGGGCTGAGCTATAACGACAATACTATTGCCGCTATAGTTGTGCTCTTTTTAAAATTTTAGAAGGTGTTTTGTCTTTTTTAAAATTGTTAGGGGCATTTTTGTCATTGATAAAAAAATTTTCGAATATGTTTGTAGATAAAATACGAATATGAATATGAACGAAAATGATAAATACCTATTTAGTTTACACCTCTAATTCCGCATTCTCCGCATTAAGAAAATTGTTGGGAGGTGCTTTGGGCAACATAATTATTTTTGCTGCCAGCAATATAATTAATTTTTAAATGACTAAAATGCCCTTCTAAAAAGATGGTAAATTTATTTTGCCCACTAAACCCAATCTTCTCCTTCC
This sequence comes from Rhynchospora pubera, assembly GCA_028095005.1. Taxonomy (NCBI): domain Eukaryota; kingdom Viridiplantae; phylum Streptophyta; class Magnoliopsida; order Poales; family Cyperaceae; genus Rhynchospora; species Rhynchospora pubera. The sequence goes on along the minus strand of CM051462.1, from coordinate 147,462,250 downwards.
CAGTCTCAACCATAACTTCAGTTCCTCCTCCCTTCACTCTTGCTAGCTTATCTCCTCTCTCAACGATCTGTCTCTACCTGCACCTCCCCTCTCTCCATCCCTTCTCTCGACCAGAGATTTATTTAACCGCACATTTTTTTCTCGATTTCTCTGACTTATGACGAGAAAGGCAGTGGCGAATGAGGTTAAACTTTGTGTATGAAAATAGCATTTCAATGCGATAGAGATGGCTTTTGAACATTCGTTAAACTTTTCACCACACGATTTGCGATTATTTGCAAAGTGAATGGCAAATGCAAATTCTTGGAAAAAAAAGGCAGCGGTAAGATATCTCAAGAGGGAGGGAGAAAACACAGTGATGGCAAATGTAAATTTTAAAAAAAAATAACATTACGCTATCTCAAGAGGGAAGGAGAAAAAAAGTGCATTAGGAAATCTAGAAGGGGAAAAAAGTGCGGTTAAAGAAATAAATTAAAAGTACGATTATTAAGGAATAAATAAGGTAATAGATATTAATTGATATTAAGGATAGTTTAAATGTTTAGAAAAAATATATATATGTTGTTCCAAGTAAAAATTCGGTTGTCCAAAGCACTTCCCAAAATTATTCTTTTCATTTTCTTTCTAAAATAAAGATCTATGATTTAATTTGCATAATTCAGGCCTGGAAATATTCAATTGTTATATACGATTTTTTATTATTATTTTTTGGATTGTTACGAAATTGGAATGACTGATAAGGTAACTACGAATCCTTATCTGCTGTTGCGCGACACAGCTTGTAGCGCGCTAAAGGACAAACTCTTGTTTGGAATACGAGGACGCGGAGCTGCTTGGAATACAAGGACGCGAAGACTTATTAATGGATCGGCTATATTGTAAACTTGTGATAAATTTTTAATTGGATGAGTGGGGTACAGGTCCCACGTGCAGTTATAAACAAACTTTAAAGTTTGGGGGTTATAAACAAACTTTAAAGGTGTGTATCTTTTGTATATACGGTACAGACGTACAGTGAATGTGTTTCTAGGTATTAAATTATTGTTAGAAGTTATTATTTGATAATTATTTATTTCATTAATATTTTGTATTATTTAATTTGAGAAGAAATATACCTTTGATAATTATTTATTTCATTAATTTTTTGTATTATTTAATTTGAGATGAATTAATTTCATTTCAATTATTTAAATTAATTTATGTACTATGAAATAGAGTAATAGAATAAATTATTTAGCCTACAAAATTTTGTCAATCCGAAATCGCTGTAGCTCGGGACACAATATAGCACATGGTACATAAAATTTAAATTGAGATGTCGCGCGACACGTGGTGTAGTGCGGTATTCTGGCCGTCTGATCAAGATTCATTGGACAAGGGAGCTCCGTGCATGTAACCTAGATTGATAGGCCCGTAAAAAATGAACCGTCCGATCAAGATCACACGGCTCGTACGTGCGCTACACTATGTCCCGCGCTACAGCGAATCCGGATTGATAAAATTTTGTAGGCTAAATAATTCATTCTATTACTCTATTTTCATAGTACATAAATTAATTTAAATAATTGAGAAGAAATTAATTCATCTCAAATTAAATAATACAAAAAATTAATGAAATAAATAATTATCAAAGGTATATGTTTTCACAAATTAAATAATACAAAAAATTAATGAAATAAATAATTATCAAATAATACTTTCTTATGATAATTTAATACCGAGCAACACATTCACTGTACATTTGTACCGTATATACAAAAGATACACACCTTTAAAGTTTGTTTATAATCCCTAAATTTAAAGTTTGTTTATAACTGCATGTGGGACCTGCACCCCACTCATCCAATTAAAAATTTATCACAAATTCACAACATAGCCGATTTATTAATAAGTCTCTGCGTCCTCGTATTCCAAGCAGCAGTTTGTCCTTTAGCGCGCTACAAATTGTTGTCGCGGCTTTTTCGTCATTCCCTCGAAGAATGGAATTGGGTTCCTCGAGAAATTGGAACATAGCCTTGGATTCACCCCCCTTAAGGTTCGATCTCAGTTCGAGTATCTCTTTACGACAAGAGAACCAAAACATGAGTCGCTTCTTAAAGAGGTTTGTTGATTTCGTGGGTCCTTTCTTTCCAGTAGGCGCAAGCCCCTACTGTTAATTACCTCGTGATCGCTCACGAGAACCTCTGATTAAGGGATCTGAAGAATTTATGTAAAGGCTAGGAGGAATCATTTGTTTCAGGTTTATTTCTTTTGATTTAGACTGGACTCGATTGGTGTACCAAACCTAATTAACGGGACCCATTTGAAGACACTTGAATGATTTTATTATTTGATACAGACTCTATTCACATTTCTTGGTGTTGGGGCGTTATTTTAGATTCTTAGGCTATTTTGGGCCTTTGGACGATTTAAATTTGGATTTGGGTTTTCAAGGCTATTTTGGGCCTTGGATTTGATTTGGATTTCAAGGCTATTTTGGGCCTTTCGATTTGATTTGAGATTTAATTTGAATTTCAAGGCTATTTTGAGCCTTTGATTTGAGTTTGATTCGAAGGCTATTTTGGGCCTTTTGAGTTGGATTTAATTTGAAATTCCAAGACTATTTTAGGTCTTGGATTTAATTTGGATTTGATTTGAGTTTCAAGTCTATTTTAGACCTTTCGATTTGATTTGCATGTCGGGTGACGTCAGCGTTCTGTTATGAGAAATAGGCCTATAAATAGAAGGGGTAGATCACTGTATGAGGGGTTGGCATTTTTGTAGAGAAGAGCGCCTGTATTAGGCAGATTGTAAACAGATTGTAATCCCCAAAAATAATCAATAAAGTTCATTTTCCACTCATTCTCATCTCTAAACTCTCTTACGTTGTTAATCTCTACCAAAACTGAGCTTATCAACTGGCGCCCACCTGAATTCGACCATTGGCAATTCAAAGTTGCATTTGGTATCCTGAGAAATGAATGAGAATAGGAGTGCGATTCAACCCAGGCGATTGGATCTGGAGTTTGCTACTGATAAGCTAAACAAGGAGAAACATTGCGTTCTTCCGGGAGCTAGATCTGAATCTCAAACGCAGATTGAGCTCTCCACACCTCAGGCACCAGGCGATGCAGTTCATCCATCACAACCAGATCTGATGAATGCTGAGATTCAAAACAAGCAAAACGCTGAAACTTCAAAAACACAAACAGTGCTCGGCGATTCAACTACACGACCAGTCAACCCCGAACAGCCAGACAACGATACACCATTAGATCTGGGATCGACAAGAGCAATGCCAGTTGTGATACACCCGATCTTGCAAGCTGTACAATCTCGCGAAGAGTCAGCGAGAACAGCACCAGTTGTACTGCACCCGATTTTGCAAGTTATTCAACAACCTCGCGAAGAGCCAAGATTGGAAAGACCCGAAACATCTACAGCAAAACAGAGAAGCACCACCAATTCAGAGAACCAACGCTCTCTCTCTCAAGCAGATCTCACAAACCTTGTAGAGCAAACACTGCAAGCAGCCTTCACATCTGTTACTCCAACTCCAACAGTTCAGTTCAATCCACCAAGACCGGAGACCCAGGATCCGCGACAGATGCCAAGCGTAACACAGCCTCCTCAAGGTTACGGATATGTCGCTGATCCTCGCCAAAGCGTAGCATGGAGAGCAGGAACACCACAAGTGTACAATGTCGGACAGCCTCCACATATGTTCCAATGGCATCCCACGGGATATGTTCAACACACAATACCACAAGCCCACATGATAGACTGGTATCCTCCCCAAAATACTTATGGTTTCCCTAGACCAGAGGCTTCATCCACCTATTTCCCTTGGGGCCATCCAGCTCAGTGGGGCGCACATAATTCGTGGAACACCCCTAATCCTTACTCATGGACACGACCACCTCAACAACCCGAACATCCTAGGCCACAAACTATTCTAAGGCCTCCCGAAAACATCATTCCAACAAACCCAAGTCCATCTCTTGCGGTTCCTGTACCGACATTACCTGCCCCACAAGTGAATCAAGAGCCCTTAGGATCTCGAGTGGAAAGAACAAGGGCACCACAGACGGGTGAAGACAGAGAGGTAATGTCGGGAAGGAATTTGAATAATGAAAGAAGGGAGCGCGAAGAGAAAAGATCCCCTAGAGGCCGTGCGAAAACAAGGCAACGCCGCGAACATAGTTCAGATAGTGCGCGTGAATCAGAAGGATCAGGATCACCACCTGTTGGGGCCCTAGCGAGAAGGTTATACCAAGGAGCGCGGATTGACATGAAAAATTACCCCCATCTTGATAGATATCCGGGAGGAGAAGCTAAAGATGCTCAAGCTTTCGTGAATAGCTTTCGAGCAATGATGGCCATTACACATGCATCCGACAGGGTGATGTGTTTAGTTTTTCCGACAAGGCTTACAGAGAGTGCATGGGAATGGTATTCGCGACTACCCCGAGGGTCAATCCATAATTTTGATGACCTAACTGACAAGTTTTTGGGAAGATTCGGAGGATTAAGAGCACCAACCATCAAATGCACGAGCCTCATGACCCTAAAGCAAGAACCATATTAATCATCACGAGCATATCTCGCGAGATTCTCGGAAGAGGTATACAAAGTTTCCGATTTTGATGAGAAACTGGTGCTGGCGGCCGTATTACAAGGTATTCGGAGTAAAAATCTGAGATATGAGCTAATAAAAAAATATTGTGGATCTTTTCGAGAATTCAGGGAGTGTGCAGTAGAGTTGTCCGAATATGATGTGAGTTTCGAACCAAGGACAGCATACAAAGGACAAATTCTTGCCGACTTCATAGTTGAGTGCACAGCTAGGCAAACTGAAAATCCCAAGGAAGAAGTGTGGGAAGTGTTCGTGGATGGGGCAGCTTCGGAGAAGGGTTCGGGTGTTGGCGTTGAAATAAAAGGACCGAAAGGCGAAAAATTTCATTATGCGATACATCTGACGTTCGACGTATCCAACAATGTCGCAGAATATGAAGCGTTGTTGGCAGGTATGCGACTTATGGAGGCAATCGGGACCAAAAGTGTGCGTTTCTACATGGATTCTCAGCTGGTGGTAAACCAAATCAAAGGAGAATATGCAGCAATAAATGAAAGGCTAGTCCTATATTTGGAGAAAGTGAAAACAGTGTTAGCTGCCTTTGAAAGTGCTTCTGTAGAGTACGTACCACGAACTCAAAATGAAACAGCAGATGCTCTGTCTAAAATTGCTAAAGAAAGCGATTTAGATCGGGAAAAATCCATTGTTATGTTGGAAGTACCACACCCCAGCATTGATGTTCTCGCATTCGAAGTGTATATCGTTGAGGCAGGAAAGGAGTGGTATGCTTTGTTGTGGAATTTCCTCAAAGAAGGAAAACTCCCAGAAGAGGACAAGGTGGCCCGAAAAGTCAAGCGGTGGGCTCTCGAATTTACTATCCGAGATGGTCTACTATTGAAAAAAGGATATGGAATACCCTGGCTCACATGTGTGGGAAGAGCAAAAGCGGACGAAATTATTGCAGAAGTGCATGAAGGGATATGCGGTAGCCACCAAGGAATAACTTCGCTAGGAAGGAGGATCGTTAGAGCAGGGTTTTACTGGCCTTCCTTGAAGAAAGATGTGGAGACGTACGTTCGCAGATGCGAAAAATGTCAGTTCCACGCCCGCATTCCAAGACAACCACCTCATCCGATGCAATCCATCTCCAGTTCATGGCCGTTCGATGTGTGGGGGTTAGATTTGTTGGGGCCTTTCCCTCAAGGACAAGGAAATGTTAAATTCTTAGTGGTGGCTGTGGAATATTTCACCAAATGGATTGAAGCCAAACCCCTGGCAACCATCACATCGCAAAAGATAGTGGATTTCGCGAGACACCAGATCGTGTATAGATATGGGATCCCACATACCTTCATCTCCGACAATGGCACGCAGTTTACTGGCGCCCCATTCCAGGATTTTTGCAAGGGACTGGGTATCCGGTCGTGCACCTCTTCGGTCTGTCATCCCCAATCTAATGGTTTAGCTGAAGTATCCAACCGAACTATATTGGAAGGACTAAAGAGGAAAATCGAAGGCAGTAAGAATACTTGGCCCGAATATCTCGATGAAATCTTATGGGCCTATCGTACCACACCTCGCTCTTCCACAGGCCGTTCGCCTTTTTCCATGATTTATGGAATGGAAGCTGTCACACCCATGGAAGCAGTACACCCAACTTTGAGAACGAAGTCGTATACTTGGGAGAAAAATGGAACTCGAAGGGAGGAAGATTTGGAGACCATTTACGAGTTGAGGGAGGAAGCTCGAGTGAAGATGGAAGAATATCAGAGAAGAATGCGGAGGGGTTTCGATAGGAAAGTCGCTCCCAAACATTTCCAACCAGGTGATTGGGTGCTCAGGAAAATCGAAGCCACAGGTAAACAGGTGGGGAAACTTGATCCCGCATGGGAAGGACCATTCGAGATCGTCAAGTCTATTGAAGGCAGGGCTTATCATCTCAGGGATATGAGAGGCAAACGCATTCCAAATGCTTGGAACGCTGCCCATCTCAGAAAGTTTTATGTTTAGAGGGGATAGAAGTCGACCAATATCGTAGCCGGTCTCTTCGTGTCCGAGTTGTTTTATATTTACGTTTTTTGTTTTAGATAAGAACAAGAACCAGACCAATACCGTAGTCGGTCTCTTCGTGTCCGAGTTTATTTTTAGGTTTTCGTTTTTTGTGGTAATGAGTAAAACAAGAACCAGACCAATATCGTAGTTGGGTCTTCTTTGTTCTTAGTTGGGGTATTAAGGCCCTTGTATCTCGATATAATTTTCATTTATAAATGAAGAGTTTGCTTTTTATCTGATCTTCGCATTCTTGAAAAAAAAAAAATAAAAAAAAAATAAAAAAAAATAAAGTCGTGACCCTCCTCGAGAGAATTCTCGGAGTAAGCGCATAAAAAAAAAATAAAGTCGTAACCCTCCTCGAGAGAATTCTCGGAGTAAGCGCATGAGAAAATAAAGTCGTGACCCTCCTCGAGAGAATTCTCGGAGTAAGCGCATGAAAAAATAGTCGTGACCCTCCTCGAGAGAATTCTCGGAGTAAGCGCATGAAAAAATAAAGTCGTGACCCTCCTCGAGAGAATTCTCGGAGTAAGCGCATGAAAAAATAAAGTCGTGACCCTCCTCGAGAGAATTCTCGGAGTAAGCGCATGAAAAAATAAAGTCGTGACCCTCCTCGAGAGAATTCTCGGAGTAAGCGCATGAAAAAATAAAGTCGTGACCCTACTCGTGAAAATTCTCGGAGTAAGCGCATGAAAAAATAGTCGTGACCCTCCTCGAGAGAATTCTCGGAGTAAGCGCATGAAAAAATAAAGTCGTGACCCTCCTCGAGAGAATTCTCGGAGTAAGCGCATGAAAAAATAAAGTCGTGACCCTCCTCGAGAGAATTCTCGGAGTAAGCGCATGAAAAAATAGTCGTGACCCTCCTCGAGAGAATTCTCGGAGTAAGCGCATGAAAAAATAAAGTCGTGACCCTCCTCGAGAGAATTCTCGGAGTAAGCGCATGAAAAAATAAAGTCGTGACCCTCCTCGAGAGAATTCTCGGAGTAAGCGCATGAAAAAATAAAGTCGTGACCCTCCTCGAGAGAATTCTCGGAGTAAGCGCATAAAAAAAAAATAAAAATAAAGTCGTGACCCTCCTCGAGAGAATTCTCGGAGTAAGCGCATGAAAAAATAAAGTCGTGACCCTCCTCGAGAGAATTCTCGGAGTAAGCGCATGAAAAAATAAAGTCGGGAAAAGCCGACAAATAATTGTACTTTGTTTGTACTTGGAAATAAAGACAAAACTGGGCAAATCTGACAATAAATGCTGACATTTAATACAGTCAGTTGGCAGTTAGCTGATAAAAGGTTATAAATAGAACCCATCATCTTCCCCAAAGGAGACACCAGAACGCGTTCACTAAGCTTGAAGTCAACAATGGCGAAAAGAAAGAAAAAGAAAAATAAAATATATCCCAATAAGATAAAAGGAAATTTAGGAGGATAGCTGAGAAGGAATCGGAGATTTAGGTGGATAGCTGATGTAAAGCAAAATACTCGCATCAGATATTCACCAATCTTCGGTTCCGAACATTCCCGAAACACCTGAATCCAGTGAATTCAGGAGCGGCTTTGTTATCTCAGTCGTTCCGAATCCAATGGATCGAGTTTGTTTCGGGTGATGGAAGTCTCCCCAGACTTAGGAGATTGGTTCCTAAGGCTGGGAAGATTTATTAACTAGCCTGGGGTTGTTAGTGTTAGATGACCAAAATCACTTCTTTCTGAGGATTGTCCGCGAGTATATACAGAAAGAAAGTCAAGAAGAATTATCCTCGGTGCAGTTAGCAATAGTTAGAAAATATTTTTCCTTGAGAATGTATCTCGGAATTAATGTATCTTTTATTTCCTTGAGAATGTATCTCGGAATTAATGTATCTTTTATTTCCTTGAGAATGTATCTCGGAGTTAAATGTACTTTTTATTTCTTTGAGAACGTATCTCGGAATTAATGTGTCTTTTATTTCCTTAAGGATATGTTTTGGAGTTATTGCGTTTATTTCCTTTAGAATGTATTTCGGAGATAATAAAGATAATATACTTGTTAATTTCGAGAACGAATCTCCAAGAAGTTATAAAAGATACTGTGATGTCGTACACATCTCGCACATATAAAAAAAAAAAAAAAAAAAAAAAAAAGAGAGAACATAGACAACTGTAATAAAAGGACCACAATTTTCATTCAAGTTCGCATAGTTGTACATCAAAAGAGCTCGGTTCACCATTTTAGACCAAAATAAAACCCTATTACATCTGTTTCAAAATAAAAGGAAAACCCCTATCCTAGTCAGATCCCGAACCATCTTCATCTTCAACAGGCTTGGGAATATCTTCTGGCCAGGCTACTTGCTCTTCAGGCCAAGGGTATTGGGGAGCCACCATCTCCCCGAGAATATCAATTTTACCCGAAAGCACTTCACCATCAGGCCCTAACAGTCGGTCATCGGAGCGACGCCAAGTACACTCAGGCACTGCAGGAAGATTGGGGATCTCATCATCAGCTAAAAGTCCGAACTCTTGGTCAGTAATAGGATAAGACCATTGAAGACCACGGCAAACTCGAAGAAGAGCAGCCCTCAGGATAGGAGCACTCTGCATACCAGCTGCTCGCTTGAATGCTCGAGAACGGAGAAAGTCGGGAAGCTGCTCATCAAAGATCTTATGTTTATCCTCTTCGGACAAAACTGAAGCGTCAGCAAGCAAGGAGTTTTCAACAGAGAGTTTAGTAACCTCCTCCTGAAGGATTCCCGAAATGGCTTCAGCTTTTGATCGCTTAGAGACTTCATCTGTCAATGTTTTTCGGGTAGAGGCTAGTTGACACACGGCCTGATTCCGTTGGTGCAAGGTCGAATCCAACTTCAAGAGCAAAAGATGCCTTATCAACTCGAAGTCCTCCAGTTTTCGAGCTTGTTCGGCATTCGCCTTTACTAAGTTCTGAGCGAACAACACAATAAATTTGTTAGCGTCAACATAGTTATGGGTCATAACATGCCAATCCTTATATTGTTGTGCATTTTCGACTTCTAAATTTTGTACCTTGGATTTTTCTCTAGCTAACTCAGCTTCCAGATAAGCAATTCGAGCCTCCTTCGCAGAGAAAATCGCCCGAATTTCTGCCAAGCAATTCGCCAAATGCGAAGAAGAGGGAGATCCCAACTGCAATACAGTCGCGGCATTATCCACACCAACCACAGAAAGAGGAACATCGGAGTGAGGAATAGGAGTAGAGGTAGAATGCATCAAGTCCTCATCCTCTTGTAAGAAAGATCGAGCGGGAGTTGGGGGACAATCATTTGCCGATCCTTCAAAGGGAACGTTAGATGAAAGGGGTTCGGAAGTTGAAGCCAGTCCAGTTTTGGGAAGTCGAGATCTAGGAAGTCGGGAGGGCACTACGAACAACTCCTCTTCCTCAGAAGTGTTCGCGACGCTATAGCCTGGATCCTTATGAGACGTCGCACCGATAGACCCGACAAGAAGATCCTTTTCAGAACCAGTCTGAGAAGCTGAACCTTTTTCGGGGAGAGATGTCCCCTGAAGAGTGCAAGGACCTTGTTTGATGATGGGAGGAGCTGGTCCTGAGGCGCCGACATGTTGTCGAGCTTTCTTCAAACGACGTTCCTGAGCAGCAGTTGAAGTTCCTCCCCTCTTCAAAATCTTTGGAGCAGCAGCTGGGGGTACCTGAGGATCAGCAACAATGTGAACAGGAGACTCTTCAGACACCGAAGACCCATTGAAAACCAAACGAAGAGGCCCTTCCTTCTTAATTAATGCATCCAATCTAAGAAGAAAAGCATACTCTTCGATAGTAGGAGGGTCGATCACAACGCTGATAAAACCATCAGTATCCTTATTCCACTTCTTGGTGATACCGAACACATCCAAATAATCTTGGCGAATGTAGCAAAATTGATTTTCCCAACTATCCAGCTTCTTTATCTTCTCCCCAAATAAAACCATGTTCGCCTTGTTGCGAACAGTGCAGAGATCCCCAGCTTTGGAAAAACCGAAGTAATGACCAAACATTCTTGGGGAGGCAGATAACCCTTCTATATCCATGGCCAAGGAAAATAGAGTGACGACCCGTTCAAAGGATCGGATGATACACCAAGCGTTCGGGTGCAACTGACCCGGAGCGATCTCGAGTAGAGACAGGATCTCGGAAACAAAGGGGGAAAATGGGATATGGAAACCACATTTTGCAAGAGGGCTAAAGACAACTGCTCCCTTCTCCTCATCGTAGGGTCGATCTTCTGGATCTGCAGCAATCAGTGCGCCTTTTTCGGACAACCCAATTTGACAAGATAGTGTTTGTAAAGCTCCTTCATCCCAAGGCAGAGACTGGAAAGTAGGAGTCTTCTTGAACACCGCGTCCAAGGGACGAGAAGAACGACGATATGGCTCCTTCTTAGTGGCCACTCGACCTTTCCCTTTCTCGACTTCATGAACGGAAGAAGGGGCGACGACTTCAGAAATTGCCATAGCGGAGGGTTGAATCGCCACGAGTGGTTGCTCCTGAACAGGTATTTCGGGAACCCCCGAAGGTTGTACTGGACGGCTAGAGCTACTAGAGGCCATGAAATCTGAAGAGAATTGCCATAAGTACTAGCAACATAGAACCAAGCAATAATGATAAAGTAACGAGGGTTAACATTTCTACTTCTGACGAGACCAGGTACACAGAGGAACAGTACCAGTAAGGATAAAAATTTTAATGGGAGTTACGCACCTATAACCTATTGGAGACTGTTCAAATACCAGTTACGCCATGAGACATTAACGGAGAAAGTAAAAGACCAAAGAGTACCTGGGAAAGGAGATCGCCGGAGTAGGAGGTTCTGATGGAGGGCAAGAAGGAAGAAGTCCACCGGAGGAAGGAGGGAAGAAGATAGGAGAACTTATCGTTAGGAAGGAAAGAAGCAAGAAGAAGAAAATGGTGAAGAAGTGAAAAGAAAGAGAAGGAGAGGAGTATAAAGGAGGAAGGGGAAAACCAAGCGGCGGAAATAAATGAGCGGGAAAGATTTTTCACATTTCCCAATGAGAAGGTGAAGAGCCAGCATCAAAATCAAAGTGCCCATCAGATGACAGCTGGATACAGATCTCACCGCCTCAAGTATCGTGCAGAAGTCGCTTCTCAATCCGAAATGTTTGGGTTCGGGACTCAAGGGCTTCACCACTTCGTGCTTCACCCAAGAGTCATGTGTTCGGGACTCAAGGGCTTCACCACTTCGTGCTTCACCCAAGAGTCATGTGTTCGGGACTCAAGGGCTTCACCACTTCGTGCTTCACCCAAGAGTCATGTGTTCGGGACTCAAGGGCTTCACCACTTCGTGCTTCACCCAAGAGTCATGTGTTCGGGACTCAAGGGCTTCACCACTTCGTGCTTCACCCAAGAGTCGTGTGTTCGGGACTCAAGGGCTTCACCACTTCGTGCTTCACCCAAGAGTCGTGCGTTAGTGACTCCTAACTTCCAACTTGCGATGAATACTCATCCCAAGTTCAAGGGCTTATGATAGGGCCAGTCTGATAAGAGCTCGGCCCCAAATAACAGAATAGGGAATCAAGCCCAAAAGAGGCCCATATTCGTTACTTTAAGAGGCGGGAAAAAGCTGACTTAATAGGCGCGCCCCAAATAAAGTCGGGAGGACAAGCTGTAACAAACTCATACGGAGCATCTCACCGAACATAAGTCGGGAGAATCTAAAGGCATCTATTGGGCTAACGGCTGTCGGGTGACGTCAGCGTTCTGTTATGAGAAATAGGCCTATAAATAGAAGGGGTAGATCACTGTATGAGGGGTTGGCATTTTTGTAGAGAAGAGCGCCTGTATTAGGCAGATTGTAAACAGATTGTAATCCCCAAAAATAATCAATAAAGTTCATTTTCCACTCATTCTCATCTCTAAACTCTCTTACGTTGTTAATCTCTACCAAAACTGAGCTTATCACTTACGAAACAATTTTTAGTGATGAGATGCCGCTGTTTAATAACTCCAGAAATGTAGGTCCTTTAGAGGGGACAGGCAAGGGAAATTTGGAAATTTGTAGTTGCATGTAACTTATAAGGAACCATAATTAAGGTTTTGATACTTTTGAGGGAGTTATGTTGATGCATGTATAATTCTTACTATTATTTTATTATATCATCTTCTTAATGGAGTTGGCAAGTAAAAAAAAAAAAAAAAGAAAGAAAAACAGAGGACCATTCTCTTCATGTCCTTCTTCAAAATGCAATTTTAGTGTTTAGCTTACTATTTCACTTGCAGCATTTGAGGTATTTCATAAAGGCTCTTGGCATCCAGCTGATCTTGTTTCCATATATGACGGGAATATATCTGTTCAAACTAAGCATCCAATACCGATGGTGCTGGTCAATATCCATACTGATTTCTTGCGCATGCGGTCAAGGAAAGCAACATCTCTTGATTGTTGTAATTTTCTAAGACCTGGCATCGATGTATGTGTGCTTTTGCCTCAGCCAGCCTCATCAAATTCAGACAACGAGTCCCCGTCTCAGGTACACTATATGCTTCCAACAATCTTTCACATGTTTAGACATCTTACCTTTTTGTTGTTGTTGACAACAAAGTAAGTCCTAAGATAAACATACATGCAATTTGACTTAAATCCATCACGTCTATCTACATGCAACAACTTGTGTCGGGAGATTTAAAAAAAAAAAAAAACACTACTGTGCATTATCATGGATAGATAAAACTATCTAAAATAAGTAAAACAGGCTGACATAACTAAGCAAAAAAATACGAGTGCCGATGTGGGGGCTAAAATATGATAAGATACTTTTTAATTTGCTCCCAGATAAAAATTCTTACATTTAATCTTTCAGATCCACACTGCTATCTATTTGTGCAAATTATGGCTTAATCAAAATAAAAGGTGGATTTACCTGTGTTTTTTTCAAAAGGAGTTCGCCTTTTGGCTGCAAGTCATACAGACCTCTGTTGGAATAGCTAAAATGTTCTTGTTTTTTTCCTTAAAAGAAATAAGTGACTGAAATATTATCTGAATTCATGCACAACTCAAAATTAAATAAGAAAAGACTACACAACAAATTACTTAGCATACATAAAAATCTGATACTCAGAACATGACTTCTGGCTCTTTGATTGAGCTAAAGTAATCTATAATCACAAATATGGTACTGACCAATATTTACTACTGCCAGATCTGATGATTACAGAAGGTAACATAGATCTGCTAGTCAACTAATGAACTTCTCTAATATAACTTTCTTTTTATTAATCATCTTCACTGAGATTAATGCATGCATATTTTGCCTTCCAGCATTTGGTGTGGCTCGATGCAAGAATTATCAAAATTAAACGATCTCATGCTGACACATGCAATTGTGTATTTGCCGTCATGCCATACAAATATGATGGCCCAATCCACATGCAAAAGCTTGTGAGTGAGAGTGACCACACAAGTATAACACTGGTGAAGATCAACCATATATCAATACTACAAGGACTTTGCCACAAATCAGACCAAAACGGAAATATCTTTCCATGTTCAACTAAAAATAGAAACTCCATTAACAAAACCAAGCTCTTTAACTTCACCGACACCTTCGCTCCTGCAATAGCAACACTTCTTGTATTCTCCACTTTGTGCAGTGTGATCGAAGTGAAGATCGTGCAAGATAGGGTTATTTATATTGTTCGAGAAGATAATGTGAACCAGAATGGCTTGACTGTTAATATGAAAGTAGTCAATTTTATATATTCTAATGGTGTTATTAGTCCTAAGGTTGAGAGGTTGTCCATTGAACCCACATGCATGGAAGAAAAAGGTGCCTTGACTGGGGCTATTAAGGAGAGTTTTGCAGTGTGTACTGCAGATAATGTATGTGAAGAAATGAGTATTAGACGATCGAAGCGTGAAATAATCCAACCAGATTTTCTTGCTTGCTATATGTCTCACAATTTCGGCCGCTCTTCCTATGCTCCATCTGCAAATGTTCCCTCTTCTTCCACGTCTCAGCAAAAGAGAGAACTTGCAAATGATGAAGGGACACTTCGAGACAAGCAGGCTATGAGGAGTTCTGCTGTCAGAGGTAATTCAAAACAGAAGGCGATACAGAAAGAGAAAAATAGGAGGCATTATCAGGCTGTGTGGAGTTCTGCTGTCAAAGGTAATTCAAAACGAAAGGCGAAAGAGGAAAAAATGAGGCATTATCGGCTGTACAAGAAATATAGTGCCAAACAAAAAAACTACATTTCTAAGGGATGTGAGGATTTTATAGAAGGGCTCATAAAGGAGCCAGATATGCAAAATGAAATGCCGACATACAGACTGCATGAGAAACATTGTACAAACCAACTGCATGAGAAACATGGTGCAAAAGGAAATTACTTCAATAAGAAACATGGCGATTTGATAGACGAGCTCTTGAAAGATGATGGAATGCAAAGAAAAAAGGGGCAACCATATAAGCTGAATGAGAAATATGGTGCAAAGAGGAAGCACGTCAGCACCAAGGAATGTGATGATTTCATAGAGGAGCTCATGACTAACATTAGATGTTGCATGAACAAAAAGGCTAAGTTGGGTATTCAACAAGACGAGGAAGTCTGTGCATCTGCGCCGGGGTACTATCCAATAGAAGAAGACTTCACGTGGCCTCCAACAGACAGCGATGGCAAAATTGAGGAGGAGAAAGATGAATATGAGGACATTTGGGAAGAGAGGGACAATTGCTTAAACATGCTTGCTCTTGAAGAAGAGAAAAAGGTGTGTTATAACGTATTTTATATGTTAATTGCTAGTTTTAGTTTTAATAACTTTGTGTACTGACCCGACGACAATTAGGAACTTGGAGTGGTACTTTTTCTGAGCTGCAAGTATCTCTGTTTAGAAATATAATTTCCAGTGGCACTATTTCTTATTTCTTAGAGACAATTATATCCAAATCTGTTGCGTGCATGTAGTTCCTAAACCGATCCTTATTTTCACTAAAATCGCAAGAAATTTGTTACTACATCTACAGCTTCAAGAGAGAACACACTAAATAATTGTTGTTCATAAGATAAAAAAAAGATTTACTTCCATTCTTGAACATGTAACCATAATTGTTGTTCATAATTTGACATTTTTAATTATTTGCTTGTATTTTGACAACGCACTACATAAGTAGCAAAATCAATATTTCATACAATTGTTATAAACCTTTCAGGACAACGAGTGGGTAAAAAGTTTTCTATGTATCCCCAAATCTTGAAAGTATCAAATAATCTGTGATTGTATTATAAATCAGCTGTGCCTATTGATAAGTTGAGACCTCTTGCCATTAGTATGCCAAATCAACTATGCCACTAATTTGCATTCCCATTATACCCCTGATGTACATGGGATTTTGTTGCTGTTTTGACTTAGCATCTCCATTTTACTCATATCGCTGCGTTATGTGCTTTGGGTTTATTATGGTAATAACTATATTTGTATGGCCTCTGATGATCTCCAATTAAACTATAAGGTAAAAATAATAATTTGCATTACAGATATAGGAGAGATAAGGAATTTCAAAGTTAAATATATATCATTATTATGGGGTTTGAGTTTCAAATTGAAAATTTTGGCATAATCTCTGGAGGGACAAATTTGATAAATTAAAAGCTTGCAAAGGGTAAATGAGTGATTTCGGCTCATTTTCACTAGAAAGAGTTTCTTATGTTTTTGGTTGAGAAAAATTTAAAAGTCTGGGGTTAGGGTCTTCCAGCAACAATGAGAAAGGAATTTATTATCAGGCAAAGGAATCTGTTTTCTTGCAATTATATGAGGGAGCATATGACATGGCTGGACTTCTGTTTGAGTTTCTTGACAGATACAGAGAGCTTCATTGAGATGCTTTGACAATAAGCTTAAAAATTATTAATTTCGACCTACAAAAGTTGTACTCTTCTTTCTTTATTTTTTTTTTGGAAAAACAGCTTGACAAGAGGCCTAATATGTAGTATTGTTTTGTGTTTTTGGATAGAAACATTTTGCATTACCGCATTTACCCTGGAATAAGTAAATAATAGCATCTCAATCTTAATAGTTTCTGAATTTTTTGGCTTGATGTATTCTTAAATTTCATTTGATACAACTTAATGGTAAACAATATTGTTTTCCAGAATTCAGAGTCCGTAGATCAGAAAGCTACCAGAGAGGATAAAGAAGAACTGTGTGTGCATGATTGTGTCCTCAATGAACAGGTGGGCTTAATATGCAAAAAGTGCAATGTTGTCCAAACCGAAATTAGAGATATTTTTCCACCTATGGTAAGTTTTAAATCTGTTCTTGTAAATTCTTCTTTCAAGTAATCTTTTAATTTTGTCTATATCTCTATCTCTCAATTTTACATTATTTTGTTATTATATTAATGGTGATTTTTTGTTCTGCTCTTCATTGATTGAAATTCCTGGATTTTGGTCCAGTGCTGCTGAAATTAGTAATTGCAGTTGGTAGTGAAGTCTACAAACCCAGTACTCAAATACAATCATGTTTCTGCTACTTTTATGTGATTTAGTAGGTTTATTAGCTATATTTTGCTAATCGAGCTCTATTAGGCCTTGTTTCTACAATCAAAACACTAATTCATTGTACAATTGGCACCAATGCATCCCATGCATACAGTAAATTCAGCATCCCATGCATACAGTAAATCCATCATCTGCAAACACAAGTACAAAAATGCTAAGAAATTATACATAGTACAGGACTATGTAGACAAATGGTTCATTTAGTTGTTAGAAAGGTAAGAAACTATGTTCTTATGAAGCTAAATTTATTTCCTTCATTATGACCTTGCAGATGAAAGAACAAAGCTATCAAACGCCAACAGACAAAGCTAGCTCAAGGAACAACCCATTTGAAATAGACCCTTCTTTTTTAAAGACGCCAACTTCTAAACCCAACCAGTCAAAATATCGTAACAACATTTGGACCCCAATCCTCGAAATTGAGCCAAAACTGAAGCCACACCAGAGAAGAGCTTTTGAATTTATCTGGAAGAACCTCATTGGTTCGCTAGAACCTGAAAAAATGAACAATGCAAATGGCAATACTGGCGGTTGTGTGATCTCTCATTCTCCGGGTTCTGGTAAAACATTAACAGTTATTACATTTCTAGTAAGTTACTTGGCAATGTTCCCTCAAAGCCACCCATTAGTGCTCACCCCAAAAAGTGCCATTCACATCTGGGAAAGGGAATTTGAGAAATGGGGAATCAAAGTCCCAGTACACATAATCCATCAAGATATATCGTTCGCAACGAGAACACTCTTTGGAAAGTCAAACGGCTATTTAGATGCACACCGTCGGCCAAGCAATAAGGCAATTCGAATTATGGATTCCTTAGAGAAAGTTCAGTTGTGGCATGAAAATCCAGGAGTTCTTCTCATGACATATCCCTCTTTCTTTTCTTTTATGAACGAGGGATCGAGGAATGAATATTATGAGTTTATGGCAAATATTTTACAAACTAGCCCGGGATTGTTAGTGTTAGACGAAGGCCACAATCCAAGAAGCACCAAATCTAAGCTGAGAAAGCTTTTGATGAAGGTGAATACTGACTCCAGGATTATTTTATCGGGCACAGTTTTTCAAAACAATTTTGAAGAGTACTTCAACACACTATGTCTTGCCAGACCTCAGTTTGTTAGAGATGTTATAACAGAATTGGATAATGTGGAATTGGATAATGTCAAAAGGCGGGGAAGAAAACCAAAAAATGAAGAGAAACATGCACAGCGATTATTTGTTGAGAATATCGGGAATAAGGTTCAGTCTCAAGATAGAATAGAAAGAAAATATGGTTTCGACCTCTTGAGGAAGATGACATCTGGTTTTATCAATGCTTTCAATGGTGAAAAGTTGCAAAACCTTCCTGGTCTTGAAACCTACACCATCTTCCTCCAATGTACTAAGACCCAAGAAAAGATTTTGCAAAAATTGCAAAACTCTTGCAAAACGAGGTCCCGCTACCCTCTAGAGATCGAGTTTCTTGTTTCAGTTGGGGCAATCCATCCATGTCTTGTCAGCACATCAAAAGCTGCAAAAACTTTCTTCACTGAAAATGAGTTAAAGGAGATAGGTAGCCAAAGAAATTTTTTTTCTAGGGGTTCAAAAACAAGTTTTGTGATCGATGTGATTCTGAAGTCCTTAATGACAAAAGAGAAGGTGTTAGTGTTCTCTCACAATCTTGAGCCTTTAAAACTCTTGATTGAATTGATAGGATCTGCATTTGGATGGTGCGAAGGGAGTGAGATATTATTTCTCTATGGAGATCAAAATCTCTCAGAGCGATCTGAAATAATTGATAAATTCAATGGAGATAAGGAGCGAAAAAGAAAGGTGTTACTAGCTTCAACCAATGCATGTGCTGAGGGGATCAGCCTGACAGCTGCATCGAGGATAGTGCTTCTCGATTCTGAGTGGAATCATTCCAAAACTAAACAAGCAATAGCTCGTGCATATCGGCCAGGTCAAGAGAAGATGGTTTATGTCTATCTTCTGTTGGCTGCTGGTTCATGGGAGGAGAATAAATATGAGAGTAACAAAAAGAAAGCTCAGCTGTCTAAGATGGTTTTATCAGGGCAATGTATAGATGGTTCAAGTGCTGGACTAGTGAATGGTGATGGTATTACTGATGAGATGCTGAGGGAGATTGTGGAGGAAGACAATAAAAGGACTGTTAAAATGGTTGTTAAGCATGAATGATTAGGTCAGATAACAATAGCTTTGTAAATTATTTATAATTTTCTTTTCAAAGGAAGGTTGATACGTGCATGTTGTATGGAACTTTTATCTTTCTAACTGTTACTTTCCTCCTGTGCATATGCTGTTTTTTATCTATTTCATAAATTCTCTGGTATTTGGTGATAACCAGGAAGGACGGTGATCATATATCGAATGATTAAATTGAAAAATCCAACACATCTGTTCCAAATGTTAGCCTCATTTGGTGATCTCCAAAGTAATAAAAAAAAAAGAAGAAGATCAGCCAAAAAGCACAAACAAATAATTAATTAGGGTCAAGAAGAATATGAACAATTGAACATTGTATCGAGTTTTTTTTTGTATGTAGAAAAACTATGGTAGTGGTAGACGAAGAAAAGATCTATTAAAAAACCCACATCTAGTGGTTAAAACGATCCACAATGTCAGTCCCAACCCTTTATCAGTCACTTTTACCTCACAACATGACACAGTAAATAATAAATGTATATTATTTTCATTTTTTGGCAAAACAAATGACACGACTTTTCGTGGGTTGGATATGCATTTTTTTTTTAATCAGCCGAAAACGAAAAGATAAAAAACTTAAAAAGATGTTTCTATAAATGGAATAGCATATTAAAGACCATTTATTTATTTCGTACTCTTTCGCGGTCTAGTGCATACGGCGATATATTGGAATAGTATCTTTAGTTTGATACATAAATACATAAATTCTAGTGCCTCGTTCATACGATGCATACTCAAAAGTTCGTATATAATCCATGGTACGGTTCTAGTACAGTAGTCAAAGGTAGATCTCATCGTTTTCTTGCGCGAAAGATATTGGTCTGGAATGGAATATTCTGGAGCCGAAAAAAAAAAATGAAAATTTAAACCATTTACACCGATTTCAACTTTAGAATGAAAAGAACAAGATCAAAATTCCTATCCAAATGAAGCTTATCTGATTTAAAATCAAGCGATTGTCAAAAGAGTATGGCCTAGTACCTTTGCTAAAAGGATTGACGCAAACTGGCAGGTCAATTATAGTTGCAGTAAGGTGTCTATTAGTCGTTTTTTAAGTCTGATCCGAATGGCATTTTTTTACCATGGGATTTCATTTTATTTCATTAGAAAGTTTTTTTATCAAAATGGATGGATTTCATATCATTTGATTGGAATTTCTATATTATTAGATCCAAAGAATCCTCACGAAATCAATTCCATTGAAATGAAATAAAATGAAATCCCGCATAAAGAGCATGTCATAATTGATTGAAAGCTACAATGCATAATGAGTTAATGATTAAAAAAAATTTGAACTAATCACATCACTTGTCTTTATTCGTTCGGTCCAACTTATTTCTTCTTATTTCATTTGCATTTTATATTATTCTCTAACTTAAAAGAATGATTCCGAATAACTAAGATGCAGAAGAAATCTTATAATAAGAGAATGCATGGTTATCGTACAATCTAAGCACGGAGAGGTTGTGCTTCTGAGTTTTGGACCGTCAGATCTATATTAAGATTTGTTTTTTCTCATGATACGATCAAGACACTGAAAGTTTGATTTTTCTCATGATATTTCTTTTTTGTCATTAAATGATCAATGATTAATGAAATATTTAATTTTGAGGCAATTTCTAATGACAACTATCAAAATTTTGAAGTAGATGTACCATAAACATAATTAGAGTAATACTGATATACTTTGCAAAGCATGGATTGGCCCATACATAGCGTCTCTATTCTAGAATTTTCTGTTTCAAATATGACCGAAATGAATAAGTTATTTCTTAATAAAATCTTGTTCAAAATCTAATTTTATATTTTTCAGATTTTTTACTTTTTTATTTTTTTATTTTTAAAAATATCGTTATTGGAGGATCCCAAACTAAATAGATTAATATTTTCTGAAAAAATTATAAGAAATTTGAAACAAAATATAAATTTGGTTTCAAACAAGATTTCAATTTGAAGAGATATTGAGTGATTTGAATAATTGAATATATCATTTGAAGCATAAAAATAGCATTCGCTATTCGCTATTATGTTACTAAAACGGTGAAAAAAAAATAGCACCAACAGTGGTGGTGCCATAGCAGTATATTAGCGGAATATAGCAACACAATTTGTATTTGCTGAATATAATTAGTAATTTTGACATATCTTTTTTATATGGACTCTAATTGTAACATAGTAGAAATACCAGATCCAGTTTAATTATGACAATTAGGTTAATTTTAAAAATAATATTAAGATAAACAAAATTTTAGAACTAATAATCTCAAACGATTAATTAAATCGTAACAGTAAAATTCACTTGAAATCGGAATCTTTTAAATTGTGCAGTATCTAAAAATGACTTAAATGATTCTAGCAAAATCAAAGCTCAAATTACTAAATTAATTGAGCTCAAATCAGAATTTAATCTAATAAGAAAAATCAATTAAATTGTTTATATGAGTTGCAGCATTCTTAGCCACAAAGTTCCTGCCACAGAAAATCCCAAAGATCAATTTTTAATAAAAACCCAAAATTTCGCTGTCACCATCCCCTTTCCCCTTCTCCTTTCTTTCCTCTCGTGCGATCCGTCGGATTTTCCCCTTGCTCGATCCTCTTCTTGGATGCCTATCTCGACTCAATCGCCAAGGCGGATGTCGTGTGGCTAGCCAATCCAGCTTTGCCACCACCCCTGGCATCGCTATGCCCCCTTTTCGCTCTTATCCGAGAGGCGATGGATTGGGTTAGGTCAGCTTTTGAGATTGGTGACGGATTGATCTCCATCGTTCCTTTGTGGTTATTCTTATCCCCTTTTTCCTTTCTGTGTATTGCCTATAAATAGAGGTAGTGAAGGTGAGTCTTGGCTTTGTTGTCGGTTTGAGAAAATCTCAGAAAAGGGTGAGAAAGAGAGAGAGGGAAAAGGACTGTGAAGGGAAAGAGGGAGATGAGGGACTAGGCTTAAGGTATATCGCTCTTTCCTCTGTTTTCGATTTTGATGGATAATTGAGAACGTTGTAAGATTGAGTTTAAGGTTTAAGCCCAAAACTAAACTTTAACAGGAGGTTATGGTGGGGCTAGGATGAGTTGTGATTATTGATATTGTTGAGTCTTTGCTATTAATTTGGTTAATTGTGTTGAACCGGAATGATAAATTAAGTAAACCAAGCTTATAGGTATTGGCAGATGCTATACTTGCGCTAAACTATATTAACACCTTCTCTGTGTATCTGTGATAGTGGTACAGGCCATGTACCAGCCTCAATCGAGGCTAAATACCGTTCTGGTACCATTCTGGTATGGTTTTGATGTAAATTTGCGAGACTAAGGGCTTGTTTGTGAGAAATTTTATGTCCCAGGGACCTATTTGCAAATTTCTAAGGGCATATTTACAGACAAAAAGGACTTGTTCGTGAGGAGAAAGGACCTAGTTCTAAACAAAAGGATCTAAATGTAAAATAAATTGATTCAGGGTCTTTTTGGAGAAAAGTACATAGGATTGCGGGTCGGATTTGTCCCTTGTTATCGGATCTGGTCGGGTGAGTCGTGGACCCAATAGGTTGGACTCAAGTCAACTGGTCATGTTGACTTGGCCGAACCATGTTGTGAGTTGGGCTTTGGGCCTGTGTTATGTTTTGGGCCTCTGTTGTGAATCATGGCTAATGGGATTTCTTTTATGTGTGGGCTGTTCTTTGAGGCCGAATCAAATATGACATGTTGGACTTAATTAACAGAATTAATTATGGACTTAATGACTATCATTAGTCTTAATCCAAACTTAATCAATAAAGATTTAAGTAAATAAATTGTGGGCTTAAGAATAAATAAAATTAATTAAAGGAAAGGCCATTAGAAATGATCGGGGATTCCTTTAGTTAAGCGGGATTCGATTTTCGGGAGATGATGAGAATAGTCCGAGTGAGTCAAGAACAGATACAATGACACAAATCACCGACTTTCTGATCCCAAACAAACCAATCAAATAATTTCGATTCTTAATTCTCTATTTCCAATTGTTTTCTTGATTTTGGATTATAATTTTCTGATTTAAATTTTCGATATAACAAATAGCTAAATAATTTAATAAATATTAAGTTGTGAAAACTAATTAATTAGGTATTAATGAAATAAATCAAATATCGCGCAACTAAATGAATGGTGGAAAAATACTATATAACAAATAAGTGAATATTTTCATTCTAAAATATAATTCATAACTTATATAATAAAAATAAATATAAACTCTTAATGACTGGAAAGTCAAAACCAATTATTAATAATAAGATAAAATACTTAATAATATATTTTAAAACAGAATCCTCTAAATAAATAATCTGAACCTAACTATCCAAATATCAACTAGTCTGGTTAACTTAGGCCGTCAGTATGGTAACCCAAGAACCGCCAATAATTAGGTTATTTAGGTTACTTTAAGTATTTAACGGTTAGTAAAAAAATCACTTGTTTTATTAGGAAAGTGAACTAGAATCACTTGACACGTGACTATCAAGCCTAACAAACCGTTAAGGGAGAGAATGCAAGTATGATGGTCGTCAAGCATCTGAACCATCATGACATATCGAGAAACTACGTTTAAGCTTTCTACTATCCAGGTGCGGAATTACGTTGGATTTTTGTTAAAGTTTAAGTAATTAATAAATATATGTTTTATTCATAAGCATATTGGAAACTCGTTTGCCTGCATGACCGTATTCAAGCATTTTTAAATGATAGTGCACAATTATTGATAAAACTGCATTTCGAAAGGCATGTTCTCCGTTTTGAGAAATTTGATAAGTAACAGTCAGATATTTGGAAATGCCGTTGCTATTGATAAATCCGACTTATGAATGATCTGACTGAAAGGAATGAAATGATGTGAATGAATAAATGAGATATGATATGATGTGCTTGATATGTGTGATTTGATATGTTTGCATCACTCTCCGGAGTCGGTTGGCCCCCGGCTTCGGTCAGTTCGGTAGCGCTATGCGGATTTGGAACTCCCTTTTGCCTGCCCAGGGTTAGAGATGAGTCTCTTTTGCCTGCCCTCGGGTTAGGGAGAGGTCTCCTTTTGCCTGCCCAACCGGTTGGGTTAGGAGTCCTGAGTGAAAATGATTATGATTATGGAAGTATGTTAATGACATGTGGATTTGAAATCCCCTTTTGCCACTTGGGTAAGGTACGGATCCCTTTTGCCACCCAAGTTAGGGGAAGATTTGTTATTTGTTCAGATTTATGATACGCTCAATTCTGCCATGCTCGGACCCCTGACACGCTCAGTTTCCTATCATATCCAGACATGTGTTGTCTGCGATGGGATTCGTGCCACGTGTTCAGTTCCGACATGTATATGACTTTTGTCATAGTCAGATTTTGTGATTCCGTCCGATTTCAATTACGGTCATATGATGGATATCATGATTTAAATGAAAAATTACAATTGATATCATTTAAGTTGACACATGCATGCCTTGTTTATATTAAATGCAAATAATGTTATTACGGTCATGTTTAATCGATAAATTATGTATTCATGGGTATTATTTCTAGAATTTGGATTTTAGCTTAAATCCACGTACTGGAACTAAAACCCGCACTGAGAATTTTAATTCTCATTCCGTGCTTTTGCATGTTTTCCACAATGGATGTGGGTTCCAGGTTGCAGAGACGGGATCGATAAAGTCAAGCGAAGTTAGGCCAAAATTTATCTTGCCATGATGACTCAATGAGTCATAGGAGACAACGTGGTAGATCATGGTAAGCTGGAACTTAACCCTTGTAATTAATAGGGAAATGCCTTGCGAGTGCAAAGAGATTGTGTATTCGCGGCGGGGATTGTCAAGCCCTATGTGTCGGGGTGTGACACTAATTGATGCGATTGAAAATTCTATGAAAAGTTTATGAAATAAGTTACAACTTGTATTTTGAGTTTTTCCAAATTCAAAAAATTCCATGGTCAAGCAGTTGCACGAAAAGTATGTGGTTTGCCCGTCATTAATAAATTATTTTAATATTTTGACATTATAATTTTTTGTATTTTAGAAATTCGACGCACTTTTTTAGAAGAATTTTAACTTAATATTGAATGTTAGTAAACACGATATTTTAATATAACTTTATGTATTAAGATTTTTTTTTTAGAATCAATTTAATAATATTCTCAAAAAAATATATAGTTAAAATATAAATATATTTAAATTGATAATGTTTCATATTTTAATCAGACAGTGGTCACAAAATGTCTCCTATATGCTATCCGATGTGATAGACTAGTTGTCATTCAAAAAGTGGAGATATTTGTTGTCATTAATTGTTACGAAATTGGAATGACAAATGATGTAACTAACTGCAAAGATACGGTAGTGAGATATACGTATTGTTTTTCTCTCAAAATGAAATTTGGAAAACTAGGGGTGCACAAGCACAACCAGGATTCAGGAACGCTGTGGCCAGTGTTTGAATCTAAATTGAAAAGGATATTTTTCTTCATTTTATTTTATCTTTTTACTTTTCTGAGAAGTAGACCGTACGATCAATAATCAAATTAAGGGACCGTTTGGATGCACCCGAATCCTCTACCAAGCAGTCTTTTTTTATTTTTTTAAATATTTAAAAATTTTAAAATTCAAATGGAGAATCTAAATTGTTGATCGTGTTAAATTTTACTGGTGATGCATTTTCATATAAGTTTTATAAAATTTAAGGTTGATTTGATACTTGATTAAGTGACTAAATTATGAACGTATTAGAATTAATCCAACTAGATTCGTTCCTTTATTATCTACTTGATCTAGTATCAAATCAAATTCAAATTTTATAAAATTTATATGAAAACACATCGCCGGTAAAATTTAACAAGATCAACGTTTCGGATTCTCCATTTGAATTTTAAAATTTTTAAATATTAAAAAATAAGAAAAGTACTGCTTGGAGCAGTCCTTTTTATGGTTGCTGAGGATCCGGGTTCTTGTTTGGATGGTATGGGAATAAAGAAAGAATAAGAATTTTAGAAAAAAAAATATTGGGAAGTGTGTAACTTTGGGAAGAGTGAGAAGATACTATTCTGGAAATAAGAAATGTTATTTGGATGGTGAATTAGAAATAAGCAAATTGATATTAATTTAAATAAATTATTAAAAATTATTATTTTAATATTAAATAAAACACTAATTAAAGAGTACATAAAATTTCATTTAGTTATTAGTATTTAGCTAATTTTGTTAAAATTATGTATATATAATTGTTGGAAAATGTTAGAAATTATTTTTCTTCTTGTTCCTAACTGGTTTAGACATCTAAGAAAAAACTATTTCTAAAGGATGTGTTTGGATGAGCCTAGGAATAAAGGAATAAATTATTCCTACTCTCAAATTTATTATAAACAATCCAAATTCTTCACAAAGTTACACACTTTCCAATACTTCTTTCCTTATTCCTCTTATTCCCACACAATCCAAAGTCTTATTTCGAGTAAGGCTTATTCGGGATGAAACCAAACGCGTTTTCAATATGCCTTATTCCGAATAAGAGCTTATTCAACTCCTTATTCTAATACCATCTATATGGTGGAATAAGAAGTTGAATAAAATCTTATTCAAAATAAGACTTATTCAAAACACATTTAGTTTCATCGGGAATAAATCTTATTCGAAATAAAACCCGCACCCTAATCCAAACGAACCAAATAGAGTTAGAGTAGGCTTTTCTTTCTTTCTCTTACCACTGAGACAATGTCTGACGGAAACCCAAAATTATTGGGAATCAGTATTATAAATAAAAACCCGTGGGTGTCGGTTTAAACACAGTTGAGTTTTGGACGGACACGGGAATTGGGCGTAAGAAGGTTTTTTTCAGTTTGTGGAACATTGTCTATATAAACCTTGGTGTGGCGAGCATAAAGTGGGACAAAACAACTCGGTTCATCAGAATACAATTAATTGGTTGTACCATATTCTCTTATTTGAGTCCCTTCCATCATATTTCATCTCAGTTCATCTCTCTAAAAGCAAAAAAATCGCATCGCCTCCTTCCCTGCGCTGTTTATGTTCTGTGCCGCCTACCCGAATTCCTCATTTTCTTTCTTCCTCCTCCTCCAATGGTAGAAATTGGTCACACAGCGGCCCTCCTTTATCGTCCACATGTCCTCGCCTCCTCCCTCCGTTCGTTCTCTTCTCTGACTTATAGGTTGCATAACGAAAATACTAGATCTGTTTATGAAAGTTCATTATTTAATTGATGGTAGGGGTGCCAAAAAGAATTACGAAGCTACTACCAAGGTGGTAAAGACAAGTGACAAAGTGTCTGATGTAACGATGTTGGTGAATTGGAGGAACTAGAGTTGGAGTTTGCTGGAACTGCTACTAATTCAGGTGTGGGTTTCCGTTTATAAATTTTGTATTGTTCTCAAAATCGCCATTAACTCTGTTTTTAATTTTATTGACACTACCCCAGATACTTCTCTTGGATTGCTATGCTAAGGCAGGTCGGTTTGGGGATTCATGGTGGGTCTTGAATGAGATAAAGAAGAAGAGAATTAGGTTAGATAGTTTTGTATATTGTAGAGTAATTAAGTTGTATAGGGATAACGGCATGTGGAAGAAATCAATAGAGCTACTAATGGAGATGGATGAGGTCGGGATTATTGATACATTGGGTAAACTTAGACAATTGGGGAATGCAGTCAAGGTGTTTGTGTAAATGCAACACGGGGCTTGATTAACATTTATTTTCCTTATTCTCTCTTCTTTGTTTATTTGATCATTATCATGCGTTACTGAAGTGTTCTATTTCGGTGTATTAGCCCAGATGTCATTACCTACACTATTCTCATGAAAGCATTTGTAAGAGCCAAGCTATATGAAAAGGTTGTTTCCTTTCTCAATAAATTCTTTAAATGTAAGTATTGCAAGTTAAACATGTAGTACCAAAGTACTATCCATTATTTTCCAGGAGTGCTATTAATTATTTTCTCTGACTCTTAACTATATCTTCACAAAATTTTAAATGGCAGAATAATGTGCTTCGAGACAGCCATCCATAGGCCAAGCTGCAAAATCAGCGGCTGTTTATTTCAGAGTTATGATTAATGGAAAGGAAAAAGGTCTATGCAATTCTGATATTTGGTAGGCATATAATTATTGTCTTTGTTAATTAATAAAATTATTCCCTTTGCTGAAATTTTTCTCTTTATCTCCTTTATTTATCAAATTCATTTTCTATAGGTACAACCTTCACGTTTTTAAGCTTCCTTTTTTGAGATGATCCACGTGGTATCAAAAAGATTATTATCAATTCCACGTGCTATGTAAAGTATTATCGGTTCCAAAGATTTTGCAAATTATGTTTGTCCATGCCTAGGAAAATTCTTTTAATTTGGAAAATTAAACTGTTAGAAGACAGCCTTTGTACCAGCATTTTATTCTCTATTCTTGGGAAAAAAAACAATAAAACTAATCAAAAACCTTACACCAACACTATAATGACATGCTTGCCATACTAATGTTGTTTTTATCACCTATGTTTAGTGAAATTCAATTTATTTACACTTGCCTATAGATGAAAAAGAGAACGAAGATATAAATTTTGAAAAACAAGCATAGAAAGCTCTTCACGATTTTATTTGTTTTTAAGCGAGTTTTCAAAAATGTTTATAGGGGTATCCCTGCCTTTTTCATTAGCGTGCATCGACAAGTTAGCACCAAAGAGATTACAAGATGATATATAACTGATTTTAAGTGCTTTTTACTCCAACTGTGCTAATATGCTCCTCTACCACTTTATTTGCTATTTTATTATGTCAGTATTTTTATTTAAAAAAAATGTTGTTTTATTTATAGATGATGTTATTACTATATTTACAAATGTTGGCATATTGAAGGTACAGAAAAATTTTCAAGGAAGCTGATTGCACTTTGAATAAACATATTAACACACACATATGAAATTTTAAATTTATTACAAACTCAACATTAAATAATACCCAATAAATATAAACAACTTATAAATTATTTCCATCAGAAAATAATTTTATTTATTAATCTTCACAAAATTTAAAATCATGACATATTTTATATTTATTAGTAAGTCAAATATCGAGCGAAGCTCGATTCCTAACAATAAAGATCCTTTTGACCTACGGACATTTCCTAATTTATAATAGACAGGTATTTCGTAAAAATAAAAAAATATAAAACCCAAAATAATAATAAAGACCTTCAATTATTGGGTGCCGAATAATAAAGGACTCCGCGCTTTGGCCCGAGGTATCCCCGAGCGCTCAATAAGCAAGCACATTCCAAAATTAAATAAGCACTTTCCAAAAAAAAAAAAATGCACATTCCAATATTTCTGCGTCTAGTGAAGTACTCTTTTTCATGTAACAAGTCTCTTGAAGACAGCATCAAGTGCTGACAATAACCGCACCACATTTATACACTGGAAACATCTACACAAGATCTCAGCTATTGGTCTCCTGACAGGAGAAAACGCACGGAACCCGTAAAAGCAACTTTTTTTGTTTGTTTTGTCATCTCTCTTCTTTCCTTTGTCGCTCTCTCTGTAACTAGCGCTAGCGAGTAGCGCCGGAGCAAGTTCTTCCCCTTCTCCGATCAGCCACAAAAGATCCTGTGCGGTGTCTGATCGTGATCGTGTTCTCTCAAGTGCGAAGAGGATTCCCTCCAGTCTCCGGTGCCTCGATTTATCTGGCTCTCTGAGGTGGCAAACGAGCTTTGTTTGAGGCACTCTCCCTGTCTCCCAGGGAAAGGAAATGGCGAAGAAAGGAGAACCTACCTATCCACTTGATCCTCAAATTCGTAAGTGCACAAACTTCATCTCGTGTAGAATTCTAAGGAAATAATGTGAGATTTTCGTAGTTTGATTTTGATACTTGATAAATTGGCTTTGGCTACTAGTATTGTAATTTGTAAACGTAATGCAGGTTCGGAATATTCCTCTGTTTTGTTTTTTTTTTTTTTTTTTTTTTGTACTTCCTTTTAGTAGAAGGGTATTGTTAAAAAACGGTCCGTTTCATTAGAGAAACAAAGGTAATACATCCTAAGGTTTGCTAAATCAGAAACGATACCCAAAGCCTATTAAAACAGTAGAGAGGTAGTTTAGTGGTTAGAGGAGCCCTATTCATTTATTTGTAGGTTTAAAAATGAAAATTAATGTATATGTTAGTGTAAGTGTGAGATGCCAGTATTCGCGAACTACAGAAATGTATCATGTATGTCTTGTAAGACACTAGAGGGACAAAATTGCAAATTTTATAGTTTCAAGTCCTTTTAAGAAGACATAATTAATGTTTTGGTAGGCTTTATGGAGTCATGTTGATGGATGTTCAGAATATATAATTATCTTCTTACAGGAATTGGCAAGTCAAATATATAATCTACTGTTGTACATTCTGTTATATATTTTGAAGATATTGTGTTAACAAAAATTAACAGAGGATCAATTATGTTTGCCTCCTTATTCCAAATATGTGTTCAGTGTTGAAATTCCTTACTATTTTACTTGCAGCATTTGAGGTATTTCATAAAGGCTCTTGGCATCCAGCTGATCTGGTTTCCATATATGACGGGAATATATCTGTTCAAACTAAGCATCCAATACCGATGGTGCTAGTCAATATCCATACAGATTTCTTGCGCATGCGGTCAAGGAAGGCTACGTCTTTTGATTGTTGTAATTTTCTAAGACCTGGCATTGATGTATGTGTGCTTTTGCCTCAGCCAGCCTCATCAAATTCAGACAACGAGTCCCCATCTCAGGTACACTATATGCTTCCAACACTCTTTCTAGACATCTTATCTTTTTGTTGTTGTTGACAACAGAGTAAGTCCTAATCTAAGCTAATTAAGCATGCATGTGGTTTCGCTAAAATTCAGCGTGCCCATTCATCATGCCACAATCACGTCGGCAGATTAAGAAAAAAAAAGAATTCTATGGTGTGCTATCTTGAAAAGATAAAACAATCTAAATAGTAAGGCAAGATGACATATCTTGGATTCTTTCAGATCCATGCTGGTATATGTTTTCAGATCCATGCTTGTTTTTTTTTTTTTACGAATTATGCCTTAATCAAATTAAAAGGTGGATTTACTTGTGTTTTTTTCAAAAGGAGTTCAACTTTTTGTTGGAAGTCATACAGGTCTCTGATGGAAAGTCCAAAATGTTTCCTTTTTTCCTTTTTTTTCAAAAAAAAAAGTGACTGAAATGTTGCCTGAATTGAACAAACTTAAATTTCCTTTTTCAATAAAAAAGGTTACTAGAATGTTGTCTGAATTGAACAAACTCAAAAGTAAATAAGAAAAGTTACGCAACAAATTACTAAGCATAACGATAACTCTGAAAATCAGAACATCACTTATGGATATTTGATTGAGTTCAAATTATCAGTTATCACAAATGTGGTACTGAGCAATATGTACAACTTCCTGATCTGATGATCACAGAGGTTAAAATAGATCTTCTGGTCAACTAATGAACTTCTCTTTTATAACTTTCTCTTAATAATCATCTTCACTGAGAGTCTAATACATTATTATTTTGCCATGCAGCATTTGGTGTGGCTTGATGCAAGAATTCTCAA
Source organism: Rhynchospora pubera (assembly GCA_028095005.1). Classification (NCBI taxonomy): domain Eukaryota; kingdom Viridiplantae; phylum Streptophyta; class Magnoliopsida; order Poales; family Cyperaceae; genus Rhynchospora; species Rhynchospora pubera. Next base: position 147,430,353 of record CM051462.1, on the reverse strand, counting down.
AATCAAACGATCTCATACTGACACATGCAATTGTGTATTTGCCGTCATGCCATACAAATGTGATGGCCCAACGCACATGCAAAATCTTGTGAGTGACCACGCAAGTATAACGCTGGTGAAGATCAACCATATCTCGATTCTACAAAGACTTAGCCATGAACCAGACAAAACAGGAAACATCTTTCCAAGTTCAACTAAAAATGGAAACTCCATTAACAAAACCAAGCTCTTCAACTTCACTGACACCTTCTCTCCTGCAATAGCAACACTTCTTGCATTCTCCACTTTGTGTAGTGTGATCGAAGTAAAGGTCGTGCAAGATAGGATTGTGTATCATGTACAAGAAGATGTAAACCAGAATGGCTCAAATGTTAACATGAAAATAGTCAATTTTATGAATTTTGATGGTGTTATTAGGCCTAAGATTGAGAGGTTGTCAATTGACACCACATGCATGAAAGAGCAAGGCACCCAGACTGGAGGTATTGAGGAGAGTTTTGCAGTGTTTACTGCAGATAATGCATATGAAGAAATGAATATTAGACGATCGAAACGTGAAAGAAACCAACCAGATTTTCTTTCTTGCTATATGTCTCCAAATTGTGGCCATTCTTCCTATGCTCCATCTGGAAATGTTCCCTCTTCTTCCAAGCTTCATCCCAAGAAAGAACTTGAAAACGAAGAGGTGCCACTTCGAAACAAACACGCCGTGAGAAGTTCTTCTGTCAAAGGTAATTTAAAACACAAGGTGGTACTGAAAAAGGAAGAAAGAAGGCATTATCGGCTGTATAAGAAATGTGGCGCCAAAAGAAAGAGCTACATCAGTTCTAGAGAATGTGGTGATTTTATAGAAGAGCTCGAGGACCCAGGTATGAAAAATGAAATGCCGGCGTGCGGACTGCACAAGAAACACGGTGCAAAAGGAAGTTACTTCAGTAAGGAAGTTCTTCTGTCAAATGTTCCCTCTTCTTCCAAGCCAATGAAAGAACTTGCAAACAAAGAGGAGACACTTCGAAACAAGCAGGCTGTGAAAAGTTCTTCTGGCAAAGGTAATTCAAAACACAAGGTGGTACAGAAGGAGGAAGAAAGAAGCCATTCTTGGCTGTACAAGAAATGTGGTTCCGAAAGGAAGAGCTACCTTAGTTCTAAAGAATGCGATAAGTTTAAAGAAGAGCTCGTGAAGGACCCAGGAATGCAAAATGAAATGCCAGCATACCGACTGCACAAGCAACATGTTGCAAAAGGAAATTATTTCAGTAAGGAACATGGTGATTTGATAGACGAGCTCATGAAAGACCAAGGGATGCTAAAAAAAAGGAGCTGGCCATATAAGCCAAATGAGAAACATGGTGCAAAAAGGAAGTACGCCAGCACCGAGGAATGTGATAGTTTCATAGAGGAGCTTATGACTGACATTAGATGTTGCATCAGCAAGAAGGCTAAACTGGGTATTCAACAGGAAGAAGAAGCCTGTGCATCAGCTCCAGGGTACTATCCAATAGAAGAAGACTTCACGTGGCCTCCAACAGACGGCGATGGCCAGATCGATAAGGAGAAAGAAAAAGATGAATTCAAGGACTTCTGGGAAGAGATGGACAATTGCTTGTACATGCTTGCCCTTGAAGAAGAAAAAAAGGTGCTTTATTGTGTAACTTTTGTGTTGATTGCAACGTTTAGTTTCAGTACTTTGTTATACTGACAGTACAACAGAACAGGTCATTGGGAGTGTTGCTTTTTTCAAACTGCAGGTAATTCTGTTTAGAACATAATTGCCACCAATTTGCATTCCCTTATACCCTGATGTACTGTTCAGTTGGATTTTGTTGTTGTTTTGACTAAGCTATCTCCATTTTACTCCTCAAATTGTTGTGCTTCTGCTTTGGGTTTATTTTACTAAATATTATATTTGTTTGATCTCTGATGATAAAAAGTCTAAGTACTCTCCAAAGAAACTAATATGCATTATTGATATAGAAAAAATAAGGTATTTTATTTTAGTTAGATATGTATCATTATCTTATCAACCTTATTTAGTTTCTGATTTTTGAAATATGGGTTGGTGTGTTCTTAAGTTTCATTTCCTACAACTTACTGGTAAATAATATGGTTTTCCAGAATTCGGATTCTGTAGATGAGGAGGCTCCTAGAGAAGATAACAAAGAATCATGTGTGCATGACTGTGTGCTCAATGAACAGATTGGCTTAATATGCAAGAACTGCAATGTTGTCCAAACCGAAATTAGAGACATTTTTCCACCTATGGTAAGTTTGACATCTGTTCTAGTAACTTCCTCTTTCATATGACCTTCTTATTTTGTCTACATCTCTATCCTCAAACATTACATTATTTTACTGTTAACTTTTTTCCTGCTCTTCATTGTTTTAAATTTATTTGTTTTGGTTCAGTGCTGTTGAATTGGTATATTGCAGTCAGTACTGAAGTGTACAAGCCCAGTACTCAAATACAGTCATGTTGCTGCTACTTCTCTGTGATTTACTAATTTATTAGCTAAATTGATCTAATCGAGTTCTGATAGGTTTGTTTATAGAACCATTATTAGCATATATATATATATACCACAAGCCTACAATTAAAACACTAACTTAATCATAGCCATGGCACTGGTTCATCCCATGTGCAGAGTAATGTTACATATAGTAAGTTACTATGAAGATGATAGTTTATTTAAATTCTAGCAAGATAAGAAATAATTTTCTTTGCTTCCCCGTTCTGAGAAGCTAAATTTATCTCCTCCATTATGACCTTGCAGATGAAAGAACAAAGCTATCAGATGTCAACAGACAGATCTAGCTCAAGGAATGAACCTTTTGAAATAGACCCTTTTTTTCTAAAGAAGCCTCCTAAGCCCCACCAGTCAAAGTCTAATAAAAGCATTTGGACCTCAGTACATCAAATTGAGCCAAAATTACAGCCACACCAGAAAAAAGGTGTTGAATTTATCTGGAAGAACCTCGGCGGTTCTCTAGAACCTGAGAAAATAAAGAATGTAGATGGAATTACTGGCGGTTGTGTGATATCTCATTCTCCAGGTTCAGGCAAAACCTTGACGGTTATTACATTTATATCAAGTTACCTGACAATATTCCCTCAAAGCCACCCGTTAGTGTTAACCCCCAAAAGTGTCATTCATGTCTGGGAAAGGGAATTTGAGAAATGGGATATCAAAATCCCAGTATACATAATACATGGAGATATAGCCTTCCGAAAGAGAACGCTCATTGGAAAGGCAAAGGGCTGTTTTGATTCACAGTACAGGCCAAGCAATAAGACTTTTCGAATTATAGATTCCTTAGAAAAAGTACGGTTGTGGCATGAAAATCCAGGAGTGCTTCTCATGACATATTCCTCTTTCCGTTCTCTTATGAAAGGAGGATCAAGGAATGAATATTATGAGTTCATGGCAGATACTTTACTAACTAGCCCGGGGTTGTTAGTGTTAGATGAAGGCCACACTGAAAGAAGCACCTCATCTAAGCTGAGAAGGCTTTTGATGAAGGTGAAAACTGACTCAAGGATTCTCCTGTCAGGTACAGTTTTTCAAAACAATTTTGAAGAGTACTTCAACACACTATGTCTCGCTAGACCAAAATTTGTGACAGATGTTATTAGTGAATTTGAAAACAAAAGATCGGGAAGGAAACCAAAAGACAAAGAGAAACATGCACAGAGATTGTTTGTTGAAAAAATCGGGAATAAGATCCAGTCTGATGATATATTAGAGAGAAAACATGGTTTTGACCTTTTGAGGAAGATAACCTCCAGCTTCATCAATACTTTCAATGGTGAAAAGTTACAAAACCTTCCTGGTCTTGAAACCTACGCCATCTTCCTACAATGTCCTAAGCCCCAAGAAAGAATCTTGCAAAAACTGCAAAATTCTCACAAACCAGGTTCCCGCTGCCCTCTAGACATTGAGTTCCTTGTTTCGGTAGGGGCAATCCATCCATGTCTTGTCAGCACATCAAAAGCTGCAAACACTTTCTTTACCGAAAACGAGTTAAAGCAAATAGGCCGCCAAAGAAAATTTCCGAAGGGTTCAAAAACAAGTTTCGTGATTGATGTAATTCAGAAGTCATTAATGACCAAAGAGAGGGTTTTAGTCTTCTCTCATAATCTTGAGCCTTTAAAACTCTTGATTGAGTTGATAGGATCTGAATTTGGATGGTGCGAAGGTAATGAGATATTGTTTCTCTATGGAGATCAAGATCTCTCAGTGCGATCTGAAATAATTGATAAATTCAATGGTGATAAGGAGAATAAAAGAAAGGTGTTACTAGCTTCTACCAATGCTTGTGCTGAAGGGATCAGCCTGACAGCTGCATCAAGGATAATTCTTCTTGATTCTGAGTGGAATCATTCAAAGACAAAACAAGCAATAGCTCGTGCATTTCGGCCGGGTCAAGAGAAGATTGTTTATGTCTATCTACTGTTGGCTGCAGGTACATGGGAGGAGAACAAATACGAGAGTAACAAAAAGAAAGCTCAGGTGTCTAAGATGGTTTTATCAGGGCAATGTATAGAGGATTCAAGTGCTCAAGTGGTGAATGGTGGTGACATTACTGACGAGTTGTTGAGAGAAATTGTGGAGGAAGACAACAATAGGACTGTAAAAACGGTTGTTAAGCATGAATGATGTGGTCGAGTTGTAGTAGCTGTGTTATATGTTGATGCATGCATGTTGTATGGAATGTAGCCAATGTAAACTACTTTTTATTGTAGCCACCTTTTTAATGGGTATATGTTGGTCTGAGATCTGTTTTGTACATGAGTACATCTGCTCTGGTTTTTTTGTTGGTACTAAAAAGAGGTTGGGCAGGGCGGTAAACATATACCTAATACCTAAATAATTTAAATGAACTATATATCCGACGCTTTTTATTACCAAATATCAGGCTCATTTTCTGGTCTCTAAAGTTCCAAACAAAGCATACATGATTGTGTTCTTATAGAAAGGCCTCATATTGTGTATTTAATCCTACAGAATGTTCAGCAAAAAACGCTAAAACACAGAATTCGTTAGGGTTAAGAAAATCTACAAGACTGTCTTTGATGTCTTTGGAAAAAACCGAAGACGAAGAAAAACAAATTATAAAGCCCACACGTAGTGCTTAAAACTATCCACAAGGTCAGGCCCAGATTTTAGTTCCTCATTTTTAACTCACAAGTTACACCGAAATTTTGTAAAATAATATTAAAATAATATAATCCAATAAAATTAATATCAATTTAATCAGTTTAATATAAATAGTATCGTAAGATCGGAATCCTGGATTCCGAACGTTAGATCGGATTCCGAGAATCCGATCTAACGTTAGATCGGATTCTGGGATTCCGATCTAACGTTTACGGTATAACTCTGCTCCGGACCTCCTTTCCGCGCGCGAGCACAGTAAGTTTAATTTTTTTTTATTTTATTTTATTATTTATTTATTTAGTTTATTAGTTTTTAATATAGTTAATTAAATAAAAAAATAAAGAAAATATTCCAAAAATATTTAAAAAATCGGAAAAAATGAGGAAAAATAAAATTTAAAATTATATGTAATTATAAATTATATTAGATTTTTTTTTGTTGTCTTTTTATTTGTTTATTAACTACTTAATTAATTAGAAAAATAGATAATAAATTGTAAAATTATTTTAAAAATACGGAAAAATAAGAAAAATTCATATGAAAATTTATGTGTAACTAATTTATTTATTTTTTTTTGCTTTTAATAATTAAGATTTTGATAATTAAATATGAGAAAAATTAGAACTGAAAAAACAGCTCTGGATTCGAAAAGTTTGGCGCTAGAAAAATAGGAAATACGCTCTGAAAAATTCTAACAAAAATACTAAGCTGTTAATTGGCGGACCAATTTTCCTAAACTTAAATTTCAAAATTTTTAGGCGTACCATTTGTTGAAAACAAAAATGACAAAGGACCAAGATACTCACACTTTCAACTGAAAAAACAGCTCTGAATTCGAAAAGTTTGGCGCTAGAAAATTATGAAATACGCTCTGAAAAATTTTATCAAAAATACTGAGCTGTTAATTGGCGGACCTATTTTCCTAAACTTAAATTTCAAAATTTTTAGGCGTACCATTTGTTCAAAACAAAAATAACAAAGGACCAAGATAGTCACACTTTGAACTGAAAAAACAGCTCTCGATTCAACTTAGTATTACGAATATTACAATTATTTTTCACATCACATAAGAGTACAATTCAACTAAATATTACATTATCACCACAAAAATTACAATTATTTTCTTCCTCCTCTTGCAAAATTAGTTATTCTTGCGCCAAGACGTAAAATTCCACCACGTATTCCGGTTTGTGCTCTGCTACTCGATGCTCCTTGACTGTCCCTTGTAATTGATGTCCCCTGACTTGTGACATACCTAGCAGAACTTGAGCGTGGATCCACGCTAATGGAATTTCGGCGTAGTTCATTTCCTCCTATACCAAGACTAATACGACTTTGAGTTCGTGGATCTACGCTAACAGAACTTCGGCCAGGTTGAACTGGCTCCCTGGAAAAAGAACTTTCACCTCGGTTACCTGTTGAAGGCGGAGCTCTATTCCTTGTACTTGTTCGTCTATGCGTGTTGGCACGCCTACCAGATTGAAGTTCCTCCAAAGAGATAGGTGGTTGTGGGTTGTTGTCCTCTGTGGTTCTTCTTTTTTTATTTTTATTATTTCGCATTGCATCCATCCACATCCAATCACGGTCCTTCTTTCGCCGCCCCCGATTAATCATATTCTTATCAGGGAACACCACAGGTCCATCGTAGCGAGGCCAGTTCTCTTCGTCTTCATAGCAGTGGAAGTCACTTGATGACCATATTTTAACCATGTTCTCTGTACTATATAGTGGGTCTATAAATTCATCTACTTCCCATCTATATGTACCGCATATGGCAACAACATGAGCACATGGTATTCCGGTCAGTTGAGGTTTTTGACATTTGCACGTCACACGCCTAGTCGGTAGTTGAGGATCTTCCGGTTGATAATTTCGGTTGATGAGAACTTTGTACTTCCACGTTCTTCCAGGGAAATCTTTCTCGTTGGGCACCTGTACTTCGAACTCTCCACATTCAACATCAATGGTTACCACAGTCATCAGCGCTGTAAATATTAAAATATATAAAAAAAACATGTAAATATAAATGAAGGTTAATTTTAGGTAAAGTATACAACGGTAATCCTTACCCGCTTTAAGAGTATGCTTCATGACTTTTAATTGCACCTCTTTTGGCCACCGTTCTCCATCTGCTTGTCTTCCCAATGCTATTTGCTTCCTTTCATTAAACCACTGCACAGTCTTGTACCAAGTGCCTTCTACGAGTCCAACAACTGGGAGTCTTCTCTCAACCTTGTACCGGCTATTTAGACTTTCAGATCCGTTACTAGTCATAAGACCCCAACGTGCACCAGTGTCAAAAGTTTGTGTGGTATACCTTTGTCTTTACCAGAAACCTTGTACACATAAATGTTGCATACAATACCGATGTACGGCCAATGCAGGCTCCGCACTTTCTTGCCATCCGTACTGTGGTCTTTTAAACATGTTCCTTATTCCCCAATGACGGTCTGAGACAACGCAAAATTTTTTTGGTCCCACCACTTGTTCCCTTAGAAATTTCATGAACCAACCCCAGCAAGTTTCATCCTCCGTTCTCATTAAAGCAAATGCTAACGGAACAAGCCGTTGCTCAGGATCGTAACCGCAAGCCGCTAAGAATTTACCCTTATAGCGACCTGATAAGAAAGAGGCATCAATGCTAATCACGGGCCTAATATACGGAACCGCCGCGATACAAGGCCCGAATGCCCATGTTGCTGCTTCGAACATAGCTCTGTTCGGATCACCTACGCTTTTAAACAACCACTTTATCTGCGTGCCGGGTGTCGTCCTCTGTATAGCCAATAAAAGACTCGGTAGTTTGTTGTACGAATCTTCCCATGAACCAAAAAGATGTTCGATTGCTCTTTCTCGTCCCCGCCAAATCTTGTTATAAGTGGGCACCACATTCGGGTATTCTTTCTCCAGTAGAGATTTAACGTCGGGTAAGGAAATACCGACATCTCTCTTTACTGCATTTGTAATACAGTTGGCGATAACCTCAGCCGTTAAATTATCATGTGTGAAGTCTCCGGCCCTCCTCACGCATGTATGCTCGTGTTCATTCGTTATTATCTTCCAAAATTTGCCTTCTCTTTCTGTACGGGCATACATACGCCACTTACAACCATATTCCTTACAGTTCAATATTAATTTTTTCGGAGAACTAGCAGTGGTTTTATGTTGTACATTTAAACGTAATGAGTATTTTTGACACTCTCCTATGAGTTGCTCTTTCGAGAAAAAAATTGTCCCTTCTGCTAATGGCCCTGATCCATGAGGTTGAGACGGTTGAGGTACGGAATTTCTATACTCAGAAATATCTAGAAATTGCCCTACGGGATGGTATGTTTCTGTCCTTCCTGTAAGATAATACTGGTGATTGGGGTTCACGTTTGATTGGGGTCCACCATCGATTCCCTCTGACTCAAATAAGTCCACTTCTTCATCACTAAAGTCCTCACCTGTTGCATAGTCTGACTGAAAACCGGGACCTCGGTCGTATAAATCATCGAGTCGACGTGTTTCTTCTTCGTTTTCTTCGTTTACTTGAACGACATCTTCTTCTTCTTGTGGCCGGCCGTGCCTACTACTACTACTACCACCATGTTCTTGCCTACTACTACCACCATGTTCCCAAGTGCCTTGACCGGTGTAAGACTCGTAGTATGTACCTTCTTCTTCCTGAAGTGTACTATCACGAGGATCTATACTGTTAGGGTCCCAAGGATCCCAATCTAATGTAATGGTTTCATTCTCTTCTTCTTGATTGGTTGCATTTGGTTGTTGGTGTTCTTCTTCCTCATAATTTTGTTGTTCATTATAATTATAATTATAATAACCACCTAATTATAATAAAAAAATGTGTTATAATCACATACAAAAATTGTACAATTTGGATAGTTGTTATAATCACATACAAAAATTGTACAATTTGGATAGTTGTACAAAAATGTGTTATAATTGTTCTTATTAAAAGCCATTTCTAGAAATTGTTCTTATTTATGTTTTTATGCATAGTTAATATTAATAAATCGCATTTTCATAGTTATTATTATTCTATAGTTAATATGATTTTAATATGATTTTAATTATTATTCTATAATTATTATTTTCATAGTTAATATTAATATAAATATATATATTTAAGCAAATAATTCTATTATTCCAAAATTAAATGTCACATAATTAAATTCAAAATTAAATTTACCTTGTGCCGGAAGTAAATCGACATGCATTTCTAGACCATCAAGTCGCCTTGCCTCAAAGCACTCGTGTTGAACGTATCGCCATTCATTTTGAGAGTTCACCGGCAAAATAATTTGTTGAAACCTTCCGTCCATAATTACGTTGAAACGCGAAACAATTCTCAAATTGAACTCACCTTGATAAATTCCCAATGAGGACAAAATTATTTGTTTAATAGATTCATAATCAGTTTGTGGAAAAACATCAAAACGAAAATTATTTGCTGGATTAAAGGGAGATTGATTGACAAAAACACTAATTGAATACATTTCTATATGACTAAGAATTAATTGGAAAAGATAGATGATATTAAGATTGTGATAACGACCAACTATTTATAGTGATAAGATCGGAATTTGAGATTCCGATATTAGCAAACAGATTTAAAAGTTCACGTCAATTCCCGATCAAATCAAATAATTTGCCGCAGTGTGCTCAACTTATTGCTTAGATCGGAATCTTGGATTCCGATCTAAGCTTAGATCGGATTCTCAGATTCCGATCTAAGCTTAGGTCGGAATCCAGGAATCCTATCTAAGCTTACATCGGAATCCAGGATTCCGATCTAAGCATGTCAGGAATCCACCGCCCAATCAAATCAGTTTTTGGTCTTTTTCCCTTTTTACTGTTATTTATTTTATTAATTTAATAATATTTATTATAAATATTTTAATTATATTAATTAATAAATTAAAATTTAAATATATATATTATATTTTTTGTAATTAAAATTGATTTATTAATAAATTATCATATTCATTAATTATCATATTCATTAATTAAAATAATTCATTACCTAAAATAAATTATTTTTTTCAAATATAATTACTTACATTAAATCAATACTTTTTTCTTTTTCTTTTTACTGTTTTCAATTTAAGTAAATTATAATTATATTTTAATTAAAATTGTAAAATTAAATTAATAATTTATATTGTTTTGTAAATTAAATTAAACTCAATCAAATTAAATTAACTAAATGAAATTAAATTAAATTAATTACTTCAAACAACTAAATAAGATTTTATTACATTAAATTAAGTCAAATTATTAAATAATTTTATTTAATTAATTTTTAATATATTAATTTTATAATATATTAATTTAATATTAAAATTTTATATATTTAATTAATGTTTATAAATAGAAGTAAAATAAAATATATTAATTTATTATTTTATCTTCAAAATATATTACTAAAATTTCATAATATATTATTTTAATATTAAAATTTTATATATTTAATTAATTTTTATAATAGAAGTATAATAAAACCATGAAAAACGACAAAATTGAGCAGTTACAGCACTGTTCGGAATCCCAGAATCCGATCTAACGTTAGATCGGAATCCCAGAATCCGATCTAATGTTAGATCGGAATCCGAGAATCCGATCTAACGTTCGGAATCCTGGATTCCGATCTTACGATACTATTTATATTAAACTGATTATATTGATATTAATTTTATTGGATTATATTATTTTAATATTATTATCCAAAATTTCGGCAAGTTACAACATGGTATGGTTAACAAGATCCACAAGGTCAGGCCCAGACCTTAGTTTCTCATTTTTAACTCACAAGTAGGGGTGCATAATGTCTAAAACGATCATAAAAAATGAAGTATTGTGTTAACCGTTTTATTTTAAACGAAACGATCGAAATCACGAAAATACTACGAAAATACACATGAACGAAACTAGCTACGTGTTGCGTTAACCGTTTCGTTTTTAAAACGCAACCAAAATCTTTAAATGTTGAGTTTCGAAACGAAAGAACGGTACTCACAAGTCACAAGTTAACGACATGGTATGGTTAACAAATGATGTTTCTTTTTCGGGCAAATAACTGATGCGAAATTTAAATATTTAATCCGCTGAAAATGAAAAGAAAAAATAATCTCTCTGCAAAATATTTGAGTTTCGGTAATCATCACCGGTCAAATAACCAAGGTACGGTCGGGTGGAATGGTCATCCTTTCCAACTTTTACAGAAGTAATTGAATAGTTTTAAGTAATGTAATGTCGTTAATTTAATATATCTTGCTATTCAATAAAATATAATCACACCACTATCGCTTCTCGTTGTCGTCTCGTTTTCTTTTTTTCTTTTTCTTTTTTCTATTTTTTGCAAGATTTATATTGCTATGGAAGACAGCAACAATAACCAAATCTTTTATCACAAACAAGTTGAAACAAGCAAGAAACTAAACCCTACAAGAAGGTCATCACAAATAAAATATTATAGGGGCCGTTTGGATCGCTTATTAAAAAAATGTAATTTTGTGAAAAATTTAGATTGTTTATAATAAATTTATGCCTAGGAATAGGAAATTCTCCAAATTCCTACTTGATCCAAACCGCCTCATAAATAAAAAAATACTAATAATAATACCAATACTAATATAACAAGAATAATAATAATAATTATTATTTTTAATTTAATAATGAAATAGTAATAAAAAAACTACATTCTCAGCTACAAGCTATTACTGTGACTTAAAAAACCTATGATAACATAAATCCACACAAATTTTAAGCATGGGCACAATAATAAAATTATTAAATTTAACATATAAGCGAAATTTATGATAAAATGATATTTTAATATAATTGTTTTTAAACATAAAACATTACAGAAAAATGCATTAGGGAGAGAATTTTAATGAAAAGTATTAAACCAGACTGACAAATAATGAAATTTTTATTTTTGAACATAAAGGTTTTATGGAACAAAACTCGTCAAATCTGAAACTCCATCAAAAAATAAATGAGATTTGTTCACACTGTTTGTAGAAGAAGTGATGCTAGGAATACATAATCACAAAAAAGGAAAATGAAAAGCAAAGGAGTACCTCGTTATTAATTTGCACTCGTGCTAAAACAAGCATAGGCGGAAATTAATGTTTCGAGTATTGATTTCAGAAAAACAAGGGAGTCAAGTGACTCCACTTCGCATCCTCTGGATGCCCATACAGTGGATAGTTTCCATCTCAGCCGTCTGATTTAATCTCAATGGCTATAGATGTCCCGTGCATAATACTAAGATTGATAGGTCCGAAAAAATCTAACCGTTTAGATTAAATCAGACGGCTCGGATTAAAAGACATCCACTGGATGGTTGTATTCAACCATCCAGAGGATACGGTCCCCAAGTGACTCCCTTTGCTCGTGAATAGATTCGCCCTGACAATACTTCTACCCCTATATTTATGTCATGGTTGGTACGTAAACACTCATTTTTATGCACTCTCATACGGTCATACCGAACATCAACCCTTTGAAAACATTCCGTTCTTTAAAATCTTCTTCTATCGCATCCTCTTATGTCAACTTTGATCTACCTCTGTCTCTTCTTGTGTTATCAAAACGGTTTAAATTTCGCTACAAGCTGGTGTCTCAAGCGACCTACGTTGTGACAAACTTTGAACTTTGAATTAAAGAACTGAAAACAGAACTTTGAAGAATATTTTTCTCCGAACGAAAAGTGTATTTTACAATTCCACCTAACGCTGACTTATACGTCTCCTATGCACAAAATTAGAAATAAATCAGAATTACATTCATCTCCGAAAATAAAATATTTCCTAAACTATACAATTTTATTTCTAAACTTAGATCGATTGATATTAGTCAACTGAATCTTTTCTAATATCTCTTGAATCTGAACCGATATCTTGACATCCGCCCTCAAATTGATGGTGATTAATCAACATCAATTTGTTGATTAAGAAATTATGACGTGCAACTGAAAGAGCCTTTTGTAAAAATATCAGCCGTCTGAAGATTAGAAGACACATGAGGCAATGTGATAAGATGTTCTTCAACAGCATCCCGAATATAGTGACAATCAACCTCAACATGTTTTGTTCTCTCGTGAAAAACTGGATCATTAGAGATGTGAATTGCACTAATATTGTCAGCAAGAAGTGATGTAGGACCTGATTGAGGGAATGTAAGATCTTCAAGAAGACGTCGCAGCCAAATAATTTCAGAACAAGCAGCAGACATAGCTCAATATTCAGCTTATGTGGAGGACTTAGAGACACGATCTTATTTTTTGCATTTCAAGAAAAACACACCAACTAGTAGTAGACTTCCTCGTATTAGGACAACCAACCCAATCCGCATCTGCATACGCAGATAATTTGAGATCATTTACGGCAAGAAAGAATAGACCAAGATCAGGTGTGCCTTTGAGATATCGTATGATATGATTTACGGATGCCAAATGTAAGTGTCTTGGAGCATGCATAAACTAACTAACAACATTAACCGCAAAGGAGATATATGGCCTGGAGATAGTGAGATATATCAAATTACCAACCAAACTTCGGTATAAAGTAGGATGTTCCAATAAGTCTCCATCTTCTTTTCGAAGTTTAAGATTAACTTCCATAGGAGTATTAGCAGGATGTGAAAATTGAAGATGTGCCATGTTGATTATCTCAGTCAGATATTTGTGTTGATTAACAAACATTCCATGTGGTGTACGATGGATCTCAAGTTCCAAAAAATATTGTGTTGCTCCAAGATCTTTCATTTGGAAAGAAGAAGTCAATGCACATCTAAGCCGAGCAACACCTTGTAAGTCACTGCCAGTGATCAAGATATCATCAACATACACAAGAGCCAAAGCAACTCCATTTGAAGATTTGGATGGAAACAAGGAAGGATCATCTCGACTCTGTTTGAAGCCTGCAGATAGCACTGTACTTTTAAAAGTACGAAACCACTCACGCGGTGCTTGTTTCAAACCATATAAGGATCGCTTCAATTTGCAAACCTCATTTGGATCACTGGTAGGCAGACCAGGAGGAGGCTTCATGTAAATTACCTCATTGAGCTCACCATGTTTCACATCCATTTGTGTAATAGACCATTGTTGTGCAGCAGCTAAAGCAAGAACAACACGCACAGTAGTCATCTTAGCAACGGGTGCAAAAGTTTGGAGATAGTCAATTCCATATTCTTGACGACAACCAAGCACAACAAGTCGAGCTTTATACTGATAAAGAGTTTCATCAGAATTCAACTTAACTGTGTAGACCCATTTACACCCCAGTGGTTTCACATTTTTAGGGCACAACACTAAATCCCAAGTGTCACTTTGAAGTAATGCATCCAACTCGATTTGCATAGTAGATTTCCAACATTCTTGTTTAATTCCTGAAATGCGATAGGAACTGATGGGAGGAAAAAGTGGATAAAAATCCATACCGATCTGGAGGTCGATGCTGTCGGGTTGATTTCCTAATACCAGAAGTATGGACAGAAAGTTCGGGTGGTGAACTAGGATCCAACTGATCAAATTCGAGAAGACCAAGGTCAGCATCAACATCAATTTCAGCTTCGTGAACAGATGCAGAGGTGGTCTCGTGAGCAATTGGTGATCCTTCATGTGCCATTAGATTTGAAACATGTGGTGATCCTTCATTTCCATTCTCACGTAGAGGAAGTGGAGACAGTGCCAGGTCCAGAAAAGAGTTTTCAGGATGATTCATAAGGACTGATGCTCATTTTTCTCTTCTGACATAAACTAAACTAGGCTTAAATCGGACAGAGGATGGAGAAGATTTGGACGGTTCTGTATGTGGCTGAAAGAGAGGCAGTATAGAGCTAGAGACTTTGGGAGATAAAATGCTACAATGATGATAATAAAAAACTGATTCAATGAACAACACATTTCTAGAGATACGTTTAAGACTTAGGATCATAACATCGGAAACCCTTTTGACCAACAGCATAACCTAAAAAAACACATTCAGCTGATTGAGAAGTCAATTTTGTGCATTCAAAAGGAGGGAGATGGACATAACAGATACAACCAAAAGTGTGCAGCATGTCATAGTTAGGATGTTTGTTATACAATAAAAAAATATGGAGACTGATTTCCTAACCTGTTTGAAATTTGTCGATTTATTAAATGCACAGAGGTACGCACCGCTTCGTCCCAAAAAGTGGTTGGAACGGCAGCATCTAAAAGAAGGGATCTACAAGTGTCAAGGATGTGTCTATTTTTGCGTTCAGCCATCCCGTTTTGTTGGGGCGTGTCTGGACAAGATTTCTCATGAAATATACCCTTTTTTAATAAAAATTGCTGAAATTCATTTGATGTGTATTCTCCACCAGAATCAGATCGAAGATTTTTCACACTTGCTTTAAATTGATTTTCGACCATAGCAACAAAAAAAATAAAATATTTGAAAGACCTCGAATTTTTTTAATAAATATATACATGTAAATTTAGTAAAATCGTCAATAAAGAATACAAAATACTTATAACCAGAAGAAAAAATAATTGGAGAAGGTCCCCATACATCTGAATGGATAAGCTAAAAAGAACTAGAAGTCTGTGTAGAGCTAACAGGAAAAGGTAGTGTTTTACTTTTATTTAAAGAACATGTAGAACAATGACTAGGAGAAATATTTGTATGTGGAACTAAGCCTTTCTTAAAGAAAACAAATAAACAACTAGAATTCAAATGACCTAATCTACGATGCCACAACATCCAAGAGTCAGTATTGCGAGAGGTGACAAGTGCTGATCCAACCAAGCCATGAGTGTTTTATTTAGTCTCAACAGGAAAAAGTCTACCGTATTTATACATTATCTCGATTGTCTTCCCAGTGACCTAATCCTATATATCACACAACCAGAAGATGTAAAAAGCACATGATAATTATTATCCACAAGTTGTCCAACTGATATTAAATTTGTCGATAATTTTGGCACCAACAAAACATCTTGTAATATTGTATTGTTTAAAGGAACCTTTCCAACACCAGTAATAGATAAATGAGTTCCATCAGCAGTTGAGATTGTATCAGTACCAGTATATGGAGCAACAGTTTTAAAATTATTTGGTGTTCCAGATATATGATTTGATGCACCCGAGTCTATAAACCATTTCGAAGAACCTTTACTTGAGATACCCATTACCGACAAGGCATTCTGAATCATCTGTTGAATGGTGGAAGGAGTGATTGCCGCAAAGGAATTAGGAACATAAGTTGTATCTCGAACAACAAAAGG
The DNA here is from genome assembly GCA_028095005.1 of Rhynchospora pubera. Lineage (NCBI taxonomy): Eukaryota > Viridiplantae > Streptophyta > Magnoliopsida > Poales > Cyperaceae > Rhynchospora > Rhynchospora pubera. The sequence continues at coordinate 147,413,931 of CM051462.1, read as the reverse complement.
TGCATTGTGAGCAATAGGCACCTGTGTGTTGTGTCGGTTTTGTTAATCTGAGGATGCGGCAGTCAGAAACACATATGGTTGAGCAACAGTGCTTGTGCGTGTAGCCACCAGGTGCTCTCCTAATGTAGCGGCAGCTGGAGCAGCAGTGGAACGATTCTGTGGACGACAACGACATTCAGTGATGTTGTGACCATCTTTCTTACAATACTTACAAAACTTCTTCTTGCAATTCTTAGCAATATGACCAAACTCATTGCATGAATAGCACTTGACATCTGAACCAATCTTAGAGTTTTGACCTCGAGCCACAAAAGCCATATTATTCGAATCAACAAGAGCCTCAAGACTAGATCGTGTAGATATGGGCTGTTCTTCTCTGACAAGATCACGAAAACATTCAATTAAAGATGGTGCAAGAGATTGTGCCATAAGCTGCCTTCGCAAGGGCTCAAACTCGGGTCGAAGCTTCATAAGAAATTGATCTCGCATGGTCTTTTCTTGCAAATCCTGAACAACAATTAAAGTCGTAGCTGGAACCTTAAAGTACAGAATAGAATTATAATCAAGCCATAGTGTCATGAAACTAGAATAGTACTCTTGAATACTCTTTGTGCCCTGAGAATAATTATGAATTTTTAGATCAAGTTGGTACTTTCTAGCATCACTTTCATAAAGATACAAAGTCTGGAGATAATTCCACATATCAGCAACAGTAAAGTAAGGTCTCGAATTTATGCCAATCTGTGGTTCAACAGAACCAATGATCCAACTCATGACACGTGAATTCTCCTTAATCTACTTTTTCAATGGTGTTTTGTCTTCATTGCCATCATCATCCTTAACCACAACATGCTTCTCTTCAGTGCCATCAACATAGCCCCATAATTCATGGCCTTGAATGAAACAACGAAGGTTGAATTCCTACAAAACATAATTCGGTCCATTCAAACAGACAGAAATAATAGCGCTCTTCGAACCAAAATCCATGAGAGAAACTTAAAGAAAATTACTACAATTTTTGCTGAGAAAACGATGATAAAAAACGCAGGGGCTCTGATATCATGACAAACTTTGAACTTTGAATTAAAGAACTAAAAACAAAACTTTGAAGAATATTTTTCTCTGAACAAAAAGTGTATTTTACAATTCCACCTACCTCTGACTTATACGTCTCCTATACACAAAACTAGAAACAAATCAGAATTGCATTCATCTCCGAAAATAAAATATTTCCTAAACTATACAATTTTATTTCTAAACTTAGATCGATTGATATTAGTCAACTAAATCTTTTCTAATATCTCTTGAATCTGAGCCGATATCTTGACACGTTGGATATGTCAAAACCATCTCAAACGATGCTGGATCAGCTTCTACTCTATCAATGCAACCGCCAACCATATCCCGTACGTTATCATTTTAAATCCGGTTCTCATGTGATCACATATCCACCGCAACATACGCATCTCTGCTACACTCATTTTCTGGACATATCGTCTTTTAGTAGTCCAACATTCTACGATATACAACATTGCATGTTTAACCATCGTCCTATAATACTTTCTTTTTAGTTTCTGTGAGACTTACTTATCACATATAAACGGATATCCTTTTACTAACATCTTCATCTGTATTACCATCACTAATGATACAAGCACTTTTAATATTTGTTTTTTTTCTTTAATAATCTTCTGTACTTTGTCGTTCCACCCCTAAGTGTCTTAGGTTCATTGTTGCTTCCTCTAATAACTATAAGCACTTTCATAGCTATTTTCTAAATAAGAATTGTCATTTTCTTTCACATCTTGTTCGCTTTGTCTCTTAAATTTCATAGTCTTTCTATGATCACTTTGTCCCTAAATATACAAGAATATCTCTTTTGAGTTTTCACCACTTCATCCTCGTAAGTTGAAGCTGATCTAATTAGATAGAAATTATTACTTACCATCCGAAAAATCTCCATCCAACATCATCCAAGTCCAATGCTCTCCTCACCCATTGTTCCTCTAGCGTCAGCCAAGTCCAACTCGCCTCCCCCTCCCTTCCATCTTCCTCCCTTCAGCGTGCATCTCATCTCCTTCCTTCAGCGTGTCTCTCATTCCCTCTTCCTTTTTTCCCTTCAGTGTGTCTACTCTCTCCTTCTTTTGACGTGTTTCTCTTCTTTCTCCTTCAACCCGTATCTCCCTTCTTCCCTACTTTTTTCTCTCATCTTCCTCATTCTCCTTCTTGTTTGCTTCTTTCTTTTTTTTATTCTTTCATTTTTCCTTCTCTTATAATTCTACGTACTCTAACACTTAATAATACTAAAAAATTATTTAATATGCATAAGTGTTCAGCTTATTATAATAAAGGAGTATAAAATGTGTAGTAAATTAGTATTATCAAGGAAGTATCTAATTGGACTAAGTTTTCAGTTACTAATAACAAGGGAGTATCTAAAGATGAACATATACTATCACAAAGTGAATAGATATAAAAATAAGACGATGGGATTGCAGATGAGGTAGGGAGAAAGAGGTGGAGTCGATCAGGAAAAAGAGGGCACAGAGGATGATAGAAGGGAGGAGAGACTGAGGATGGCAAAGGAGAGTAGAGGAAGAGACGAGGCAGGCAGGGGCGAAGTCATGTAAAAAAAGGACCCACCTCAAAAAAATTTTTTAATTGATATTACTTTTCTTTTGTAGTTAAAAAAAATCAAAAGAAGTTAGGGACCCATCTCAAAAATTTGAAGGACCCAACTGAACATATCGTGTTTGATTTGAATTGCACAACGACGCATAAAAAATCACGTATGGACCCAGATAGTATTTGTTCCTGACTAATCGTCTTATTTCTTTCTCCCCAATGAATCTTATTAAGACAAATTTTAGCATAGAATGGAATATTTAGATGAATAACTATCTGTAGCATATATATACTAGCGCGAATATCGCGCATTGCATGATTTGTTAGGACATTATAAACAAAAGATACCATAGAAGATCAAAAATAAAATTCAGATATTATGTAAAAACTGCCACTAAAAATACTAAATATTATTCCTATCAAAAAAATTCCAAACGCCACAAAGAGATAAGAAATATTGTGGTGTGAGTAGTGGCCGAACTTTTTCGTATGCCTCCCACTTTATATATCTATAATATAAAAAAGTAAGTGCTCAATAAGATTTCTAACGAACCTATTATGCAAAATTATGAGAAAAATAAAAATTCAGAGGAAATTGTTGTACTTTTTATTGTCTTGATTTTTGAATTATTATTTTTGTATATTAAGTATATTAATTAAATTTTTTTATTGTTGTTATAATATATATTTGATTTTTTTTGAATTTTTATGTAACATTATTTTAGAGTTATTTATTTAAAAATTATTATTATATTATGTCTATATTAGATGTTACATCATACATATGTTTTCTGTAAAAAAAATTTACGGACCCTGCTGACATGAAATTCTAGCTTCGCCACTGGAGGCAGGGGAGGGTGGCGGAGGTGAGAGGAGGGAGAGCATAGGCTCCAAAGGAGGGAAAGGGAGGAGAGCGGAGACTTGAGAGAGAGAGCGTGTTTTTGGGGGAAAAAAAAGGTGAGATGAGCTACATCATTTTCGTAATCAGACAAGTAGCGATATTCAAAAGATAAAACTAATAAAAGGCCCACGAGGAATGGCCTATTAACTTTTGCTAAAACAATTGATGCAAATTGGCAAGTTAACTACTTAACTGTAGTTGAGTGAAGGTGAAAGGTGATTCGAAATCCAGGAATTGTTGAGGCGATTCGAAAGGCGATTCGATGGCGACCCAGAAGGGAATCAATTCTGGCGGATGGCAGACTGTTCATAGAGGCAGGACCAGGGCAGCTCCCTCCTTCGACGCCCCTCTTCGTCTCCAACAGGCGTCAGCGCTCTCAGTCTATGGTGAAAAACCCTCCTATGCTCAGATCTTGGCCACTGGCAAGCCGAAAAACACCAACCCTCCACCACACCCAACCCGACCACGACAACCTACTCTCATCACTTCACCTGATAGCCCCACCACCTTAACCTTCCCGCCGGATCTGAGTGATCCTAATTGGAACAATCGATGCTTCCGTTGCTTTCTGAGAGGCCACACTGCTCCCATATGCCGTAATCCTAGGAGGTGTGCGGTGTGCTGGGAGGAGGAGCATTCCTTCCATGAGTGTCCTAACACAAAGAAACAAACTTCCCTGGCCAGGAGGTACTACAACAGCAACAACAGGAGGCAATCAAGGAAGCAGGCCCCTCAACGCCACCGCGCACCGACCAGGCGCCACCAACCGCCTCTCAACCATGCTTAGCTGCCACCTCCACCTTCTCAGGCATTCAATAGGGGCCACCCCCAACCAGTACAGCAGGCTGATAGGAGCCACCATTCTCAGGCCGTCGATTCACCTTATGATCAAGAAGGTGAACCTGACTTCCTAGATCTCCTGACTGACCCCAAGGCCTCTAATGTTCTGCCACCAGACGCCGACCGCCCAGCTTCCGTCTCTTGCTTCCTTTCCAGAGATGACAAATATTTTGCAGAAATTGCAAAGCTGTCAAAGGCATTGGTGATTACTTTGCCACTCAATTTTTCGATGGAGATTTCACTTGACTTTATTGCTAACTTGGTGGAGGAAACTGGCTTGGTAAAAGCTTCTGACCTCAAAGTAGGTACTCTTAATGGTGGTCACTTCTTGGTTTCCCCACTGCAGCAAGTTGAAGCTTTTGACATTGCAATGGCTTTCAAGGAGGAGTGGTGGGAACAGGGTTACACGGCTGCTCTCTGGTCGTCACTACTCAATTCTGACATTGCCATCTCAAGATTCAAGGTTTGGGTACGGCTAGTGGCGCCACTTCCCCAGTTATGGAGAGAGGAATATGTCATGCAAGCAGTGAAAAAATTTGGCAATTACCTAGGCACAATTGTTCACAATGAGCCAGGCAATCTTGCAAGCTGGGACGCGGCGGTGGCGGTGCCAAATTTAGCCAAAATTCCACACAGATTAAGTTTGATCATTGGGGGCTTAGAGTAACATGTCTCTGTGTTAATTCAAAAATGGTTGGCCTGTCAAACCTTCACTTTAGCTCATTTACCAAAACTGCCGCCGGTCGTAGATAGGCCAAGTGTCAGGCAGTTCAACGAACCAGAACCCCTGGAGGAACCATTGCCTGAAGAGGAGGAGGAAACGGTCACAATCAATGTGAGAGATCTGCGATGCATTTTCAGGAATGTGGAGCAGTCTCAGATACCAGCTGATATTACGGCTGCTATGAGCGCCGCTGGGAAGGAAGATGCACGTGGCAAGAAGCCGGAACATGGAAGTGTAACAATTCTTAAAAGGAATTTCGAGGTGAAAGGAAGTACGACCAGTGATGTTAGGAGTCGATTGGGCCCGACTCAGGTAGTGTCTCACGGCGTACCAGAAACAGTTCCTCCCTTCAGGGAAGAAACTTCTGTCAGGAATCGCACACATCAAAGGTCACACAAGCGACTCTCCACAATAGATCTGGAGGAACTGCAGGCGTCAGTTCGTACCAGTATTTCTCAGTATGCAACCAGTAATCAGCTGGAGCCAGCTAATGACTCAGATCAGGTTCTGACTCTTTCTCATCTCCCAACTCTTACTTGCACAGACTCCTTGTCTGCTACTGATCTGTTCCTAGAAACTCTGTTCAAAGAAAAAAAAATTTGAATCACAGCTGGCGGTAAATTGTCTTTCTCAAGGCAAGAGAAAACAATTGGGTAATATAGTGAAGCCAGGAGAGGGTACCCAGGGTAGGAAAACCTTGCCTCGAAATTGCAAATCAGCACGTAGTAAACCTACCTTGATTGATACTTTAGAGCCTACAAATTTTGTAGATGTTCCTCTAACGTATGCAGAGTCATTAGACATAGCTACATTAATTGGTGCAAATAATAGTCAATTGGTGATCTTTGACCCAACTGGTTCCGGCCCAAAAGAGAACCAACTTTCTTCAGCCCAGTAATCGCGTATTACTATTAGACAAGCTAATTTGACTAATTGTAATCAGGTAGTCAGCCCATTAAAGGCTAGAGGCAGGCCCAATAAGAAAAGCAAGCAAGCTACTGCTTTACAAGCTCATGCTCCAGAGCATTTGGATGGAATTGAAGCAACACTTGATCCTCAAGACCATGAGCAATGCGTTCAGCTGGATGCAAGTTGTGATGATGAACTTTCTAGTTGATTAGCTTTAATGTTTTATGCTAGCTTTTTGCTATTTTGGTAGTAGCTTTCTTGTATGCATGAATTATAAACCTATGAAACTTTTGACTTGGAATGTTAGAGGGTTAGGCGATGCTGCAAAGAGAAGAGTTATTTCTGAGGGTTTAAGATCCTCACGATGTGATATAGCATGTCTCCAAGAGACAAAATTGCATGATCCTGATCACTATTGCTTACGCACTTTTCTCCCTACCTTCTTTGATACAAATATCGTTTCTCTGGATGCCATTAACACGAGAGGAGGATGCATTATCTGTTGGAAGCGTTTCTACTCTCTCTTAAACTCGTTCACTACTCGCTTCTCTTGCTCAGCTCTCTTGTTAGACTCTAGAACAAACAAAGAGCTACTGATTACATGTGTATATGGCCCGCACACTGCTTACTCTAGAAACGAATGCTTCCAACAGTTATGCAATATCTCCTCCCTTTCACCCGGTATGTGGGCAATCTTAAGAGACTTCAATGTAGTTAGGCGGATGACGGAAAGATCCACCTTATGTACAGACTACCTAGCCATGCAAGCTTTAAATAGCTTTATAGACAGTAATCAATTAGTTGACATCCCTTTACAAAACAGGAGTTACACTTGGTCTACTATGCAACCTGTACCGAATTTTTCTAGATTGGACAGAGTGTTAATTTCTCTGAATTGGCATTTTACTTTCGCCAACATTACTCTTGAAGCGCTTCCGATTATGGTGTCAGATCACTGTCCATTAATCTTAAAGTGTAGGCAGCTGCAGACAAAACCTAATCCGTTCAGGATTGAAAAATTATGGTTGCAAAATAAAAAAAAACTAATGAATTGACAGAAACAGTATGGAACTCAACAAGGCAATAGGGACAGCCAATGGAAGTTCTCAACTATTGTGTTAATAAGGTGCATCAAGCATTAAGACTGCATAGAGAGAATTACTCTCACATTGCAATTTTTCTGTCAAATGCTAAAGCTGTTGTTGGGCTACTAGATAAAATTGAGGAATTGCGAGTTTTATCTCAATTGGAGAGGGTTGTCAGAGCTATGGCAAGAGAGAAAGCTTATGAACTGGCAAATATTTTGGAGATAAGATGTCACCAACGGGCACGTAGCAAGTAGATAGCATGTGGAGATCGTAATACACGCTACTTTCATGCTTTGGCCATGATAAAGAAAAGAGCAAAGCTCATTTCATCTGTAGTGCAGGAAACAGGGTAATCAATAATACACCTGAGATTGTGGATGCTTTCACCTCTCTTTACAAGAAGCTAATTGGCACAGATATCTCCACCTGACATTTACACCATCGGCACTATATGCTGACTTGTCTTTGCAGCTACATGATCTAGCAGATCCATTTAGCGAGTTGGAGATAAGCCAGGCAGTTATGGGAATGGAAAATAACAAATCATGTGGACCAGATGAAATGCCAAACGAATTCTTTAAGGTTCACTGGCAATTGGTAAAGCAAGATCTGTTACATGTTTTTTATTCCTTGTTTGTGCACACGCTTGACTTACACAATAAGAACCTTGCACATATAATTTTGCTTCCAAAGGACCCAAATGCAGTGACACCAACAGATTATCGTCCTATCAGTCTTATAGCTTATGTCTCCAAGCTAATTGCCAAAGTTCTAGCAAATCGTTTAACAAAGCATATCCCTATGCTAGTTTCTATTTCACAAACTGGATTCATCAGGGGTCGCTTTTTGGCAGAGAATTTCATTGCAGCAAGAGAGATTATAGCTGAAATTCACAAAAGCAAACAACCTGCATTCATGCTCAAAATCGACTTCAAGAAAGCTTTTGATTCCTTGGCTTGGCCCTTCTTGATGCAGACTCTGGAGTGCAGGGGTTTCCCAACAGATTTCCTTTCTTGGATCAAGTTACTCCTTCAAACCTCTTCTTCGTCGATTATCATCAATGATACTGTTGGGTAACCATTCTCTCACAGAAGGGGATTACGTCAAGGGGACCCCTTATCTCCATTCCTCTTTGTTTTGGTTGCTGATGTCCTGGGAAAGATGGTGCGTACTATTTCCAATGCGATCAATTTTCAGCTTACTGGCAAGTTGAGACAGCCTTTTTACATACTGAAGTATGCAGATGACACGTTGATATTCTCAACAGCAAAAGGGACTACACCTGCAATACTGAGTGTGGTGCTCAAACGGTTCTCAGCAATTTCAGGAGTTAATGTCAATTCGAACAAAAGTGCTATCATTCCGTTTAACCTTTCTGAACAGGAAAAAAGCTCAATTCAGTCAACTCTTTCTTGCAATTTAGCGGAACTTCCTCTGACTTATCTAGGACTACCTCTCACTTCTCAAAAGCCAGGAAGGCAGGCTTTCCAACCGTTGATTGACAAGTTACAGAAGAGATTAGAGAGCTGGAAAGGAAGATTATTATCAAGAGCAGGCAGGGTAGTCTTGGCACAGTCAGTTCTCTCATCAATGCCAATATTTTACATGACGGTTTTTAAGCTCCCAGCTTGGGTGATTGCTACCATTGATCATTTAAGAAGGAATTTTATTTGGGGTGTCAGCAATTCAGGAAGAAGAGGCATTCCACTTTTAGCTTGGGATAGGGTTTGCTCTCCAAAAGCTTTGGGAGGATTTGGATTACATAATCTCAAAGTGCAAAGCATAGCTCTCCTACTTCGTTGGTGGTGGAGACTCTATTCCAGAGAGGAATCGCAGTGGTACTGGATGGCTAGCTCTCTGTATGGTAAAATTGATACTTTCATTCCTCTTATGTGTTGGAATAAGCAAGGTTCATTTTTCTGGAAAGAACTTTTGGCACTACGTTATTATTTTCCAACTCTCTACTTTTTGTTAGAGATATGTCCTAGAAGCCAATCATATTTGGCTACTTCTATGGTTTTATGTTATGGATGATTTTATATCATTTGTTCCTTGATTTATGTGTTGACAGTTCATTCAGGTTGAGGATCTGAATTATAGATCACTGTGATTCATTTAGTAGTAAATGACAACAATAAATCTAAAGCGTCCATAATCTTGATAATTAACAAGGAACATTAATTATCAATAAGATTAGTATGCAAGTTAAGTGTTGATTAAGTTCTATAAATCACAGGTTAAGAGTAACCAACTTAATTGCATATGTTTATGTTAATTGAACATAGTACAGGACATGACCCAACGAAATAAATATATGGATTGTGTTTTGGTGTCATTATTTATTTCGTTATGATTTTGATTCTAAGTTTGAGATATTTATCTTTTCCACATGAGGATAGGTTCAATATATATCGTCTACCGCTGATTCCCGATAAGGGCTGCTATACGGACGTTATTTATGTTCTCTTGAATTGTGCGGGGAAAAGTTAAATAGTCAAGAAAACCGTATGTCCCTCATTAATTCACTTAGTGAGTGACGATATCTGTTTGGGCCCCTTGATGGAGATAGATTGTTTGCTAGCAACTGATACAATTATCTCTAGATCAAGAAACGTATAATCTGCAAGAATGACACATTCCTATCTTGGATTATACGATGATATCGTGAGGCATAGGAATCAAAATAGAGATATATTTTATTCTCTTATGCAGGATTGAAATATTGTAGCTGTACACTATTTATGCGAATTGGGAATCATAACGTGTTGCTAGATACCGCTTATGATTATTGGAATTAAATAGCGATTTAACTCCATGTCCAACGTAGCATAAATCCTCAAAGGGTCACACAGAATTGGTGTTTTAACCATGCTTGCATTATTTATTTATTTGCAATAATTGGTATTGCAAAATATGATGAGTTGATTAATTAATTAAATAGCGTTGTAGACCGTTATAATTAGTTAAATCAAAGGGATCATATAGAAATAAATTAATGCATTATCTAATCCCTAAATAATTATTATTAAGTTAATAATTATTTATTTCAACACATATGCATTTAATAGGGCTTTAATTAAATAGTTAATTAAAGGCCCAATAGGGAGTCAAATTGGGAGCAACAAGAAGGGCCATTTAATAGTTGATTAAGTGGACCCAAGAGGCAAAGCACATAGCCCATAAAGGGCCCATAATGTGGCCGGCCATGATAGGTGGTAGGTGGGTGGCAAAGTTGTAAATTGTTGGTGAGAGGTAGGTAGGGTTTGTGCTCTATATAAAGGGGTATATGGTAGCAAATCCCCCTCCCTCTCTCTCCCACAAACCCTAGCCGCCCCCCTCCTCTTTGTGGCCGGCGCCTCCCTTCTCTCCCTCTCCATTAGCTCATGTGTTGAGCCCCCTCTCTTCCTCAAATCAATTAGTTCATTTGCTAGAAGATTGGGAAAGCTAGGGATTAGGCATTTCCTCCAAGTTACTAGCATAACTTGTAGAGGATTTGGTTAATACCAAGTGGACTCGAGGTGATTCGACAAGGAGGCGGGAGCTAGACGCGAGCACAACCACCTACAACCTAGCCGGTTCGAGCCTCTTGATTACTACATCAAGAGAGGTATACCTTGAACCTTTCTCTCTTGTGTGAATGGCTTAGTGCAAGATCCGTGTTTGTGCATGATTGTTTATGGATAATTAGGAGTATTTAATCATAAAATGAAAATTATGCACTCAACTAACACTTTTACAGTAGTGAATTCAGGGAGAAGAACTTCTTTCTGGTATGACAAATGGGGGGATGTCAGATTGCTGCACTTTGATTTTGAGCGAGTACCTCCAGTACAAAGAGGAATTACATTGGCAAAAGCTTTACCAGTCATAACAACCCTACTGCCAAATCCTCTCAATTGAGGGCAAGAGCAACTAATTGCACAAGCTAACAGGATAAGCACGACATCCTCAATAGATCATGACTGCTTAAGATGGAAATGTAATTCCTCAGGAGATTATACAGCAGCTTTCTTTTACAAAACTTTTATCAATGCAGGCAGGAAAGCTTTTCAGTACCGTCAGTTTTGGAAATTGAAGGTGACACCAACAATTAAATTGTTTCTGCTGTTACTGTCGCATGATAGACTTTTGACTTAAGATCAATTGCTCAAAAGGAAAATTCCTTAACAAGGTTGTGCTCTCTGTACTCAGAGCATGTGTGAAACTGCTGCCTATTTGTTTTCGACTTGCCCCTTCACCTTGCAACTTTGGGGATTAGTCACTTTGCTTACTGGGTTTGTTACTTCAACATTGCAAGACGGCGGCATGGAGACACTTTTACAAACGCTTGTTTCTACCAGGCTAACACCTTATCAAAAGACACTCTTGGCAACTACGCTATGGGCAGTTTGGTTGGAAAGAAACAACAGGGTGTTCAAGGGAGAGACTCGTGAAGCAGGGAGAATACATGAGTGGATAGTGAAAGAAGCAACACTGTTTTGGAGATATAGCTAGAATTTTAGTTGGTTAGAACATAACTGTGTTTTTTGGTTCTGTTTTTCTTCTTTTGTGTTTTTCTTTTTTTTTCTTCAGTAGGTAGCCTCTACCTAGTTTCTCCAAAAAAAAAATATATATACTTAACTATAGTTGAAACATTTTAGAATTGATTGAAAACTACAATCCATAAACGAATTAAAGCATCGAGATTTTTTTAAGTTTCTCACTATTACTCTCACACTGATGTTTTTATTCGTTCAACGAAACTCATTTCTTTTTATTTCTTCTAATCAGATGATCATGTATTTTTTATATCTTAATTTCTATTTTAATAAAGGATAATTTTTCAGAACCTAAGGGGCAAAAATGCTTCTTTTTTTGTGAACGTTTGTATAAATGATTAATGATATGTTTTAATTTTGGAAAAAAAATTTCTTGTGGCACTAAAAACTGGAGAACTGGTGGGTTTTCCATCCAAAATGAAATTCTTCATTTTTGTCACCCTAAAATACTGATTTCTTTTCTAATTGTCACTTTCCCCTTTTTATAATAATATATATAATAATAAAATAATAGAAATAGAGTGTGTGATCCCATGGAGAGTGGAGCAGATGGAGCGTAGGGATTTGTGAAGGAGACCGGTTAGATCTGGGACGAAGACAGAGGCAGAATGAACACGGGGAAGAGACGGGAGGGAAGGTCAAGATTCGTGAAGGAGGTCGTGCGAGAGAAGGAACAGATCTAGGTTTAATTCGACTGGATTGGGGGTATAATGATCATAAATTTTGTTTCTATTATTTTACTATTAAATATGTTTTTTTTAAAAAAAAAAAGGGAAAATGTAAGAATTAGGGAAGAAATCATTCTTTTAGAGTGGCGATAAAGAAAGAATTTTGTTTTGGGTGGTAAATCTATAATTTTTTTCAATTTTGGATGACAACTATAAAAAAAATTCCTTCTAATTTTTTAGGCAATTTCCAATGACAACTATTAAAATTTTAAATAGAAATACCGTAAACATAATCATATGCTTAAATTGAACTTTCTATTGGTATATTCGACTCCATGCCAAAATAATCTTGGGAGAACCAAACTATAAATCAGCAGAACTCCGGAGGATATAAGTGCAAATTGTACCCTCGGGACTGTTACTGCACTAATCTCACTGGCACTGCCGAAAAAGCAGAACCAATTTGAGTAAATAAATGGATCAAACCCACAAAGCAACAAGAAGAACAAGTGACTTAAACTAATAACCCAAAGCGTGTTGTCTAGTTGGCCAACAGGTACTTAGTTGTGCTTTAATAAATAACATAATCCCTGGCTTAAGGAACCAATATGCAAGTGGTATTACCATTTGCTAGCTAATCTTTGTTCAAGTGGGCTGCTTTTTATGTTTATTTACACGTGATGAGCTAAGATCTGATTTAAGCACCCACTATTAGTGCTAATGTCGGCACACGAAAATTTTGAGAATAGTCGGTAAAGAAAATTCAAAAAAGAGAATTTAATTATTTGTGTGTTTTGGAAATGTGATAATAAAAAGAACAAATGGGTTGTTTGGATGGGTTGGGAACTGTGGGAATTTCCAATTTCTAGTCATAAATTTATTATAAACAAACAAAACTCTTCATAAAGTTACACATTTTCCCATAAATTTATGCCTAGAAATAGACTATTCCCCCAATTCCTAACTCATCCAAACGACCCCAAAAAGTCACAACCAGAAGTTAGCCACTAACCAGAAAGAAAAGTGGCCAGGCATGATTTATTTTCGTATATCTTCGATTTTGCAGAAATTCTTTTACTGCAAACCTTCCGTCCGTTTGCTTTAAAATTCGTTCTCATCCCCCCCCCAACTCGGTTGAAAATTGCAATTGATTGTTTCATTGAATAAATGGAGACTTCAAAAAATTCAAAATACAAATTTAAATATAATGATTTCTGAAAGAACGATACTAACTATTGAAATTTGAAAATAAAATTATTGACAGTATTAAAATCGTCACCTAAAGAAAGAACGACAGATGGATTAAAGGGACTCCTCATAAATTAAGTTTTTCCTGGTTAGCAAATCGGAGAAAATTAGTCAAAGAAAAATCTTAACTTTGTGCGGGTCCTCAATTTTCCATACTGATTTTTTTTTTCAAAAAAAAAATATAAAAGAAATGTCACTCTCAAATCAGTCAACGAAGGTTAAGCACTTTCTAGCGGAGAACACTCCATCCGCATTCCATCTTCATAAAGGGTGCGTTTGGATGAGAGAAGAAGAAGAGGAAGATGGAAGATGGGAAGAAAAAAAATTATAAACAATCCAAACTCTTCACAAAGTTACACACTTTCCAATACTTCTTCCCACTTCTTCCCTTCTTCCCTTCTTCCCACACCTATCCAAACGCACCCAAAAGAAATCCTATTGAAATGTCCTGCTTAATGGAGATGTTAAAAAGAAAAAAAAATACTAAGACATCCCTCTAGAATCAAGGTTAACACGGAGGTAAATTAATTATGGCGGTGGATATTTTCATAGGGCTAATAAATAGCACCAAATCATACCGAATTAGGTTGGTGTACCGAAGTCCGGATTCATTAAGCAAGAGAACCAGATCTTGTACAGCAAAGTCTAAAATTCTCAATCCTTCAATTCTTTTTAAACCACTATTCTTTTCTCTTTTTTTTTCATTTTGGTTTAATGCCTGCTGCCTGAAGTTCAATCAAATACAAAGAACTTAACAAGTTACATTGAGGAACGAACAAAAGTTATGTTGACTTGTATTGAAATTATGACTCGATATTTAAAATATTTTATTTTTATATACAATTTTGGTACATCATGAGACATCAAACCTGTCACATAAACTGTAGTATAATTTAATCTACAAAGAATAAACACAGAAAATATTTATTAGCCGAAAACGAGAAACTTTTTTTTTCTCTTTTTTTAAAATTTTACGGGCCCGTTTGGATCGCTTAGGAATTTGGGAAATTTGGAGAAGTTGCAATTCCTAAGAATAAATTTATTGGAAAATGTGTAATTTTATGAAGAGTTTGGATTGTTTATAATAAATTTATGGTAGGAAGATGAAATTTTCCAAATTCTTTAGGGAATCCAAACAGCCCCGTAGATGCCTGCCAAAGGGTAAAGAGAAGCAATCTACTGTTGGCGAATTCAAATGAGCACAAGCATTTACTTAAATCTTCCACAGGATAATAAGTATTTTATTTTGAAAGTTTAATATGCACTATGGTCCATATTTATATAAATTTTAGGTAGCGACTACAAGTACCCACAAGATAAAAATTAATCCAGCTGAATGAATGATATAATGACCCATTTAAGTCTATTTCATTGACAAAATTAATAATTAGATTATTTATAGGTACATATTATTTTGTGTCATTTCAATTTAACAAATAAATCAATAATGATATTCCATTATATCAAAAATAATTCCCACCAATGTAGATCCCTTGAGCAGAGAATTCCATAATTCTAGCCACATTTGATAGTAGATGCGCCTCTTGATTTTCCTCCCTCCCTCTTTAACCACCTTCTTTATAATTAAAACATACATAAGTCAAATTAATTTTTTAAAAAAAAATATTGGAAAGGTAGAGGAATATCTTTAAAACTAATAAAAAGTACTTTAATGTGCTTGACCCATCTCCGGGACCATAAATATTCCAATTTCTTATCAATCCAATCAACGGACCTAATAATATAATCAGATATCCCGGTTGGACTTGAAATGCAAAAATATATATTCATAGCAATGTCAAAGGGACAACAGTGATAATCAAAGTCGAGAAGATCTCACAAGGAAAAAAGAATAATAATAATAATAATAAAGCAAAAGGTCAAAGTAAAACAAAGAGGGTACTTTCCTATTGTTTCTTGTTTTTGGCTATAAGCCTATAAGGACCTGATATAAGCTTTGCGCAAGCAATTTCGTTAACGAAGTGACAGTATTGTACTTAATTAAATCAATGATTTGTATTTAATTTAACTTCAGCAAAGAAATTCAAACAGTAGGTAATTAGGTAATGTAAAAGCGATCCTTCTGGGTGTTTCTGGACACATTTTAGGCGTTTACTTTTTGAATAAAATTTTCCCAGATAATTTGCAATTCCAATCTCCTACTCCCAATGTAGATTGATCTAGTTATGACTAAGTAAATTATTCAAGATTGCGTTTGCGTGCAATTTAATATTGTTATATCCGTGAATTAATTTAATTGATTATTGACATATAACGAGGTCCCCATGAAATGCTCATACCGCTTTATTATCGATGCCTGTTTTGTTAATGTTATCCTCATATCCAGAAATACCATCAAAGTACTTATTGCTAAATGTACCCGTTAACGTCCTACATATGGTACACATTCTAAACTACCCAATTATTCTGGAGTCACTATCTTTCATAACATATTTAACAATGCAAAATGAAACGTAAGAAACATCACCAAAACAGTAAATTACGAATTAATCTGAAAACAGAAGATATACTGCACTTAAGCGAAACGTCATTATAAATTAGAGATAGACAACTAGAAACAAACTCTTGATAGGTACCCAAAGCATTATTCAAGGATCTAAGCTGATCCATAAAAGAGGAACAAGACAGCAATACAATGCAATAGTATAATCCTATCCAGGCAATACACAGTTATACCATACTATATATATCTGATTTATGATTTATCCTCATCCCAACCAACCAACCAACCTCATCCCTCATTTTTTATGACTTCCCCTAATTTGCAAACAAACCCCTAAAAAACACACTCGTTTATCACAATCATCCTTCTAAGAGCAGGCTTTGATGGGCCATGAAGAAAATAGTAAAAGGCCGAGGCCCAAATTAGAAAACTGCAAGTTGCAACAACCATAAATGAATCCCACCCAATCCCACCTAGAATTAAACAACCCACAACTTGGTCGTCCCAAGTTGCGCAATTTGCACAACTCGCACGGACTCTCTCTCTCTCTTTCGCTCATAGTTGCAACTTGCATGTTTTGCACCCTCTCGTTACCTCGCATATATATACGCCAAAACCCCCTCCAAACCCCACAATTTACCATAAATTAAACCAGAGATCTCTCCAAAGAGAGAGAGAGACAGAAAAGAGAAAGCGAAAAGGAGACGAGAGAAGAGAAGAGATGCCTTGCTTAGCTCCTCCGAAGCCATCGATCCAGCACCAGCACCAACACCCGATCCACGCTAGACCCGGTCTACAAACCTCCGATCGGTGCACCAACCACGAGCTACCAGAAGAGGTGGCGCGCCACCACGATCACCCCTGCGCCGGCCCCACACAGTGTTGCTCCGTCTCCGTACAACACGTCGCGGCTCCGATCTCCGCCGTGTGGTCCGTTCTCCGGCGATTCGACCAGCCTCAAGCCTACAAACGCTTCGTGCGGAGCTGCGCGGTCCTCGCCGGAGACGGAGGCGTAGGAACGCTCCGAGAGGTGCGCGTCGTCTCGGGCCTCCCGGCGGCATCGAGTCGCGAGAGGCTGGAGATCTTAGACGACGATCGGCATGTGATTAGCTTCAGAGTGGTTGGAGGAGAGCACCGATTGAAGAACTACAGATCGGTGACGACGGTGCATGAGAACAAGGAAGGGAATGGGACGGTCGTGGTGGAGTCGTACGTGGTCGATGTGCCGCCGGGGAATACGAAAGAGGATACGAGGATCTTTGTTGATACCATTGTGAAGTGTAACCTTCAGTCTCTGGCCAAGACGGCGGAGAGGTTAGCGTTAGTAGCCTCCGGCGAGGCCAGGGTTAAAGCGTAAAAGAGCAGCGTTTTTTTTTTTTATATTTCAGTGTGGGAGGAAGGAGGGAAGAAAGAAGTTCGTTTTTCTTTTTTGTTTCTTGTTTGGGCTTGTTTTTTGAGGGCTTTTTTTTCGCATGTATCCTTGAAAGAATAGGGTTTGCGGTTGTACCCTCAAGTAACGAATTTGTGCAAGCATACTTACTGTCCTTTCTTCTGTTCGTAAATTTTGTACATAGTATTTTGGTTATTTCGTTCATTTTTCTTCTCTCTTGTAGTCTTGTTTTTGCGTTGCATATTGAGGGAAATGCAACAACTTTCTTTGTCTACATTCTGTTACGATTAAGGTGTCGAATTTTGTACTACGTGAGATGAATTGGTCTATTATAAGCTTTAAAGGCGGTACTTGTTCAAAATTAGAGAAATTGAAAAAATGGTGCCAGATGGTGCTATCAATTTAGGATTCTAGTAAAATTGGACCTATTGTTACTTCAAATTTGCGTTCAAATTGCAAAACGACAATATTGTTATGGAGGGTCGAAATAGAAATATAGTATTTTAGGGGGGCGGGGACAAAAAAGCGAGAGACATTTATTTGGGTTTAGGCGGTTTTTTCATTGTTATCTTTCGCGCCGCTGGGCAGAAGGTGGGACCCAGAAAGCAATCCACTTGATCGGGAAACGACGAACTCAAGTTGTTGTACGACAATTTGATCTTTTTGGGATTCCGTGAGTCGGTTTCTTATCGTACAGTGATGTGGTAAGTCACTGACCTAGTGGCCTGACACGCTTCCTGTTTATAGTGTAATTCTCGTGAATGGCGGTTGACTGGATAGAAACACGATGTGATGTATCTATGCGTTGCAGAAAATTTTATTGTGTGTTCCTCCATAAAGTTCTTCGTCCTATTATATAAAAAAAAAGATAATTATTGTTATTTTTAATTCTCTATTCTTGTGCTTCGTTTTGGTCCTATTGGACTTCTTACGGCCTCTTCGTAATTTAATCTGGAAACGTATCATCTTTATTCCCTTAAAAGAAAATTAACTCAAAATAAAAGCCTGTTTTTATTAATCAATTCACAAACACCAGATTTTACTCGGAAAGGGAACAAATAAAAACCCTAGTAAAATGGTGTCAGATGATGTGATTTTCTAAAAGACTAAAAATGATCTTTTTTTTTCAGAAGAAAAAGTGTACTGTTTTGAGAACTCAAATTTATGGTAGATTTGGTGGGGCCTTTATCCGCATAATTCGAAGTAATAATTCAATTTTGATGAGCTACAAAGCTTCTTGACTTTTATATGTTTTTTTATAGTTCACGTTTTGTATGCATAGAAAATACTAAGCATCCAAGATATTTATTGGGAGTTAATAAGGGGTTACATAAGTTAAGGATGCTTAAATATTTATGTAGTGTTATGTAATAGATGTTTGGTTGTGTAGTAAGGATAACTAAGTTAATGCATGCATATATTCATGTCAAAAGACTAAAATGCCCTTATATTCATGTCTTTAATTAATTATTATTCCTTAAATCATTATTATTATTAATTAATATTACTTGTTAAATATTATTAATTATAATAATTAATATTTATTATTAATTATGATTTTTTAACAATTATTGTTGCTTATTCAATATTATTATTAATTAATTAATATTAATTATTTGTTAATTATTAATTATCATAAAAATTAATTATTAATGATAATACGAAATCATTTTATTATTATGAAGTATTATTATTTACTTAATAAAAAATTATTTATTATTTTTTATTAATTAATTAATATTATTAAATCATTATTATTATTAATTAATATTACTTGTAAAAATATTATTAATTATTATTATTTATTAATTATAATAATTAATATTTATTATTAATTATGATTTTTAATAGTTATTTTTACTTGTTAAATATTATTATTTATTTAATTATTTGTTAATTGTTAAATATTATTATTAATTAATTTCTAAGGGGTGGAAAAAATATAAAGAAGACCATGCATAACTTATGCAACCTATTTAGGTTGCATAAGTTATGTACCCTTAAGACATCTTATGTAAAAGGTATTTGGTGACAAAAGGATGCATAACTTAAGTTATGCAACTTTTAAGTCACAAACAAACGGGGTCATTGTCTTTAAATATGCAACAATTTTGTCCATGGAGATTTTTTTTTAAAAATACATTTACACTACAAAGTACAAAGTGAAACTTCCTATTACTCTGTTTAGGAATGTAAGGAAGTCTCTACGGGAGATGTTTAGAGAGTGTTTGACCCATCTAATTACAATTAGAACATTAGATAGATACAATGTATGAGATCCTAGCCTCGATTATATTTATGGTTAGGTACAATCTATAGGTACTTAATTTCCATTTCTATAAAAAAAATTTTAAGTTAGTGAACTCAGTTGTCTCTCCTTCCCTCCGTCCTATCTCTATGGCTCCGTTTGGATTCCATTTGGGAAGAAGGGAAGAAGAAATAAGAGAATAAATTTATTATAAACAATCCAAACTCTTCACAAAGTTACACACTTTCCAATACTTCTTCACACTTCTTCCCTTCTTTCCTTCTTCTCACACCTTATCCAAACGGAACCTATAATAAGGACACATCCACTTAAAAATGATCTGAAATCAAAGCCATTTCTGCAAAATTTTAATACAAAACTATCAGAAGAATCAAAAAATTATATTTGTGAATCAACATTTCGTCTAATAGCTAAGATGAAGAATGCATATTTCACATTCGATTAAAGAATTTGTACGGTTAGAAAACTTGATTATATTATTATCCTAAAAAAAGGTACGTCGCATGTCCACATTTCTCTTTACCAAACTTTAGTTGGTTTGTTTTAGTTCAAACTTCACAGATATGTTAAATATTGTCTTCCTAAAAACTTCTTGCTGATTACACATTTAAACTTTTACGTAAAATAATATCGATTTAATGGACGATACGGCATAATACAATGCATCAATGTTTATTAATTTTTTTTTTATCGAAATTGTAAGACATGATCATGACAACACTCCAAATCTTTGTGCGATGTGAGAAATAAAATAAAGGGACATCTTATTGTGGATTAGTTCATTTAGTCCGGCTTGAACATGATCAATCAAAATTGTTTATAATTTTTAAAGAACAACACATATATCAATATGTAAAAAAAAAAAGACCACTGCAAAATTTTCATAAATAAATATCTATTTATCGACTTAGAAAGCAGATTTTATTTAGTACTTAGAACGATACTTTTTGAGTAAAACTCAGTAAATGCAGAATTTTTTAAATATTAAACAGTACATTTTTATATAAAAAAAAGAGCATTTATCCTTTATCCTGACGTATGCTCTTTATCTTTGCATTTGATGAAGATTGAATTTTCTTTAAAGAGTCAGATCCACGCTAAGCTTGGAAGAATCGAGAAGGTTTCAGATGCATAGAAAGGACAGGAAAGGAAAGAAGGATGCAGCATTCATCCATGTAAAAGACAGCTCTATACTGTCATGACAAAAGCCTGGGAGTAGACGAGTAGTTGTTTCCAGATAAGAGATAAGTGTCAGGTTATATAAAAAAAAATTAGTTTATTTTAATGTGACTAATTTAATCCACACAATTCTAGCACTTTATTTCTTTTCTCTCCTTTCTCTGTCAGGCGTGATGAACGACATTACCAAGTTGCCGCAGTTGGGATTATTTAAAGGAACTTTTCGCATATACCCTGAGAAAATTTTGTGCGTTTCTGTCAAGATTCTCCTTAGAATAAACTGGTCAAATGTCCAGGAATTCATATTTGTAGCAATGTATGCTTGTTTATAGTTTGAGGTGGTCTTGATAATTTCATCTCATGCGTCATGTTTAATGTATATCCTATTAGCTTGTTAAATTTCTATTTTAAAAGCAAAAATCATTTATTATGTATTTATAATGTGTGAAATATAAATAATTTTTTTATGCTTTGGAACTTAGAAATTTAAATTTGAATATTTCGAACTTGAAATCATGAAAATCATTGAATTTAAATTATTTAATAGCTTGAATTTCTTATATCAATTTGCGTTGCAATGGCATAAATGTAAAAGTTTTGTTTGTAAAAAGATAACCTGAATTCTCAAATCATGTGATTTAGAATTTTAAATCCTATAAATGTGAGGAACTGGATTGTTTCGTTGGAAATTATCAAAACTGAAAATGAAACGTAAAACACTAAAAACATACAAGTATATTGGACCCAGTCTCACAAAGAATATTTAACATAAAAGTTTTGAAAAAATTGGCATTGTTCTCCACTGGATGTTTGAATATAAACAATAATTTGTAAATTTCACAAAAGTCATGTGAAGATCCATATTTTGGTTGAATACCAGAAATTTTATTAATTATTAAAAAGTCATAAAAGGTTGCTAAAAGATGAGAGGAAAGTGCAAGAAGTCAACTTGTTGACATAAAAAAGTTGTTCGTGCTCGTGCACCCGTGCAAAACCTACCCATCAAAGACTTAACGCAATTATGCAATGCTCGTTCAGTAAAAATAATAAAGTCTAAAGTATAAGTCATTTTATTCCAAACAAGTTGGAATAGGTTAGATGGGTAAGTTTTGCACTCTTGATCCTGGTCATTTTTTGTATATATGGCTAAGTTTTTACGCTGGCACGCTAAAGTCTATCGCAAGCATGCGAGTTTGAATCATGGATCTCTTAAAAGAGAATCAAGTGTTCTTACCACCTGAGCTACTAGACCACATGCTCATTCAGTAAAAAATAAATAAAAAAATGCAGTGCTTATAGTTAAGAGTTCTGTTTTCCAAGTCATTTGGCATCACCACATTAAAAGTAATAAAAATAAATGGATTAGCATTATGATTGTTGTTCAGCTGAATTTCTTTACGCCAATTCTAATTATTTTTGTTCGGATTTATTATGAAATGAATGTTGGAATCAGAAAGCTCAAGCAGTTGCACTAGAACACAGGCGTTTTTGGGTGAAATTGTGTCGGAAAAATGATTTTAAGTTAGCTCAACGGATGATAAATAGGAAAAAAAAAAACGCCTGTATTGTAAGCAAGGAAATCGATGCATTGAAAGGATTTGTGTAATTACTAAAAATTATTATTACAACCGCGTAGTTATTTGGTCCAAGGAGGTGGGATGATCTGAAATTAATTCCAGATAATTAGGTATAACCAAGAAGAGGAGGGTGTTTCAAATCTACTGAGTAATCAGGACTGTTACAAATTTTAACAAAATTATATGTTTTTTTTTTAGATGAAATTAGATTATTAGAACCGCACTTCATAAGAGACGAGAATGCTCGGCTGGCTCCTTGTTCAACTTGGTCCTTTTGATGACCTCAATTTGAGAACCAAACAATCTCATCTCTCTCTCTTTTCTTATCTAGAATCTAGAATTTTGAATAAGATTGCGCCTTGGCCAAGCGTTGTTAATTTACAATTTCTACGAAGGGTATCTGCACTGTCCTTTCTTATGCCTGCTCTCCCACCCGTTGGATCAGCGCCTTTTCGACCAATGGTTGGGTCGGTTAATGCGGTTTCTATGGCGTGAAAGTCGATGTTATTTCATGTAAAGATTTCTTTTTATATGCTATATATATATATACCTCATACGTAGTGCTACTGTAACTTATAGTATGTACGTACTTTTAGTGCGACAAAAAAAGAAAATAATATTAACCGTAACGCAATAATATTTGGGTATTGTATCAAACATGCGTTCTACTATGATAAATGTATTTTCAAACTGAACCAAAGTATTCAGTCATCATTCTAAATTTGACCGCACGGTTCGGTCCAATTGCTAGTTTGAATTATTAAGCGGCTGTTTCCTTTTTAGCTCTTTTTTATTTTTTTTGTTTCTGCTTTTTCCTTTTTGGGTTCTCGTATCTAGGGGTGTCAGCGTGATAATTTGACACGTGCTGTCGTTTTGTTTAAGCGAAATGGAACGCATAACAGAATTGATTTTCATTCCGTTCCAATAACGAAACGTTAAACATAACGTGGAATTATACTATTTCAGTCTCATTTCAAACCGTTTCATATGTTATTTCTGAAGTGGAACGATTAACAAAATGAAATTCTGTGCCGTTTCAGAAACGAAACAGTTAACGAAATAAAATCCTATACCGCTTTCCTTAAAGGAACGGCAAACGAAACATTCCGTTCCGTACATTTTTGCCACGTTTGACAGGTCTACTTGTATCTACTAGTCAGTCACCGACCCGTTTATCCAAAAAAAAAGAAAATTATTAAGCGGCTGTGATAAGCTCAAGTTGGTATTTCAGAATAACTTCAATCTAAATTCATTTTATATCATATATACGTCATTCACCAACTAATACTGATATCAGTTTAGTTCAGTTTGAAAATATTTAATCTTCTATAT
Organism: Rhynchospora pubera; assembly: GCA_028095005.1. Lineage (NCBI taxonomy): Eukaryota > Viridiplantae > Streptophyta > Magnoliopsida > Poales > Cyperaceae > Rhynchospora > Rhynchospora pubera. Next base: position 147,390,179 of record CM051462.1, on the reverse strand, counting down.
AAATTTAATTAGACTATTAAAAGTGTAAAACTAAACATAAGAATTTTTATATTATTTGATAAATGATTAATTAACTAGCGAATAGAATCAAATCTGATGTGCATCATATTTAATTATTTTAAATAACATAGACTGCTTACAGTTCAAATCTTTAAATATTGAACATCAGTATCAATAGCACCGAACCGCAGGAATGCCAACTAAAAATACTATTTCAAACTTCTCTGAAATGTTTACCATTACTTCGTACTATGCCCAATTGCGCAAATTTAAGATTGAACAGACATAACGTGCAGCTCGCAACAGGAGTTGCAGAATAAAATAAATTGCAACTTGAGTTGCAAATTGGTCATGTTGGCATTAAATTGTGAAAAGACCGCCAGGCTAACCAACCATGCATGTTTCCTGCATAACTCGAAGATTACAAATTGACCAAATCTGCTCTTTTTGTCAAACGACCATTTGTGATTTTTGTTTAATCATTCACCGCCTAGCGCTTAGTATTTTACTGATGACAAACGAATGAATGATTTAATATATGCCCCTAAAAAAGTCCGGATTGTCATACAAAATTTGTAATTGAGAATAGTTTCAATTAGGTTCACTTTAATAGCTAAATACGAAATTTGTAATTCAAATTTTATTGTTCTTTTAATCTATCTAAAAGATAAATTAGTATTGTCCTTGCAATTTAATTTTTAGTCCAAATTCATAATAAAAAAATTAATCATATATATATATACACACACAGAGAGAAAGCCTTCAATCAAAACGCTTTGACCGGAGTCCCGGTTAAACACCGTCAAATCTCAATTTTGAAAGTTCAAATGACCAATCCAAACAGTCAAATATGATCTCCATATTGAAATCTCCTTACCGACCAAAATTTTCATTTTTTTGAAATTTTTAAGTATTTTTTTCGGATTTTCAAAAATCGTTAATCTAATTTGTTCTGAACCCTACAAAAATTGCTGTTTTTGAATATGAAAATTTTGGTCGGTAAGGAGATTTCAATATGGAGATCATATTTGACGGTTCGGATCGGTTATTTGAACTTCGAAATTGAGAACTGACGGAATTTAACTGGAACTCCGATCAAAGCGCTTTGATTGAATCCTTTCTCTATATATATATCACAAAATCAAAGTCCAAATCCTTTTAGATAGGAGTCCTGAAGGTTTAGGGAAAAAAAATTATTGTTTATATGAGCTCGAATATGCCCGATTCTTTTTTCCGAAATTATTTTATATAAGATTTTTGACACAAAAAATTTTAATACACAGAATTATTTTTTTTAATAAGAAGAAAGTTCGTACGCGTTTTATAAAAGCGTATAGCATCTTTCTTTCGTACGCGTTTATAAAACGCGCTCCAAGGATCCGAACGCGTTTTATAAACGCGTACGTAGGAGAGATATTGTGCACTTTTCCCTCACTCCTTTTGAGGTTGTCAGAGCTTCGTACCCGTTTATAAAACGCGTTCGAAACCCTAGAGCGCGTTTTATAAACGCGTACGAAGAGTAATTGAACCGAGTTATTATCGTTTATTATTTAATTTTTAGGAAAAAAATACAAGCATGCTCTGATAAAGACTGCAAAAGACATGACAACATTTGATTTTACAATGTCATCTTTGAACTAGTGACATTATTTATAAAACCAGCCATTGTTGAATTAGAATGCACAAACACCCACTACCTCCTTCTTGTTAAAACCTTCAGTACAATGGACAAAGGAAATAGCTCTAACTCAAATAATGATGTTCCAAACTATCAAAGAGCAACCCGCATTGAGTATTGGCCAACTTTCTACCATTACCCTGCCAATAGAAATCAACCAGAAAACGGAGACTACGAGGCAATTTGCCGCTCTTGTTATCGCACTTTGAAATATAACATCCATGAAGACACGACTGAAGAGGGGGACGTGCTCGAGTTAAAAATACACTACCAATGGCACATTAATGGTGGGCCGAAAAGGGAACAGAAGGAGTATCAGGAGCGGCGATGGCGGGAACACGAAAAGAATCTCAACCGAGAAAGGCGATATGACTGGTACAAAAAATATTACACAAAACCTCAACCCATCCCCCAACAACAACCGAAACCCTAACTCTCGTCTGAACCAACTCACTGGACCGTTTATGAGAAAATATAGAACATTCATGGAGACCACACAGTGAGCTGTACAAGGTGTGCTCAAGTTTTCAATTACAAAGAAAACATATTGCGTGACCACTACCATAAGCACAAACGTCACGACGAGAATGAACAAAGAGCTCGGGACATAGAGACGTAGAGGATTATTAAAGAAAGAAATGAATAAATGGATTGTAAAAAAAATAAGGGAAGAAGAGGCAAGGAAAAAAAAGGCTGAGAAAATCGGAGCAAAAATTGAGAGAAATGAATAAGAGGGATGAACTTCGACAAATTGCAGCAAGCCGAATGGTAGAGATAGAAAAAGAAGAAACCGAAGCGACTTTTTGGAACGAAGCCGCTCAATTCGTTGACAACACTGTTCCGAGTAATCAACAAGAAGATAATGCTGCTTTTTGGAACGAAGTCGCTCAGTTCGCTGACAACACTGGTGGGAGTAATCAACAACAACCGAATGACAAAGATGAGAACCATGGTGGGATGAAATTCTACAACATGTAGATAGTAAAAATCTCTAACTATTTATATCATTGTAATATTCATGTGTTTAATTATTATGGTTGTTAATGTAATTTAGTTGGAATTGTTAATGCAATATTTTTTTTATGGTTGTTTTGTATTTTCCCTTATTTTTTGTACTGCTTTGCACTATAAGTTGTGGTTTTGATGTGTTGACGTTCAATGGATAAACGTTGTTGTTTGGAGTATTTCAATGGATAAACGTTGTTGTTTGGAGTATTTCATTTATTGGCGTTTCAATACATAAACGTTTATGTTTCAAGTAGTGCTTTGCACTTATTTTTTCATATTGATTACACATAAAGAAAATCACAATAAATAATACACAAGTCCATCATCAGTAGTACGAATCCAAAAAACATAATCAATCATCATAAGCAATCCAAAAAACATAGTAAATCATCATAAGTAATACACAAGTCCATCACAAGTCATAAACGAAAAATAAACAATTCGTCTATCAGGAGTCATAAACAAGTCACAAGTCCATAAACAAAAAAGAAAACAATCAGTCCATCATCATAACTAACGCCGCCGCCTCCTCCTAGGTCCTGAAGGTGAAAATCTGTCAATCACCCTCACCGCACGCCTATCTCGTCTGGGTGGGGCAGTAAGGTCTCCTGAGTCAGTGGAGTCGGTATCCCCATCGCCCTCCTCCTGGTGCTCCTCATGCTGATCCTCCTGCTGGTCCTCCTGAGCCGTCTGTATGGGCCCAAACTCAACGGGCTGCCCAGCCTCCTGAGGAGTCGCTAAAGGGACATAGTCACCCTCCTCATCTGTGGCCGTCCGTAGCAATGTGCTGAACGAGTCTGTCCCTCCCATACTACCCAACGGAGTGCCAAATGATGGAATAGAAGAAGGCGTAGGCACTGACGGAACAATAAATGGAGGAAAAGAGGAAGGCATACTAAATGCTGCAAAGGAGTACGGTGGAGGATCATGATGTGGTGGCATGTGGGCGGTGAAAATGCCAGTGGGATCCTGAGAAATGCCAGCAAACTGCGAGGTCGATGTTGATGCACTATGCATGGATGGAGTAGGACTCTGAGGCTGGAAACTGAGTAGGAAAGAACGTGCGTTGTCCTAAAATATCATCTAATCGCCCGGTATTCAATCGACCATCCTATAATATTAAAAAAAAAACAATGTCAATGTAAATAAATTAGTATTTAAAATTGAAACTTGCATATGAACGAATACTAACCGCATGCATCAGATCCTCCGCCTGAAGGTCTGTGGGTACAGTCGGACGTGAAGAGGAAGACTCGTCCCCAGAATCTGGTATGTCCGCAATATTTGTTGGAAGTCCTCGCTGCTCCAACAAATCCTCCAACCTGTAATTTATAAATTATTGAACAATGACATAATTACGAAGGTTGAATTTAAAATGCAAAAATGGAATCAAAAAATTAAATTATTTAAAATTACCTCAAAGGCATGGAAGCATCATGCAACTACGAACGACAATTGGCGTGAATTGCCTTTCCCACCCTTCTGCACCCCTTCTTCACAACCAGTCCCAATGCATGAAGTGCATTCTTCAGCGCAGAGTTGCCCTGCAATTTACGAGAATAATGACATATTGCACAAAATATTAACCAATCATACATTCCATATTTAAAAAATTAAGAAGTACCGTATTGCGAAGTCTGGACCCCATGTTTGTGTACTGCCTCTGAGCAAGAGGCAACTGCTGAGTGCGCTAGAGACGTGCCTCGGCATCCTCTCGTGGCGTGGGTCTCTCGGAGGCACCGTATCGCCAAAACCATCGGAAGTACCGCAACGTATCAGTAGCACCCCAGGATCGAGTCTCCAGCTGAAGTGCTGCTAATGCCTCGTCAGTCCACTCTCCATATGCACCCGCAAAAATGGTAGAAAAATCTGGGCGATCTCGATAGGTACCGTGCTGGAAACTCAGCAGGTTCTGTGTCACGTCCCAACTCTGTTAAAATAAACTCGTTAGTTCTTTACTCTAATTAAATTGAAGTTGATCATATGATAAATTGGAAAAATATAGCAAACGTACCACAGGTAGTGGAGGAGGAGTAATCTGGTACAGTCCAAACTGATGCCTACAACGGTCGGGGTAGTAGTAGGCAACAATGTTGTAGAAGATGAGAGGCAACCGAACATGCTCCGGTATGGAACCCTCCTGTGCTACCCGTGACATGAAAGCCCTGTCGAGTACGTACGGAAACCAGTTGACGTCTTCAACGTTCAACACGGGTAGGTAGTCCCGTGCGTTCTCCACTGCCCCGCGGTACTGGCTCCGTGAGAAAGACCGAGCTTCGTCCCATTTTCTGAAAATTTTGAACGTTAGCATTTATGTGTTGTAATTTGCATAAAATTATTGAAAAATTATTATAAGTTATTACCTCCCAAACGGCACACATGAATCTATGTTAGGCTGCCCTAATCCACCGATAGCAACAACCTTTAGGCGACAAACAGGGAGGTATAACCATGCCCAAAACAACAGTAGCATCCAAGGTCCCGTCACAACCTTGAAACGCATGGAGGTACGGTCCAGAACACGATACAGACAAGCAAGCGTGGCAGCTCCCCAATTGAAGTCCGGAACTTCATTCAAATTGCCCTGCATTTAAATTAAACAACGCATTGAAAAAAATTAATTTGAACATTGAAAAAAATAATAACCATGCAAACAATTTTGCTATAATAATTTTACTATAATATTAGTCTTGCCATAATAATTGTGCTATAATTTTGCTATAATAATATTAGTCTTGCTATAATAATTTATATTTTTTTAAATAACAAAATTAAATTGTTGGCTGTTCAATATCATGAGGAACTCACTTGGGTTTTTTCTTGAAATATCATTTTGTGTCAAATAAATGATAATATTGAATTTGTAATATTGAAATATTACAAATATCATTTTGTGTCAACAAATAAAAATATTGAATTTCTAACATTGAATTCTAATATCATAGTAAACAAATAAAAATATTATTTAAGTAAAGAAAATTATACCGATACGAGATCCAAATAGTATGCTGGGACGGAATTCTGAGCAATATCGGGAAACATCAACGGCCCAAATACCTCTAGAACCACTGCACGCGTGTATCGGTCTAACTCCTCATCAGTAGCACCTGGCTGTGGCGCCACCCCGCAATTTTTCCGCAACCATTTCAACTTGATGTTGTTGCCCACAACACCGCCCCTGCATTGTACAAATTTAAAATAATCAATACAAGTAAGCAATGCATATACTGAATAGCAAAAATCAATATTGCACTTTTTTTTCACTTACTCCCTGCTACTCCTTTCTCTGTGCCAGTTTCCCAAAACTTCATGAGGATAAAGATTTGCACGAATCTTTTCCTCCCAGGGCCCTCTCGTATTCGATCTAACTGGGATGCCCGTCGAGCACAAACCATATAAGAAGGCAACATCCTGATAACAATTACAAAATACATTAAATTCGTGTCATGTTAATATTACGAAAATAAATATTTAAATTTGAATTTTAAATATAAAGTTTAAATAAATGCGACATTAAATTCGTGTCATGTTAAGTCAAAATTTAATGTGAGAATTAATTGTGAAAATTAATACGAAAATTATTTAAAAAAAATTAATATCAAGTTTAAATAAATTATCTGTAGAGTAACGACGCCAAAACTCGACCATTGCCTTCAGTAATGGCATGTCGACGTTGACATGCTTCACCTTCGTAATGTGACTCAGGCCCAGTTTGATCAGCCTTCCCTCAATCCGATCGTCCACCTTAATCGTTCGCTTGTGCGATCTCGTCTCCAAATGTTGTTCACGCTGCATTAACACAAAACATAAGCCGTTGTATTAAAAATACAATTTATAAGCATTTACAAGCATTTACAATAAATACAATTTATTAGATAGAACATAAAAATATTATAAGCATTTACAATAAATACAATTTATAATACAATTTATAAGCATTTAGAAACATTTGCAATAAATACAATTTATTAGATTGAATATAAAAATTTATAATAAATCTCATTTTCAATTAATTTTTAATACAATTTATAATAAGCATTTAATACAATTTATAAGTCTATTAAGAAATCTAAATTATTAAAGTAAAAAAATCTAAATAAACATAAAACAGTCTATTATCTCCTCAAAAGACAAACCAACGAGATGCTCATTATTCGTAACAAACAAAACCTGTTGGTTTCTACATTGGCTGGTTGCACAGGTGGATTGACATTTTGCGTGCTCGGACGGACTGCGCGACGCCTACGTTTTTTTGGCCGAGGCTGGGTGGAGGGTGCTTCGGTGGGGGTGCTTCGGTGGGAGGTGGTGAAGCACTAGAAGGACCAGCCTCATCTTCTGCTGAACTCATCTGATTCAAATAATATAAGAACAACAATTTAAAACAACAATGAATTTAATATTTTTTTCAATAATCAAAACGAACAAAACAAAAATTATTTTTCTGTGTAATTGATATTTTTACAATAATTACTGATTAAAAATCGATTAATTTTATCATAATTTGCACCAATAAATTTATAAATAATTTTCAATATACAATTTCAGTTATTTGAAACTATGTTAATTTGCACCATAATTTTTCAATATAAATTTCTTTTTATTTCGACAATTTACTAACTAATTTCATTTATACATAATTTTCACAATAATTACAAACTAAAATTTACATCGATATCCATAAGTAATTTAACTAATTATCATCAATCATCCATATGGACAATTTCCAATTTCAACAATTTCAGTAATTATCACAATTTCCACAATTCCACAATTTCACTAATTATCACAATTTTCCACAATTCCACAATTTCCACAATGTCACAATATCACTAATTATCATCATGCATCATTTTCACAATTTCCACAATTTTAATCATTTCAATTTTAACTATCATCACTATTTCAATTTACATCCATATGGACAATTTGCACAAATTATCACTAATTCAATTTACAACCATTTTCACAAATTGTCATCAATCATCCATTTCCACAAATTATCATCACTATTTATCAACAATTATCACTAAATTCTAACCCCTAAACCCCTAAACCCCTAATTATCAACAATTATCACTATTTGAAATACAAAATACAAAATAGTTTTGGAAAAAACCTCGCTGTCGCAAGTTCACCGCTGCCGCAAGTTCGCCGCTGCCGCTGTCTTCTCCTCTTCTTTTTCTCTCGCTGCCTTCTTCTTCTTCTCGCCCTGGCCTGGATTCTCTCTTCTCTTCCTCTTTCCTTCTCTCTTTCTTTCCTTCTCCCCTTCTCTCCTTCTCTCCTTCTCTCTTTCTCTGGCGAATGAAAAAAATGAAACGAGAAAAATGAAATGGCTATAACTCGATTTTGAAGAGACGACCTTCGTACGCGTTTATGAAACGCACTCCAGGGCTCCGAACTCGTTTCATAAACGCGTACAAAGGAGAGATACTATACGCTTTTATAAAACGCGTACGATCTTTTTTTTTTATTAAAAAAAAATAAATAATTCTGTGTATTAAAATTTTTGGTGTCAAAAATTCTATATAAAATAATTTCGGTTCTTTTTTCTTTTTTTTAAACAAGGATCCATTTAATCTGCATTTAAAATTTTCGGTATTCTAGAAAAATATTTTTACTTTTTGAATAATCAATATGATTTTTTACTTGCTAACGTATAATCAGGAGTTCGCAACTGCCTTCCTCTAAGTTTTGTCAAATTGCATGTTAATATATATATAATATTTATCGTGAACCATGATGCAATGAAGGCTCCGTGCATCATGACCGTTTGATCGGTGATTTTGTAAATTGATAAATTTAAATTAACCAACCCAATCTATATATTGAAATCTCATAGAAAATAAAATTTTATAATTTTTGAAATTCTTTTACTATTCTTTTTTGAATTTTTTAAAACTTGTCATTTTTTGCTATAAATACTCTAATTTGTAGCAAAAATGACAAGTTTAAAAAATTCTAAAAAAAATAAAAAAAAATTTTAAAAATTGTAAAATTTTATTTGTTATGAAATTTCAATATCTAGATTAGATTATTTAATTTTAATTTAAATTTTCTAATTTACAAAATTATCGATCAAACGGTCATGATGCACGGAGTCCTCCATGTTTCATAATTCACAGAGGGAGAGGGAGGGAGAGAGGAAATGAGATCCAGTCCTGCGCGGGATCATCCAGCGCACCACTGTGAGCCGTATGATTTAATCTCGATGGCAAAGGGAGACCCGTACATGTAACCTGATCGATAGACCCGAACCGTCCAGATCAGATCGGACGGTTCGTAAGCTGCGTTGGACGATCCCGTGCGGGAGCAGATTCGGATTGGGGTGAGAGAGAGAATAAATCGCATGTTAACACAGTAGCATCATAGCACATTAACGTTGAAGATCTCCAAGAGCCAGTCAAACAGGTAGTATCTTACCCTTCACTCCAACCTATATCAGGGCACATTTCTTTTTATTTTTAGAATGTACCTAGCCTAATTCTTTGATATGGCCACTCGACTACAATTTGAGTACTTCATTCATTCTTGTATTTCCCTTGGATCGGTAACTCCATTGCCATCAACACTGCAACAGTCCGACAGCCCCCATTTGCAAGCAAAAGTATATATCTCTAACTTTTTAGGTAATCATTATATTTTTTTATCTGTAGTGAAACATTTAAATTAGCTGACAATTATAAATCAATGAACTGAAATGAACTTATTATATATTAAGAACTTTTTTCTCTGTTCACATCAAAATTTAAGATTAAGTTGTACGTACCCAATCTTAATTTAGAAAACTGTTTTGGGTTTTTAATTATTCACATTGGGTGCGTTTGGATAGGTGTAGGAGAAGAAGGGAAGAAGGAAAAAAGTGGGAAGAAGTATTGGAAAGTGTGTAATTTTGTGAAGAGTTTAGATTGTTTATAATTTTTTTTTTTCTTCTTCCTTCTTCTTCTTCTTTTTTCTAACGATCCAAACGCACCCATTACTATTTATCATGTATAGTTACGTACCAATCAAAGTGGCAAAGAAAAACAATAATTTCCAAAGTTTAGAAAGCGTCCAATGATATTGGTTATTTTTTTTTCATATTTCTAAATTAATTTTCTGGTTCCGTTCCTGTGAGGTAAAATCTCACATAGGCGCTCAGCCGAATGATAATCAGTAATCATTTTTTTTTTTGTGAAAGGGTATCTCAGACACTTTATTCTCAATACGTATTTGCTACTTAGGAAGTTTTTACAAAATAGGAAACACAAAGCATTAGACTTGCATTTTTTTTTAAACCTTGACAGCAGCTGACTTGCACTTTATATCGGGGAACGAGTTCTCTGGACGGGCGTCTGGTGGACGTCTTTGATCCCTGGTTGTCCGATCACCGATGGATATTCCGTGATTAATATCTGATCCGTCGAGATTCGTACGGCCCGTAAAAATTCATCCGTTCAAATTAAATCTGATGGCTCAGACCAAAAGCATCCACTGAACGTTTTTTTTTTAACGACCGAGGATCAGGATCCTTACATCGGAGAATCTAATAGTTTTGTACCTCATACAATATAATTCTTCCTAATGAATGGTCATTTCACCGGGAATTGATGCAAGAAAAGAGCAAGATCCAAGAAATCCTTATTCCGTCCCTCGCGGGACGGTGCAACGCACAATTCTCACCGTCCGATCTGATCTGGACGGATATTTTTTTTCGGGTCTTACAATTTGATATTTTCTAGGGACCGTCCAAATTAGATCGGACGGTGCACCCTCCTGCGCGGGAGGAGATCTCGTTTGAGATCTAAGAGGCACAAAAGATATCCTATCAATAGACCTGGGCAATGTGGATAACGGAAACGGAATGGAGGCGTTTCGTATTCCGTTCCGTTTCAATAAACGGTATGTACCGGCTGATTCGCTATTCGTTCCGTTTGGACGGAACGTAGCGGAACAGTATAATTACAATGTATTTCACATAAATGAATCACGAATTACATTCCGTTTTCCATTCTGTTTGTGAAACGGAATGAAATTTCGTTCCATTATATGTTCTACATAGACGGAACGGAACGGTTTCGCGTATTCGCGGTATACCGCGCCCAGCCCTACCTATCGAGTATAGTACAGTGTGTCGGTGTCTTTTTTTTTTTTTAGGTTCTTTTTACTTTGCTAACTTACGGTACAGCCTATTTCCAACTTGTACGGATAAGATGCTTTCATTAGAAATCGTCTTTCCGTACAACCTAATCCTAATAATGTAATTTGCCTACCCTTGAATCAATTTATAATTTTTGTTGGAGATTCCTTTTCTTTTGGGTCTGAAAAACAGAGTGGTAAAAAGTAATCTACATTTTTTCTGCCCAAAACTGAGAATTTGCTAACTTCAGGTATAGTATTTACATTTTTTTGTGTCTATTTTAACCTGAAAAATATAAAAAGTAAATAAGAAAATCTTGATAATACATGTTACTTTAGAGCAAGGAGAACACCCTCAGATTAATTTTTGGTTATTATTCGTTTGTTCCATGCTTTTTCTAACGATAGCAGTTGAGTAGCGTGATTAATGTGTTCCTTTTAATTTTTGTTCCATGCTTTTTCTTACTGAGAACACCCTCAGATTAATTTTTGGTGATTAAGTGCTGCTCTACAAGTAATATGACCTGACCCACAGACAATTTGTTTACTTGAGAGAATAATGAGTTTAAGGATGGAGCTTTTATTTTGGTGGATATATTACATTAATAGTTGTTTAAAGGTAGAAGAACAGATGCTAAGAGAAAGTCACGTCTTTAAAGAACAAAGAAAAAGAAAGTTATTAGCGAATTCTATAATGTTTTTTTCCTTAAGATGTCGAATCAATTAATTAATAGCGGTTAATAACTTTACCGGTTGGCATTAATTAAATTTTACACAAACTGAAGATATTATCTCAGCCCAAAAATTTTTCTGACATGACAAAGTTTTGTTTGGTTTAACCTGTCTGTATGTCAGTAGTATTTTCGTTTTGCCCTAATATTTTTTTTATCAACTCTAGATTTAGGTGCTAATTATTTAATTGGGACCTTACTAAAAGCACCCAGCATTAGACCTTTCGAAATTGGGACTCGCAACCATTGTCAGGCAGGTGCATCGAATATATTTTATAGTACCACATATAGAACCATTCAATTATTTTTTTGGTTCATTTTATAATTAATATATAATATATTAAACCGATTGCAACTAGCTGTGAGCAAAATGCTTTATAATTTGTTTTCACACTTTTCTACTATGATGATGATGTCAGTGATCATAATGCATAGTTTTATATTGTCAAGCTCCTTTCAGCATCAAATTGTTAGAGTAGTTGTGCGTTCTTTATCTTCTATAATATCTGCAAAAAGAATAACATCAGGTGGAAAATGCATCTGATAGATAAAAAAAGTTTTGAATAGAAAGACTCGTTTGCAATTAAATAGTGGATCTTCTTCTTTCTCTCTGCTTACATAAATAATAATGTACACTTCGTCAGACTGACATTAAATTATAAAAAATTTCGATGCACCATGCATGCATCCAATAAAAAAAGTGAAAAACAGATCATAATCTTTGATCCATCATCTTGTAAAAAGGCGGCCCAGAGACTCAGAGTCCTTTTCACAAAAAAAACTGTACTCATTTTCTTAATTTAAAGAAAGATGGTAAGAAATTAGCACTGGTACTGGTTCATTCAAACTTTATAAACAATATGGTTTTACACAAAATTTACATTTTGAGTCCAAAACAAACCTGAAAATACTCCCAACAAAACAACCTGAAATATATGAAATCCAACAAAAACACCTTCTCTCGAGGTGCCGGAAATGTTCTCAGCAACATAAAACGACACATTATCGATTTACCAGCGCATCCTGCCCTTTCTTATGACAAAAATTTTTATCCCTCTCCAGTCTCCACACCTGAGACATTGGTACCAGTCTCTGCACCTATCTCAACCTTTGACGTCATCGACCCTGCATCTTTTGTTCTCCCAGCTCACATAAAAACCAGAAAAAGGATAGAACCTTTTGAAGTAAACAAGGGGCCAGTCAGTTTAAAATGCATTTCAACCTTCGACGGGTACCAGAACCAGATGATCTGATACCAAACCAGTATCTCCATCGCCACAATCTAATAATGCACTTTCTTCCACACAAGGTCCGTTAAAGCGTTTAAAATTTTTGTCTATCTGCTTGAATAAAAATTAAAGTATCATGATCATCAGCATAATTTAAATTCATATTTTTTGTGGAGGCCAGATCCCAGGACTTGTAATAAACCTGCTTCCCTCCCACATATCAGCACTCTAACCTTTCATGACAAGTAACATATTCAGTCAAAAGCACCAGTAATATTAATACAAACTGAGCCACACAGCCAAGAGTAAATCCAATTGATCAATCAAAACTATAATATGTATAATTAAAAAAACTAGTTCCAATGTAATTTAACATATGCTTCTTCAAAATTCAACTTTAGAAGAATCCCTCTCTCTCTCTGTTTTTTTTTCCCTTTTTTTCTATATAACATGCCGCACTCATGAACTACCACGAATAAAACGATCTTTCAACAAAGCTGATCGAGACTTATCATGATTCTATGTAAAATAGGCATTAGCCTGTCGGATAAAATTTATGAAATGTTTTTATAATAATTGCGATTCAAGAGACTGGTGGGCCCAACTACATTATCTGTTTTGCATCATTTATATTGGGAATGAAACAGACCATAGCATCATCAATTTGACTAGCATCCAAACTTTCATCATAACACATATCAAAAAGCTTTTTCGAAAACCTTTTTACATCAATGGAGTAGTTATGATAAAATTCAAAAGGAAAGCCATCTAGACTTGAAGCAACATTTCTCAGTTCTCACTACTGCATTCATTTTGTAACTAGTCCTTTTAAATTGATTCATCACAACCCACATTCGGACCAAATATATCTCAGCCCAGTAAATACTATTAACTAAGCCTAATAACTAACATGAAATCCATTATAGAAATCAGCCCACCTTCTATCACTCTCTCTTCGTCTTCAATCTTCATTCTCCAACAGAGTACATTGTGAACTCCGCCAAGCTGCGTCTTAAAACAAACAAAATTACAAAACCAAAACCTCTTATGCTGTTATGCAAACCAGTTTCTTGCAATTTTCTCGCTCTAAAACCTTCACTCTTACCTCCTTGCGCTTTTCCATTCCTGAGAGATCCTCTCTATTCAATCGCTCAACAATGGCGTCAGCTTCCATGGCTGTTTTACCCTCTACTCCCATCCGTCAGATCTCCACCCATGGCCAGAGAGCTCGTGTTTCTGCTCTTAACAAATTTGCTTCGAGTTCGAGGGTTTCTATGAGTGCTTCTGTCGGATCGTCAGTGGCTTTGACAGATGATCTGCTCTTTAAGGATTATAAGCCCACCCGTGCCTTTCTATTTCCTGGTCAGGTACTTGTTTGGCTTGATTCATGTCAAATTGTCTCTATAAGTAATTTTACTAGGATATAACTGGAATTATAGCTCAGGTTTAACGGCGTGCCACAATTTTCCAATTGGCAATTAAAATTTTTATTGCAAAGAGCAGAAATCCATTGATTTCATTCTTTCGGGAGTTCATTTTTGTAGTGAATGAATTTGGTCGCTTTACATTTAATGTCTAATTTAACTTAAATTCATGGTAATTCTGTAATACCCTTTAACATTGGTCTTGGAAAATACTGAAATGTTATATACTTATATGGATGCATAAGTTTATATACCTGATTGATCATTTCATGCATAGTGATATTTCATTTATTATGTATCAGGGTGCTCAAGCAGTTGGTATGGGGAAAGAAGCTCAAACAGAACCAGCGGTAGCTGAACTCTTTAAAAAGGCTAATGACATACTTGGGTCAGTTAATTATCACAATTCACTTCTGGTTTTTTGAATGATTCATTGTTTTGTGGTTTAGGTTGCTGAGGTTTCCTTTTTATGTGTAGCTTTGACTTGCTAGATATCTGTATTAATGGCCCGAAAGATAAGCTGGACTCAACAGTTATAAGCCAGGTACTGCATAAAACTGCTCTATGCTGTGTTTGTGTTTAAAAGCTCTTTTCATTTTGTACCATGGATTTACTTTCTATTATTTCAGTTCACTTTAAAGTAAATAGAAAATTCAACTTCAATTTTTCAGCCAGCCATATATGTGACCAGCCTAGCAGCAGTTGAATTGCTCAGAGAACGTGGTGGTGAAGATATAATAAATTCAGCTGATGTAACCTGTGGTCTCAGCTTAGGAGAATACACTGCACTAGCATTTGCCGGTGCATTTAGGTTAGTCAAAACTATTTTCTGCACTCCTACAATTTAGAGATTTTTCCTTTTGTGCTCATTATGATTCTAAAATTTCAGCTTTGAGGATGGTCTCAGACTGGTCAAGCTTAGAGGTGAAGCCATGCAGGTCAGTAATAGAGAGGCTTAAAATTCATCAAATGCATAGGATTTATTATTTTCAGTGTACTAACCACTAAGAGGGAAGCTTACTAAAATTCTGCTTATCAGGATGCTGCTGATGCAGCAAGTAGTGCAATGGTTAGTGTGATTGGGCTCGATTCAGATAATGTGCAACTGCTGTGCGATGCAGCAAACGAGGAAGTGGATGAGAAGGATAAAGTTCAGATCGCTAATTTCTTGTGCCCTGTAAGATTAAAATCTTCTAGATTTAACTATATTTAAAAGTTCTGCCTATAGTGTACATGTCTAAGTAAACTGGGTGTTGGTAAAAACGTGTTATAGGGTAATTATGCTGTATCTGGTGGGGTGAAAGGAATAGAAGTTGTAGAAGCAAAGGCAAAGTCTTTCAAGGCTCGCATGACGGTTAGTACATTTCCTTTCTTTAAAATTTGTGTTCATTTGTGCTCTTTAGCCTTTGTTTGACATTTTAATTTTTGTTTTCTACCTAAACTGGAGCTTTTTTTGCTTTTATTCTGACTTTTTGGGATTTACTGTACTGCCTAATATTAAAATGCAGCATAGAAATTGGAAGAAACTTTTAATAAGGGTTCTGCAATTACAACATGCTGGTTTCTTTGATTTTATTTTTTAAATCTTTCTAGGTACGTCTAGCTGTTGCTGGTGCGTTTCATACGAGCTTCATGGAGCCAGCTGTGTCAAGGCTAGAAGCTGCACTTGCAACAACCCAAATTAGAACCCCAAGGATCCCAGTTATTTCAAATGTGGATGCACAGCCCCACTCAGACCCTGATACAATCAAGAAGATTTTGGCTCGCCAGGTTAGTATTCCCCTTCAATGCCTTTAGTTGGCCTCCTTTTTGTACATTTTTCGTCTTTGATTAATGGGTTATAATGGCTTGCTTATGCAGGTTACGTCACCCGTACAATGGGAATTGACAGTGAAGACTCTTCTGGAGAAGGGGCTTAAGAGAGGATATGAATTGGGCCCTGGCAAGGTGATATTTTTATTATTTATTAATTTTATTTGAATGATCTTGTTTTAATACTTTGGCTGTGCCTCATGATCCTTTTCATGTTGCGTACAAATAACTAACCAGATTAAATTGGACATATCATCTCACTACATTTTGGTCAAAGACTGATAGCTTTTCTTATTCTGATGCTTGCTTTCCTCTCTCTTGTTGAATTAGGTGATTGCTGGTATTGTAAAGAGAATGGATAAGACTGCTGCTATTGAAAATATAGGTGCATGAAATATTCTAGCAGTTTTTCTCATGGAGTTAGAGTGCTTGAAGTAGACTGATTGTTGTGCGGGAGTATTATTAATGCAGAGATTTAGGAGGATCAAATAAAAAACATTTTTTCCTTTTTTAATTTCATATCTTAGTTTCCTTAAGAACGTTGTGTACAACTTTTGATACAAACTATTTCAGTATTGCTCAAGTGGTGGAATTGAACTACCCTGGTTCCTGTGCTCGGCAGAGCTAAAAGTATTTCTGTAGGTGAAAAAAAGTTTATACATTAATTAATAAATTTAATTTGTAATACTTTTTAATTCTTGGTGGTATATTGTTATTTACAAACGGTATACGAGCACAATACAACCCAATCTTATATTTGATATTACTTCGTCTGCATGCTTCACTATTATTGAATAGCAATATATTGAAATAATTGAAACATATTATACTAACTAAACGGCATTCCAAAGCTTAATTCCAGGTTCTTTTCTACAGAACGCTCAAAATGTGCTTGAATTGTTCAAGGTGACGGCAACAGCGTACTTGCAAAATGGGAATTTTGCAACTATACGGTAAACAGCTTATATAGTATTATTTACGAATAATACTATATTCATAAATAATTCGAATAAAAACAAAACTATTAAATTCTTTCGAAAATTTATATATAGAGAGAGAGAAAGCCTTCAATCAAAGCGCTTTGACCGGAGTCTCGGTTAAACCCCGTCTGATCTCAATTTTGAAAGTTCAAATGATCGATCCAAACCGTCAAATATGATCTTCATATTGATATCTCATCCCCGACCAAAATTTCCATTTTTTCGAAATTTTTAAGTATTTTTTTCGGATTTTAAAAAATCGTTAATCTAATTTGTTCTGAATACTACAAAAATTGTTGTTTTTGAAAATCCGATAAAAAAATACTTAATAGATCATATTTGACGGTTTGGATCATATTTTGGTCGACAAGGAGATTTCAATATGTAGATCATATTTGACGGTTTGGATCGGTCATTTGAACTTTTAAAATTGAGAACTGACAGGTTTAACCGGAACTCCGATCAAAGCGCTTTGATTGAAGATTTTCTATATATATATTTAATATATGCGTTGAAATTAAAAAAAAATCATATAAACATATATGAATTAAAAAAATAGGAAGATTAAAAAAAAAGATACAAAAGATAAATAAAAAAAATAAATAAGAGGAGACCCTGCCATTTCCTATGTATTTAGTTCCTCCTATAAAAAAAACTTGTAACACAGATTCTATTTGGAATCCCATCAATTATCTATATTATTCCATTCCAATTTCTTCTGGATACCTTCCAAGAAAAAATTTCCAATTGAATCCAAAATTGACAAGTTAGTGTAAGTTATCCATGCG
Organism: Rhynchospora pubera; assembly: GCA_028095005.1. Lineage (NCBI taxonomy): Eukaryota > Viridiplantae > Streptophyta > Magnoliopsida > Poales > Cyperaceae > Rhynchospora > Rhynchospora pubera. The sequence goes on along the minus strand of CM051462.1, from coordinate 147,372,414 downwards.
GTTTTGCACTCTTGAAATAGAAATCAACTTTCGAAAAGATTCTGGCTTTCGTGCTTTGGTGAGTTGTACGAGATCCTTTTGATGACCTATGATATTATTAGAATTTTATATTAGTCGACTTCGAACTCATTTAGCCCCAACAACAGGATCGGAATTACAAAATGGTCTAACAGCGTTGGGATTATAAAAGTGGTACAACAGGTAGAGGAAAGTTCCAATAGATTTAGTTTTCTACACATTCTCCATTTCTAAACTTCAATAAAAAAAAATCGTCAATTTAAAGAACTATGAAAATTGGAAAACTACTGAATTTAATCAATATGAATGTTTTTCTGCACACATACATATTATTGACTACCTCATTTGTCTTTTTGACATAATTCATAAACTTAAGAAATCAATGTTCAAAAGTATCTACGTCAGTGTAATTCTAAAAACTGCTGATACACGTAACAACAAAAGCGAGACGTAATTTTGGTGTACACAAAAAAGATAAATTATATCATGTCTTATTAATTTTATTTATTTCGACATTTTACATTTCATATTTCGTATTTTTAAAATCAAAATTTATTAAAATTGAGTTATATTCTACTCATCTATGAAAGTATTAGAATCCTGCCCAACAATGAAAAGATGCTCTGATTTTGCGAACACCGAACAAGATTTGTACAAAAACTAGAACAGCAATGAAACAAGAGATGGTTGATGAGATACTCCCAAATAAATCAGAAGCTTGAAGAGATCAGTCAAATTTAACTTGAAACAAAATCTTGAAGGGATCGGCAGACTCAAGTCACTCAACACAGGACATCTCATTTGAACAAGTGAAATTTAACTCAAGTTGTTATAAGCAAAATGCATCGGAGAAAATATAAATTAAAGACCTAACTTATCATCATTGACCAGAAAAAAAGAACTGTCCAATGTTATCTCTGCAGAATTTGAAATAACACTTCGCCAAAAAATTCCTAGCTATTATAGCACCGGACATGATAGCACAAAATCCAACATAAACAGAACTCAAACAACATATCCAAAACTTTCTAGATTCAACAATCGGCGAATATGCTAACAAGATGTCTTAAGCACTCTCAGCAACTGGGTACTCAAACACCACATCCTTCCCACAAAGCTTGCGGTACACTGAGGTGAATGTCTCCAGCTTGTATTCGGTGTTGTTACGCTCCTTGGGGTCCAAGAAGATCTATTGAAATTCCAACAAAAAGGAGAACACAAAATTAAACTCAACATACCTTGAAACAAAAAAATAAAGAGCACACACTAGCTGAGAGTGTAGAGCAACACCAATTGGAAATGATCCAACATGGTACTGACTAGTACGCCCCATAACAATACAACTCTCAATAAAAATTAGTACAATAAAATTTCTGACCTTCATCAACTTGGTGCCATCAAGACGATATCTGACGCGCTTGCCTACAATCTCAGCAGGGTAAACAACGTCCTCCAAGATTCCCTCGTGCACTGTAGTCAAAGTGCGGCTCCTGGGACGGATCACAGCCGAACCCTTCTTTGGGGGTCTTACTATCCTTCTGGTTGCAACGACAATGACATCCTGCCAATTATAAAATCAATAATTATTCAAGTAATTCAAGCTATTATTGTCCAGCTCTCTCACACAGAATATTTCAAAAAGGAAATTAATGATCAAACATTGAAATTTTAGCACAAGCACTCATATTATGTAAAGCATGGGAACCCTCAGAAAAATGAAATAGAAACTAATAAGCAAAGCAGGTGCAATTTTCAATATTTTCTTGGAAGTTCCAAAAGAGGAATCATATTCTACAAACATAACTATCATAAGAGGCACAACCATTAAGTACCACCGGAGCTGTTAGGACCATGATGCTAAATAAACAATTAAGTCAATTTTCTTAAAGTTGAAATTAATCATGCTCTGGCTATTTTTAATCCAACTAGAAAAATGTTGGGAGGCATTTGGCATGCATGACGTTAGTCTAACTTCTAGGTTATTAAACACAATTACCTAAAAGTACTAACATTGACCATTGATCTCAGTAACCTACGATGTTGCCAAACGCCCCCTGGAAAACTATCCCATGTACAATCAAGAAAGAAGGAATACCTTGCCACTAAATTTCTTTTCGAGCTCTCTGACAAGCCTGACATGGATCTTCTTGAAGGCCTTCCTGAGTCTGTACGGGACATGAATAATAACAGCCTTCCTGTTTCCAGACACATCCATCTGACTATATAAAAATCAAATAAAACACACTTTATTAACATAGAATTTTACAGAGTAACAAAAACTCAGCAACTGAAATGAATACTGCAAGAAATAACATACACAGCATTGTTGATGTAGAGATCCTTCAAGTCACTCTTCAGCTCTTGGTTGCTGTTCTCCAAGTCAAAGAAAGCCTGAGAAATTTGGACATAATAGGTGATTATCAAAACTTAAGCTGCAAACAAAAAAATAATAAAATTATAGCATAAAAAAATACGCAAAGAATTACCTGAGCAACAGAGTCTTCAAACTCAGTTGGCTCAAGGCCTTTGTCCTTTCGGATCTTACTACTTGCGGTGTACATTTTCACTTACCTGCTCTGAAGATTCTGTAAAAGAGAAGATAAAGCAACACATTAGACTTGATGATATTCCATATTGCAATTAACACCTCATTTATGTGGATCTAATCACAATTAATCAGAAGAAGCATGATACATATGACTATAATCTCAGATCAAAGCGAAGATAACAACAGATACAAGCATTTTTCATCTGCTTCCAATACTAATTTTCGTAAAACAAGCTAGCATCTCTGATCAATCAATTTTTCCCTAACTGAAATAACACGAAAAGAGATCGAGATCCTACTATTGAAGAAGAGATCACCAAGTCGAATTTGAGAAACGAGGTGTTGAGGGAGAATACCTGGCAAGGAAATGCAAAGAGCTGCGGCGCTTCTTAGGTTTTGGAGCGACAGAGAGAAAGGCCTTAAAACCCTAACGCTGCCTATATATATAGGCTTTCGTCTTAGCGCTGCTCTCTCTCTTTGTTAAATGGGCTTTTTATCTGTTGGGGCGAAAATTGAAGAAATATAATGGCCCAATATAATACAATGGGCCTTCTATCTCCGTATTTTATTGTTGTTGGTAGGCCTAAAAACGGCGACCGTTTCGACCGTCTTTTCGTTTCGTTTCGTCTAAAATGAAACAAAACGATTAAAGATTTTGGTTGCGTTTTAAAAATGAAACGGTTAACGCAAGTATGAAATAGTTTCGTCCATGTGTATTTTCGTGATTTCGATCGTTTCGTTCAAAACGAAACGATTAACGCAAATGATAATCAGTTTCATGTTCAAAACGCAACGATCAATGCAACAGTCCAGTTGCGTGATCGTTTTACACGTTATGCACCCCTAGTTGTTGGTAAATAGTTTTATTAGCTCTATAACTTTACTAGCATAAGATATCCTCATATGTGGCCAAATAAATAAACAAAACAATGTTAGACTATACAAATATATTTTTTTAATTTACCAGCGATACAAATAGATGTGTTATTCAATTTATTTTTATATTAGATGGAATCAAGCAATGGTGTTACTTCGGCTGGGCAATTGATATCCAATCGCAGATCAAACCAATCGAACGACAGAAATATCTGTTTACGTCCTAAATCTAGCGTGTTACACCTCTTGATATGCGTGCTTTAATATGTAGTATAGATAGTATAGATAAGACATTTGATAGTTTTTAGACTAGGGCTGGATTCCACTATTTAATTATCCACTTCAATCTGAGTGAATGAATATGATATTTCTTTCTATATATATATCATCTTAAAATTTATGACTATTGATTACGGACTTTCTTCATAATCAAGTAATCAACACACACGAATCTCAAGCATCATTTTACCACGTTATACAGTATTAATTCAACAAATAAAAAGAAGAAGGAACAAAAAGGAATTGAGAAATGCTAGTGTCTAATATATTGGACGGATGAGTCCGTCCGTTTTTACGTTTTTAAATTTCTAATGACCGATCCGAATCATTCAATATGTTCTCCCTATTTGAAACTTATAATAAACCAATTTTTACAATTTTTTTTCAAAATTTTTTACTATTTTTTGGTATTTTTGAAAATTCATGATATAAATATTATGGATGGTCCAACAACAATGATTTTCTAAAATACCCAAAAAATAGTAAAAAATTTCGAAAAAAATATAAAATTTGATTTCTTATAAGTCTTCAATATGGAGAACATATTGAACGATTAGATCGGTTATTTGAAATTTAAAAAGATGAAAACTATCGTATTGGACGGACTCCATCCGTCCAATGTATTGGACTCTAGCATTTCTCAAAGGAATTAGAGGAAGATTGTTCCAATTTAAGTATTTAACCACAGAAGGGTATAATATTGTCTGAGCACACCAGTTGTCTATATTTTTTAGTCTTGATAGCATGCAAAGCACCTAATACCATATTCATTAGGAAAAAAACAATATGCCGGTATATATGAAAAAGTACGTTTCGTTTGATAATTTCCTGGTGATGGTTACTTGGCACCCTCCTAATTTAAAATATGTCACTATTATATCCTTACTATTATGCACAGCTATTCATCCCAGTTGAACCTCTCTCTTCTCATGCGCAGTATTCTATTTAATATATATATTGCACCTTTTATCAGACTCAACTTGAGAAAGAGATAAAAAACGAGGGGTTGCTTAGAAAGCAAGAACTGAAGAAGAGAATAACTCAAAAAAAAGATGGTATTGGTTACATATTAGTATTGAAGTTTTTATATGCTTCATTTCAAACGAATACATATCGAAGTTTATGCTTCATTTCCAGCGAATACATATTGTTTTTCTGTTTGCTCCTGTGCATCCTTTTTCTTAATTTTATTAGCTGGTCTGATTAATCTTAATTGGTAGAGAAGCTCTCAATGAAGTAAGGTCATCCTGAACTTTGAGATTTACTGGTTATAAGTTTTATTTATGAAGAACCTATATATTTGGATGGAGTTTTAGCTATCAATGAAGTAAGGTAATACTATTCTCTTGTTATTAATACTTGCTGTACCAAAACTTCAATTTTTAAACAAAAATCAACTTCAATTTCAATGAAATACATGAGGCTATACGAGGGATATGTCACATTCATGAGACATCAAAAGAAATTACTTGAATGTTCTCTAAATTTTTTCCTTTTCTAGTTTAAAGAAGTAAAATAATTAATTCTGTCTTGGAATAGAGAAAGTTATATTTATGTCATAATAATGTGTTAACTAGTTCAATTTTGTACTCAGCCAGGAAACACAGCAGCAGGAAGTAGCGAAACACAAGGGTTTTGGGGTGGTATTTGGAATCCTTTTGGTCGTTTTGGAGGTAACATACTAACATATATTTTCTTGCATGATTATAGTAGCAGAATAATTAAGAAAGAGATCGGATGTTACTATCGAATACAAAATCTATTAATTAATGTTTTCCATGATTATTAAGAAACTCTTAATTTTGACTATATTAATGTTGAATGAATTATCATATAAAGGAGGATCTCGTAAGTCGTAACTTCGCTCCTGAATGATTAGTTGATTACTAACCTCAGTATCGATCTAAACTCTAAAGCCACCCCACTGGAAATAATAAAAAAACAGAATTACTTGAATCATTCTAGAGCTATGTTTGGCACAGACGGGAACAACGATCGAGCATGAGCTAGTTGCTTGTTCGTGCGCAACCAAACAAGTCACGAACAGCGAACAGGAGCAAAATGGGATTAGTTCCTAGTTCTTCGACTTTTTGGAACTAGGAACTCGGAACAGGGACAGGGGCCAGCGCCTGCTCAGCCTTACCCACTCTACCTTCCATCTAGCGCTTACATCACTCAACCCTTTTCCCTTTTTGATCCCCATCCCCTTCCATCCCAGTGCGTATCCACCCCATCTCTCCCTGGCTTGAATACTCCTCTGCCTACCATTCCTCCACCTCATGTTATCTTATAAAATTATACTAATTGTCATATATTATGTTACTAACTGCCTTTGTACATATCCTAACTATCCTATAAAATAACACACGGGTGTGTTTGGATGCAATGGAATAAGACTTATTCCGAATAAGACCTTATTCAAACACTTATTCTTATACCATGGGATGATTGAATAAGAATGAAATTAGAGGAGAGAGGAGAGAAGAGAGAGAAAGAGCCCTTTTACCTTATTCATTTCTCTTATTCGGGAGCTTCCAAACACGCCCTGTCCTAGTTTATGATACTAATTGTCCTCGTATATATCTTAATTGTCCCAACAAATAATACTAATTGTCGTATATTTTGATACTAAATGTCCTAGTAAATAATGCTAATTGTTCTGAAAAAATGTTAATATATTGTTTTGGAATAAAATGTTTGTCCTAGAAAAAAATATTAATTGTATAGAAAAATAATTAATTGTCATGAAAATATTACTAAATGTCATGTGAAAAAAAGTTAATTATCCTAAAAAAAATATTAATAATTTTTGAAAAAATAATTTTCTAGAAAAAAATATGAATTCTCCTGAAAAAAAATTTAATTGTCCTGAAAATATTACTAAATGTCATGTGAGAAAAGTTAATTGTCCTAAAAAAATATTAATTATTTTTGAAAAAAATATTTTTTCTAGAAAAAATATAAATTATCCTGGAAAAAAATTAATTGTCCTGAAAATAATACTAAATATCTTCATATACATATTAATTGTCTTAGAAAAAATAATTACTGAGAGAGGGAAAAGGTGAGGTAGGAGGTTAGCATGAGATAGAGAGAGGAAGAGAAACATAGCTGCTAGGAGGGAGAGGGGTAAGCTCTGGATGTTAAATCTACAGGATGATGAGAATGAGCGACAAAAATAGATTTCTCATCCCATCACATTCCAAAAATAGAAAGAAAAAACTGTGTGATGATAGAAATGATACAGGGATGATTCTTGTCACCGCCATAACCACAATATTAAGTCTTAACCACACGACAATCATCATAATGCAACTTAGACTCATAATCATTCAAGGAAAAAAACTTAGTATCATATATAAATGGAAAATAAACTAATGCAATTAAACGGTCAGTGAGCTTGCAAGGGAATCAGTTCCTATTTTCAATCTTTTCAATCCTAAAAGTGGAATCTCATTGTCAGATATGCAAGTGGTTAAGGCAAATTGAGGCGTTTCTTTAATTTTAGAAATAGAAATTACTTAACGCAATCAAGCATTTGCGCCCCCTCTCTCCTTACCCTATCCCCATAGAAATTGAGGAGCATCATTCTTTCTCTACACTCCCAGTCTCCCACCCTTTTTTCTTCTTACGAATTGCCACATCTTTCCATTTCCCTTCCCATTACCCTCTCTCGACCTAATCCTTCATCCTTTCCCTGAACCTGCATCTTCCTTCATTTTGCTCAACTCTCTCACCATCAATCTATTTCCCTCTAATTAATACACTGAAAAAAGTAAATACAAGTTACAATAATATATCAGAAAAATAGAGTATATATTGTATTGTAGAGAGTATTAAATATCTATTAAGAAGTGTAAAATATATTTTCATTTATGTTTTATTATGGAAGTATATAATTTGTTAGAAGGTAGTAACTAATAAGTTTGAGGGAGTATCTAATAAGTTTAAATGCGTAGTTATTTATGTGAGTAAGTAAACACTATTAGGGAGTAATTAAAATGTTCAATGAAGTATTTAATTAAATTAGGGAGGATATTTACAATGAAATATCTTGTATGATTACATAGTTATATATCACAAGAGAGTATTTTATTTATATGAAGGGAGTATTTATATTTAATAAGTATATTTATAAGGGTATGAAGAAAGAGATGACAACAATGGGAAGAAGAGTGGTTGGGAAAGAAAGGTAGGAGGCGTGAGTAGTGCGAGAGGGAAAGACGCGAGAGAGAAAGACAAAGATGAAAGCATGGAGAGAAGAGGAGGCATGCGTGAAAGTGGAGAAGGGGAGGAGAGATGAGAGAAGATAGAGGTGCACGTGAAGGTGGGAAAGGAGATGAGAGATTAAAGGAGACAGTCAGGCAGGGGTGATGAGGAGGGTGATGTGGTAAATGTGAGATGGAGTGAGAGGGTGATGCGCTGGTTAAGGAGAGAAAAGGAGGGGAAAGAAGGAGAAGAGGCGAGGGTGAGAACGCGAGACGTGCGTGAGGAGATGCGACACGCAATACAATTTTCATATTTGACAGAGAAAAAAAATTATTTTTTCTATTTTCGAATTTGTTATTGCTTGATTGTCTATAGAATTTGATTGCATTTATCAGCTTTCTAAAATTATATATAACCCAAGTATTAATTTTTTTTTAAAATTATATACAATCGAAGTATTTATTTTCTTTCAAGAGTAAAGCACTTAATTGGAAGCCCATGTCCTTGGGCTTAATTTGGACTACATATAGGGTCTGCTCCAAGAAAATCGTTTTAGAGAAAGGGAGAGTAGAGGAGAGAAAGCCAAATTAGAATATACAAGTTTACTCTAAAGATTTCTCTAATTTAAGTATGCCTCTTTCATTGTCTTTCAGGGCAGAATAAACTTTTATAAGTTTACTCTCCCTTCTTTTCCCTTCCTCTAAAAGAGTTTTTCTGGAGCAGAGCCATAGTGTCTTATCTTCATTTTTTTTTTCATTCGCCCTTCATTTGCTCTTAATTAAGTTGCTCAATTTATTTGTTTTGCCTTTATATTAAACATAAACAAATGTTCAAGCTTGTTTAAAGAATCGAATAAAAGATCAATGGATGAACGATATTTTGCATTTTAATTACATATATTTAAATGATGTCAAATTATGCAATTAATTTTGCAATGATGTCAAAACATGAAGACACGAAAAGAAATTTTACATGTATTAGAATAGAATTTTTTTATTATTCTTTGTAAATTTATGTTGGGGAATTGAGAGTACAAACTAAAACTCTTGTTGATCATTATATATATTTTTTTTGAAAAAAAATATGTTGGTAATGGTAGTAGTGATTTAAAAAAAAATGTTTTTAGATTAAGAATATTGTATATTATAAAGTATATTGATTTATTTATACAGCTATCTTTTTGTTGTGCTCAGATTGGCTGAGAAAATTTCGTGGAGACACCCCGACACGTCCAGACCAACCATCACGAGGTATTATAATTTTATTATTATTATTTTTTAAATATCTCCTCTATCAACAGTTAAAAAGAGGTCAAAAGGGGAAAAAAAATTGTGGACATGGATTTGAGGGATTGACAGAACTACCTGAAAACATAACCTAATGATATTTTAATTTTACTCCTCATTTTTGCCATCTTGCCGAGAATGGCATAGTAGGTTGGGTTGGCATTTTGCTATATTTTTGGTTGTTTTGATGATTATGGTTGTCCTGTGTGAGTGTTTCTATTGGTGAATGGGAGAAACTATTGTTGCTCCCTCCTTACTATAAACAAAAAGAAAAAAAATCTTGATATATGGTTGGGCATAGACTGTTGACGGAGTATTCTTTCAAGAAAAAGTCTTGATATATGGTTCGGCGATCCAGGCGTGTTTGCAACTATAATGGTTAAATTTGTTCTTGTATTAATCAGAAAATGAGCGGAATCCTCCAGCGCAGAAACCTCTGTCAGATCTATTGGAGGAATACGGCTTTCCGCGGGGTTTATTCCCAAAAAATGCCACCTATGTGAATTCAAAAAAGAGACCAAGAGAATTACAGTGCACATGCCCCGAGATGAATGTGATCTTGGTGGCGATACCTCCATGTTCCGATATTCAAAAACTGTCACTGGACAACTTGAGAAAAGGAAGTTGTTTGGCATAAAGGGCATCCAGACCTACAGAAATCCGACATGGGGTCATGCAGTTACTAGCATGGAAATCAAGGGGAATAATGAAAGAGAGAAACGGATTCAGTGTTACGGCCTTAACTTCGATTGCGCTCGTTCGTTTAATGAATTTAAGACTCCCAAAGATGTGTGACTTTGTAGGTTGTTCTGGGTTCAGTGTAAGAAGATAACGATAGATATTTCTGTGTGTTTGCTCTAAATATTGTGTGGTTTGAATGGTACTAGTGGGTTCGTCGCGCGTTGCGCGATCTATCTTTCATCTCATTTTTTTTGCTATATTTTCTCTCATCTTTTTGTTAAATTTTACTATTAAAGTAGTTTTTATTTGTAGTAATTCTTTCATTTATTCGGTAAGATGATTATTGATGGAAGTAGTTGAAAACTGCAACACAACATCTATCAATGAACAACAAATTTAATTTGTTCAGGATATCTACTACGATTCTCATAGGACTTTCAGAAAAGAACACAAAATAGATAGTTGTGTTGGTCAATCAAATTTATGTTTCTCTAACTATAAAAAGAAAAAGGCATCGTTTTTCATGTAGACATTGGCAGACTCATAGCAAAATCCATCAAAATTTGTATTAACGTCTCCAAGGAGGATTAAGCAGACATCCCAATTACCAATCTAATAAATGAATTCAATAAATGTTAACACCTTCAATCAATGAATAAATGAATAATTAACCGAGCAAACATAATGCAAATTTATTGAAACCTATTCCTTTCTAAACAACTATAGGAAAGAGAATAATGTAGAAAATTGGATTTTTTTTTCTTACTTGCAATTCAGTGAATTGGAAGCACATAATTTTTGCAATCTTTTCTGATTTCATTTATCTTGAATTGTCACTATATAGATGCGTATTTGATTTCTCGAAAGGTTTGTTATCCTCAATTTAGATAGATTCCATACCCTGAAAAAGGAAAACAGTAAAAACAAAAACGGTAGGGGATCAAAACATGTTGTCTTATGAGTTTCAGCTTTTAGACATCCTGAATAAATTGTTCTCAAATAGAAGGCATCATCATACTTCTTTCTTTGGTAAAAAAGAATTCGTCAAATTAATGTGAATGGTTATTGTCGATATATATATACTGTATCATGTTTGTATTTAAAAGGACCTATTTATTCCAACCAGAAGATGTCAAGTATGCAGTTTATAATGCAATGTACATTTATTTTTTCTATACAGTGAGCTTCAAGTTTCAGCCAAGAATTATTGAAGACATGTCATTTGCAGCAAGGACATGTCATAAGCAGCATGCACTTTTGTTATAGAACACCAAGCAACATGACTTAATCCTAACACAAAAAATTAGTATGCATAAAATATTAAATTAAAGAATGGGAAAAGAAACTATTCTCATACCTCACTTCAGGAGAATTCGGGTCTCATATCAGCGTATGCCAATACTGCCTATCGAGTAGAGAAGTAAATTATAAATTTCATTAAATACGACAAAAATATTATACAAATCTAGACTGTTGGAGCTTCTAAAAGTTGACGGAACCTTTCTCAGTTGTGATCATACCAGTCGAAACATTGAAGCAAATATTAAATTATCTAAATCAGACTATTAATAAAATCAAATAAAATGAACAACAGATAAACAAAAGTACAAATAAAAAAACTTAATTAAATAAACAAAAGCTAAAGCAAGGAATTGTAATTTAGTTTGAACAATTGAGCTGGTGCTTTAGTTTCAAGTATCGTTGTCTCTATAGTAATTACTCGTATCTGAGTACTGGGAAGCATGCAGATCGAACAGTTTCTCCCTCTTAAACGAATAGCTGTCTACCCCTGTCAAGTAGAAGCAAATCTGTATTAGCTATAAAAAAGTACAACTTAAAGGTGGGATTCAGAAAAATTAGAATCTATCGTGAATTGTTAGATAAAAATAGCAGGGGGCCGAGATAAGACTGAAAAATTTTGTGGGTGTGCTTCTGTTCTCACCAAAAGTCAGGAAATTTGTCAGTAAATCAAGCGGAGCTGCAGTCAAAAGATTGAGGCCTCTTCCTCAAAAACCATGGTCAGTCAGACTAAAGGGAGGAATACATCGTGTTGTGCAGAAACTGTGAGTCCATCCACCAACAAAAATGAGAAGCTAACTCAATCTCAGCCAGAAAAATTCTCAATTCGAAATCAAAATCCACTGCATAGAAATCCCTAAATAAAAAAAGGAACATCTTATTCTAACTGAAGCCAAGTCAAATGAAAGCATACATAAAAAAAGAACAAAAGAAGAAATCAAGATAAAAAAAGAGCAAAACTAAAAAGAAAAATAAGTAACTTTCAGCCAGAACTATCGAAGAAGAATAAATGATTCAGTGTGTCTGTAAGAATCAATCTTTGCCATGCATTGCAAAGAACTATATGCAAAATTAAAAGATTAAAACCCAGGCTTTAAATGTAAGTATGAACAATGAGGATTCACATTGTATGCTAAAATCTAATCGCTAAGGACAAAACCACCACATCAAGGGCCAGCAAGACTAAATCGAAGAAGAACATGTTTTTTGCCTTCACTCAACGAAAGCTTGTTCTCCTTCATGCTCGCCATCAATACTGCTAAGAACACAGTTGTGATTCGAGATCGACAACCTAGATAGCTGCAGAATAGAAGTAAGAAAGAAGAAATGAGATACAAATCAACTGTGAATCCGCAATTGAAACCAAATTTGGAAGCGAAATATGGAAATCTAAAATCCCAATCATCGAACCATGAAAGCAGAATTTACAAAAATATCAGAAAGAAAAAGGGGTTAAATAGAGGCGAAAAAAACCAAGTTAGTGAAATTTAGAGGCTATTAATTATTTTCAGACATTAGATACGCAAGTTCTTTTTGTCACATTTGATACGCAAGTGTAAAAACTAAAATTTAAAGTGAAATCGAAAACCTGATTTCTTTATGACCTTGAAAAAAAATGGAGCAAATTCGGCAAGGGAGGTGGCAAGGAGGCCAAACAACGAAGCAGAGGCACGCAGTGAGAAAAACAGTACCCATCTGAAGGAGACGAAACCGATCTATTCATCTGAATCATCTAACCGATCAAATTTCACCATTAATGGAGGGCAAAGAGAGGCGGCCACTATTTCTCTTTCAAAAGGAGAAGCCATCTGTCCTTTTTCGACCCATGCGCTAAAAATTGAAATGACGGGAAAAAAAGGGAGAGAGATGGATGGGATGCGAAGTGGGAGAGGAGAAAAAACCGGAGGAAAAGAGGTAGGATATGCGTGGAAAAAGCGAAGATGGCGACAAAAAGTGAATTCTTCAGCGACAGAGAATGAGAACAGACGGTTACGATAGAAGAGATGAAACGGACGGTCTGGATTAATTACTGTCTGAACAACTGTTTACCCACAGTTGTTTCGGATCGGATCCGAATCACGGGGATTAATATATTAAATGATGGTGTGGTGCTTTATGTAGACACTTTGTATGTTATGCTTATAAGATTTATCAATTAGGTGTGAATGGGTGATTATAATGTACTTATGATCTGTGTGCTTGTGAGCTTGGTGTTAAATTGTCGTGTTTTAGAATGAAAACTTTGGTATTTTTGTGAAATTAATTGTTGACGCATTAATGTTAAGTTTCGTAGTTCCAAATTTAATGGAATTCCTGTATTTGGAGCGATTTGTATTTGAAAATGTCAAGAACTTCAAGTGTGGAAAAGTTTTCCACATTGGTTTTGGGAATTCATGCTTTTAAGTGCAGATCTTGACTCTTCATTATTCTTTTAGTTTCTAATATTAATAATATTATACATTTTGGTTGAAATGCTAAATTAGAGATGGTAATATTTTGAAATTTTTATCTTTTGAAGGGAAAATATTCATTAAAATTCAGCTTTTGAGTTCTTATTGTTATGTGAAATTTCAATATAATATTGCGACTTGATACATCTCATTTTCTTATATACAACGACACATCCGTGGCTATCACAGTTCAACAATGGATAATTGGATATAAATTAACTAGCCTCTATATATGCTCTAGAACACAAAACCAAAAAAAAAAAAAGGGGGGGGGGGCAGGGAATTGAAGGAAATTAAACATTATTAATTACTTGCTTCACTAAATTATACAATATAATAGAATGGAAATACTTCATATCTTCAAACCTCCAAATAAAAGTGAAGTGTAAGAGTTTTCATTTCTCTCCCAAATTTTTTTCTCTCATTCCGTTCTATATTAGTAAAAAAGTTCTAGAGCACAAGTGCACAACCTCGATGGAATGCTCAATTTGGGGGCATTTTATTTTGGAGTGGCACCTAACATTTGAATATTTGATTGAAAAAATAGTGGGAAAAAGGGAGGAGATGATATTAATATGAGATCCTCAGATCCATATCACTGGCTAGGGCCTTGCATGCTTTCACCTTAGCACAGATTTTATTAATTAAAGCCTTGTTATAAAAAAGAATTGAATTTATATGCTCTAAGCTCTACGATTAACTAACACATGTAAAGCCTACATAAACTGAGCTTCGTTTTAGGCATTCGTTCCTTAAAGGATTAATATTTAATGATGACTTATAATTTAAAACAAAAGAAAAAATAAAAGCATAAGATCTTCTAATTTCCAATAATATAAGACGGGTTAATTAAGAAATAAAAACAACAAAGAGACACAATATTTTAATATTCATCTTACCAGTTCATCAAATTTTTACTTGACTTTTTTTTTTTTACAAAATCCGAATCCAAAATTCTTTTGTCTGATTAATAAAACTTCAATCCGTATGTAACCATTTTTTCACGATTCGTTGCTACTTTTCAAGGTCAACTAATGGATCCCCGCACTTTAAATTCAAGGTCAAGTAGCTGTAATTAAATAAAATTTTGTCCATCTGTGACCATGTAGACACATATGAAACTGTCAAGAGGTTGCGAAATAAATACCACAAATATAATATGAACAATGCTTTTATTAATTGGGAATTGCAGGATAAAGATGCCATCCCTTATGCAATAAGTTTCTAAACAATTTGTTTCTATTTTCTTAATCGAAGCATGATTGAATATAAATTTATAATATATATGGGGCAAGAAGTTGACCAGGCACGGAGATAACCAGGGAAGGTGTTACCTCGTCCGGATGCTGCTGGGAAAGTGCTCAACTGCTCATGATATGTCGCCTACAATGCTTTGCTTTTTTTTTTTTTATATCCCTCGCCGTTAATAAATCAAGATAAATTTAAAATTTCTCTTGAAGTTACTCCACTAGTGATAGTCCAAAAATTTTTGATCCTTGGCCCGTTTTTTGGAAGACCGTCCTAAAATCCGGACCGGACCGGTCCTTTGAAGGGCCTTTCGATGGACAAGGGTCTTGAAGGGCTAGATTTTGAAAGGACCTGGTCTAATTTTTTTTCAAAGACGGATGTTGAAGGGTCAGGTTTTGAAGGACCGGATCCGACCTAATCGTTCAATAGTAGTGACTATCTGATCATGATGGGACGATAGAGATTAAAAAACTATTAAAAAAATTAAATGTTGATATTATTTTAGAACAACTAGAAGGGCCAAGAACCTATAAGGGCCGGATTTTCGAAGGGCCGGTCTCGTGTTTCAAAAAACAAATCTGTCTAACCCGTTCCATCTCGACCCTTTTTCTTAATCCGGTCCGATCCAGTCCTTCTACCGTCAAGTCCGATCCTTTAAAATCCGGCCCGACCCTTTTGCCTTTCACTACACTCCACTTCGTCTAATACCACAATTAGTATGTGAAATTTCATTTGCATATTTCAGAAAGGCCTTTAACGTATTATCTTACGGCTCCGTTTGGATGCGTTGAGAATAAGGTAGGAAGAAGGAAGAAGGGAAGAAATTTATTGGGAAGGGGTAAATTTATTGGGAAGTGTGTAACTTTTGTGAAGAGTTTGGATGATTAGAAATAAATTTATTGGTAAAAAGTGGTTATTCCTTATTCCTTATTTCGGGAAGAAGCCATCCAAACGGAGCCGTTATTATCAAAGCTCGATTGGGAAAAAAAACGATGTGACATGCTATGAGCATTTTTAATGACATTTAAATTACTATATTAGCTTTTAGATGGAAATCTAACAGATTAATTTAATTAGAATAGTCCAAATTCAGTAGGCCGTAATATTGTAAACTTTTTAAAAAATTATATAACAAATGTGCAATAATACTACGAAGAAATAACATTTTTCTTAAAAAAATCTGGATAATGAAAAATTCTTTATGCGGTCGGTGTTTTGTTCCTGCTCATTCGCCATGTCCTTAGGGATGCCGCGGATGCCAATTTAGTTGGTTCAGGTGAAACAAAACTAACTTTTCCTAACTAATTTTGCTCAATTTATCTGAACTAGTTCTATTCTCGCGCGCGATGTATTTCTATCCGAATATGCGGCAAAATAATTTTCTGATGTGCTATTTTCACACGTGCGCAATCTCATCATTATTTTGAGTGTCAGAGAAGCAAAAAAATGAACTCAAAGAAATTCAAAGGAAATGAATGTGGTGCAATCTTATAATAGAAATTCGTGAAGCTTGATCATATAACTATTTACAATAAATTAAAGAAAATAAATCTGGTGCAATCTTATAGTAGAACTATTTACAAATGAATTAATGCCTCACAAATTTCCTTCAATCTATTATTGGATAATACATATAATTAATTTTTTTTAGACTCCCGAAAAAATTAAAAAAATCCACCCTATGCAATCATGTTTATAGCCTAACCAAATAATTCCAAAAGCAAAGCCCTTAGACAGCCGCCAACAAAACTTGTTTATAGCCTAATCAGAACTAAACAAAACAAAGAAAAAATAGAACTAATTAAGTTTCAAATAAATTTTCATCTTCAAAGCCTGGGCACTCTATCTGAATCATCCTCATCTCCTTGTGCGATCTGCGGCTGAGCATCATTATGACCCAGGCCCACCCTGATTTGCTGGTACCTGAGTAGTAGCAAGAATCACAATTAGCCGAAACATAAGTGAAAAAGTGGGGCCTAATTGCATTATTTTGAAATATAACTCTTTTCCGTTCATTCCACAAGGTCCAAAGAAATACTGGTGACATTATGATAGTGTTAATCCTATATCCTCGTTAGTTGCAGACAATGAGATCAGAAAGAAGTCATAGAATCAATATGCAATTTAGCCCTTTTCAATCCAATAGAATTCACAAAATTCCAAAAAAATAGAAACATAAGTACAATGAAAAAAAAAATGGTTAAGAAGACCAAAAAAATGCAAGCATCACTACCATGCCAGCCTTTTAACAACAGATTCTCCTTTGTTAAGACCTTATTATTGACTATTAACCAATTAAAAAGCTTATTTTTGCAAGGTATCTTTTAATTGGCCTTGTAGTGCCAAATTTTGTAATATGAACCCCTAAAATCCAAAAATCTGTAAATAGAGGCAGTAGAGAAATCCTTCGAATAACGCACATAATTAATGAGGAACATTCTTTGAATTGCCCTTTCAATTAAAAAAATGTTAATCGAGAATTTTAAGCAGTAGATGAATACCGTAGCGTGCATAAATTACAATTAAACAATAGATCATAGAACTATTCGCAAATATATAACCATAGTTTATGTTATAAGCTAAAAATTAGAAGAAATATTAGCAAGACCAAGGAAATAAATAATTGACCATGCATATGTAAAATTAGGCAACTTCATGGATCATGTGCATATGTAAAATTAAGAAATTCTTTGGAGATCATGCGCATATATAATATTAGGCAATTACATAGATCTGCAATAGATCTGCTATGATAAATCTCATTGCATTTCTTTTGTTTTGGACTTTTTTATGTGTCATCACCAATCGGCTCCCCTTTCTTGCGGCCGACAGAGATCTCTGTCACAAACCTATCCATCAGGTTCTTCATGTGAAAGACCCAATAATGAACTTTAATTTTAATTTCATAATATGAAAGATCAAAATTTTGTACCTTCATTTCCTTATCCGGTTCTGGTTTCTTTCAATTGTATCATCACTCATTTTTTGGCTTCCATCTCCTGTTCTGATCATTCTCTTGCATTACCATGTTAAAATCGGAACTACAAAATTCAAAGGTGAAAGAGGAGAATGGTAAATCAAATAGAAACAATGATAAAGAGCTTAATCAACAAAAGTATGTTTATTAGTTTACTTTTGTGTGACCAATAGAAAGAAAATAAATATCTAACTAATATATCAGTATACAATGGTACCATCTTTCTTTAAAATCTACCATGAATCTCAGATTCTGCTCCTTTTTCGTACAATCAATCAAGGAAAATATGTGAAAACGCTAAATTAATTCAGACAAATTATGAAATTCATTCTTTAAAGTAAAATTTCACTCAGAATGAAAGATTACTATAATATCCTTGTTCCTCTCTGTAGGTAGTAAGCTATGGTGTTATTACCTAAATCCACAAAACAGAATAAGGAGCTGTTCAAAAAATAGATAAAATAACCTAAATTTACAGTTTGGTTTTGTGAAATATTTCCATGTCATTTTATTTTATTGAATATCAAGTAATTATTGTTGTCATATGACTGTACAATTGAACAACAAATAAATTGAACAATGATAAGCAACAATGAAGCCAACAGGTGTTTTGACAACTTATCTAACTCAGTTATGAGTAATAAATAGATATGCATGAACCTCTTGCTCGTTCCTAATGACTATGGATTTATTGTAATAATGCTGAGCAAAAATTGAAAAGGGGTGAAAAATAAGTAATACCCAAAATCAGGAGCTCGAGAGAGAAAAAAAGCAAACCTGGAGCTTGTATAATCCACCATAGCCTCCATTTTTTTCCCAACACAGTACTCAAAAGGAAGGAAAAAGCCACAGCATCACATCTCCTTTGTCGCTTAGTATGAATCCAACGAAGGCAGTCAAGTGAGAGCAAGAGGCAGTCAAGTATGTAAAACCAAAAATCTGAGCACAAAATCAAACATCTCAGTATCATAGTTACTAAATCGGAAAAGAAAACAATCACAGTTTGTCCAAAATCTAACAAAATCCAACCCTTGCAATTGATTTATCAAGCAATCACAGTTATAGATCAATTCAAAGCAAGGCTACAAGCAAGCATTTTACCGACTAATCAAGTAATCAATTTATGAAATGACAGTTCAATCTCAAAGTGCATTTCAAATAAAGCGAGCTAAGTTAGCTCGGCAGAAAATAGAGAAAGGGAGATGAAGTTCAAACCTATAAAGAAAAAGGAGGGGAGGAGGAGAAAGGGTTGAGGAGCCTCGGCCACAACCGTCGTCTATCAGCAGCTATCATCCGCTTTCGCCATCCTTACTCAAATCGGTTGTCGAAGCTGATTCGTTGGCCAAATCAGACCTCTATTTGAAGAAGAACACCCGATCTACTCGTCCACACAAACGACAGTCAAGAGCGGAGGCCGGAGGCGCCTGAAATCCGACGAAGAAGAGGACCGGCTGCTTTTCCTTTTTCGACCCTTGCGTGAAAAATTGAAATGATAGGTAAAAAAGGGAGAGATTGTTGGGATGCGAAGAGCCGAAATTAATTAATATAAAAATTTAGACACAAAAAATTTTAATATACAGAATTATTATTTTTTTAATAAGAAGAAAGTTCCAACGCGTTTTAGAAGAGGGTTTAGCAATTCCCCTTCGTATGCGTTTATGAAACGCGCTCCAGGGCTTTCAACGCGTTTTATAAACGCGTACGAAGGAGAGATGCTGTCTACTTTCCTTTCGTTTGTCAGAGCTTCGTACGCGTTTATAAAACGCGTTGAAAGCCCTGGAGCGCACTTTATAAACGCGTTGGAAGGTATACTATTTAATTTTTAGAAAAAAAAGTACAAGCATGCTCTGATAAAGACTGCAAAAGACATGACAAGATTTGATTTTACAATGTCATCTTTGAACTACTGAAATTATTTATAAAAGCAGCCATTGTTGAATTAGAATGCACAAACACCCACTACCTCCTTCTTGTTAAAACCTTCAATACAATGGACAAAGGAAATAGCTCTAACTCAAATAATGATGTTCCAAACTATCGAATAGCAACCCGCATTGAGTATTGGCCAACTTTCTACCATTACCCTGCCAATAGAAATCAACCAGAAAACGGAGAATACGAGGCAATTTGTCGCTCTTGTTATCGCACTTTGAAATACAACATCCATGAAGACACGACTGAAGAGGGAGACGTGCTCGAGTTAAAAATACACTACCAATGGCACATTAATGGTGGGCCGAAAAGGGAACAGAAGGAGTACCAGGAGCGGCGATGGCGGGAACACGAAAAGAATTTGAACCGAGAAAGGCGATATGACTGGTATAAAAAATATTACACAGAACCTCAACCCATCCCCCAACAACAACCGAAACCCTACCTCTCGTGTGAACCAACTCACTGGACCGTTTACGAGAAAATATACAACTTTAATGGAGACCACACAGTGACCTGTACAAGGTGTGCTCAAGTTTTCAATTACAAAGAAAATATTGCGTGAACACTACCATGAGCACAAACGTCACGACGAGAATGAACAAAGAGCTCGGGACATAGAGACGCAGAGGATTATTAAAGAAAGAAATGAAGAAATGGATCGTAAACAAAAAATTAGGAAAGAACAGGCAAGGAAAAAAAGGCTAAAAAAATCAGAGCAAAAATTGAGAGAAATGAATAAGAGGGATGAACTTCGACAAATTGCGGCAAGCCGAATGGCAGAGATAGAAAAAGAAGAAACTGAAGAGGCTTTTTGGAACGAAGCCGCTCAATTCGTTGACAACAGTGTTCCGAGTAATCAACAAGAAAATGATGCTGCTTTTTGGAACGAAGTCGCTCAGTTCGCTGACAACACTGGTGCGAGTAATCAACAACAACCGAATGATGAAGATGAGCAACCATGGTGGAATGAAATTCTACAACATGTAGATAGTCAAAATCTCTAAATATTTATATCATTGTAATATTAATGTGTTTTATTATTATGGTTGTTAATGTACTTTAGTTGGAATTGTTAATGCAATGTTTTATTTTTATGGTTGTTTTTTATTTTCCTTTATTTTTTGTAGTGCTTTGCACTATAAGTTGTGGTTTTAATGTGTTGACGTTCAATGGATAAAAGTTGTTGTTTGGAGTATTTCATTTATTGGCGTTTCAATACATAAACGTTTATGTTTCAAGTAGTGATTTGCACTCCGAAATTCCAAGTCATAATAATACACAAGTCCATCATCACAAGTCATAATAATACACAAGTCAATCACAAGTCAATCACAAGTCATAAACGAAAAATAGTCAATCATCATCAGTAATACACAAGTCAATCACAAGTCCATAAACGAAAAATAAACGATCCGTCCATCATCAGTAATACACAAGTCCATAAACAAAAAAGAACTGTCATCATCAGCAATAAAATCAGTCCATCATAATAACTAACGCCGCCGCCTCCTCCTAGGTCCTGAAGGTGAAAATCTGTCAATCACCCTCACCACACGCCTATCTCGTATGGCCGGGGCAGTAACATCTCCCGAGTCAGTGGAGTCCGTATCCCCATCGTCCTCCTCCTGCCGGTCCTCCTGCTGGTCCTGCTGAGCCTCCTGCTGTATGGGCCCAAACTCAACAGGCTGCCCAGCCTCATGAGGAGTCGCTATAGGGACATAATCACCCTCCTCATCTCCGGCCGTCCGCAGTAATGTGCTGAACGAGTCTGTCCCTCCCATACTATCCAACGGAGTGCCAAATGATGGAATAGAAGAAGGCGTAGGCACTGACGGAACAGTAAATGCAGGAAAAGAGGAAGGTATACCAAATGGTGCAAAGGAGTACGGTGGAGGATCCTGAGGCTGGAAAATGCCAGTGGGATACTGAGAAATGCCAGCAAACTGCGAGGTCGATGCTGATGCACTATGCATGGATGGAGTAGGACCTGAGGCTGGAAACTGAGTAGGAAAGAACGTGCGTGGTCCTAAAATATCATCTAATCGCCCGGTATTCAGTCGACCATCCTATAATATTAAAAAAAACAATGTCAATATAAATAAATTAGTATCTAAAATTGAAAGTTGCATATGAACGAATACTAACCGCATGCATCGGATCCTCCGCCTGAAGGTCTGTGGGTACAGTCGGACGTGCAGACGAAGACTCGTCCCCAGAATCTGGTATGTCCTCAATATTTGTTGGAAGTCCTCGCTGCTCCAACAAATCCTCCAACCTGTAATTTATAAATTATTGAATTTAAAATGCAAAAACGCAATAAAAAAAATTAACTTATTTAAAATTACCTCAAAGGGATGGAAGCATCATGCAACTGCGAACGACAGTTGGCGAGAATTGCCTTTCCCACCCTTCTGCACCCCTTCTTCACAACCAGTCCCAATGCATGAAGTGCATTCTTCAGCGCAGAGTTGCCTTGCAATTTACAAGAATAATGACATATTGCACAATTCCATTTACCAATCATACATTCCATATTTAAAAAATTAAGATGTACCGTATTGCGAAGTCTGGACCCCATGTTTGTGTACTGCCTCTGAGCAAGAGGCAGCTGCTGAGTGCGCTGGAGACGTGCCTCGGCATCCTCTCGTGGCGTGGGTCTCTCGGAGGCACCGTATCGCCAAAACCATCGGAAGTACCGCAGCGTATCAGTAGCACTCCAGGATCGAGTCTCCAGCTGGCGTGCCTGTAATGCCTCGTCAGTCCACTCAGCATGTGCACTCGCAAAAATGGTAGCAAAATCTGGGCGATCTTGATAGGTACCGTGCTGGAAACCCAGCAGGTTCTGTGTCACGTCCCAACTCTGTTAAAATAAACACGTTAGTTCTTTACTCTAATTAAATTGAAGTTGATCGTATGATAAATCGGAAAAATATAGCAAACGTACCATAGGTAGTGGAGGAGGAGTAAACTGGTACAGTCCAAACTGATGCCTACAACGGTCGGGGTAGTAGTAGGCAACAATGTGGTAAAAAATCAGCGGCAACCGAACATGCTCCGCTATGGAACCCTCTTGTGCTACCCGTGGCATGACAGCCCTGTCGAGTACGTACGGAAACCAGTTGACGTCTTCAACGTTCAACACGGCTAGGTAGTCCCGTGCGTTCTCCACTGCCCCGCGGTGCTGGCTCCGTGAGAAAGACCGAGCTTCGCCCCATTTCCTGAAAATTTTGAAGGTTAGGATTGATGTGTTGTAATTTGCATAAAATTATTGAAAAATTATTATAAGTTATTACCTGCCAAACGGCACACATGAATCTAGGTTAGGCTGTCCTAATCCACCGATAGGAGCAACCTCTGGGCGACAAACAGGGAGGTATGACCATGCCCAAAACAATAGTAGCATCCAAGGTCCCGTCACAACCTTGAAACGCATGGAGGCACGGTCCAGAGCACGATATAGACAAGCAAGCGTGGCACCTCCCCAATTGAAGTCCGGAACTTCATTCAAATTGCCCTGCATTTAAATTAAACAACACATTCAAACTCAATTCGAGAACATTGAAAACAATAATAACCATGCAAACAATTTTGCTATAATAATTGTGCTATAATAATATTAGTCTTGCTATAATAATTTATATTTTTTTTAAATAACAAAATTAAATTGCTGGTTAATTGTGCTCTATTTTTTTTAAATAATAAAATTAAATTGCTGGTAAACAAATAAAAAAATTATTTAAGTTAAGAAAATTATACCGATACAAGCTCCAAATAGTATGCTGGGACGGAATTCTAAGAAATATCTGGAAACATCAACGTCCCAAATAGCTCTAGAGCAACTGCACGCGTGTATCGGTCTAACTCCTCATCAGTAGCACCTGCCTGTGGCGTCACCCCGCAATTTTGTCGCAACCATTTCAACTTGATGTTGTTGCCCACAACATCGCCCCTGCATTGTACAAATTTAAAATAATAAATACAAGTAAGCAATGCATATACGGAATAGCAAAAATCAATATTGCACTTTATTTTTTTCACTTACTCCCTGCTACTCCTTTCTCTGTGCCAGTCTCCCAAATCTTTATGAGGATAAAGATTTGCACGAATCTTTTCCTCCCAGGGTCCTCTCGTATTCGACCTAACTGGAATGCCCGTCGAGCGCAAACCATATAAGAAGGCAACATCCTGGTAACAATTACAAAATACGTTAAATTCGTGTCATGTTAATATTGCAATTCGTGTCATGTTAAGTCAAAATTTTATGTTAGAATTAATTGTGAAAATTAATACGAAAATTATATTAAAAAAATTTAATATCAAGTTGAAATAAATTACCTGTAGAGTAACCGTCATCTCTCCAACGGGAAAATGGAAAGTATGCGTCTCCGGACGCCAAAACTCGACCATTGCTTTCAGTAATGGCATGTCGACGTTGACATGCTTCACCTTCGTAATGTGACTGAGCCCCAGTTTGATCAGCCTTCCCTCAATCCGATCGTCCACCTTAATCGTTCGCTTGTGCGATCTCGTCTCCAAATGTGTTTCATGCTGCATTAACACGAAACATAAACTGTTGTATTAAAAATACAATTTATAACCATTTACAATAAATACAATTTATTAGATTGAACATAAAAACGAATTTTTTGGCCGAGGCTGGGTGGAGGGTGCTTCGGTGGGGGGTGCTTCGGTGGGAGGTGATGAAGCACCAGAAGGACCAGCCTCATCTTCTGCTGAACTCATCTGATTCAAATAATATAAGAACAACAATTTAAAACAACAATGAATTTAATATTTTTTTCAATAATCAAAACGAACAAAACAAAAATTATTTTTCTATATAATTGACATTTTCACAATAATTACTGATCAATAATCGAATAATTTTATCATAATATGTTAACATTTTTCTATATACAATTTCAGTTATTTGAAACTATGTTAATTTGCACCATAATTTTTCAATATAAATTTCTTTTTATTTGAACAATTTACTAACTAATTCCATTTATACATAATTTTCACAATAATTACAAACTAAAATTTACATCGATATCCATAAGTAATTTAATATACATCATTTCTAGAAAATAAATCCAACATAAAATTTAACTAATTATCATCAATCATACATATGGACAATTCCACAATTCCACAATTTCGATTTCCACAATTTCCACATGATGTGGTGGCATGCACAATTTCCACAATTTTCACAATTTCCACAATTTCACAATTTCACAATTATCATCATGCATCAATTATCAACAATTTCATCAATCATGCATCAATTATCAACAATTTCATCAATTATCAACAATTCCACAATTTCATCAATTATCAACAATTGCTTCACAATTTCATCAATTATCATCAATTATCAACAATTCCACAATTGCATCCAAAATATAATTATCAACAATTATCACTAAACCCTAACCCCTAAACCCCTAATTATCAACAATTATCACTATTTTAAATACAAAATACAAAATAATTTTGAAAAAAACCTCGCTGTCGCAAGTTCGCCGCTGTCGTTGCAACTGCCGCTGCCGCCGCCGCTGCCTTCTCCTCTTCTCTTTCTCTCGCTGCCGCTGCCGCTGCCTTCTCCTCTTCTCTTTCCCTCGCTACCGCTGCCGCTGGCTTCTCTCTTTCTCTTTCTTTCTCCCTTTCTTTCCTTCTCCTCTTCTCTCCTTCTCTCCTTTTCTCCTTCTCTCTTTCTCTCTTTCTCTGGTTCTCTCTTTCTGTGGCGAACGAAAATAGAAACATCTATTTCTCGAATTTGAAGGAGATGACCTTCGTACGCGTTTATGAAACGCGCTCCAGGGCTCCGAACGCGTTTCATAAACGCGTACAAAGGCCTGACTCGCCTCAAAAGGCGTAACTGCAGGGCTGAATTTATCCCCCTTCGTACGCGTTTATAAAACGCGTTCCAAGCTCTTGAGCGCGTTTCATAAACGCGTACTGAGGAAAATTGCTAAACGCTCTTCTAAAACGCGTTGGAACTTTCTTCTTATTAAAAAAAATAATAATAATTCTGTATATTAAAATTTTTTGTGTCTAAATTTTTATATTAATTAATTTATGTGCGAAGAGAGGGCAGAGGAAAAACCGGAGGAAAAAAAGGGAACGGACAAAGGAGATGATCCGAACTGAACTGAACGAACCAGATCAAAATACTGTGCTATCTACAGTCCCACGTGCAAGTCACGTTGCGCAAGATTTATATAGTTTTAATTTAATGTAAATTGAACTAGTAGAATAATCTAATCAACCAAATTAAAGATCGAACTTTATTCAAGTGAAACGATATTAGTTTTTTTATTTGTAATTATAAATACACGTAATAAATTGTTTAATTTATTTGCCAACAACTTATCTTCTATATATATAGAGGTGGGCTAAAGTATCATAGATGACAATGCCATAGATGTCTTTTTTTAAATATTTTTTTAAGATCCGAAATTCAATCGGTCGATCCAAACCGTTCAAATTGATCACCATATTGAAATACCATTTGAGACCAAATTTTACATTTTTTTTTGTATTTATTTTGATATGTTCAAATTAGAGGGTCTAAAATACTCCGATTATAACGTTTTTTTAAAATATCATAATAAATAGCAAACAAATTCGAAAAAATGTAAAATTTGGTCTTCAATGATACTTTAATATGGTGAATAACTTGAACGGTTCAAATTAAGAATTTGGAGTTTGAATCTCGAAAAATGACTCTATGACACGAGACCCTCTGTGCCATCTATGGCACATTAGCTATCCTCTCTCTCTATATATATATATTGAATCAATTTAAATAAGGTTAAATTTAAAATGTAAATCCATCAGTATGCTATTACTTATATAGATGAAACGCATGACAAATTTTTTTCATGCAATTCAAATAACTCGAGGTGATACATAAATATATTTTTTAACTTTTTTATTTTAAAATATATATGACTTATTAAACAGATAGCAAGAGTAATGCTATGAATAGCCTATGATGCATCATGGATTCATGGAGGACATATGTATCATGAGTTTATTTGCCATATTTATATTAAATAAAAAATTAATTTAACCAATTCAATATTTATCTTGAAAAATCTGATAACTGTCTCGCACTTTTTCAGTCCAACCACGGAAGATCAGATAGTCCTCTATGGGGCGAAGAAAATGCGGATCAGATACCCCTCGAGCATCTTGAGACCCGTCGTTACTGCCCATTCCGAACGAGCGAAGGGCACTAATGCGGTTCTAAGTACCTCGAGAGTTGATTGTTTGTCGTAGGTCCTTTTTTTCCAGTAGGCGCAAGCCCCTACTGTTAATTACCTCCGGACTCAGTTACGAACTGAGCTAAGAGCACCTCTAGATTGGGATAATCAAAGTTTAGATGTCATAGGTGGCTGAAGTCCATTTTAAATAAAAAGGATAGTGTCTTGATAAGGAGTTTCGGGGTGAAAAGCATTGCAGAAGGGCAACTATCTTAACAGAGCCATGCAAACATAAATGATGTGGTTTAATTCTTTATTTTCACATTTTCAGACATTTAGTTTGCTTTTACTTTACTGTGTCAGGCTTAGTGCTGTTACAGAGAATTTTGAGTTCGACACTAGGAAATTTAGTATCCTAGGTCAATCCTCAATCGTTTGGGGATTTAGAGATTTTGAGATTTCGTTCAAGTCTTGAGTACAGATGCGCTATGCCTTCTCTTGACAGGAACTTCAGTGATAATTCAGAATCGACTTTTCCTTTTTCTTAATCTGAACATCGGGAGGGTGTCTCCTTCAGGGCGAAACGCGATGCAGTCTTGAAGGGACGAACTTTTGACTTTTAAGACTTTATGTCACTGTAGACTTTGTGTCTTTTGGACTTTGTGCCATTTTGACTTTGTGTTACTTTGACTTTGTGTCACTTTTAGACTTTGTGTCATTTTGACTTTGTGTCATTTAGACTTTGTGTCGCTTTTAGACTTTGTGTCATTTTGACTTTGTGTCATTTAGACTTTGTGTCGTTTTGACTTTGTGTCACTTTTAGATTTTGTGTCATTTTGACTTTGTGTCACTTTTGACTTTGTGTCACTTTTGACTTTGTGTCACTTTTGACTTTGTGTCATTTTGACCTTGTGTTATTTTTGACTTTGTGTCACTTTTGACTTTGTGTCACTTTTGACTTTGTGTCATTTTCAGGTTTGGGCTTTTAATTTTTCACTTTAGGATTTTGGACTTTTGAGTTTAGACTTTTAAATTTGCACACTTGAGTTAGCACTTTTGGATTTTGACTTTTGAGTTTAACTTTTAGTTCTTGACATTTTCGGGTTTGGTTTAAAGTTTGAAGTTTTGCCTTTTGGCATTCTGGACTTTGGACTTTTAGTTGTGACCTTTGAGTTTTAGGTTTTCGGTGTTTAGTTGAGATTTTGAGCTTGGACTTTTAAATTTGTACTTTTAAATTCCTATTTTTTTTATCTTCTTGGTGATATGTATACTTTGTTTATTTCACTTTTGTTTGCGGGTCTTAATGTCTGACTGTACTTATTGCTCAGAACAAGGAATGTCAAGTGTACCTACTGTCCAGAACATAAGCTATTCAGATGTACCTGCTGTCCAGAACATAATTTGTTCAGATGTACCTGCTGTCCAGAACATAGAATATTCAGAATGATTTTCTTTTGCCTTATTCCCTTTTCTTCTCTTTTTTTTTTAACCATATGAATATAATTTTATCATTATTATTATTATTGTGATTGTATTACTTTATTATTATTATTTTTTTATTTATGGTTATCCCTTAAACCTATTAATTTTAAAATATTTTGTGCTTTGGTGTTTTAGCATAACATGACACATCAAAATATTCCTCATATTTTTCTTGACATTTTGATATTTTATGAGAGTTTTTCTGATAATCCAACTATTTTTAATGCATTTTTGAAGTTTTTCGGTGGTGCGTAATTTTCTGATTGGTTGTGCTTGCTGCTTTATGTTATGCTTGTCGGGGATTCGTTTCACATTGGTCGCCACAGAAGATCAATGGGAGGCGTTGTGGATTCGACTTGGTCGAGTCGCTTGGTCCGTATCTGCGTCGACGTGCCGAGCGAATCAGAGCCGAATTGTCCTCCTGGACCCCATCAGTCAGTGGGGTGTGCCGATACTCCAAGTCTGGCCAAGATTTTCTCGTTTTGATCTTCTTCCCTCCTCCTTTTCTGTTGACTCGACGGACGAGGGGGGGGTTGACCTGGCGTCTCAGTCCACCTCTTGATCCGTGGTTAGATTGGTGAGAGACGTTTACCCTTCCTCTACATGATAGCCTTTTCAATTTCAGGTTTTCCCTGCCCAATTGATTGTGCTTCGCTCTTATCTCACTTGGTGACCTAGCACTGGATTGATAAGGCATTCCTTGGATGTTTGATAGCAAATTCTGGCTGGGGATTGCTCATCAAGCATTGCAAGTATCTTATGAAGTCAGTGGCAACAACAATTTCAACAAGGGTAACTCAATTTGGGTAGCAATCCAAGCCATGGGTTCAGTTCTTGGTCTGACATGATTTACAATTGGAATTCAGCTTTGACTAACAGCATTCATTTCTAATTCAATAATGTGCCACAGTGTTACCCATGCTGGAGATGACTTACACATCATTGTGGGCATATATTGGTTTGATTTTTGGAGCTTTGCTGGGTACTGTTTTTTTTTACTTTGGGTTTTAAAACAAACTGCTAATCACCTTATAACAAATGGCGAAAGACACCTCATCTCAATCTCACATTCATTCATATCTCATAATCAGTGAAGCTAAATATTGGAGATACCTTACCAAACAAATAACCACTGAAATTTATTCTTAGTAATGCCAAAGTCACTTTATGATCTCAACAGATCATTATATGAAAAGGTAATATTTTAAGGTGCTTATCAGGCCTCCTGCAAAAAGGTAACTATCTTATTATATTTTTATGTATATATATATCTTTTGAACGCACCCTTCCTTAAAAAAAGGTCACAGAGATTAGACTTATGCAGAGGGAGTATACCAATAAGGGTGCCAGTTATACATGTGTATATAAGTAGATTGTTTTGCAAGGTACAATAAAATCCCTTTTTTTTTAATGTTTTCAATTTAACCCTTGCTATTTTGCATATTTTATATTTTTTTTTTTACCCTTGACTTGTATTACTATTACTTCTGCTAACTCAAAATGTCTTTTGTTAAACTATTAGAAGCATTTCAAAAGATGTGCAGGCTAAGGGTAAGTTCCTATTTCCAAGTATGCGCTCTCAGGCAAGCATCCCTTGGTCACAGTCTCATGCCTCAAATAAAATTAGATTTTACTTCTCTTTTTTTTCTTTCAAAATAACTCTGATGATGTAAGTATCTGACAAAATAAACTCCATTTGCTGCATGCTAAAACCTTTCTAACATTAAAATATAGATTTCTCTTTTTTTTTTTACACACACACCCTTGGTTTTCTACTTTATTGCTTATTTTTTTTTTTAAAAAAACCCTTTTTGCTCTATGCATAACTCAAGAAAAGGCCACCATTATTATTAGAACACAGCTAAGTGCATGAGTGTGCGCTCTCAGGCAAGCACCCCTCATGCACAGGGCCATGTTCCTTTATAAGACTTTATTACTGTTATTTTTTTTTACATTTTCAGGACTTCAAGGGATTCATGGACATAGGTGAGTGTGCGCTCTCTGGCAAGCACCCCTCACCCATATCCTTAAGCCCTAAGTGGATATGAATAAGAGATCTACATGAGGATCCCCTTTGATAATTGATACTTCATTTCAAAAGAGACAAAATGACACAGAGATTAACACGAGCACCAGAAATAGAAATCAAGAGAAACAAGACTTTTAGAAATTAAACTTGGATATGGCACTGAGTACAGCAAGATCTCTACCTTTCCCTCTTAGAAATGGCTTTTACTTCTTTTTCGAATTAGATTACAAAGATAGCTAAACAAACTGGCAGAATTTCCACTTGTCCTCCTTTCTCTCTTTGCTTTGATCTTCTTTTATAGGCAAAACCCCTAGGGCTTTGCTTCATTCTTTCAACACATGGCATCATCTCCTGTCTTGGATTCGTGATGGAGGGGCTGGATGTAAAATGGGGCTGCCGCCATACTTTTACAATTCCAATTTCACCTATTTCTTTGCTACTTCTTTTCACCAATCAATAATATCATGCCACTTGGCATTTGCAACTTTTACCTCTTTCTACAGTGTGCTTGGAGGAGGAGTTATACTTTCTTTGGCGCCAGATGTACTACCTCTCATCCAATGGTTCATGAGTCGATGAGGGGCTGTGATTTGCATAGGGTGAGGCTCTTCTTTGGTGCATAACTGTTGCTCTAGGGGTATAGGCCTGGTACATCAGCTCTTTACTTTTATCTATATAATTTTTATTTAACCAGAGGCTCCCTTGGTGAGTAACACATCCTTTTCAACATTTACTAACCTCCTTCCCCTCCCTCTTTATCACTGTATGACAGGTGGGGGCCATACCCAGGAAAAATAAGCGCCTTCTTCTATTTACCTGTGTTTGCAAGAAGGGGTACAGTACCAATATGTGATGTCCCTTTCCCAATCATTATGGTCATTCCAGCATTTGAGGCTCTCTTTTTTTTTTTAATTAAATTTGTTGTCATTCTATTGCAATTACAATCCATGTCCTTTGTGTAATATAACCTCTTTTAAACACTTTTCCATATAATTAAACTCCTCATTATTTGGGGCAGTTTTACACGTGGCAGTTCTGGATAGGGTATGGAGGGTATAATTGGGATTTAAAGAGTCTAGATACATGTTTTATGAGCTTCATTCTTTTGTCCTTTTCCCTTAATTCCTGATTTGCCCTCTTTCAGCACACATGAGATGCTTTCAGGTGCCAAACAATGTCTGTTGATTACATCCATGCCTTTGATGTACAATCTCACTTCTACTGATCTCATCCAACCATCCATCACATTCTTTCTTTTCCTTGTGTACAGATGAATGGCTAGCGATGTGTTCATTAAAGGAGAGGGAATTTACGGTGCTGCGTCTCATTTTATCCCCTCAGTGTGTCATTTAATGCACTGTACCATCTTCAGCAGGAGGAATGATCATCTAAGCATCAACGGTTGGGAATTTGGGTTGGCTGGGGAAATCCTTCCCTCTTCAATTACACTTCTGGCTTTATGGTACGCTGTGCTGGCAGGCCTAGACCCTCCTTTTCAGTGCATAGACTAGGGTAGGAATTCCTCTTCTCCATTCAATTTCCCTCACACTACTTCATTTCACTGGCCGTCTCCAGTGTAAGTGTAAACATCTCCTTCTCTTATACTTTTCACATGAGCGTTTTGGTTGTAAAACAGTAAGAAGCCACCCCAACCAAGCAGTTAGTGCAACGCCATTCTCTATTACTTGCCTCTCACACCCTTGGAGTTTTTCGCCATGGCCATGGATGTCATCACCTCTGCTGTCGCTAATTGACCCAAAATTGCTTAGCCTTCCCCTTCTATAGGCTTAACGAGACCTTCCTGGGTATATTTCTCAGCCAATTCCTCATTTATTTAGTGGAATTTCATATACATTTGTACCAACTGCTAATCCTTTCCCTTTTAGTTATCGCACAACCTGGGCACCATTCCTTATCGAGTCTGGTATCGTTGCGTAGGTGGTGTCATCGCCTCTGTGCTGGTGAGGCCAGTTGGGACTGAAGCGGTGCAGAACGACGGCGAACTCTCTCCTCACGCTGGTGTACGAAGCTTGTCAGAGGTAGTACTGTTCCATCCTTTTCCTTTCTCTTTTCTTCTTTTTTTTTTTTAAAACGGAAATGTGTGGGACCCATATTCTTGACCAATCAGGAAATCCAATTAGATGTTTTAATTCCAGACCCAGATCCGTCCGTTGATTTTGGATAATATAGTGAGGATTTATCAGGACCGTCAGATTTGATGGGGATTTCCGAATTGAACTGGGCCAGTATGCCATTCAAATGGGCTTTTAATCTCGGCCCAAAACTGATTTTGTTAATTCCTTAAAAGCCCATCCGGAATTGTTTGGTCTCTTCTTTTTTTTTGGTGGGGGTTTGCCTCCATTTGTTTCGGAAATGGAGCTGTCCATTTGACTGAATTTTGAGGTTAATTGAGCTGCTTTATTCTTAGAAAAATTGTTTGGTGCCCTTCTATAGGTCAATTTAACATGAAATTTTGCATGGTTCTTCACAAAAATATGAAGAATTTAGCTGCCACAAATTTTCTATTTTTAGGACTCCGGTAATTAATTATAAGGATATCACAGGCGCATAATGGCATTCCTCGTAATTAATTAATTTACCGTCCATTTTTAAGAATTTTTGTGTTTTCCTTTCATGCAGTATGACCAATTATCAGGGCTATTTTGTTGGGTCATTGGTCATGTGGGTGGGGCTTGGATTATATGGTTTTAAGATTTTGGTGATAAGATAGGGAATTGTTTAGGATTTTATGCAGCAGAATTTAGAGGCAAACAAATGCCCCCCACCAGAGTGGACTGTGAGATACGTCGATCAGTCTACTCTGGTGTCCCCACTTTCTAGGCATTTTTTTTTGGTAATTTGTAGGCATTTTTCTGGATATTTGACATGGTCTTTTGCTTTTCTTGCAGGTAGTTATGGCTGAGATTTATGATACTGCCCCTCGGTTTGAGATTGTCAGGACGGGTTTCTATGGTCCTTCGGACGAGGCCATTGAGTCTTATATCGGTGATTATTTGGATCCTCAGAAAGTCCATGTGCATCTTCATCGTTTATGGAAGCGCGCCATTCTCAGAGGAAGAGATAATTTCCATGGGCTTTTGGTTCGGCACAATCGTTTACCCTTACCGGCCATCTATGACTATCCGTGCCTTGCTGTTGACCCTCCTTCACGCACTGAGGAGCGTCGAGATAGGTACTATACCTCCCATTGTTCCATCAGTCGGGATCGGCGTGGCATTCCCTCCGGTGACCTTGCAGGTATCTTTCTGAGTCCCACTGGCCGTTCTACTTTTTCTGCTGATTTTCACTTGTTAAGTATGGAGATGATGGAGGGGCATGTTATCCCTTGGTCTCCTGGGAATTTGAGGGTTCAGGGTGATTTGAAATGGAGTCCCGGGCAAGTTGAATGGACCCGATATATCTTGTGCAGTATGGGGAAGAAATTGGATAAGGTTGAGATTTTTGGAGGTGTGATTTTGGCTTTGTTTGAGTATACATGGAGTTCCAATCTTCTGAAAGCAATGGCCTCCAATTGGAATTATGTTCATAATACCTTTCCCTTAGAGGATCGCGACGCCACCATCGATCTTCAGCAGATGTCTGGCCTCATGGGGGTGCCAGTAGAGGGGTTGGTTTATGAGGAGAGGGTACCGCCTGATTTTGAGCTTTATGGTCCTGATCACAAAGGGCTCCCTCTGCATTCTTCATCACTTCGGGCAGTTTTCCGGATTTATTATGAGATTGCCATGTCACGTGGTCAGCGTGGCTTGGATAGGGATGTCCCGTTGAGAGACTGGGTTCGCTATTTCACGGACTTGATACCTGAGAAGAGGGCTGCGCGTTTTGCTAATCCTTTGGAGCCGATCAAATTGGGTTCCGACAAGACATATATTCCCTCTGAGCGGGTGTCATTCTCAGATTTCTGTTCCCATGAGTTGGACGATGAGACAGTCCTGATTGCTTTTTTGGCTTGGTGGTTGTGCTATTTCTTGATTATCTACGAGCCAGCTGGGTATATCCGTCCTTGGGTCTTTGTGGTGGCGAATGCCTTGGCTCGCGGTAAGCGGGTCTCATTAGCTATTCCAGCTTTAGTGAACCTTTATAGGTCCATGAGAGAGCTTACTTCTTCGAGGGATCCTTCCAGGGCCACAGTGGTTATGCCTTTACACATCCTTTCTGGTTGGTTTTATCTTTACTGGGAGAAGTGTTATACTCCGCTGACCTCTGCTGGCATGAGGCAGTCATTGCCAGGTTTGATTCATATTGCTGGTTGTACCGTCCGTGATCCGGATCAGATTACCGCTCATTTGTGCTTTACTCAGAGCAGTCAGTTTATCATGGATTATCGCCCTGAGGCCTTCAACAAGGGGTGGCCTAAGGACACTGGGAAGCCGTACATTGTCAAGGATGTGGCGCCTCGTCAGAAGGGGACCTGTCCTAAGTTGTGTTCTCCTCGGCACAGGCGAGACCGGGACTATACTGTCAGTATCAGAGCGGGATGTTTATCTATTCGCATGGGGAATAGGGTGATCCATGAGGTTTACAGCCCTCACCGCTGTGCTTGGCAGTTTGGGTATGACCAGGCTATTCCAGCAGTTTTCAGCTTTCCTGACCCTCCTCGAGTCACTTTGCCGTCATGTGCAGCTTTTAGTGCATTCTCAGTGCGTTTGGGCACCGACACTAGTTGTATTGTTCCTCCAGCTTCTCGCCAGGGGACATTGACTGGGGATTATGACAGGTGGTTCAGAGGTTGGTCTAAGATTCCTCATGATGTTAGCGTGGCCATCCTAAAGGAGAAAGTTTACCCTCGTTCCCGGATTGTTCCGCAAAATCCGGAGGTTAGACAAGGTGGGTTCAGACCATTGAAAAATTCTTTTGGGGTCGATGGTTTTGTGCCGATCGGTGTGAAGTCCTTGGAGTATGTAGACCCTCCTTCGCTTCCTGACGGCCATTTCCCTGGTTCGTTACTTTCCTTTCTCATTTGAATCACCTTCTTGGTTACCTTCTCTCTTTCTTATGATGATTTTGTTCTCCGAGGCAGGTCTCGGTGGATATGACTTTGGTCATTTTCATTTCAAGGTGGAGGGTATTTCTCCTCTTGAGGGGGAGTCTTCCCAAGCTCTTATGTCAGAGCCTTAT
This sequence comes from Rhynchospora pubera, assembly GCA_028095005.1. NCBI lineage: Eukaryota > Viridiplantae > Streptophyta > Magnoliopsida > Poales > Cyperaceae > Rhynchospora > Rhynchospora pubera. The sequence goes on along the minus strand of CM051462.1, from coordinate 147,336,744 downwards.
AGACGCTGGGCTATATACTCAGGTATTGCATTTCTCCTCTTCTTTGTTTAATTTTTATCATCAATGTATGTTTGTCATGGTTTTGGTTTTATAGGTGTTCATAGGCTCCCTCCTTCGGTGGGAAACGAGGAGTTGGCCCCTTCAAGTTGTCCTTCTCCTGAGTACCCTGACGAGCTGGCTGAGGAAGCAGCTAGGCAGCTGAAGAGGCAACGTGAGGATTCTTTGGCAAAGGAAGAAACGACTCGGTATGAGCTTCGACGGCGGCTGAGGGAGAGTCCTTCAGATGGCGGCTTTTCCATGGAGCCTCCTCTCCTTACACCACATTCATGTATGTTACTTCCGTTTTTCCTTCTGACTTCATTTCATTTGATTTTGATTTGCTATAAACTTGTCATGATATTACTTCCCAGGGACTGCATGCTCCGGTGTATGGGGTAGCGCTATTCTGGCTGAGTCCGTGGTTGCTACAGAGGACATTGAGATGGAGGAGGTCGAGGTGGAGACCGTTGCCGCGCCGTTTGAGGAGATTCTGCGCCCCAGGCTGATCTCTCCGGCTCCATTTATCCAGGCGAGTGACTTCCCTGCTCCGGATGATTCTATGGCGATTGTCGCCGTTACCGTCTTTTGCTGTGAGACTGCTCCGACACCGGCCATCTCTCCAGCGCTTCGGGGTCTAGGTATGCTTCATTTCACTGAGCTTTTTACCTTAATTTCCCTTCTGTTTCATTTTATATTTTCCTTGTCTTGATTCATTTAGGTCGACTTCCTTATATCCTGATGGCCTTTAGCATTGAGTTTTGGGCTTTGGGCTTACGGGATTTATGTCATTTATATCGGCTGTCCCTCCGGAGCTTCATGAGTGTTGATGAGCTGACGAGCCATGTCCTTGGCATGGAGTTAGACATTCTGGATCATGCTTCCATCTCATGCTCAAGTACGTATCTATGCTTCCTTTGACATTACGACGTGTATTTCATTCATCATTTTGTACTATAGCCTTCTCCTTTTTATTCAGCAGAGACTCCCTCGGATAGTCCTACCTTCCAGACCCTCCATGATTTCTTTTTTCCTGAGTTGGACATGGTTCCGGTGTCTTTCGATGAGCCGTCATTGGATTACTCTGAGTGGGAGGCTCTTCTCATTGATTCCACTCCTTTGGCCGTGTCACCATTTGCTGGTGGGGCGAGTTTGCCATTGTCGCCAGATACTGTGTTGGTTGAGCCGATAGTTGGGGTGTCGGCTCACCGGAGGGACGTTGGTTCTGATGATGATTCAGAGGGGGCTCTCGCAGGTGTAGTGTTAGCCCTTCCTTGTTTTGCCTCTCTCGTGGCGGACGCTTCTCGAGAGGTTGAGTTGATGATGGGTTTCTTTTGAGTAGGAGTTATGTAGCGCGGTGGCGCTTTGTATCTTTCCTTTTGTTATGGTTTTAGTTTTAGACTTGGTTTTAGTCGGTCACTCCTGACTTTGTAGCGGCTGGACTTTCTGATTATGTGATATTTTGGACTTTTGTTGGGCTCTTGATTGCAGTTGATTTATGGGCATGGATATTATATTTTTGGTGTCATTAGGTTCATCATTTTTCATTAAAATTCTTGGATCGCGAAGCGACCATGTTCCTTGCAAACCGCCACGCCTTTTGATCTTTTGTATTTATGGGTAAATTCGAGAAGACGTATGCTTTCTGGTGCCCTAATTTCCTTTATATATATATAAGGCATCATGTGTACGTATCTCGTATCATTTCCTTCTTCTTCTGAACTTTCTTTCTTGGACTTCATTTTCCATGGCCGGCGTCATAGATCCAAGGAATCCCAAGCGTCCCAGAGATGAGGGCAGTTCCTCTGTCCAGGGCGCGCCACCTTCCAAGCCTAACTGGTCATATGACCCAGGCAACCGTTATCTGTTTCGAGACGACGAGGCTTTTGAGTGTTATCAAAGTAACATTGGTGAAGGGGGGCGTGAAGCTTCCGCCTGCTTTTTCTTTTATTCTCAAGGGCGTTTCACCACCCCTTATATGAATTTAATAACAGGGTGGCTCAATGCCTGGAGCCTCCACGGCTTGTCAAGGCTTGATACTCCTTACCATCCGGACATCACCAAGCTATTTTATGCTAACCTCCGTGTCACATTTGACCACCATGATACTCCTTCTGCCTCTTCTTATCTTTTTGGCAGGCTCTTTCACATAGGGGTGGAGGATTTGGCTGACTTGATTGGTGCTGCAGATACTTTGAATGGCATGTCAGTTTATGCTTTCGGGAGTTGGCCCCGTGAGCAAGGGACATATCGGGGTCATTGCGAGTGGTTCAAGATACCCAGATCTGAGGCAAGTTCTGAACTGGTCTCCACTACGCATTTGCCCGCGCTTCACCGGTAATTTTGGTATTTGTGTGTTTTTGTTTTTTGTTGTTTCTTTTGTTTGTTTCTGAAGGATAGGTTCATGACCATGAAGTTTATATGTTCTTTTTAGGTTATTTTTCTTGGTTATCAACTACATCCTCTTTCCTCAGGGTGAGTTATCGGATTTGACTCGCCCAGGGACTTTGTTCTATCTTCGCTTATTGCTCCTCAAACGCGGGAAAGCTAATCTTCCCAGCCTCATCCTCCAAAACATGCATTATGTCACGAGGTTTCCCAAGGGCCACTTGTCTTATGGGAACTTAATTGAGGCCTTGATAGAGCGGGCTCAGATTCCATTGCCTGAGACATTGTGGGGGAATCCAATCACTGAGCGGATTATTCTGTACCCGCGCAACCTGCTCTTGGATCTGACTTCCTTTGGGTGGGTGGAGATGGCTCATGGCACTCTGGTCCCTGACCCCAACTACCCGGTGAACAGTCATATCCTTCATAGGTTTGCTGCTGTGAATCAGTATAGTCCGGTGAGAGAGGCTTCTCCCCCTTCTCCAGACGGCTCAGCCATTGAAGAATCTTTTCCACTCCAGGAACACATAGACCAGCGTTTTAAGGAGCTAGATCAGCGGCTGGAGAATATCGAGACGGTGCTTCAGTCAATCCATAACACCTTAGAGACCTTTGCAGGGGCGATGGCCGCAGCTCAGGCGCCTCCAGTGCCTCCGATATGAAGAAGTCTCGGATGTTTGATCACTTGGTTTTGTTGTTTCATTGCTTCGTTTCGTATGTTTTTTTTTGTTGTTGTTTGGGTTGTGGTAATTTTGGATGATTTATGTCTGGTATTTTGATTTTATGGTTTGATTAGGGCAACTTGGAGGCCCAGTAACTCTTGGTTTGTTGATCTTGGTTTATGAATATTTGTTGAGGTTTATGAGTGATTTGGTTTAGATTGTTATAGGTAGCGACATCAGATATCGCCAGTGGGACCGATATTTTTTGTTATTCTCCCTGCTCTTTGGTTACGGCAGCAAGGAACATACCGGTGGGATTTGTCTATTGTTGCCTCGGTAGCTAGGACCATTCTGATGGGACTTGTTTGCTCCATATTACCGCTCCGACATGTAGAATAGGCGTTCCGGGTATGACACGCAGTGGGTACGGCGTGCAATGAGCATGGCCGCGGCGGGACTTTGTGCATCATTTTCTGTTGGTTGTTTTGGTATGACGGTAAGGGATATACCGTCGGGACTTGTCTGTTCCATATCACTCTTCTGATGTGGTGAGATGGGTTTTCTCCTGGCTCTTTAGGTACGGCAGCTAGGAACATACCGTAGGGACTTACTTATGTTGTGAGATTGTTTTTTTTTCTTCTCCTGGCTCTTTGGGTACGGCAGCTAGGAACATACCGTAGGGACTTGCTTATGCTATGAGATTGTTTTTTTTTTTTTTTTTTTTTTTTTTTTTTTCTCCTGGCTCTTTGGGTACGGCAGCTAGGAACATACCGTAGGGACTTGCTTATGTTGTGAGATTGTTTTTTTTTTTCTCCTGGCTCTTTGGGTACGGCAGCTAGGAACATACCGTAGGGACTTGCTTATGTTGTGAGATTGTTTTTTTTTTTTCTCCTGGCTCTTTGGGTACGGCAGCTAGGAACATACCGTAGTCGGTGGTTTAAGGCCCAACACGACCATGGGCCCCTCTGGGTATTAGGATTTATGAGGCCTATTCCTTGACATGGTTGGCGGACATCAGCCGTGGTATTCTCCGTTTTCAGAGGGGCTTTTAGGCTCGGTTTGGTCTTCATTCATTTTTTGGTAGGTTTCGGCAAGGATTACATTTTGAGGAGACAGGTTGTCTCCTCAATTTGTGGCTGTTGAGGACGTGATTTTGACTAATCCCATGGTAAGTTTCACCGTTCGGTAAGTTTCACCGTTTGGTAAGTTTCACCGTTTGTGCCTTAATTTAGAGTTCAAGACACAGAACTTTTGTTCATCCTTTAGTTCGGTGAGATGAACAGGCACCTAGTACTTTGTTTTAAGGACAAAGCACAAGACTTTTTTCTTAGGGTCGTATTTTGGGGTGTAGGCCATTCGTAAAGGAAATGCTCTATGAATGTCCCTAAGGACAGAACACTCCTCTTATCTTGGCCCAGTGGGACGAGACATTTTGTGTACATTTTTAGGAGTTTTGGATTTTAGACTTTGAAATTCGCCTTTTTATTTAGGGATTTGAGAATATTTAGGGAGATCTGGTTTTAATCTTTTATTTGAGCTATACTTTTAGCTTGGTCTAGTTTCTTTTGGTCACATGCCTTTATGCTTTGGAATAAGATGCATTTTTTGTTGGACTTGGATTTTATTTAGGATTTCGACTTGGGGTCATTTTAGGGAATTTTGAAGGGTTTATTTTATTTAAAGGTTAATTTATTACTTTAGGGTTTTGGCTCAGGGATACCCCATAGTGTTCAAAAGAACGGAGTACCCTGTCGAGCCTTGACCCGGTGGGACGTGAGGGATTTTTTACCTAAGTGAAGAGGTGGTTGACCGCCTCACAATTGTCTGCCCAGTCGGTTTGTTGGCTGCTCTTCCTTTGACTCCGGTGGGCTGTGAGAACATTGGGGTAGTTTTGCCCATAATATTTCTTCAGGTATCTCCCATTTATGGAGGAGACAGGGTGTTTTCCATTCGAGTCTGCGAGTAGGTAGGCTCCACCTTCATATGCTTGTTCTATGACATAGGGGCCTTCCCAATTTGGTGCAAATTTAGGACCATGGTGTCGGCCGAGGATAGGTCGCCTCAAAACCAGCACTAGTTCTCCTTTCTTGAATGTTCTGGGTCTTGATAGCTTTTCATAAGCTCGCGTCATTCTGGCTTGATATAACTCCAAATTTTGTTGAGCTGCCAGTCTCCTTTCATCCATTCCATCCAACTCTTGCAACCTCAGTTGCGTTTGTTTGGTCAGAGGGATTTGTGCTGCCATAGCTACTCTCAGTGACGGGAGTTCCACCTCAATTGGTAGGACTGCTTCTGCCCCATATACCAAGGAATAGGGCGTAGCTTGGGTTGCTGTTTTATGAGTGATGCGATATGCCCACAACGCTTCATGCAGCTTTTCATGCCAGTTTTTTTGATTATCTCCAATGGTTTTGCGAAGGATCTTGATCAGTGTTTTGTTGAAGGCCTCCGCTAGTCCATTGGCTCTTGGGTTATAGATGGAGGAATATCTCCATTCAATTTTGTGTTTATCGGCGAAGGCCTCAATTTTGGCATTCTTGAAGGCCGTCCCATTGTCGGAGATTATTTTCCTTGGATTCCCATATCTATAAAGCACTTGAGTGGTGAAGAACCTGACCACATCAGAGGCCTTAATTTCACGGTATGACCTGGCTTCGGCCCATTTGGAGAAGTAGTCCGTAGCGGCCAATATAAAGCGGTGCCCATTTGAGGCTGGTGGGTCAATGGGACCTATGATATCTGTCCCCCAGATTTCGAAGGGCCATGATACCACGGTTGGATGTAGTGCGTTTGGGTGTTGGTGTATAAAATCTCCATGAATTTGGCATATGTGGCATCGTCTGGAGAAGTTTTCGCAGTCATTGATCATAGTGGGCCAGTAGTAGCCCATTAGTTTGATTTGTACTCGCATCCGAGAGCCCGATTGATGGGCTCCGCATACTCCCGAGTGAATTTCTTGCATAACTTGGTTGGCTTCGGTTTTCGATATGCATCTAAGCCATGATCCTTCATAGGATCTCCAATAGAGTGTGTTGTTCACATACACGAACCTTAGGGCCCTTTTTCTGATTTGCTCCCTAATGGCCTTGTTCACAGGTAATTTTCCTTGTTGGAAGTAGTCAAGGAAGGGTTGTCTCCAGTCCTCTTGGTTCGAACCTTCGGTTGTCATGGCTTGTGCGATTTCCCTCCATTCTTTTTCATGTTCTCTTTCGAGTGTTTGGATGTCAGTAAACAGGGTTTCTTCCTCCTCGTTTCTTTCTTTTGGGAAGCAAGAGGACAAGGATCTTCTGCGGTGAACCAGGACTTGGATTTCTTCCTGATTCGGGTCACCGAGTTCATTAGCCAGCCTAGCCAATGCATCCGCTTTGCCATTCAGAGACCTCGGGACTTTCTGGAAGGTAATATATGTAAATTTGGCCATCAATTCTAGGGCCTTTTCATGGTACTTGACCAATTCTGGTTTTCTTATTTTGAAGAGGCCTTCGATCTGACTCAAGATGAGCTGAGAATCTCCGTAGACTTCTAACTGCTCAATACCCATTTGAAGGGCAATTTCAAGTCCAGCTATCAGGGCCTCATATTCAGCTTCGTTGTTTGTGCATGGTTCGGTTAGGCTCAGAGCATGTCGGAGAATGCCTTTCTCTGGGGTGACAAACACCAATCCTATACCTGCTTGTCGTCTTGGTAAGTTTGGTTTGACTGCTGGTCGGATGGAGGAAGATCCATCGAAGTATAGCTTCCAACAAGTTTCATTTTTCTCTATCTGCATAGCCTCCTCATCAGGGAAGTCGCATGCTAGTGGGGAATCATCAGGTATAGGATGAGCAGCTAGGAAATCAGCTAGTGCTTGTCCTTTGATAGCCTTTTGGGGCGCATATGCTATATCAAATTCCATCAGAGCCACTGCCCACCTTGCCAGCCTTCCGGTAAGCATCGGTCGGGTCATGAGGTACTTCAATGGGTCAGTTTTGGAGATTAATGTGACTTTATGGGCCAACATATAATGCCTAAGCTTCTTTACTGCGAAGATCAAGGCTAGGCAATGCTTTTCGATTGGCGTGTATGCATGTTCTGCCCCCACGAGCATTCTGCTGAGGCAATACAGAGCGTTTTCCTTTCCTTCTTCATTTTCCTGGGCGAGCAATGCCCCCAGGGATCCGTCCAAGGCGGTGGTATAGAGAATGAGAGGTTTTCCCTGGATGGGTGCCGCCAACACAGGAGGTTTTTGCAGGTATTGCTTGATGTCATCAAAAGATTTCTGGCATTCTTCATCCCATTTAAAGGGGACATCCTTTTTTGTGAGCCTGGTAAAAGGTTTGATTTTGCCTGACAGGTTGGCTATGAATCTCCTAATATACGCCAAGCGCCCTTGGAGAGACCGGAGTTGTTTAAGTGTCCGTGGAGGGGACAGTTCTTGGATGGCTTTGATTTTATCAGGATCAATTTCAATGCCTCGGTGCCGCACCACGAAGCCTAGAAATTTTCCTGATGACACCATGAAGGCGCATTTCAGGGGGTTGAGTTTCAGCGTGTGTTGTCTTAGCCGCTCAAACATCAGCCTCAAGTTCTCTAAGTGTTGTTCATGGGTATGGGACTTCACAACAAGGTCGTCTACATAACATTCTACCACCTTATGTATGAGGTCGTCAAAGATTTTGGTCATGGCTCTTTGGTATGTGGCTCCTGCATTTTTGAGGCCGAAAGGCATGACTTTATAGCAGTAGATACCAATTGGGGTACGGAAGGCAGTGTGCTTTTGGTCACTCTCGTCCATTTTGATTTGGTTGTATCCTGAGTATCCGTCTACAAAGGAATATATCCCGTGGGACGAGGTATGGTCTATTATGATTTCTGTCACTGGCAGAGGAAAGTCATCTTTAGGGCAAGCCTTGTTTAAATCCCTGAAATCGACACAGACTCTGATTTGTCCGTTCTTTTTCTTCACTGGGACAATGTTAGCCACCCAGTCGGGCGTTTCTTCTTCCCTTATGAATCCAGCACTGATGAGCTTTTTGACTTCGGCTGTCACCTTTTCTTCCAATTCGACCCTCATTCTCCGGGGTCCTTGTTTGACTGGCTTGAGCTCTTTGTCAATTTTGAGTTTGTGGACTGCTATTGCTGGATCTAGCCCGGGCATTTCACTGTAGCTCCATGCGAAGCAATCCTGATATTCTTTTAGCAGTTTGGTCAGTTCATCCTGCATCTCCTGAGGAAGGGAGGTGCTAATGAACGTAGGTTTTGGATTTTCCTTAGTTCCTAGGTTGATTTCCTTCAATTTATCGATGGTATTTTGACCACCTTCTTCTAGCTCCTTTGGCGCATTTTTGGCTGCTAGGATAAATTGTTCTGTTTCTGAAGATTCCCCTTCATCTGGGGTTGCTTCGCCTTCCTTGATTTCAGTGATTGTTATGCGACAGCAAGAGTGCTGTCGTGGTCTTTGAGGAGTGTTTGACCCTGAGCCCTTGGTTCGAGGTTCGAATCCTAGGCCCCTTGTGTTAGCAATCTTCCCATTGAGTTTTACGACTTCATTAGAGTAGCCATTCCACATATCTCGGAACATTCTTGCTCGCTTTTCAGGAATGGGCTCTAGGCATTGTGCCTTACGAAACAATTCAACCAACAGTGTGCTGGTGGTGTCTTGAAGCTGAGGGGGAATCCCCGTCTTCCTGGTTTCCTCTACGAGCCATTGTTCCCAGTCTTCGAAGTTTGACTCTTCATTTTGAGGTTCGATTTCTCCTATTTTGACAAATTGTATACTGGGATGAACAACGTGCCCTGTTTCAAGCTCTTCTATTTTGGGTGGGACAATGAAGGTTTTGAACGGGGTGACTTCTTCACTTTCCCGAGGTGTTAGGTCTTTACAGTGTTCTAGGGGTAGGATTTCTATGGACAGAGTATTTTGCTCCTCACCCTCACTGGAATAATTTGGTTGCATTCGAGCGGGTAAGTTAATGTCCTCGGCCGTGCCTTCCGACGATCCCGTCTCACTATCACTACCCAAGAGCATTTGTGATTTTATGGCCGCTTTGAGCACAGCATTTTTGACTGCTTCCTTCACGGTTTCTGGAGAGAGCTTTCCTTGTTTGGTGGCTGCCCCCTTTCTGGACTTGGGTTTGTAGTATTTAGCATCATCCAATTCGGCTTCGTGTGCCTCAAATGGTTGATCATCTCCTTTAATCACGTATTGTTTTCCGTCTTTGACATATTTAATGCACTGGTGCAGGGTAGAGGGAACCAATCCATTGGCGTGAAGCCAAGGTCTCCCTAACAGTGCTTTGTATGTGGTATCAGCTTCGATGATGAAGAACTTGACTGGAGTGACCAGGTTCCCAAAGGTGATGTCGATCACTGTGGAGCCCAGGGCCTTTTGGTATTGGTGGTTAAACCCGTGGATCCGGATTTTATCTTTCTTTGTTTCTTTAATGCTGAGCGACAGCTGCACCAGTGTTTTTAATGGCATGATGCTGATTGAGGACCCAGGATCAATGAGGACTTTGTTGATTTTTCGGCCATAGATGGTGCCTGTGGTGTACAGGGGTCGATTATGATCAGCCGTGCCTGCCATCAGGTCCTCATCTGTGAAGGTAATGTATGGTTCCTGGTCGATCTGTGCCACCTCCTCGCGGGTTTCTTGGGCAAAATAGGCCTGGAAGCTGGCAGGGTTTTGCAGTGCATAGATCAAGGCATCACGCAGCTCTCGAGATACCATTAAGGCATCGAAGATGCTGAGCAGCGAGGGAATTTTTCGCAAGTGAGCGACCACATTGTAATCTCCCACGGACATTTTAGGCCTGCTATCGGACCTTGTTTCACTTTCTATTGTGGTTTCACTTCTGTTCCTTATTCCACTGTTGGTTATCTCCCTGGGAGGTTGTCTTTCAGGTATCCTAGTGCCCGATCTCAGACTGACATTGCAGTGGTTTTTCATGTTTGGTCGGATTCTAGTAGAGACCTGTCGGATTAGGTTGGACACCTTGTTTGGTTTTGGTGGTGGTTTGATTTCTCTTTCCTCCGTTTCGCTTTGGTCAGTATCACTCCCCAGTGGTCTGACTGCGGCGGAGTTGATTGCCAGCACAACAGGCTCCTCTTCTGAGCTACTGTACTGTAGTTCCTTTTCAGTATCATGTTCACATTCAGAGGCAGTTTCCTCGTCATAGGTTTGAGAGCTTGTACCCCGGGTTATGGCACGGCACACTTCGTCTTCTGTTTCTTCATCTGACGGGTCATTGTCATTCCAAGACCATGTCAGGCATTCTTCTCTGGAGTGCCCCCAGACTTGGTGGTATCGGCAGTACGCCTTTCTTCCGGCATTATTTTCTTTCTTTGCTTTGTATGGTTTTGGTTGTCTATTTATGGTTTGTGCCCGGAGTGCCCCATTTTCAGCTTCTGGCATCTCCCAAGGGTTTACACGGTTCCTGTGTCTGAAGTGCCCATCGGAACCTCCATGTTTTGGTTTCAGTTTCCCTGTTATCTTGATTTTATGTGGTAATTGGTTGTAAGGGGAAGCATTGTCGAGCTTAACCAATTTCATTTTCATATGGTATTGCCCTGAGTGGTTTTGTCTATTTTTTATTTGCTGGGTTGAATTGGCACTTCTGTGTCTCATATGGCCAGACTCATATCTGGTGGGAGGGCACGCCCGCGTGCGTGAGCTCTCACCTCTTTCTTGCCGGTCTGTTTCAGGCCCCTCGAACGTGTTGTCATGGGACCAGAGGTGTTTTGGTCTATGGTGATGATTTTCTGCATTGGCTTTCCCTTTTCCTTTTCCTGGGGAATGATTAGTTTTGGGTTTTGGCCTTTGTCCCTCTTGGATGACAATGCCGGCCTCTCCCCTTCTTTGTGGGAGGTTTCCTGAGTTGCCTGAGGTAGCATGGCCAGACTTCATGGCCTTTTTCTGACCTGCCCCCTTTTTCTGGGCGTGGTCCTTCAATGCTTTGAGTTCCGCTTCTATCGAGATCCTTTCCTTTCGCGCAGTCTTTAGCCTAGCTATTAGAGTCTCGACTAAGGTTTGTATCTCAATATTTTGCCTGGTCATTCTTCTCAGAGCATTTGTGCAGAAATCCAGGTTTATTAGGAGTTGACGCTTTTCCCTTGAAGTAAAGGCAGCGCTATCTTCCTTCGACGGTTGTTGGGCTTGCCCCCTATCTAAAGCGATGCTCGGTTGTGCTTGCTTTGACCTTGTGCGGTGGGCAGGGCCATCTGTTGCAACTTCTTGAGCCGCGCATGATTTAAACGGGCTTTCTTTTGGCTTGGTTATTTTCTTTTGAGTGAGTTTTGGTTCACTTTGTGAGCTATCACCTTGGGCTGTTAGAGATTCCTCCTCTTCGCTATCTGTGTCAGACTCACTCACAGTTATTGTCCGACAATTTTCAGAAGTACCTTGGCATAATTCAGAGTTTTGGTTTTGGTTTTCTTCCTGGTTTTGATTTGAAGGGGCGGTATTTTCAGCTTGGTCTTCAGTAGAGGTGGCAGCTGCCCCCCCGTTCAGTGCCGGCATTTTCCTCTATCTCTGGTTCAGCGGGCTCATTTTCTCCATCCGCTTCTTCAGTGGCCGTGGCCTCCCAGATCTGGTTGACCATTTGCCGCACTATTTCCCCCAACTCCCCGAGAGTAAGGTCAGGTTGGCCCGGAATGTTAGGGATATGGATATCCAAGTTTACCATTCTTGGTTGCCGTCCTTGTAGATCGGCAGGGTCCATTTGTTCAGCAGGGTCTAGCACGATCTCATAGTCATATGCCATCTCCTCTGAGTTAGTTTGATGTTCTTCTGCGGCTTCGGCCTGTGGTTGTGGCACCTCAGAGGACTCGCCTTTGTCGGAATCATGATGGCCAACTCGATGGCAAGTGGCGCCATCACGAGAGGATTCGCCTTTGAGCAACTTGTTCTTTCCTTTGTTGGTTCCTTTGTTTTTTCTTTGATAAGTTATTATTTCCTTCTCGTTTGTTGGCTTCTTTCTCCTTTGATATACTCTAAGAGTTTTAGGACTTTTGACTTCTTCCTCATCATCCTCGGTGGGACAATAAGTATCATCATCGCTATTTACCCTTAGGTTTCTCATGAGCTCATTGGTTGTCATGGCCTCAGTTTTAGCGATGGCTTGTTCTAGCTCACGCCGCGCATTTTCATCCCATTCGGGTTGTGGCCGGACAGTCATGCGAGCGTTTCTTCCTTGTTGTCTTCTTTTATTACATGGTTTTAAAGAAGGTTCATCATCATCCGTCCAAGCTGCAATTCGGGCGGAACGGTGATCATAATTTTCGGACTCAGAGTCATCAGACCCTGAACCGCTGATGTAACGGCAGTTTCCCGTATCAGAGCCGTCATCATCACTACTGTTATTGTCAATATCGTTTGAGATCTTGTACAGTCTTTCTATTTGTGCCCGGAAACGGGCGGTTTCCCGTGGATGGGTTCTCCTGAGCCTTTCGTAACTGGCCCCTGGTTGTTGTAATATCTCAGCGTGCTGAGCTATGAAGTTTAGGAATGCAGGGTCTTCCCGTCTCAGGTGTTCCATGTATGAGAGGATCCTGGTTGCTTGTGAGATATTCAACCCTTCAAAAGCTGAGGTTATATCGGCTGGCGGACCAGACCCAGATGCCATCAGGATTGAACTTCCTTGGAGGGTGCTTGGTTGAGGTTCTTCATGGTCAAATTCCACCTCAGGCTCCCTTTCGGCCTCTTCTTCATCGCTATCGGATTCGCTATTTTGGGCGTTTCCATCAGATGTTTTTCCGCAGAAGAAGAATCGCGGAGAACCTCCGCTATCTTCATAGTCAGAGCACTGGGGAGTTTTGCCTTTGTTAACCTCTTTTAGGACGGTTGCTATGGCTTCTCTTTCAAATTCCTCCGTAAAATCTGGATCTTTGGGGTGGGTAGCTCGGCGAAAGGCCCTTGGGTCTGTGATTCTCAGTTCCCTGAGCTCAGACACATACCACTCTACCAGGCTGTCATGTTCATTGTATTCTTCTTCTTCAGGGGCTTGCTGGGATGACTCACCCTGAGTGGTATCGACTTGGTTGGAAGTCTCAACTATTTCTATTTGGGTGGGGAATGTCACCTCGGCCCTGGGGCCTGATGTATGCCTGGAGCGCCGAATCCTCCTGGATCTACGGCGTCGAGTGATTCTTGGTGGGGTTGCTTCTGGATTTATTTCTCCTTTCTCGCGCCCCGTCTCACCAGCTATTTCCCTTACGGTCCTGGCTATGGCTTGCCTTTCATATCCTTGATATTGTTGAGGATTTTCAGGGTTCAGCACACCATGGTAGCCGACCGGGTCTGAGACTCTCAGGTTTCTCAAGTATTGGGAGAAGTCGTCAGCCTGGTCTTCCTCGGCCAAGAAAGTTTGATCATTTTGGCTGAAGCGGGCTTGGTTATCCATGCTGTTTTCATATTCCGCGAGGTCAGTTTCAGTAACCTCGATATTCTCCCAGAGGTGTGAGTCCTCCGTGCTTTCCAACTGCGCACGCATGATTTCAAAATCTGTAGGGTGGTTTGGGTCTGGGTCTTTCTTGTCCCATCCATTTTGCACCACAATATCCACCGCGGCTTTCTTTATGGCCATATTTTCAATTTGTTGCTCATAAGTATCCGAGTCTGACATGTTTTCTATCTCCTCATCAACCCTTAATTCCTGTTGGAACAAGTCAGGCTCTTGAATTTTTAGTTGCATCAGGAAGTCCACATACTCTGCCACAGCATTGAAAGAGATGTGTGGTAGCGAATCATCGCCTTCTTCCTCGGCTTCTTCTTCTGATTCCCCGGCATCACTCAGATATCTGCAGTGCTCTGCGGGTTCATGGGTTTTTTGTTTAGAGATGTTGAGAGGTGTTTCTTTGGTCCAGAATCTATTTGCCAGCCATGACGCTAGTAATTGGTCTACATCATCGCCCTGTATGAGCTCTTGGACCCACCAGGCTGGGTTTAAGGCGATTTCTGCCTCCAGGATGGGATGGAGGTTGGTTTGACCGCACCAGTAAGAGAGGTCTCTCCATTGTTCCCTTGCTTTCATATACATTTTTATCCTCCTGTAACTGGCCGGCTGGCATCCCTCCAGCGCCTCATAGAAGGCATCATCATCTTCTTGTGGGTTTTGGTTTGTGACCGCGGAAGAGAGAATGGCCTGTGTAGCCTCCTCTATTTGCGCAATCATTTCTGTTTCCTCTTCTTTAGTGAGCTTTTCTTCTTTTTCTCCCAAGTTATCCTCCGGGTCTGCATCTATTGCCGATGTTGAGATGGTGTTGCAGGAGATTCCACCAGAGCCACCACCTCCTCTTTCCTCATCACTGTCGAAGTTGCTACCAAAATCGTAGCTTTCATCCTGGCTAGGAGGGTCCGGATCAGACCATTCATATTCCTCATCAGTGAAACCAGGAATGTCTTGAGCATTTTGGGTATTGATAGAGGTGGAAGCCTCTTTGTTTACTTGGTTTCTTACAAAACTAGTCACAGCAATGGTTTGTTTCATCAGTTCAGACACATGCTCTGCTAGTATCGCAATGGTTTCTGGTGGAATCCCGGATTCTCCCTTTTTCTTTGGTATGACAAGGTTGAACCCTAGATTCTTTAGGCTTGGGATGCCTTCTGAATCCAGACACTCATCATGAATGTCTACAAACACTTTGCGATCTTGACCATTGATCTTGAAAGGTAGGGTCATTCGGTCCGGCTTCTTTCCTTTGCGGACGAGGGCCTTATCCAATTTCTTTATTTCAAGGATCTCTTTCTTTTTCTTTCCTGATTGAGTCATAGGTTGAACAGTGACCATCGACCAGGCATGTTGGGTTGGGACTGAGCTGGATGACGACTCAGTAAGGTTTTGTTCATTTGTTGTTGAGGTTTCGGAGGGTCTGGTGTCTGCTTGTGCCGGCTCCTGTTGGTTAGAGGATTCTTCATGTTCTTCCTCATTACCTGAGACATGGTGGCACGCTGCCATCCAGAACTCCTCTTCTTTCTTTTCTTTTCCTTCGCCTTTCAACTCCTGCCACACTTGTCCGCTAATTTGAGCAGCGACTTTGGGGGAGATGAAATCAGCGAGGGTTGTTTGTGTTGGTTTTTCTTGAACATAGGGATCTTCGACGGTTTCGGGAGAGGTTTTCCTCCAGAACGCCTGTCTAGATCTCACATTACCCGTTGTTGCGTTACGGGTCATTGGTTTCGGTTGTGTTTTCATTGGTTTGAGTCTCTTTGGGACTACTGGCATGATAGGGCTTTTCCATTTGAGTTGAGGTTCGGCCTGCAAGGCTCTCAACTTCTTTCTGGTGTTTTTGTTCAAATATACGCTCCATGTCGTGGGCGGTTTTCCGTCAGTAGTGACCGAGACACGACGAGAGCTGGCACTTGGGGTTCCATTTGAGACGGCATGAGGAGCTGGCTCCTGCCTGGCGTCATCATGGAGAGAGATTGCTCCTTCTTGGATTTTTTGTTCGAGCCAATCCTTAAAGACATAGCAATCCTCTATGTTATGACCCAAAACTCTGTGAAACACACAGTAGTTAGGGTGGTTTACTTTGTCCTCTTCCTCGGGCCTTTTGCATTGGGGCAATCGAACCTCGAGAACTTCCATAGCTTGTTTAAACAGCTTTAGAGTTTTCTCTTTTTTGAATGAGTAGGGCTTGCTTTTCAGCTCCCTGAGTGTTGGCCTTTGAGCCCTGGACTGTGGATTTCCGTCCTTCGTTTCGCCATTCTTTCCCCATTGGGCACTACCAGTGCCTTCAGCCTGGTTAGTGATGGCTTTGACTGCCTTTGTTGTTTTGATTTCCAGCTTCTTTCCCTTTTCTTTATCTTTTTCTTTGGTGGAATAGTATAGCTGGTTCATTTCAGGTTCCACTTCCTCATATCGAGCAACCATGGCTACCAAATGTTCAAAGGTGGTGACATTGTGTCCCACCATCCATACTTTCATCGGTGCATGGATGCTGTTCAGAAGCATACGCACCGCCTCAGATTCACTTATGTTGGACTGACATCCTGTGTACATGGTTTCCCACCTTGACACGTAATCGGAGACGGACTCGCCTTGTTTTTGTCTGGCATTGACTAGATTGGTAACGGAGACCCGATGCGGGGTCGTCCTGAACCTTGCGCAAAAGGCATTTGCCATTTCTTTCCAGCTTTTGATGCTATCTGCCTCGAGAGAAGCATACCAGTCGAACGCTACTCCAGACAGACTTTGTGAAAATTGCCTTAATAGCCATTCCTCCCTTCGGGCAGTGTTTCCACAGGAGGTTATAAAGTGTGACAAATGTTGACTCGGGGTGATTTTGTTTCCGACCCCATCAAACACCTTGAATTTCGGCACTATATGGCCCTTCGGGTAATCCAGCTGGTCAAACCTTGCGGGGTAAGGCCGGCCTGTGAAATTGACGGGCAGTTGAGTGCCCCCAATCCCTAGAGATTGCAGTTTCTGATCCATGGCCCTTTGCATTTTCTCCATTATGGCCTCAGGGTCAATGACATTAGTTTCCTTTCTTTCAAGCAACTCTTCTTCAGAGGTTTCACTGGAGCTGCTATCCTTTTCCGGCACTATTTTAGAGTGGGATTTCTTGGTTTTCTTTTTGTTTTTGGATTTTGGCTTAGAAGCCATTCCTTGGGTTTCGGTTGATTTTGGTACATCGTTGTTTGAAACAGCACAGCTCGGGCGTGCCCCCTTTTTGGCTATGTGTCTCTGAACTTCCGCGCATGCCGCGGTTACTCGAGCATTCTCCGCTTGGAGTTGCTCAAGTTGCTTTGTTTTCTCTTCCAGCTCCTTGCGAAGCTGGGCCATCTCATCAGATATTTCTTCGAGGATTTCAATCTCCTCATCAACATCTTCAGACGAACTTCCATGGTCCAAATTTGGATCCTCTTCATCACTTGCGATGTTATCAGTGGTTTGCTGGACAATTTCCTCCACTACCGGGCTGCGGTTCCTGGGCCGCCCTACCCGTTTGGGAGGTTTAGATGCCGAAGCTTTTCCTTTCTGTCCTCGTGTTTCCACGGGGACACTTTCGGAGTGAGGCGGTTCTTGAGAACCTACCCCAACCATACGGACTTCCGCCGTTTCCTCGTTGTCATCATCATTACTATCAACTGACACATGATATACCGAGACAGAACCAGCATTCCGTCTCTTCCTCATCACATATTTCTTTTTGGTTTTGTTTTTCATCATCTGACTCGCCACCTGGCCAGCCAGAGAGGTATCTTTTTCTTTTGGCACCCATCGCTTGGTGCCCCCTGTGTTTTGCTCAGGAGCGGGGATGGGTTCCGGTTGCTTGGGCTTCCAGACCTTCTTCACTTTTCCTTTGGCCTTCATTGAGCGGGCATTGGGTTGGAGTGATGGAAAGGTAAGCCGGTCGAAGACTGAAGGCGGGTGGGCCACAGTCCTTTTTCTGATGCACTATAGTCCGCGTCTCCCTCTCGGTTGTCCTCGCGGTAGGGAAAGCGGAGTCTTTGGTGCGTCGGGAACTTAAGCCTGTCCTTGATGGACGGCTTGTTGGGGTTGGCAGGGATTGAGGTGACGATCCTGCGGGACTTATGGGATCTTTTGACAATCTTGAAGGCCGCATGAATGGCCTCTACTGCCTTGTGTTTTGGGTGGGTCACTTTCTCTGTCTCCGAGACGGGGGCATACATAGGGAGCTCCCAATCCTCTCTGAGGCGCATCGCCTCACCTCCCTTTTTGAGCACATGTAGGGGGGCGAAGGTGTTGCTGAGGGACAGATCAGTGATGGTATCGGGTTGTTGGACCAGGTGGAGAGCTTGGGCCCTCGAGATCCTAGTCCTCTTTTCCTTTTTGAGTTTCGGGGCTGTTGCCCCCTTAATGTGAGTGGTTGCCGCCCGACCCTTTTTGGTGTTAAGGGCAGGCTTTCCAGAGACTTTCACCGATGCTTCCCCAGCAAGCATCACAGGAGAGATTTGCACGACAGCTTGGACGGGCACATAGAGAGTCCCGGTTGCTGCTGTCTTCATGTGGCGAAGACGCTCGCCCTTCACGATTTGACTCCAGGTAAACATGATTCCTGCAATGGAGAGAACTCAGAGTCAATCATTAGTATATTTTTTTTTGAATATTATGGACTTAATTCCACCTATACATTTAAACTTTGATTATGCCCTGATGAGAGGAGAAAAATGTCCCACCGGGCGTGCCAGAACCTGTCTCGCACTTTTTCAGTCCAACCACGGAAGATCAGATAGTCCTCTATGGGGCGAAGAAAATGCGGATCAGATACCCCTCGAGCATCTTGAGACCCGTCGTTACTGCCCATTCCGAACGAGCGAAGGGCACTAATGCGGTTCTAAGTACCTCGAGAGTTGATTGTTTGTCGTAGGTCCTTTTTTTCCAGTAGGCGCAAGCCCCTACTGTTAATTACCTCCGGACTCAGTTACGAACTGAGCTAAGAGCACCTCTAGATTGGGATAATCAAAGTTTAGATGTCATAGGTGGCTGAAGTCCATTTTAAATAAAAAGGATAGTGTCTTGATAAGGAGTTTCGGGGTGAAAAGCATTGCAGAAGGGCAACTATCTTAACAGAGCCATGCAAACATAAATGATGTGGTTTAATTCTTTATTTTCACATTTTCAGACATTTAGTTTGCTTTTACTTTACTGTGTCAGGCTTAGTGCTGTTACAGAGAATTTTGAGTTCGACACTAGGAAATTTAGTATCCTAGGTCAATCCTCAATCGTTTGGGGATTTAGAGATTTTGAGATTTCGTTCAAGTCTTGAGTACAGATGCGCTATGCCTTCTCTTGACAGGAACTTCAGTGATAATTCAGAATCGACTTTTCCTTTTTCTTAATCTGAACATCGGGAGGGTGTCTCCTTCAGGGCGAAACGCGATGCAGTCTTGAAGGGACGAACTTTTGACTTTTAAGACTTTATGTCACTGTAGACTTTGTGTCTTTTGGACTTTGTGCCATTTTGACTTTGTGTTACTTTGACTTTGTGTCACTTTTAGACTTTGTGTCATTTTGACTTTGTGTCATTTAGACTTTGTGTCGCTTTTAGACTTTGTGTCATTTTGACTTTGTGTCATTTAGACTTTGTGTCGTTTTGACTTTGTGTCACTTTTAGATTTTGTGTCATTTTGACTTTGTGTCACTTTTGACTTTGTGTCACTTTTGACTTTGTGTCATTTTGACCTTGTGTTATTTTTGACTTTGTGTCACTTTTGACTTTGTGTCACTTTTGACTTTGTGTCATTTTCAGGTTTGGGCTTTTAATTTTCACTTTAGGATTTTGGACTTTTGAGTTTAGACTTTTAAATTTGCACTCTTGAGTTAGCACTTTTGGATTTTGACTTTTGAGTTTAACTTTTAGTTCTTGACATTTTCGGGTTTGGTTTAAAGTTTGAAGTTTTGCCTTTTGGCATTCTGGACTTTGGACTTTTAGTTGTGACCTTTGAGTTTTAGGTTTTCGGTGTTTAGTTGAGATTTTGAGCTTGGACTTTTAAATTTGTACTTTTAAATTCCTATTTTTTTTATCTTCTTGGTGATATGTATACTTTGTTTATTTCACTTTTGTTTGCGGGTCTTAATGTCTGACTGTACTTATTGCTCAGAACAAGGAATGTCAAGTGTACCTACTGTCCAGAACATAAGCTATTCAGATGTACCTGCTGTCCAGAACATAATTTGTTCAGATGTACCTGCTGTCCAGAACATAGAATATTCAGAATGATTTTCTTTTGCCTTATTCCCTTTTCTTCTCTTTTTTTTTTTAACCATATGAATATAATTTTATCATTATTATTATTATTGTGATTGTATTACTTTATTATTATTATTTTTTTATTTATGGTTATCCCTTAAACCTATTAATTTTAAAATATTTTGTGCTTTGGTGTTTTAGCATAACATGACACATCAAAATATTCCTCATATTTTTCTTGACATTTTGATATTTTATGAGAGTTTTTCTGATAATCCAACTATTTTTAATGCATTTTTGAAGTTTTTCGGTGGTGCGTAATTTTCTGATTGGTTGTGCTTGCTGCTTTATGTTATGCTTGTCGGGGATTCGTTTCACATTGGTCGCCACAGAAGATCAATGGGAGGCGTTGTGGATTCGACTTGGTCGAGTCGCTTGGTCCGTATCTGCGTCGACGTGCCGAGCGAATCAGAGCCGAATTGTCCTCCTGGACCCCATCAGTCAGTGGGGTGTGCCGATACTCCAAGTCTGGCCAAGATTTTCTCGTTTTGATCTTCTTCCCTCCTCCTTTTCTGTTGACTCGACGGACGAGGGGGGGGTTGACCTGGCGTCTCAGTCCACCTCTTGATCCGTGGTTAGATTGGTGAGAGACGTTTACCCTTCCTCTACATGATAGCCTTTTCAATTTCAGGTTTTCCCTGCCCAATTGATTGTGCTTCGCTCTTATCTCACTTGGTGACCTAGCACTGGATTGATAAGGCATTCCTTGGATGTTTGATAGCAAATTCTGGCTGGGGATTGCTCATCAAGCATTGCAAGTATCTTATGAAGTCAGTGGCAACAACAATTTCAACAAGGGTAACTCAATTTGGGTAGCAATCCAAGCCATGGGTTCAGTTCTTGGTCTGACATGATTTACAATTGGAATTCAGCTTTGACTAACAACATTCATTTCTAATTCAATAATGTGCCACAGTGTTACCCATGCTGGAGATGACTTACACATCATTGTGGGCATATATTGGTTTGATTTTTGGAGCTTTGCTGGGTACTGTTTTTTTTTACTTTGGGTTTTAAAACAAACTGCTAATCACCTTATAACAAATGGCGAAAGACACCTCATCTCAATCTCACATTCATTCATATCTCATAATCAGTGAAGCTAAATATTGGAGATACCTTACCAAACAAATAACCACTGAAATTTATTCTTAGTAATGCCAAAGTCACTTTATGATCTCAACAGATCATTATATGAAAAGGTAATATTTTAAGGTGCTTATCAGGCCTCCTGCAAAAAGGTAACTATCTTATTATATTTTTATGTATATATATATCTTTTGAACGCACCCTTCCTTAAAAAAAGGTCACAGAGATTAGACTTATGCAGAGGGAGTATACCAATAAGGGTGCCAGTTATACATGTGTATATAAGTAGATTGTTTTGCAAGGTACAATAAAATCCCTTTTTTTTTAATGTTTTCAATTTAACCCTTGCTATTTTGCATATTTTATATTTTTTTTTTACCCTTGACTTGTATTACTATTACTTCTGCTAACTCAAAATGTCTTTTGTTAAACTATTAGAAGCATTTCAAAAGATGTGCAGGCTAAGGGTAAGTTCCTATTTCCAAGTATGCGCTCTCAGGCAAGCATCCCTTGGTCACAGTCTCATGCCTCAAATAAAATTAGATTTTACTTCTCTTTTTTTTCTTTCAAAATAACTCTGATGATGTAAGTATCTGACAAAATAAACTCCATTTGCTGCATGCTAAAACCTTTCTAACATTAAAATATAGATTTCTCTTTTTTTTTTTTACACACACACCCTTGGTTTTCTACTTTATTGCTTATTTTTTTTTAAAAAAACCCTTTTTGCTCTATGCATAACTCAAGAAAAGGCCACCATTATTATTAGAACACAGCTAAGTGCATGAGTGTGCGCTCTCAGGCAAGCACCCCTCATGCACAGGGCCATGTTCCTTTATAAGACTTTATTACTGTTATTTTTTTTTACATTTTCAGGACTTCAAGGGATTCATGGACATAGGTGAGTGTGCGCTCTCTGGCAAGCACCCCTCACCCATATCCTTAAGCCCTAAGTGGATATGAATAAGAGATCTACATGAGGATCCCCTTTGATAATTGATACTTCATTTCAAAAGAGACAAAATGACACAGAGATTAACACGAGCACCAGAAATAGAAATCAAGAGAAACAAGACTTTTAGAAATTAAACTTGGATATGGCACTGAGTACAGCAAGATCTCTACCTTTCCCTCTTAGAAATGGCTTTTACTTCTTTTTCGAATTAGATTACAAAGATAGCTAAACAAACTGGCAGAATTTCCACTTGTCCTCCTTTCTCTCTTTGCTTTGATCTTCTTTTATAGGCAAAACCCCTAGGGCTTTGCTTCATTCTTTCAACACATGGCATCATCTCCTGTCTTGGATTCGTGATGGAGGGGCTGGATGTAAAATGGGGCTGCCGCCATACTTTTACAATTCCAATTTCACCTATTTCTTTGCTACTTCTTTTCACCAATCAATAATATCATGCCACTTGGCATTTGCAACTTTTACCTCTTTCTACAGTGTGCTTGGAGGAGGAGTTATACTTTCTTTGGCGCCAGATGTACTACCTCTCATCCAATGGTTCATGAGTCGATGAGGGGCTGTGATTTGCATAGGGTGAGGCTCTTCTTTGGTGCATAACTGTTGCTCTAGGGGTATAGGCCTGGTACATCAGCTCTTTACTTTTATCTATATAATTTTTATTTAACCAGAGGCTCCCTTGGTGAGTAACACATCCTTTTCAACATTTACTAACCTCCTTCCCCTCCCTCTTTATCACTGTATGACAGGTGGGGGCCATACCCAGGAAAAATAAGCGCCTTCTTCTATTTACCTGTGTTTGCAAGAAGGGGTACAGTACCAATATGTGATGTCCCTTTCCCAATCATTATGGTCATTCCAGCATTTGAGGCTCTCTTTTTTTTTTTAATTAAATTTGTTGTCATTCTATTGCAATTACAATCCATGTCCTTTGTGTAATATAACCTCTTTTAAACACTTTTCCATATAATTAAACTCCTCATTATTTGGGGCAGTTTTACACGTGGCAGTTCTGGATAGGGTATGGAGGGTATAATTGGGATTTAAAGAGTCTAGATACATGTTTTATGAGCTTCATTCTTTTGTCCTTTTCCCTTAATTCCTGATTTGCCCTCTTTCAGCACACATGAGATGCTTTCAGGTGCCAAACAATGTCTGTTGATTACATCCATGCCTTTGATGTACAATCTCACTTCTACTGATCTCATCCAACCATCCATCACATTCTTTCTTTTCCTTGTGTACAGATGAATGGCTAGCGATGTGTTCATTAAAGGAGAGGGAATTTACGGTGCTGCGTCTCATTTTATCCCCTCAGTGTGTCATTTAATGCACTGTACCATCTTCAGCAGGAGGAATGATCATCTAAGCATCAACGGTTGGGAATTTGGGTTGGCTGGGGAAATCCTTCCCTCTTCAATTACACTTCTGGCTTTATGGTACGCTGTGCTGGCAGGCCTAGACCCTCCTTTTCAGTGCATAGACTAGGGTAGGAATTCCTCTTCTCCATTCAATTTCCCTCACACTACTTCATTTCACTGGCCGTCTCCAGTGTAAGTGTAAACATCTCCTTCTCTTATACTTTTCACATGAGCGTTTTGGTTGTAAAACAGTAAGAAGCCACCCCAACCAAGCAGTTAGTGCAACGCCATTCTCTATTACTTGCCTCTCACACCCTTGGAGTTTTTCGCCATGGCCATGGATGTCATCACCTCTGCTGTCGCTAATTGACCCAAAATTGCTCAGCCTTCCCCTTCTATAGGCTTAACGAGACCTTCCTGGGTATATTTCTCAGCCAATTCCTCATTTATTTAGTGGAATTTCATATACATTTGTACCAACTGCTAATCCTTTCCCTTTTAGTTATCGCACAACCTGGGCACCATTCCTTATCGAGTCTGGTATCGTTGCGTAGGTGGTGTCATCGCCTCTGTGCTGGTGAGGCCAGTTGGGACTGAAGCGGTGCAGAACGACGGCGAACTCTCTCCTCACGCTGGTGTACGAAGCTTGTCAGAGGTAGTACTGTTCCATCCTTTTCCTTTCTCTTTTCTTTTTTTTTTTTAAACGGAAATGTGTGGGACCCATATTCTTGACCAATCAGGAAATCCAATTAGATGTTTTAATTCCAGACCCAGATCCGTCCGTTGATTTTGGATAATATAGTGAGGATTTATCAGGACCGTCAGATTTGATGGGGATTTCCGAATTGAATTGGGCCAGTATGCCATTCAAATGGGCTTTTAATCTCGGCCCAAAACTGATTTTGTTAATTCCTTAAAAGCCCATCCGGAATTGTTTGGTCTCTTCTTTTTTTTTGGTGGGGGTTTGCCTCCATTTGTTTCGGAAATGGAGCTGTCCATTTGACTGAATTTTGAGGTTAATTGAGCTGCTTTATTCTTAGAAAAATTGTTTGGTGCCCTTCTATAGGTCAATTTGACATGAAATTTTGCATGGTTCTTCACAAAAATATGAAGAATTTAGCTGCCACAAATTTTCTATTTTTAGGACTCCGGTAATTAATTATAAGGATATCACAGGCGCATAATGGCATTCCTCGTAATTAATTAATTTACCGTCCATTTTTAAGAATTTTTGTGTTTTCCTTTCATGCAGTATGACCAATTATCAGGGCTATTTTGTTGGGTCATTGGTCATGTGGGTGGGGCTTGGATTATATGGTTTTAAGATTTTGGTGATAAGATAGGGAATTGTTTAGGATTTTATGCAGCAGAATTTAGAGGCAAACAATAACAAATAAAATTTTATTTTTTATTAATTTGTATAAAAAATGATATTTTCTGAAAAAAAATTAAAAATAGTAAACAATTCTCAAAAACATAATTTTGGTTTATTATGAGATTTTAATTTATAGACTGAATTGGTTAAATTATATTTATCATTTTCATTTATCTGTATGAAATATATCTTAGAAATAAGTTCATAACGTACAAAAGGGTCTGTGCATCATATACCAACAACAACAACAACAACAACAACAACTAAGTCTTTTGTCCCAAGTAAGTTGGAGTAAGCTAAAAAGAAATCCAACAAAAGAACACATCCAAGAACAAAAAATAAAACATAAAAAGATACTATTAATAAGAATAGCAATACTAATAATAATACCTCTAATAATAATAGTAATAGTAGAAATCTAGACCTCATCCGTGACCTAATAGAGGGACCTACAGACCTATGGTTTCTACATCATGGCTCCGGTACATGAATTGCTAACTTCCATGCGCTCCTATCGATCGCCAACTCCTTGGAGACGTTCCATTCTTTAAGGTCTCTTTTCACCACTTCTTCCCATGTCAATCTTGGTCTCCCACTCCCACTCCGTGTGTTTTCGAAATGATTAAGAATTCTGCTACGTACCGGCGCCTCTGGAGATCTGCATTGGATATGTCCAAGTCATCTCAAACGATGTTGGGTCAGCTTCTCCTCTATCGGTGCAACCCCAACGATATCCCGTATCTGCGCATCATGTACCAAATCATATAATTTTTATCAACATTTGCAGAAAGTCTAAATATTTATTGAAGTTCAAATTTTTTATGATTGTAAAAAATGTCAAGATTAATAAGTTCTTAGTAAATTTTCTGTCAAATGTATATTTCACTTATATTCAACATATATTTGATCTGTTCAGTTCATTTCTTTTTAGTTGTCAATATTCTAAGCGTTGATTCTGAACTTTTACAATATTTAAACCGAACTATTAAATAAACACTCGTAAAAAAGCGCTCATGTTATGTCTCCTACAAGTAACAATCCTACTTATTTTAGATATAACTGTGCATAAAATTGGTTAATATTTTTCGGACAAGGCAGTAAGATTAACATGTCTGAATTGATGAACAAACCACTTGACTTCAATTTAACGCGTACTAGTCGTTAAATTTTAAAATAATGCACCGCTCCAAAATAATTTATTGGAGCTAGGTCATACTTTATTATTACTGATCTATCAACGCACTTTCCGGCTTCCGGTTGCATTCATCTCCAGTACTAATTTCCTTTCCTCTTTAAAATCCCCATTCGTCTCCCACAAAAAAACTCAGAAGTGAAGTCAACAAACAAGCGATCGAAAAATGGCGGATGCAGTGGTGGATTTTGTGAAGCAGAAGTTCGAAGATGCTCTGAAAGGTCCAGTAAAAGATGCACTGCTAAAAGAGGGTCAATTTCTGTACGGGGTCAACGATAACGCAGAGGTCGTGCAGCGTGAGCTTGGGAGGATTAAGAGCTTCCTCAAAGATGCAGATTCAAAAAGCTCCAGCGAAGAACGGGTCCGAAACTGGATCAAGGAGGTCAGAAGTGTCGCGTATTCAATCGAGGATGCTGTTGACAACTTCCAAGTAACAATTCTTTCATTGATTTTGATTTTGATTTTGAATGTTAGACTGTTATTTAACATTATGGATAATTTTAGATTTTCTGGTACCGTTTCTGTGCTGAACAAAATTAACCGGAAGAGCTTGACAGCTGGACCTCGCTCTGGTACTGCCGTACTAGGCTACAGTAGCGATTCTATTTCTGTTGCTATTTAGTAATATTGGAGGTGTTTGGTTATGACTTAGAAAGATATAAGTTATGCATCACTAAGTCATCAAATACTTGTGGCATAAGTGCATAAGTTATTCAATCAAAAGAGGTGTCATAAATTAATTAAATCGGTGGGCCCACACTCAACATAAGAAATAAAAAAATATTTTTTCAAACCATCATGACAAAAAATGTTTTAATAATACTATTATTAAATTATAATTATCACTAATAATATGATTAAGTTTCATAACAATGATTAGAATCATTATTATTTTAATATTTTCATTATCATTGAATTTGTGATTTAAATTTAAAAATAACAATAATAATTATTTTTAACTATATTATTTAATTATCATAATTATAATTATAATATACTAATATCATTAAATTATCATAATAATTAATATAATAATAAAATAATAACTTATGTCACCAACTCGTCGTAAGTTATTCATCTACCTACCTATACCACAACAATAATAATTATTATTTTAACTATATGTTTATTATTAAAAAATAATTTTATTGTTTAATTATATTAATTACAATTATAATATTATAATATCATTAAATTTTCATAATAATAATAATTAATATAATAATAAAAATAATTTATGTCATCATAAGTAGTTGTCCACTTATACCACAATAATAATAAATATTATTTTAACT
This sequence comes from Rhynchospora pubera, assembly GCA_028095005.1. Classification (NCBI taxonomy): domain Eukaryota; kingdom Viridiplantae; phylum Streptophyta; class Magnoliopsida; order Poales; family Cyperaceae; genus Rhynchospora; species Rhynchospora pubera. The sequence goes on along the minus strand of CM051462.1, from coordinate 147,309,684 downwards.
ATATTATTTATTACTTTTTTTATTATTAATAAATAAATAAATTATTTGATTATAATAACATAGCAATAATAATAGGAATTATTATTATTATTATTATTATTATTATTATTATATAATGATAATAATATCATTAATTTTTTTAAATAATCATTAATATTAATATAATAATAACTTATGTAAGCAATAAGTTATTCATCCACCTATACCACCATATGGTCCATAACCAGACATTCATTACATGACATGACATAAGCACTCATGCAACCATAATTAATGCATCCTCTTACTACATAACTAAATGCCTCAAATACAATACATAACCAAACGCCTCCATATTTTATTTGTTTTGGACACATCTTGATAAAATTAGCTAGAGAGAGACTCGTACCGGTCCACAGACAAATATGCAACAAGAAAAATCGGTAGTATATCAAAGAGTCTAACTAAAAAGACCAAAAGCATATGAAATATCACAATATTTATATATGTACTTATTCCAGGCAGACGTTGATTCAATTAATTACAAAGAGCCCGGCTTCTTCAATGCCTTGAAAAAGCTTGTCAAGAAACCCACATTGCTTTGGGCCCTGCACAATTTTGGCAATGAGTTGGAAGCTATCCAGACAAGAATCAAAGAGATCTCTAAGGCCAAGGCCGATTTTGGTGTAAACAACCTTGATGATGGCAGTTCAGAGAAATTTAGGCTTCCTATGGAACGGCTGATTCTTACCAACAATGATGAGATGGAGGTAATCGGCTTTGAATCTGACAAAGAACGCATCATCGGCCGACTCATCCATGATGAAAACTCGAGGCGTTCTGTGGTGTCTATTGTTGGGCCCGGAGGCATTGGAAAGACAACTCTTGCCCGAACAGTATACAATAGGTATGTGTTTATTCTTCATACAAACAAACAAATTGTTGTTTTGTAATTTTTTTTCTAATATGTTCTATAACCTTATACCATTATAATGTTCTTTACTTCAGTGTGAAGGACAGCTTTGAAATTCGCATATGGTTGTCGGTCAGTCAAGAGTTCAACCTGATCTACCTCTTGAAGAAGATGCATGAACAGCTTCAACCAGTCAAGCAGAGAGATCATCACGAACTGCCTGAAGAAAACTTGATTAGGGAAATTCAAGCATCCATGAAAGATAAAAAATATCTAGTTATTTTGGATGATGTTTGGACAGAAGACGTGTGGTACCAGCTGAAGATGGTATATCCCGATGATAAAAACAGCAGTCGGGTACTTATAACTTCTCGGTTTGTTAATGTTGCTAAGGCAGCAGATCCTAAACCGTACGAACTTCCGTATTTGAATGAAGAACATAGTGTCCAGCTTCTACTAAATAAGGCTTTTCCCTTCAAAGACTCCAATGAATCGTATCCTAAGGATCTCTCAGAACTGGCAAAGGAATTTGCAAAAAAATGTGGCGGCTTGCCTTTGCAATTAGTAGTATTAGGGAGTCTCTTGTCAAGAAAATCCCCAGACTGCCAGGCCTGGAATAGGCTCATGCGAAGCATAGATTGGGTCACTGATGGAAAACATTGTGTTGATATTATGGCAACTAGCTATAAGCAGTTACCACCACATCTGAAATCATGTTTCATGTCATTCTCTGTCTTTCCTGAGGATTATGAAATCAATGCTCAGTCTTTGATCTCGTATTGGAGTGTTGAGGGTTTTATACCACAGGAAGGGAGGGGCACAATGTATGATAAAGCTCAAGGTTACTTGGATGAACTCGCCCAAAGGTACTTCATTTTTATATATTATTATTATCAATTTATTTACATTTGAAATATATATATATTATACCTATTCTTATAAAACCATTTGTTGAGCTCCATTTTTTTCCTATTACAAGGGAATTTTTAATCCTGATAACTTATTTTGCAGATGTATGATTCAAGTCACAGAAAGAAATACTACTACAGGCAACATTGAACGATGCCGTGTGCACACACTTCTCAGGATCCTAGCTGTTCAAGAAGCCAGGGAGAAGAACTTCATCACAGTATTCTGGACGCAAGAAGATAACCGAAAGGAGGCTGCCCGTCATGCATCATTCCATCTCTATACTCCTGAAATGCAAAACAACTTCACTGAAAACAAGGATGTGACAGAATATGCAGGACCGAATGTACGTTCATTGATGTTCTTCGGCAAGATATTGTCAATCCGTTCTCGGATGAAGCTACTGAAGGTTCTGGTTGTGTACCATACCAGTGTCACATTCTATGATGGAAAGCACGCCTGGCTGGAAAATCTGATTAGCCTGAGACATTTGGAGTTCCGCGAGTGCACGCTTGAGAATGATACGCTTCCAGAATCGATCAATTGTTTGCATTATCTTGAATATTGGGATCTCACTGATACAAAAATTGTGGACCTACCTAAGTCCATCAAGTGCAACGAGGCTTTGAAACTAGTAGTAAATCTTGTCGAAAGCTCGTCTTGATTAAATTGGAGGTGCAGACCAGGTTGCCGAAGCAAGTTTCATTTATTTTTTATCTATGTTTATTTATTGTTGTATTTGCGAACTTTGTTTCAACGGATGCTGTATTATTTTGAATATATTATATCTAATAATGTGCTGCTATAGTTTTCGGGGACCTATATATATTTTAATTGTCCATCTTACACTAGGTGTTGGCTTTTAACAAAATTCATATTTTGCGAATTACCCTATTGCAGTTGCAGCATAAACTTTTCTTCCCTTTTGTTTGGAATAAATTCATATAGAGCTTTGATTTCCCACAACTGAATTAGTATCAACTTTTGAAATCAATCCGTCCCAGAAACAGTATGCTCTCTGAAGCTAACAAAAGTTCATATCCAGCTGTCACATTGTAAGCAAAAGTTCATATTTGCCAATTATTTTGTTACCACAAAGTTCATATTTTGTTACCACATTAGACTTGATTATAACCATAGCTTAAAAAATGAAAAATCATAATCCATATTGCAAACAACACTTCATTTATGTGGATCTAATCACAATCAATCGGACAAAACATGATATATCTGAATAAGTGAATATAATCTCAGATCAAAGCGAAGATAACAACAGATACAAGCATTTTCATCTGCTTCCAATACTAATTTTCGTAAAAGAAGCTAACATCTCTGATCAATCAATTTTTCCCTAACTGCGATAACACAAAACGAGATCGGATCCTACTATTGAAGAACAGATCTCTAATTTCCAATAATATAAAATGGGTTAATTAAGAAATAAAAATAACAAAGAGACACAATAATTTTAATATTCATTTTACCAGTTCATCAAATTTTTACTAGATTTTTTTTTTTACAAAATCCGAATCCAAAATTCTTTTATCTGATTAATAAAACTTCAATCCGTATGTAACCAAATTTTCACTATTCGTTGCTACTTTTCAAGGTCAACTAATGGATCCCGCACTTTAAATTCAAGGTCAAGTAGCTGTAATTAAATAAATTTTTGTCCATCTTGCAAGGTCGCAGGTTCGAAACTCGGTTGGGGAGTCTGACGTAGTCAATATTTATTGTTATTTGGACCGTACTTAGCACTTAAAATAGACTCAAACCAATAAATTATTTGATAAATTGCTATGTTTTTCCAGGATTTGGTTCTGCCGTCGTTTCTTCTCTTCTATGTACAGGTTTTTGATGATTTCTGATGACTTTGGAGCGTATAGATGGATTCCCGACGTATTACGCACGCTAGATGACTCATTCCTAGCATTGGAGGCTTTATTCTCTCTTCTGGTCGACCCAAACAGATTTCTGTTCGAATCGACCTAGACTCATGGCTATCAGGCGACATCTCTCTCCTGTTCGATCCGACTGCCTGGCTGTTCGATCCGACTGGACCTCACAGTGGCGTGCTTGCGTGGCTGGTTTCTCTCTCTCCTGTTCGATTCGACTGCTCACCTGTTCGATCCGACCAGGTTGCTGCCATATCACTTATGGTAGTATTTCTTGTATGGAAATTGATTGTTATGGCAATTTCTTGCGCCCTGGTGCCCTAGCCTTCCATCCTTGCGTCTTGGGATATCTATATATACCCTAGAGGCCCGAAGAAAAGGGGATTCGCTTCTGAATACCATCTTCCACTTTTCTAAGGGTCAAGTTCTTTCTTCTCCTTGGGAATCATCATCCTTGTGACGACGGCAGCAGTGTTTCACGTGACATCTCCATCTAGCATCACTCCATCGCCTTGAAGATCGTGATCAAAAGCATAAGGAGTATTTGGTTTTATTTCTTTATGTTTTTATCTTGTGATTTGATGGGCTTGTATCTTTATTGTTGTTCAACTCTTGTTGTTTGCTTTGATACTATGTTAGGCTAGACCCTTTTATAGCCTTAGGATTAGGAGAGTAACTCTATGTTTGGATGAAGTTAGTTTGATATGCTATGAATTGCTATGTTTTGAGACCTAGTCTATTATGAATTAATTAGTTGCTTGAGTTAATTACTTGTTGAATTCTCTAATTACCTTCTAGTTGAACAGCTGCTTCTAGTAAGTCTAAGTTAGGAATAGCGAGTCTAAATTGATTTAAGTATTTGGAGTAAATCTTAGAACCGAAAGGGGAGATTAGTCTGCATCAAAAGTGCGACTTTTAGATTAGTACAAAAGACTTCTAAATACTCCTAAGAACTCTGATAGACTGGTTTAACAAATTGAATTCTATACCAAAAGTTGTGAACCAATCAAGTTAATTAGGTTAGATTGTGAACAAACCAGAATCTGTTCCAACAAGCGAAGGCTGAGGTTTAGATTAGCTAGGTTCGTCCATTTAAACCTATCTCAAAACATTAGTAAACATAGTAGACAAACCCAACGCACTCTTGCCCTCTGGTCGAACCGAACAGAGATCTGGTCGAACTGAACAGGGCACTGTTCGAATCGAACAGATTGGTGTTCGAATTGACCAGAGGGTTAATTGTAGTTAAATTGAGAAATTCAAATGCGAAAGTATTTTGAGTTTCTAATTTAACAGCCAAACATAGATGAAATCCAATTCCTAAGGCGCCTTAAATTCTGTTAAGACCTCAAAAAGACTTTACTTAGTTTGTTTGAACATTTTATTCCAAGTCCAAAAATAACCAAAAACATTTACAATTTAAGCATTATTTGATTACTAAAAATTCCATAAAATATTTTCATCTAGATTTTAACAAAAGACAAGTCCGGTATTCATAGATCCGTCCCTTGGGTTCGACCCTAAAGCTATATTCTGAACGATTAGTGAGGTTAGCTCTAGGTCTATAAATTTATTTGATTCCTAGGTTTTAAGCCTTCATCAAATTGGCGCCGTTGCCGGGGACGGTGTTGATATTGGATCCTTGTCTTAGTATTAAGAGACTAGATCTTTTCTTTTTCTTTTGACACGTACGTTTTCTTCTCTCTTAAATTTCAGGACTGGCAGGCAATACACAAAGGAAGAAGTCCCCTCCTCCGAGGATCAAAGATTTTCTCCGAAGAATAAACGAAGAAGCCAGATTCTCCTCTTTTAGTCCTGTTCGAACCGACCAGGACTCTGTTCGATCTGACCAGCACCCCGAGCAGAGAGAAGAAAACACTGCGATGGCCGACCAACTTACTCCCGAGGCCATCGCCCAGCGCACACAAGAACTGGAGAACCTCCGTCTCCAACTCGAGCAAAGAGAGGCTCAACTCGCAGCAGAGCGGGACGCTCTCACAGGACAACGAAGGGAATTAGAAGACGAGCGTCGCCGCTGGACCCAAGAGGACGAGGCTAGCGTCCACAACTCTGATGACGAGGATGGCCAAGGCCGTGAAAGGACACTTGGAGAATACGGAGCCCCGAATGCCAAAGATGTGGGCGGGCCCGTGTTGATTCCAGGCATCGCGGCCAATAACATGCTAATCTCTCCAAATCATGTCTCACTAGTCCAACAAACTCCGTTCTACGGAGATGACAAAGAGGACCCTCATGCTCATTTACAAAATTTCATTGATTGCACACGTTTAATTAAAATTAATGGGGTTTCTCAACAAGCAATTAGGCTGTTACTGTTTCATTTCACCCTTAAAGATAGTGCCCGCAAATGGTATAAGACTTTGAAAAAGGGTTCAATTCGGTCTTGGGATCAAATGGCACAAGTTTTTCTAGAAAGATATTTCTCAACTGATAGGTCTGATACAATTAGGAGAGAATTGAACAATTTTGCCCAAAAAGATGATGAAACAATGAGGGATGCTTGGGAGCGATTTAGGGATCTTGAAAACTCATGCCCACACCATGGCATTCAAGACTGGCTTTTGATTAAAAACTTTTATAGCGGTCTATATGACAATATCAAAATTAATATTGATTCACTTTCAGGTGGGGCATTCAAACGGCTTGATGCGACTCAAGGGCGAGACCTACTCGATCATTGCGCACGGAACTATACGTGGTATCCAATCCCCAACCCCCGCCGCTCTGGCCATGCAAAGCACCAAGTGCATGAGATCACTACTAGAGATGAGAGGATTGCTGAATTGGAAGCCAAGCTAGCATCTTATCAATCCGCCCAAGGGTCTCATCTCTACTCAAACGAATGTGGTGCTTGTGGCGAAGAAGGGCATAAATCTCCCGATTGCCCCCTTGCTAAAATCAATGATGACATGGCTCAAGTAAACTCTCTGAATAGCGAACCTTCCTATTACCCGAGGCATATTTTCAACCGGAGCTATTCACTGGATGAGGGTGAGCAAAGAAATTGGGAGCACATGAATGACCCAAATCTGAAGAATACAATGCAAAAATCCACTCTTGACCGGCCCTACCAACCCAAGTACAATTACAAGGGACAGAATCAGCAGCCCCCTAGGCGAGATCAGCAACCTAACAACTCTAATGGACCGTTTTCTAGGAAATCAGTCTATAATACAGACGGGGTTCCTCCGGTTGTCCAAGAGTTCATGCATCAGCAAGGCAAATTCAACCTGATGATGGCCGAGGGGTTGGATGAGCTCAAGGCGACCACAAATGAGTTAAAGGGTAGTGCCGCTTCCTTGCAACGCCTGGAGCGAATGATGGAGCAACAATTTTCTAGACCTCAAGGGAAGCTTCCAGGGCAGCCTCTAGTCAACCCAAATGCTGAAATCAAAGCCATGCACGTCTTAAGGAGCGGACGAGAGTATCAAGACCCTCCTATGCCGGCTGACGAGCAACACCAGCTCTCTGGTCAGATCGACCAGCCCCCTGTTCGATCCGACCAGCCTATAGTAGAGCCCGACCAAGCTGCACAAGGCCATGTGGAAGTCCAGGAGCCTGTTCGGGTCGACCAGACCACCGTTCGGTCCGACCAGGAGGCTAAAAAGGCACAACCTAAGGATAAAAGCAGTGCTGAAACACCAGTGCCTGCTTACCAACCTCCTGTACCTTTCCCTCAGCGCTTGGTAAAATCCAAAGAAGACGCTCAGTTTAGAATCTTTTGGGAGATACTCAAGCAAATGCAAATTACAATTCCTTTCACCGACGCAATTGCCCACGTGCCCATTTATGCCAAATTCTTGAAAGAGCTTTGCACGGGCAAAAGGTCCATGGAGGAGCTGAAAACGGTGGCATTAACATACAAGAGCAGTGAGGCTTTGAAGAACCGCATGCCACCCAAGCTTGAGGATCCAGGTAGGTTCGTCCTTCCTTGCACCATTGGAAAAGCCACTGTTATGCAAGCCTTGTGTGATATGGGAGCAAGCATAAGCCTCACGCCTAAGTCGGTATTTGAAACGATTGGAATTGGAGAGCTTACACCCACGAGCATGACCCTTAAGCTCGCTGATTCCACAACCCGGCTGCCCTTGGGCGTTTTAAAGGATGTCCCTGTGCAAGTTGGAAAATTCCTAGTGCCCGGCGATTTTGTGGTCATGGAAATGGAGGTTGATAAAGAAGTACCAATAATCTTGGGTCGGCCCTTTCTTAGAACAGCCGGTGTAATGATGGATGCCCTGGAAGGGACAATTTTGGTCAGAGTGGGGGGGGAGCGCCTCCTATTTTCAATAGATCATGCCATGAAATGCCCCGACCCCGCGAAAACTTGCTTCATGATCCAAGAGATACCCGAAATTGAAGAGTCTCTTGAGGACCAGTACCAAATAGCTCTAGAAACTTACCAAGCCTTCCTATGTGACATGCAAGAGGCAATAGGGGTAGAAGAGACCATGGAAGTCGAGGAAGAAAGCAACGCCACTCTCAACATGGCCTGTTCGACCACCTGTTCGATCCGACCAGACTCTTGTTCGAGTCGACCAGAGGCTCGACCAGGCATGGAACCCCAATCTGGCGACCTGTTCGATCCGACCAGAGCCTGTCCGAGTCGACCAGAGCCTCCAACAGTCGAGTTGAAACCTCTTCCCGCATCGTTAAGGTACGAATTTCTTGGCCCAAGTCAAACATACCCAGTTATTGTTAACTCAGAGCTAGATGCAGGCCAAACGGAGAAGCTTTTAATGGAGCTAAGAGCCTATAGAGGTGCAATTGGCTACTCGATTGAGGACTTGAAGGGCATTGACCCCTCGTTTTGCACACATCGAATTCTCATGGAAGATGATCATAAGCCGACTCGAGAGGCACAAAGGCGACTCAATCCCAACCTCAAGGAGGTGGTCAAGAAGGAGATTCTCAAGCTCCTCGATGCGGGTATCATCTATGCAATCTCCGATAGCAAGTGGGTGAGCCCGGTCCATGTGGTCCCAAAGAAAGGAGGCACGACGGTGGTCAAGAATGACAAAGGCGAGATGATTCAAGCCCGAGTAGCAACCGGATGGAGGATGTGCATCGATTACCGCAAGCTCAATGCGGCGACTCGCAAGGACCATTTTCCTCTTCCTTTTGTTGACCAAATGCTTGAAAGATTAGCTAATCACTCGTATTTTTGTTATTTAGACGGTTATTCGGGTTTCTTTCAAATACCAATCCATCCAAATGACCAAGAAAAGACCACTTTCACTTGCCCATATGGTACCTATGCCTACAAAAGAATGCCTTTTGGTCTTTGTAATGCACCCGCAACCTTCCAACGTGCTATGATGGCAATTTTCTCTGATTTTATTGAAAAAGAAATGGAAGTGTTTATGGACGATTTCTCTGTGTATGGTACTAGTTTTGATTCTTGTCTTGCTAACCTATCTAAAGTCTTGCAGAGATGTGAAGAGGTTAACTTGGTTTTGAACTGGGAGAAATGTCATTTTATGGTGCAAAAAGGTGTAGTACTAGGGCATGTGGTGACATCTCAAGGGATCGAAGTTGACAAAGCAAAAATCGAGGTGATCGAGAAGCTTGGAGTGCCAAAGAATGTCAAGGACGTGCGAAGCTTCTTAGGCCATGCCGGATTCTACCGCCGATTCATTAAAGATTTTTCTAAAATTGCCAAACCATTAAGTAATATTCTCGTTAAAGACAATGATTTTATTATTGATGAGGATTGTTTGAATGTGTTTCACAGATTGAAGCAAGCCCTTGTCTCTGCCCCAATCTTGCAACCGCCCGATTGGTCCCAACCGTTTGAGCTCATGTGTGATGCGAGCGACTTCGCGATTGGAGCGGTGCTTGGGCAAAAGAAAGACAAGAAGTCGGTCGCCATCTACTATGCAAGCAAGGTGTTAGACCCGGCTCAAGCAAATTACACAACCACCGAGAAGGAGCTCCTTGCAATTGTTTTTGCTCTGGACAAATTCCGACCTTACTTAGTGGGTTCTAAGGTGATTGTCTACACTGATCATGCGGCCATTAGATACCTTTTGAGTAAGAAAGATGCCAAGCCGCGTCTCATACGATGGGTTCTTCTCCTTCAAGAATTTGACCTTGAGATTAGAGATAAAAAGGGCACGGAGAACTCCGTTGCAGACCATTTGTCAAGGCTGCACTGGGAGGAAGGTCAAGATGCTAAAATCCCAATTGATGACTCCTTCCCACATGAGAAATTGATGAAAATCGATGCCTGTTCGGACCGAACAGCACCTTGGTCGATCCGACCAGCTGAGCAGGACCAATTCTGGCTTGACCTGGCCCACGAAATGTTGTCCATAGAGCATTGGTCGAACCGACCAGATGCTGGTTCGAACCGACCAGAAGTTTGTTCGAGTCGACCAGATGCTGGTTCGAGTCGACCAGAGCCTCGAATGATCAGGAAGATGGCACAGAATCAGCACCCATGGTACGCTGATTTAGCCAATTACCTTGCAAGTGGTGCCCTACCTCCTGAAATGAGTTGGCAGGAGAAGAAGAAGCTCAAGACGGATGCCAAGTACTACTTTTGGGATGAGCCGTACCTCTTTAAGCTTGGGATCGATGACATTTATAGGAGATGTGTCCCATACGATGAAGTTAAGGCGATCCTAGCGAGTTGTCACTCATCGGCCTATGGTGGGCATGCCTCATTCTCCAAAACAGCCGCCAAGGTACTCCAATCCGGCTTTTATTGGCCCTCTCTCTTTAAGGATGCACGATCTTTTGTTATGACATGTGATCAATGTCAAAGAACGGGCAATATTTCAAAGAGGAATGAGATGGCCCTTAACCCCATTCTTGAGGTTGAAATTTTTGATGTATGGGGAGTTGATTTTATGGGACCATTCCCAAGTTCCCATGGTTATGAATATATCTTGGTTGCCGTCGACTATGTCTCTAAATGGGTAGAGGCAATTCCATGCAAATCCGCGGATTCCAATTCAGTGATTAGACTCTTTTCCAAGGTGATTTTCCTACGATTTGGGGTGCCTAGATCAGTAATTAGCGATGGTGGAAAACACTTCATCAACCGGAACTTTGATAACCTCTTGAAAAAGCATGGAGTGATTCATAAGGTAGCAACCCCTTATCATCCTCAAACAAGTGGTCAAGTGGAGGTGTCTAATAGGGAGATCAAGAGTATTTTGGAGAAGACGGTCGCTCGAACCCGTAAAGATTGGGCAAACAAGCTTGATGATGCATTGTGGGCCTATCGCACCGCCTTTAAGACCCCCATTGGCATGAGTCCTTTCAAGCTTATCTATGGGAAGCCGTGTCATCTCCCGGTTGAAATAGAGCACAAAGCATATTGGGCAACCCGAGCAATCAACATGGATCTCCTCCAGGCGGGTGAAAAGCGCATACTTGACTTACATGAGTTGGATGAGATACGCCTGAACTCATATGAAAGTGCCAAATTGTACAAGGAGAGGACGAAATTTGTGCATGATAGGAGGATCTCAAGGAGAGAATTCAAGGAAGGGGATTCGGTGCTACTATTCAACTCTAGGCTCAAGCTTTTTCCGGGCAAATTAAAGTCAAGATGGTCCGGCCCTTTCCGAGTCGTCAAGGTTTACCCCTTTGGTGCCATTGACATTTGTGACAAAGACTCGGAACCATTCAAGGTTAACGGACAACGCTTGAAGCACTACATCGCTAGTGAGGTCCAAGAAGAGATTCAAGCCATCAAGCTAGGCGAGCCGACTCTACGCAAAGACTAGAGAAGCATGGTCAAGCTAGGGACCGTAAACAAGCGCTTCTTGGGAGGCAACCCAAGGATTTCTCAACTCTTTTCTCTTCTTTATTTATTTACTTTGTCATAAAAAAAATAAAAAAATAAAAAAAATAAAAAAAAAAATCTAAAATCCTTGAAAATTCGAAAAATAAAAAGAGATATTTTACAAATAGAGTTTAATGATTTATATTTGTTTGTTGTAGGTAAATTATGAAGTCTAAACGAAGAAAGATGCGTTCCATGCAAGAGCACCTTGGGTTACGTGAGCCAACTAACCCTGATCGACCTCATATGGACTGCACAACACCTCAAGCAATGGAGAAATGCCATCCTGGACGACGCAAGAGAGCAAGGAAGTTCAACAGCATGATGACATGAAGAGGATCAGTGAAAATCACTTTCTGGTCGAGTCGAACAAACTTCTGGTCGAGTCGAACGGAAGCTGGGTGGATACTGTTGCGAGGATCGACTCCGTTCGAAGCGAACAGACTGTTGGTCGAATCGACTGAAAGGAAGTAGTGCAAAGGGGACCACACTGGGTCGCCGTTCGGATCGACCAGTGGCCTGGTCGGATCGACCAGAGCATAAATTGGGCCCATTTCATTGGTTTTTGGGCTGATTGTTTGGTTTTGTTTATGCAGGGCCCATTATGTTTCAATGGACGCCTCCATTTTCTGAAGGGGCGCCTTTATCATTGCCTGAAGGGACGCCTCCATTCATGCGCGTGGGAGACGCCCAAGAGGCGCAATTAGCCGTTACATTAGACCCGCTACCCGTTAATCCCGATCCAAACCCGTTAAACCCATTAAAAATCAAAACCGTCCCCTCTCTTCCTCCCTCTCCCACTCGTCCCATTTTTCTTCTCTCTCTCGTCCTCTTCTTCTCCAAACCGAACCACCTCTCCCAAAATCTCAACTTCCTCAATTCTCCACCATTTTAAGAGATCTAAAGCCCAAATTGCTCTCCTCTCTACTCTCCTCTCACTACTGTCCTTAGTTTTTGCTATTGAAGTTCCGTCGCGACGGGTTTTTCAAGGCACGCTCCACGAGGTTTCAAGCGATTTTGCTATTCTCTCAATTTCTCTCGTGGGGAAGTACTCCAGGGCCCTCTCCTTGCCCTAATTGCACACTTGAAGGACTCAAGTTAGGTTTGGCCGAAGGGACACCACTACGGGACCATTCCGTCGTTGTTGGGCGTGACTCCGGCTTCTCTTGCATTCTTTCTTCTTCCCGAGCACCTTTGCACACTTCTCTTGCGCCACAAAGTCCCAAGGAGTGCCTACGACCACTAATTGCCGCTGCCCCGTCCCACTCAACCGCTTTTTCGCAACATCGGGGTTTACAAAGGTCCAATTGCTCCTTTTTCCCTCTATTTTGCTCATTTGAAACTTAAATTTGTTTGGTTGAGGAATTAACAAGGTGGTACCAGCAATTTTGAGGATAGAACAATGAAACGGGTCGACCCGTACCAGTATCTATCAGAACTAGCATTTTCCCCCTCTCTGGTCAGGTCGAACAGGACCTTGGTCGGATCGACCAGAGCACAACCTCTAGCGCAAACCCTCTGTTAACCCACTCTGTTCGGTTCGACCAGAGCACCCAAAACCTTGCATACACCTTACCCATGGCGCCCAAACCAAGAACCCGTGCCAGTGCACGCCTAGCAGCCGCTGCTTCTTCTTCTCAACCCCAGCAGCACCCTATTGGGCCTGAGATGGATCCGGACTTGGTCCGTAACCCCGCGGCAGCACCGTTTGAAAGGGATGCCAACTTTCAAATGCCTTGGAACTATATGTTTGAGAACTATCTAAGGATGAGGGATAGAATCTTTGAGCACACGAGGTTCATGGATATGGAGACATTAGAAACCTTTGGGGTAGCGGAGCAATTTTTGGAGATCACGAGCAATGCCGGTATTACCCCCGCCTTTTGGGAATTCCGAGAGAAGGCATACCAAGTCTACACCCAAGAGTTTCTCTCTTCTCTTCGACTCATGGAACAAGATGGCCGGGATTACATTTGGTTCCGGCTTGGGAATAACACTCATAAGGCATGGCTTGATGACTTGTCCGTGGTTTTCAAGTTAGAAAGAGGGGAGGTGGAGGAGACTACTTGGACAAGGGATCCAAATGATGAAGTTTTCGGGAGGCAAGTGTGGGAAAGGCTCACAGGCACAACTGGGGGTAGGCTTCAATCTAGGCATGTGCAGCACCCTACCCTTCGAATCGTTCTTCGTGCCATTGCCTCTACAATTTTTGCACGCGGGGAGACGGTGAATATCACCAATGACAAGGAGATTGGCATCCTATGGCACGTACTTCAACCCGAACCCCCTAAATTGGATTGGATCAAGTTAATGGTGAAACATTGGATTTATCAAAGGGATATGGAAAACGCTAGGGGCAAAATCACTATGGGCTCCTTTGTTACAATCCTAGCCAAGCGCATGGGCCTACCTTTACCCGAGCAAACTTTTTGCACCGGCTACATGGTCTATGATGATGATAGGTTCCGAGCCGCTCGCTTCTTGCAAATTTTCCGCGAAAGCCGGGACATATCCGAGCGATATTTGTGGGTGCGTGACAAGGGGAGCAACTTCTTTCTTCCATATCCTCACCGGGTAGATCTCTCTAACTCTCTCTCTTGGCTAATTCCTCATGATTATGTGACTCCTAGGACAGCGGAGGAATTGCAACACCCAATCCCTAGGATCATCCCCATGGAAACCGATGAAGCGGGGCCATCAACAAGGCCTAACTCGCCACCACGTGTACCCTTTCCTCAAGGGAGTGAGCCACAACCACAATGGGCCAACAATCTCATCCAAATGGTGGACAACCTCACTCAACTTCATTTGGACACACGGGATGAGATGCGCAAGGGCATTGCCGATTGCACCAAGAAGCTTGATCGTTTGAATAGGAAGGTTAGCATGGCCTATGACATGGCATTTGAGAGTCGCTTCTATTTGCAATGAGGGTATTGGCCACGTGATGATGAAGATCCGATCATGAGCCCGGGAGCCCAATCGGTTCATAGCCAAGCATCACCGCTTCCTCCTTCTCCACGGCAGACCTTCTCCGCTCACTCCGACTATGGGTTTTACCCATATCTTGGAGGACAAGTTCTAGAGCCGCCACAGCAGCCCATACCACCACCTTTTGAGGGACAATGGCGCCCTGCAAATTCCGACCCAAGCTACTATCCATCTCTAGGCGACCAAGGAGGGGAGCAGCAGCAGCAGGAGCAGCAAGGCGATTTCTTTGGCATTTTCCCAAGCTATGATGGTGGTTTCAACCAAGGCTCTTCCTCTAGGAGCCTCCCTCCTCCCTACTAAAAGGTAACCATCAATTTCTCTCCTATTTGCTATTTCTGTGTGAAAGTATGCTTGGGACAAGCATTTGATAAGTTTGGGGGAGGGCATATAGGAGATAAATCGATTTGTGGGATGAAAAGGTTGTTTTTCTGTGAAAATGGGCAATTTTTCTCGAATTTTTCTCTTCTCTGGTCAAGTCGAACAAGCACTGGTCGAATCGAACGCCTCTCATTAGGATTTTATGCATAATTGTCTTCTCTGGTCGGTTCGAACGGATACCTGGTCGATCCGACCAGTTCATAAAAAACTTGATCTGCTCTACTCTTCGTTCGGTTCGAACAAAGCTTTGGTCGACTCGACCAGAACTTAAAATTTGCGCAATTTAGTATGATTTTGGCTTTGAAATAAGTTGGTTTTGCCTACTCTCTCGATTGGATTTTAAATGACAACTCTCACACTGCTTGAACTTGTTTTTTTTGAGTCAAACAAAAAAATTTTTTTTCAAATGACCCTAGAATGTTTTGATATCATACTTGATCTTGCACCAATGGACCCAAACTGAAGTATTTTCTTTGAGATTTGAATTTGATGATGGATGCCTAGAATTGTTATTTCAAACTTAGTCAATTCTCACAAGTTTTTACCGAGTGAACTGATTTGTATTTGACAAACTTTTGAAAGAAATTTATCGACTTTGAAAATTAAAAGATGAACTTTGTCTTGTTGAAATTGCTTTTTAATCGCTCGAATCACCAACGAGCAACAATAAAAGGGAAGTTAATTCAAATAGCGGTGAAAACGAGGACGCACTGAGGCCTTTTCCACTAACTTAACCACAAATTGGAGGGTATTGGGTTAATTACAAGCTGTCAGGAATTATAACTCAAAGTTTCGAGGTATAATTGGGGAGCTTGTAATTAATTTCTACCGGACCCGGTGCGAAAGCATTGGTAAAGGAGTTGTTGAGTATTATGGCCCAAGTGTACCGTGGCCATATTCGAGCAACACCCGTCCAACCTCCCTAGCGCGACATGTGCTAGTAGCAAACTTAAGGCCAATGATACTGCATTATCCTCTAGGGTGTAAAGCCCCACTGCTCGACTTGCATAAAAAAAAAAAAAATTGGTGAAAAATTGAAATTGTTTTAAGAAAAGTTCATTATAGAATTTCTGGAGTTGATAAAGGCTTTTACAAATTTTTGAGAAATACGAAAAGGAACGGGTGATTGAAATTGAGATTGCTTTTGAAATATCAAAGAGGGGCTAGAGTTCTTAATTTTGGGAAAAGATTTCACTTAGGCCCAAGAGTTGTATTGATTAAGTTGTGAACACTTGACTTGGTTTATTTTTAAAATTATTGTTTGACTCATTTGTTGAAAGTGTGAGAAAATTTTAGGCACGAGCAATTGATTTCTATGTTGATTTCTTGGTTTGAGATATGACTTGATTTAGATTTAAGTACAGTCTAAGAATCTAAGCTTAGGGCGATGCTTGAGGACAAGCAAAGTTTAAGTTTGGGGGGATTTGACGTAGTCAATATTTATTGTTATTTGGACCGTACTTAGCACTTAAAATAGACTCAAACCAATAAATTATTTGATAAATTGCTATGTTTTTCCAGGATTTGGTTCTGCCGTCGTTTCTTCTCTTCTATGTACAGGTTTTTGATGATTTCTGATGACTTTGGAGCGTATAGATGGATTCCCGACGTATTACGCACGCTAGATGACTCATTCCTAGCATTGGAGGCTTTATTCTCTCTTCTGGTCGACCCAAACAGATTTCTGTTCGAATCGACCTAGACTCATGGCTATCAGGCGACATCTCTCTCCTGTTCGATCCGACTGCCTGGCTGTTCGATCCGACTGGACCTCACAGTGGCGTGCTTGCGTGGCTGGTTTCTCTCTCTCCTGTTCGATTCGACTGCTCACCTGTTCGATCCGACCAGGTTGCTGCCATATCACTTATGGTAGTATTTCTTGTATGGAAATTGATTGTTATGGCAATTTCTTGCGCCCTGGTGCCCTAGCCTTCCATCCTTGCGTCTTGGGATATCTATATATACCCTAGAGGCCCGAAGAAAAGGGGATTCGCTTCTGAATACCATCTTCCACTTTTCTAAGGGTCAAGTTCTTTCTTCTCCTTGGGAATCATCATCCTTGTGACGACGGCAGCAGTGTTTCACGTGACATCTCCATCTAGCATCACTCCATCGCCTTGAAGATCGTGATCAAAAGCATAAGGAGTATTTGGTTTTATTTCTTTATGTTTTTATCTTGTGATTTGATGGGCTTGTATCTTTATTGTTGTTCAACTCTTGTTGTTTGCTTTGATACTATGTTAGGCTAGACCCTTTTATAGCCTTAGGATTAGGAGAGTAACTCTATGTTTGGATGAAGTTAGTTTGATATGCTATGAATTGCTATGTTTTGAGACCTAGTCTATTATGAATTAATTAGTTGCTTGAGTTAATTACTTGTTGAATTCTCTAATTACCTTCTAGTTGAACAGCTGCTTCTAGTAAGTCTAAGTTAGGAATAGCGAGTCTAAATTGATTTAAGTATTTGGAGTAAATCTTAGAACCGAAAGGGGAGATTAGTCTGCATCAAAAGTGCGACTTTTAGATTAGTACAAAAGACTTCTAAATACTCCTAAGAACTCTGATAGACTGGTTTAACAAATTGAATTCTATACCAAAAGTTGTGAACCAATCAAGTTAATTAGGTTAGATTGTGAACAAACCAGAATCTGTTCCAACAAGCGAAGGCTGAGGTTTAGATTAGCTAGGTTCGTCCATTTAAACCTATCTCAAAACATTAGTAAACATAGTAGACAAACCCAACGCACTCTTGCCCTCTGGTCGAACCGAACAGAGATCTGGTCGAACTGAACAGGGCACTGTTCGAATCGAACAGATTGGTGTTCGAATTGACCAGAGGGTTAATTGTAGTTAAATTGAGAAATTCAAATGCGAAAGTATTTTGAGTTTCTAATTTAACAGCCAAACATAGATGAAATCCAATTCCTAAGGCGCCTTAAATTCTGTTAAGACCTCAAAAAGACTTTACTTAGTTTGTTTGAACATTTTATTCCAAGTCCAAAAATAACCAAAAACATTTACAATTTAAGCATTATTTGATTACTAAAAATTCCATAAAATATTTTCATCTAGATTTTAAGAAAAGACAAGTCCGGTATTCATAGATCCGTCCCTTGGGTTCGACCCTAAAGCTATATTCTGAACGATTAGTGAGGTTAGCTCTAGGTCTATAAATTTATTTGATTCCTAAGTTTTAAGCCTTCATCAGAGTCTTTCATAAACATTTAATTTAAAAATAAATTAGGTGACTTAGACCTTCAATTTATCTTAAAAAAAAATTTGTCCATCTGTAATGAGCATTTGAAACTGCCAACAAGTTGCGAAATAAATACCACAAATATAATGTGAACAATGCTTCTATTAATTGGGAAATTGCAGGATAAAGATGCCATCCCTTATGCAATCATTTCTAAACAGTTTGTTTCTATTTTCTTAATCGAAGCATGATTGAATATAAATTATATAATTATATAAAATTATAATATATGGGTCAAGAAGTTGACCAGGCACATAGATAACCAGGGAAGGTGCTACCTCGTCCGGATGCTGCTGGGAAAGTGCTCATGATATGTTGCCTACAATTTTTTCCTTTTTTTTTTATTCCTCTCCGTTAAATCGAGATAAATTTAAAATTCCTCTTGAAGTCACTCCACTTCGTCTAATACCACAATTAGTATGTGAAACTTGATTTGCATATTTCTGAAAGGCCTTTAACTTGTTATTATCAAAGCTCGATGGAAAAAAAAGGGAAAAAAAAAACGCAACATGCTATGAACATTTTTAACGACATTTAAATTACTATACTAGTTTTCAGATGGAAGCCTTACAGAACAATTTAATTAGAATAGTCCAAATTCAGTAGGCCTTAATATTGTAAATTTTTTTTAAAATTATATAACAAATGTGCAATTATACTACGAAGAAAATAACATTTCAGATGGGCTAAAATCAGCCACGACTGACGGATGCAACCGTTAGCTACGATTAAGTCTCAATTTTCGAGATTCTAACAGTTGATCCGAATCGTTCAATGTGTTCTCCATATTGAAATCTCATTGGAGACCAAATTTTACATTTTTCTGATTTTATTTACTATTTTTTTGAGTTTTTAAAAAAATCATAGTTATTGAAGGGTCCAGAATGGTTTAGATTAAGAATTTTGTAAAATATCAAACAAATACTAAAAATTTCAGAAAAATATAAAATTTTGTCTCCAACGAGATTTCAATATGAAGGACATAT
Organism: Rhynchospora pubera; assembly: GCA_028095005.1. Classification (NCBI taxonomy): domain Eukaryota; kingdom Viridiplantae; phylum Streptophyta; class Magnoliopsida; order Poales; family Cyperaceae; genus Rhynchospora; species Rhynchospora pubera. The sequence goes on along the minus strand of CM051462.1, from coordinate 147,290,561 downwards.
TGAATGGTTTGGATCGACTGTTAAAATCACAAAAATTGAGATTTAATCGTAGCTGACGGTTGCATCCGTCAGTCGTGGCTGATTTTAGCCCATCTCATAACATTTTTCTTAGAAAATCTGGATAATGAAAATTCTTTATGTGGTCGATGTTTTGTTCCTGCTCATTCGTCATGTTCTTAGGGATGCCGCGGATGCCAATTTAGTTGGTTCAGGTGAAACAAAACTAACTTTTCCTAACAAATTTTACTCAATTTATCTGAATGTAAATTGAACTAGTAGAATAATCTAATCAACCAAATTAAAGATCGAACTTTATTCAAGTGAAACGATATTAGTTTTTTTTTTGTAACTATATAAATACACGTACTAAATTGTTTAATTTATTTGCCAACAACTTATCTTATATTTTTTTATTGAATTAATTTAAATAATGTTAAATTTAAAATGTAAATCCATTAGTATGTTATTGCTTATATAGATAAAATGCATGACAAATTTCATACAATTCAAATAACTCGAGGTGATCTATAAATATATTTTTAAACTTTTTATTTTAAAATATAAATGACTTATTAAACAGATAGCAAGAGTAAGCTATGATGCATCATGGATTCATAGGGGACATGTGCATCATGAGTTCATTTGCCATATTTATATTAAATAAAAAATTAATTTAACCAATTCAATATTTATCTTGAAAAATCTGATAACAAATAAAAATTTATTTTTTATTAATTTGTATCAAAAATGATATTTTCTGAAAAAAAAATTAAAAATAGTAAACAATTCTCAAAAACATAATTTTGGTTTATTATGAGATTTCAATTTGTAGACTGAATTGGTTAAATTATATTTATCATTTTATTTATCTGAATGAAATATATCTTAGAAATAAGTTCATAACGTACAAAAGGGTCCGTGCATCATATACCAAATCATATAATTTTTATCATCATTTGCAGAAAATCTAAATATTTATTGAAGTTCAAATGTTTTATGATTGTAAAAAATGTCAAGATTAATAAGTTCTTAGTAAATTTTCTGTCTAATAAAGTATATTTCACTTATATTCAACATATATTTGATCTGTTGAGTTCATTTCCTTTTTAGTTATCAATATTCTAGGCGTTGATTCTTTTTAGACCGAACTTTATTATTATTAAATAAACACTCGTAAAAAAGCGCTCATGTTATGTTTCCTACAAACAAGTGACAATCCTACTTATTTTAGATATAACTGTGCATAAAATTGGTTAATATTTTTCGGACAAGGCAGTAAGATTAACATGTCTGAATTGATGAACAAACCACTTGACTTCAATTTAACGCGTACTACTCGTTAAATTTTAAAATAATGCACCGCTCCAAAATAATTTATTGGAGCTAGGTCATACTTTATTATAACTGACCTATCAACGCACCTTCCGATTCCTGTAGCATTCATCTCCGATACTGATTTCCTTTCCTCTTTAATCCCCATGCGTCTCCCACAAAAAGCTCAGAAGTGAAGTCAACAAACAAGCGATCGAAAAATGGCGGATGCAGTGGTGGATTTTGTGAAGCAGAAGTTCGAAGATGCTCTGAAAGGTCCAGTAAAAGATGCACTGCTAAAAGAGGGTCAATTTCTGTACGGGGTCAACGATAACGCAGAGGTCGTGCAGCGTGAGCTTGGGAGGATTAAGAGCTTCCTCAAAGATGCAGATTCAAAAAGCTCCAGCGAAGAACGGGTCCGAAACTGGATCAAGGAGGTCAGAAGTGTCGCGTATTCAATCGAGGATGCTGTTGACAACTTCCAAGTAACAATTCTTTCATTGATTTTGATTTTGATTTTGAATGTTACTTAACATTATGGCTAATTTTAGATTTTCTGGTACCGTTTCTGTGCTGAACAAAATTTACCAGAAGAGCTTGACAGCTTGACCTCGATCTGGTACTGCCGTACTGGGCTACACTAGTGATTCTATTTATGTTGCTATTTAGTAATACTGTATTTGTTTTTGCCTTATCTTGATAAAATTAGCTAGAGAGAGACTGGTACAGGTCCACAGACAAGTATGCAACAAGAAAAATCGGTAGTATATCAAAGATTCTAACTAAAAAAGACCAAATGCATATGAAATATCACAATATATGTACTGAAATTTCTTAGTTTATTCCAGGCAGACGTTGATTCAATTAATTACAAAGAGCCCGGCTTCTTCAATGCCTTGAAAAGGCTTGTCAAGAAACCCACATTACTTTGGGCCATGCACAATTTTGGCAATGAGTTGCAAGCTATCCAGGAAAGACTCAAAGAGATCCAAAAGGCCAGGATCGAATTTGGTGTGAACAACCTTAATGATGGCAGTTCGGGGAAATCTAGGCCGCCTATCAGATTGCTGATTCCTACCAACAATGATGAGATGGAGGTAATCGGCTTTGAATCTGACAAAGAACGCATCATCGGCCGACTCATCCATGATGAAAACTCGAGGCGTTCTGTGGTGTCTATTGTGGGGCCCGGAGGCATTGGAAAGACAACTCTTGCCCAAACAGTATACAATAGGTATGTGTTTATGCTTCATACAGACAAATAAATTGTTGTTTTGCAATTTTTTCCGATATGTTCTATAACCTTATATCATTATGATGTTCTTTACTGCAGTGTCAAGGACAGATTTGAAATTCATATATATTTGTCAGTCAGTCAAGAGGTTAACCTGATCGACCTCTTGAAGAAGATGTATGAAAAGCTTCAACCAGACAACCAGAGAGATCATCGCGAATTGACTGAAGACAACTTGATAAGGGAAATTCATGCATCCATGAAAGAGAAAAAATATCTAGTTTTTTTGGATGATGTTTGGTCAGAATACATATGGGACCAGCTAAAGATGGTATGTCCTGATGATAAAAACGGCAGTCGGGTACTTCTAACTTCTCGGTTTGTTAATGTTGCTAAGGCAGCAGATCCTAAACCGTACGAACTTCGGTATTTGAATGAAGAACAAAGTGTCCAGCTTCTACTAAATAAGGCTTTTTCCTGGAAAGACTCCAATGAGTCCTATCATCAGGATCTCTTGGAACTGGCAAAAGAATATGCAAAAAAATGTGGCGGCGGCTTGCCTTTGCAATTGGTAGAACTAGGGAAGCTTTTGTCAACAAAATCCCGAGACTACCAGACCTGGCATAGGCTCATGCGAAGCATAGATTGGGTCACTGATGGAAAAAATTGTTTCGATATTATAGCAACTAGCTATGAGCACTTGCCACCACATCTGAAGTCATGTTTCATGTCATTCTCTGTCTTTCCTGAGAATTACGAAATCAATGCTCAGTCTCTGATTTCATATTGGAGTGTCGAGGGTTTCATACCACAGGAAAGGAGGAGCACAATGTATGATAAAGCTCAAGGTTACTTGGATGATCTCGCCGAAAGGTACTGCATTTTTTTATAATATTATTATCAATTCATTTACATTTGAAGTTGTATGGTATCAATCCTTATATAAACCATTTGTTTAAGTTCAAATTTTTTTTTCGTGTAAAAGAGGGACTTATAATCCTGACAACTTATTTTGCAGATGTATGATTCAAGTCACAGAAAGAAATACTACTACAGGCAACATTGAACGATGCCGTGTGCACACACTTCTCCGGATCGTAGCTGTTCATGAAGCCAGGGAGAAGAACTTCATCACAGTATTCTGGAAGCAAGAAGATAACCAAAAGGAGGCTGCCCGTCATGCATCATTCCATCTCTATACTCCTGAAATGCAAAACAACTTCACTGAAAACAAGGATGTGACAGAATATGCAGGACCAAATGTACGTTCATTGATGTTCTTCGGCAAGATATTGCCAATCCGTTCTCGGATGAAGCTACTGAAGGTGCTGGTTGTGTATCATACCAGTGTCACATTCTATGAAGGGAAGCACACATGGCTGGAAAATCTGATTAGCCTGAGACATTTGGAGTTCCGCGAGTGCACGCTTGAGAATGATACGCTTCCTGAATCGATCAGTTGTTTGCATCATCTTGAATATTTGGATCTCACTGATACAAAAATTGTGGACCTACCTAAGTCCATGAAGTGCAACGAGGCTTTGAAACTAGTAGTAAATCGTGTTGAAAGCTCGTCTTAATTAAATCGAAGGTGCAGACCAGGTTGCAGATGCAAGTTTATTTTTATTTTTATATTTATGTTTATTTATTGTTGTATTTGCGAACTTTGTTTCAACGGATGCTGTATTATTTTGAAATATATTATGTCTGATTGTGTGCTGCAATAGTTGTTGGGGGGCCAATTTTAATTGTCCTTCTTACAATAGTTGTCGTCTTTTAACAATATTCATATTTTGCAAATTACCCTATTACAGCATAAAGCTTTTCTTCCCTTTGTTTTGAATAAATTACCAAATAGAGCTTTGATTTTCCACAACTGATCTGGTATCAACTTGGGAAATCAATCCGTCTCAGAAACAGTATGCGCTCTGAATAAGTTCATATCCAGCTGTCACATTGTAAACAAAAGTTCTTATCTGCCAATTATTTTGTTGCCACAAAGTTTTTTTTTTTTTTTTGCCCTTTTGATTTGAATGAATTGCTGTTTAGAGCTTTAAATTCCCACAAACTGATCCAGCATCAACTTGGCAAACTTTTACCGCAAACTGATCTTGTATCAACTTGGCAAATTTATGCGTCTTAAAAACAGTATTCTGTCTGGAATCTAACATAACCTAGAATTTTCTTAAGTGAAGATATTTTTAGTCTAATCCCGTGATTTTCCAAAATGCCATTCCATCAGGGCTGGATATAAGCGTACTTGTGGTTCCATTGTTTCAATTTTTGTTTCACTTCATGGTTTGTAGAATATGACATATTTGACAGCTTCTCATGCAAGGAAACATAAGTCCCTGGTGTTTCCAAACTAAATCTTTACGAGATTTCTGATTTTTGGCCAAGCAAACTGATAAGTGTTTCATGTTACCAGAAAAACGTACACCAAAATTATTCCTTTTATTAAGTTTTCACAAGCTCCTTTCTAAATACCCAGCTGAACCCAAACCAATATCAAAGTTGATATACGTGCATCAGATTTGTATGGTAAGAAAAAAGAAAACACTCTGCAACACCATTCCAACAGTAACTAAAGACCTGATTAAATTTCAGTTGAAATCACACTGTGCACTTGAAAAGAGTTATTGTTCTAGCTGGACAAAAATCATTATCCTTCCTTCAGAAAAGAAAATCACCCCCTTTCAAGCTTTCTTTCCAATTCCATGAGACATGTTAAAGATTCCATGAGCCTACACACCAAATAGAACAGTCTAAGAACAACGTGCAAACCAATTTCATTAAAATGAGTCACTAGAAAAGAGCATACTTACAATAAGAGCTCCAGATGAAACTGCTAGTGCGAGAGGTATAACAACTGAGGTAATCGCATCATATCTGCCTTTCAGGAATGTGTGCTTGCTGATATTTTGAAAATACTGCTGCTGCTTTATGAGCCTTTCTCTTGGAAGAAATGGTGCCTCTGACATCCTGTTTTTGAAAAATACAAAATAACTTTTTACTGGTGGTAGACACACTTTGGTTAACTTGTTTATGTTATAAAAATTCAAGTAAACAAGAATGAAGAAACAGATTAAAAAAATCGAAAGAGAGTTAAAAAAAAATCGACATATTAAACAACAGTTTTAAGAAATCAGCAAGGACAACTCTGATTCCAGAAAACATACTCTATGGACATACCAGGAACCACCTGGTTTAACAAAATTCAGTGAAGAGCAATTTAACTCTAAATAGAGATTCTAATCCAGAGTACATTTAAGCCAACATTATGGCTTTCATCAAAATGATTTACACATGGGATTTCATTTGATTAAAATTGATTTCTTAAGATTTCATTGGATCTAATAATATGAAAATTCCGACCAAATGAAACCTAATCCATTTATTTTGTTCTTAGGATTTCAATTAATAGATATGAGAATTCCATGGAATTCCCAAGGGAAAAAAGCTCATTATAATCAGGGCATATGTGACTACAGTTCTATTTCTTTTACGAATTGATAAACTAACAAAATTCTGTTTATTACTGATAAGGATCGGATCCAGGTTTAGGCTAATAATCAGTTCAAGGTCAATTTGAAAACGAAAAGGCCAAACAAACAACCCAAGCGAATGAAAGAACCCATAATAATACGATTAAAAGAAATGAGCGCAACAATCGTGGCGTCAGTACCTGGGATTTAGAAGAGTTGATCGGCGAATGGAAGGAATTCAGCGGATTCGCTCGTTCTAACCAAAGGCACGATATAATTTACTTTTTGAGTTGTAATAATTGGATTGTGCTTTGGATTCATGATGCACGGGAGATGGGATAATAAAGGGGCACTCGACACTGGTACATTGGTTACTTGTATCAGCTACAGGTACCAGTGGAAAAGACCAAGGTCTGCAACAGTTAACGAGCCATCAGATCTAATCTCGACGGTTAAGGTTAACAGACATACTTATCTCGATAACTTTCGATATTAATTGCGGAACACGTTGTTTCAAAAAAAAAAAAAAAAATTGCGGAACACGCATCATTGATCGGATGGTTCGGATAAAAAAACTGCCCTCTCCAGACCTCACCTCGGAGGATATGAATTCGGTACCAGTGCCGAGTTTTCACCCACTTATTTCAAAAAAAAATAAAAAGGATATATGCTGAAAAGTAAATTACAAATCATATTAAGAAAAGTATTCAATTATTAGTCTTGACAATTTTAAACTATGAATATAACTCTTAAATTAAAAAATATATATTTTAAATATTATTATTGAATTCACACTGAATTGGTTTTACAATTAATATCCATTGATATAATCTTTTTTTTTTCAATCTGGTATTATGCACGGGCTTCCATAATCGATAAAATTAAATCAAACGGTAAAAAATTGGCATAGGACGTGATTCCGGCGAATCTATAATGTTAACAAGTGATATTGTAAGAATTAATTGTGACATATACGGACGTGGTAAAATTGGGACCTTAGTTGAGTACGGATTGGGTCCAAGACTCCAAGTAAGGGACCGTACTTCTGCCATTTGGTCGTGCACTTGCAACTTATGCTCGTTCTTTATTTAGTTATTACAAATATATATGTTTTAGGAGTTGCCAGGTTGAAATTTTTATTCTATGCATTATTATTTTCATTATTTATTTATTTTTTGCAAATTACGGGGATAGGACTTAGGAGCGTGGTTACTGGTTAATAAGACGCGGTGTTCAAACCTGCTTGGAACATTCTAGACCTTTGTAGTTGCCCACCGTGTCAGGCAATTTTCTTTTCTTTTTAATTATTATTTTGCAATAGATATATATATATTTTCTATATTCATCTTATATGATTTTGAGCGGCTCTCATTTTTATAAATTTAAATGGAGAAAGCTCATTCTTGGTAAGCACACCGAATTTTCTTCTTTTCTCATATTATATAAGGGAAAATAAAGAAAAAATAATAATATTGATCAATAAAGATATATTGCTTAATTTACTAGTGATACAGGTAGAATATGTTGCTCAATTTATTTTTTTATTAGATGAAATATCAAAATATATTATTGCTTCGTCTGGGACGGATGAAATCTATTTTTCTACGGTGTACAACACCGAGTCTAACCTTTCCGTTCGGCCACAAGCTACTCTGTTTGGACGAGTGACCGATTTTCAAAGGATTTGTTCTCTTCCACCTTGAACTAGTCATAGCAACAATTTCCACCACTTTCCCCTCTTCCCCATTTCTCTCTCTTTCATCTCCTCTTCTTTCAGAAGAAGATCATCAGATCACAATTTTATTGAAAGAATTCGTGAATAGATCAAGAGAAGAAGATGGATGAGATTATGAACAAGTTCGGGAGCTATTATTTTAAGCAACGTGCCAACAAGGAATTCTCTTCTGCTGGTGACGACATCGAGGTTTTATCTAATTCATCTGTTTCTTTTAATTTCTCAAAATCGTTGTTTAATTTTATGCAATCCCCATCCGTATCACGATATAACTCTTGGTTTAGATTGATTGAGAGTTTTTAGACTATTGGTTTGATCTGAAGCTGTTCCTCATAAAAGATGAGTTTATGGATAAATTAAACTTGTTTAGTTTGCAGGAATTTGTATTGATTATTGAACTCTTAATTAGAAAGAGTTTATGTTTATAGAATTAATTGTGACATATACAGACCTATCTTTGTCAAAAAAATAAATCCAACAATTTCAAAACCCGTCCCTTTGAGGCCTTCCCTTCGAAGGGCTGGGCCGGTCTGGTCGGCATTTCAGGGCGGTTTTCCGAAGGACAGGCCAAGGGCCAAGAATTTTTATACTATCACTAATGACGGATGAATTTTATAAGATGTCATGAATGTCAAAGTCAAAGGAAATTGATTACTGTCATCGGCAAATATACCATCCCAACCATTTATATTTAGTGAACATATACAGCAAACAAAGTGAACATATAGACGATCTAAGTGAACACATACAAATAAATAAGTTCAATGAAAATAAGTTGAATATACATGTAAACTTTTGAAGAAGTGATGATAACACTTATTTGTTTGTAAGTTTTCACTTAGACCATCTATATGTTCACTTTGTTTGATGTATATGTTCACTTTATATTTAGCGATGGCTGGAATGGTATATTTGCTGATGGCACTTATAATTCCTGAATATCAAATTTTTGTTCGGTGGTCATACTATGTCATTAACAGCCATTTCTTTGCCAACGTTTTGACATAGAAATTAATTTAATTTGAAAATCAGTTATGTTACCTTTTATAAATAAGTATTATGTGAGAGATCTAGTGCCTAAGGATTGATTTCAAATTAATATGAGCAAAATCATATCTTAAACAAAAATCGCTTAAATTTCAAATAACGATACCAATTGATTGGATATTTTGCACTCGTCATGCACTACATGTACACAAAAGTTTGGCCTGTTTCAACTTCTGGGGCCCGGTGGTGCACATGACATAATCCTTAAAAGGAAAAAAAAAAAGAATAAGAAATTGTTGAGCATAGTTTGTTCAAAATTTATTCTTGACAATGTACAAAAGCAGAGAGTTCCAGAGCAATTAAAGGTGCATTTAATTAATACGCTCCTTATGTTCTAATTCCGGTGCTTTAATTGTAAATTTAGTCACTTTCTACCAGCATCCAAGACGGAGCAAAATGGTTGGTCAACAAATTCAAAGGTAACAATGTTTCCTTGCATCAATTTATCATTTTATCTTGATTGCAGTTTCTTATAAGCACTTGCAGTTGTTCTCAAGATATTTTAAACTGGGCTCAATAAAATGAATATCCTTTTTATGACTCTTAATAAAAAAATAAAATAAAATAGAAGGTCTGAGATTTCTTTGTGCTGGTCATATTAATAAAATTATAAGACAGATATCTTCTGGGTGTTTACTCTTTCAGATGTAGAGGGAAATAGTTAAACTAAAATGATATTTCATCAACTTTCAGAAAGTGTGAATAATCATATTCAACTCCCCCAACTCAATCCAAAATACAATCCAACTTAAAAGAATATCTGGTTAATTGATTTAAGCATCAAGGGATAAATTATAGCTGATTTATTGAAGCATCAAGGGGTAGAGCTAAATTTGATTTTGTCTGACGAAGCCTCTGTATTAAATCTTGCAATTGGACTTACAGGAAAAATGCAAAAACCATTGCCAGAGCTACTACGTGAATATGACTTGCCAGCAGGTCTCTTTCCACGCGATGCAACCCATTATGAGTTCAATGAGGAGACAAAGAAACTTACAGTGTTTGTGCCGTCTATTTGTGAAGTACCCTACCGTGATTCCTCCGTTGTGCGGTTTTATACCACTGTAACCGGGCACCTTGAGAAAGGAAAGCTATCAGATATAGAGGGTATGAAGACCAAAGTTTTGATATGGGCGAATGTTACCTCCGTAAAAACCGAGGGGTCAAAGGTTCAATTTAAGGTTGGAGTGAAGAAAAACAGGCCACGAGATGTGTATGAAGTTCTCAAAGATGGTATTACAGTAGAAGAGTTCTAGAATTTATTGAGCTACTTTGATTTTCATGTGTTAACCTCCATGTGTATTCCGTTTTTTGCAATCTTGCATGGTGTTTAGATTTTTATTGTAAGTTTTGACTTAACTATCATAGATTGGATAATAATTAATGCTGCAATATGCTGTTGTATGATTTAACAATTTATAAAGCATGTCGAGGACGGTCGCGGGTTTGAATTTTGAAATCTGGTAAGAAAAATTTTGTGGATATTTATTTTTGAAAAAAAAAATGCCTCCGCATTTTAAAAAAACAAAGAGAAAAAAATAAAACCACACATCAAAGAAGAAATAAATAGACCAAAAGCATCAGTATGACAAGATTCCTAGAGTTTTTATTTGTCGATGTTCTATTTTCTAAACACATGGAAGGAATTTTAAACGCGTTACGTACAATTTTTATATTTTAAGTTCAATATCAATTCTAAACTCATATATTTTAAGTCAGAATCTATTCAATGCTTGCGCTTAAAAATCAAGCATTATTGAGAATTCTGTTACTGTTCTTCAAAAGTTGGGATGAATGAATTAAAAAAAAAACTTAGATTCACAGTTCTTATTACAACTACCGTTCTTATAGCTGGTCACTAGAGACCACATTCAACTGCAGTTTTTTAGGATATTCTCTGTCGCCTTGTTGATAAACGGGCAAGAAATTAAATTTACAAGCAAGGACAAAAAATTCTAAGACTTTCTAATAATAAAAAAATGCACCAGCCGGGAATCGAACCCGGGTCTGTACCGTGGCAGGGTACTATTCTACCACTAGACCACTGGTGCTTCATATACTAAATCTGCTCTAACATATTAAATCTAACTTAATTCGACAATATATTTTCTAAAAAACTGCCGTCCAAATTTACTTTTCTATGGTCTGTCGTTGCTCATCTTTTGCGTTTGTTTAGATTTGATCGGGATGTCCCAAAAATAGATATGCAATTGTTTATTATAATAAAACTAGGATATCAAAACATCAATTATGCCCTTCCGAAATGAACGAATCAAATTTTGTATATATAAGCTCGTTTATATTCCGAACAAAATAGTTGGATTCACTTCCAAAAAAAAAAAAATATTTAAGTTGACTTCGATATTTTTGAAATATTACTATAAGTTGGGTACGTTGTAATTAATTAGTTAATAACAAAGTTGGACGCTGTCCGAAGTTGCAATATAAACGAACTCTTTTAAAATAATTATTACAGCTTAGTTTTAGTTTTGTACTTAAGTTCCTGAATCTTCAAGATTTATGTTTGGGAGTCATTAAAAAAGTTGAATTTACAAAAGAACACTGCAAAGTTTGTCCGACAAAGGTACAACAAATTATATCAGTTACACCCATTAGTTCAGTAGAAACAGGAATAAGTCTTTTTATTTAAAAAACAAATATTTGTCTAATTTCATGCAACGTACATAAGCACCATAAAAAAGTGAATAAGTCAATTGACATTTTGACAGTTGGACTTAGCCTTTTACACAGTAGCATTAGTGCTTTGAGGCGGGTACTGGGGCGCATTAGTGTCAGGTGTTATGAACTGTGGTTGATTTGGGGGAAATTTTGGAGTTCCTGTAGCAGTTCCACTAGAAAGTGCGCCAATTGGCATGTTTGAAGAATCAGCTGAGGGCAAGAAAAGGATATATGAAAGAATTGCGAGAGACACGGTAATGAATGCAAATATCGCTCCAATGGCGAAGACACCAGCAGGGATCGGACGGCATTGGTCATGATTATCGGGCAGGCCATATATGATAACACACGAGAATAATACTAGCACTGACATTGTAAATGTAAGCCTGCAGTTCATGGTTATATAAGAAAAGATGGTTACAATAATATAAGCTGTCTCAGTTACTTCGACTGAATTTTGAAAGTAAGTTTGAAAGAATCTGAGACACTGCAGAATCAAACTAATACAGTCCAAACTCATCCAGCACAGGCCAATGCTGTAGGTCTATTATCACAGCATTTAGTTGAAATTCAGTAGGCACTCGTATATGCGAAGCCCAAAGACTAGGTAATTGCAAACTATCAGCAAATTTTAGTTCCTAATTAAGAATATAAAAATGGTCTTGATGATGGGATACTATAAAACTCATATGGTTATTTAGTTTGACTTAGAAATATTATTTTAAGAGAATTGTTCTTACTAATCAGCAATCTATCACTGTGAACCAAGTTAAGCCATTAAGCCTAATTACATGTGCTAGTAATTAAAGCCAACTTACCAAGAAACCACTGCCATAATAATGGCACACATTTGCTTAATACCAGTAGCACCAGGCTTGGAAGAGTCCCTGCAGCAGCAACCGCAGCACCCGCTAAAACTATTTGCAATTATTTGGGCAACCAAGAGGAGCAATGCTGATATCAATGCCACCTCAGCTGCTGGGCCCCGATATTCACAAATTGCATCACTTCGCACATTCGAAGCCTAAGTAATGTAATATCCAATAGGTAATACGTGTGACTTTCATGATCTTTAAAATGTCAGAATTATATTCTTTTGTGTGTGTGTGTATGCATGCGCACATGTGCATGCATGCTCGCACGCCTTTTCGTTGTGCCAAAAGTGAGATCAAGATGATTGATGACCTACCACTTTTCCATTTACTAAAAGTGAAGGAAAGGATACAAATATTCAGATCTCCCATCTCCCATAAGATTATTACAATCAATCACCAACAAAGAATACCATCCAGAAATTGCACTGGTACCGAGCATCTTAAACAGTACCAGTGCACCTCTATTATCTGGCCCCTTCATCCAACAAAAGGCAAACTTACAAACATATTTAACTCTAGTTGATGTATAGAATTACTGTTTTTCTGGTATGAGTTTTACCATTCTAGATTTTCATGAAATTGGTGGGATTCCCCACTTCTTAAAAAAGAAATTGTTGCATTATAGTGCTTTGCTTGCTTCTGGTTAAATTGATAGGTTCGCCAATTAATGGAATACATATTCTTGACATTTCGAAAGATTTTCTTGTATGCATGAGAAACCTCTTATCATGTGGAACAAAAACTAGAAGAACTATTTTAATGAAGAACTATATGTAAGGAATTAGAATTGAGGAATGATAAAAAACTGTTAATTAACTAAGAGCTACTCTTACTTTGGTCGGCCTAGTGAGCTCGGCAACAACAGCTAGAATGACACTGATCAAGCCAAGTCCTCCTACAACCAAAGACACAATTAGTACTTGTTTCTGCATCTTTCTCCCTCTTTTGCTGTTCTTTGTATCCTCTCTTTTTTTTTTTTCGAAAGCCAAGGCAGCAACTGTCAAGACACTCTCTATCCTCTTTTTGACTGATGTTACCACGTCTTGGTTTTGCCTCTCTTATATAGAGAACATTTTCATGCCATAAAATCTATGATGCATATTGATGTAGAAGGCTCCATCAGCTAGATAGCCTTTTGTTGATCAGTAAATAAAAATTGAAAGGGGAAAAAATAAATATCTCGTTGGAGAGCACCATATCAGATGACACATTTTCTCAAGCTGAACAAAGGAACATTACATCTTGTTATGGGTGTCAAACGTTAACAACGGAAGTGGAACAGGGTGTTATGTTTTCCGTTCCGTTCCAGCACGAAATGAAATCCATTCCGTTTCCGTTCCGTTTCGTAAAATGGAACAGAAAACTATTCCGTTAGCCGTTCCGTTCCTCATTTTCCACTGATTTCAGCTTATTTTCCATTAATTTCAGCCATTTTTCGATAAAACGGAACATTAACGTGCAGTACCACATGTTCTGTTTCCGTTTCGCTTTCTGCAACGTAACCAAATTTTCTTCTATTTCCGTGGACGGAACGGAACGGAAACGTTCGAAATGGTACCAAATTGACACCCCTACATCTTGTTTCACAAATTAAATGCAGTGACGACAAAATGGAAATAGACCTTGGAATAAAATGGGAGTATATACTTAAAACTACTCGGGTTTTCCATGAGATATATAACTAGGACATAATTTGTGGCGAAAGGATGTTATGTGATTTTGTCCCCTCCGTGGTGATCCATAATAAAATTGATTTTGACTGGAAGAGAACAAGTTGGGTAATATACAGTGCTGTCAAACGTGGGAGATGGAACGGAAATCCATCATTCTGTTTCCGTTCCGTTTCAAAATACGAAATAGAAAATCATTTCGTTTCCGTTCCATTTCGTTAAATGGAACGGAAATTTCACTTCCACATTTATTTTACATTGAAATTTTTCATTTCAACGTTCTGTTTCCGTTCTGTTTCTGAAAATGAAACCACTTTTCCTTCCACTTCTGTTCTATTTCGGACGGAACGAAACGAAAATGCGCGAAACGGCGGTATATTGACAGCCCTAGTAATATATGTAGTAGGACTAGGAGTTGAGTAGGAGGGGACTTTTTTATTTTGTATCGAGCGCCTCAATTAGGATTTTTATGTTTTTTATTGTAGGGAAAATTGTAAATGTATTGATTGGGGCGGAGGTTCGAGCCGCTTAGAATCCTCGACCGCAATCCAAGTGAACTCGATTAAGTTGGGGTTACTGTTCTCATGTTACAAGTTTTCACGTTATATTTTTCTCAACCCAAATTCAACCTAATATAAATTTGCTCTGATTGTGTTCATATTTATATATATAGTATAGTATAACCATGATGCCCAAATGGTTAATCTGTTGTTTTTATTTTTTGGGTACGTTTAATTATATGTTGTCGTTGTTACTTTTGAACTGCTATGCCTCTGATATGTTGTCGTTGTTGCTTCTGAACTGCTATGCCTCTTATCTGGCGGATATTTTTGTGGATTTTGAGAGGTTGGGAGGGGTTGTTTTGTGCCAAGTTTTATTTTATTTTTTGTGGCGTTATGTCGTTCATCGTTCAAGTAATAAATTGTGGCTTCAACACTTTAAGCTATTTGCTTGTTCAAAAGAAGTTGGACCCTTCAAGGAAGATTTTTTTTTTTTTTTTCTAAAGAAAGGCCTTAAGTTGAAGGAAGGACTTCTAATTCGCCGAGGATGGGAAATAGAAAAAAAAAAAAATCAGGTAATGGGCTTTCGAGCGGAGTTGGACCCGAAGAAAAACTTCGATATTTTTAAACGAAAGCTCTACAACTTTGGAATAATAAAAAACCGGCTGATGCAATGCAATCGTTCTCCATTTGCAAATAATGAAATAAAGGATTCTAGATGGGGGGGCAAAAAAAAAAAAACAAAACGAAAAAAACAATGTTGCACCAGCCGGGAACCGAACCCGGGTCTGTACCGTGGCAGGGTACTATTCTACCACTAGACCACTGGTGCTTTGTTGAAATAGACTAATAATATTCAATAATTACTAATTCTAAAACCGTCCAAGAATAAAATCATACACGACTGCACAATACACTCACAAAGCCACAGCCAATGCCCAAAACAATTCATAGTATTTGCAGAGTCGTCTTTATTAAAAACAAAATAATAATAATAATAGTAACAATAGTAACAATTGAAAGATATAGATCTTTAATCTGATTACCAATATTCATGCTTATTGTTTGAAAGAGGGAAAAATTATGTATAAATTATCTGAGAAACAAAGCAGAAAACTAAAATACAGCTCAAAATCTACTCAAATAGATACCGACAGCATTTCACATGAAAATTTCTCCATTTTCACTACTACTAAAACACAATCGCATCCAGCTGCCGCCACTGCTTTCTACTTCCGGCCAAGGGAGTTCTAGTTTCATTGATCCACACATCCTCTAAAAAATCAGGAGCTGAAGATTTCTGTAAACTTCAAAATTTATGTCTTATTTTTCACTCTGTTCATTTAGTCTTTGGAAAAAGGACTTGGCAGCCTCATAAGTGGACCAGCAAATGGCAGCGGCTGGTGCATGGAAAAGCATGCGTGGCATCCACCCTCGCATCAGCCCAGTGTAGCCATCACGTTTTACAATGACTCGAAATACCTCTCGTATTGAACTCGTTGAGAATCGCTCACAACCACATACCCCCTGCCAATTTATTGAGAGTGGGTCAGATCAGTTAAACTACAAATCACATATCAAGCAGAACAATTTCTGGTAATTGCCCAACAAAAATAGTAACCACTTGCTGCTGTGTCCTGATTGACTTTAATAAACAAAAAGTAGATGGAAGATAAAAGGTTATGAATCAGCGTATATAAATTAATTAAATTAACTGGAACTCAACAATGACTAAATAAATGTCTAATGTACAGGAATTATTTGCATTAATTGACACTTAACAAGACTGGTAAATTTCTGCTAAATCTGTTCACTTTATAACTGGGGTATTTTTTTCAAGCTCATGTTACCGACTACTTCTAAATGTAGCTGAACGTCAAAAATTACAGGCTTTCCCCAATTATTTTGCAATTGACAGTACACTCCTAATTTCACATTTTCAGCCCAACCTAGTTTCTAAGTATTTGCCTGAATTAAATGGAAGAGCCAGAAAATTCTTAAGAGGGGCATAAAAATATTCCCAAATTCAATTTGAAATACAAGATTATCTTGAAACATGAAAAAAGAAAACTTTGTTTGCTGTTGTTAAAGTTATTTTCCATGATTATAACACATCAATTTAAAAAGACTCAAATTTCTACACAAAGCAAAGTCAAAGTTTGATGAAGCAACATGCACTAATATCAATTTTCTGTGATCCTGAAAACAATGAAAATTGAACATGTGCTTAATCATTATTCATCACTCATCAGAGAGCAAGCTAATAATGGATAGTTCTAGGGATGAGTATCCAAAAGGTTGTGAACAGGAATTTCAGTTAAACCAATTTCATAAAAAATTATACCTGATGCTTCTATTTCAGCAGCCATACTGCTCAATTAAAAAGCACAATGTATAGTAAAAAATTTTGAACTTTAGGCAGGAAAAAGTGAGCTAGATGCCATTAAGCCATTAATCAATCATTAATTTCATCTTCTAATTGACAACTCAGAATCCTAAAAAAGTAATCTAGACAACCAAAAAGACACTTGATTGGTGAGTAAAAATTTCAATCTCAATCCCATGAAATTCTATCTGATTTGTCAAAAGTTAGTTCTATCCGCAATACATAAAAAAGAAAGAAACTACTCAAACATAAGAAATTACTAACAATTGTCAAAATTTTGGTTCAAAAAACCCACCTGGCACTGTAGCTGTGTTTTGATCACATCAAGAGGCGTGGTTACCGCGGCTGCAAGTGCCCCCGCAGCAGCCCCAGCTGTGGCATGAACAAGAATATTCTCCTCCTCAGCACTCTCCGGCGACACCTCAACCAACATCCTCTTCGCGGCCTCATAAGTCGCAAAATGCACAGCCGTGAAAGGCGCATTCATGACCACCGTCGTCCTGTACGATCTGAAGAATGCTCCGGCACCTTCCTCTCTTGACACCGTCTTAATACAATCCAACACGCCCTTGTACGGACTATTAGTGAGCTGCAGCCGCTGCTTGATGGTGTCCATAGGGGTAAAAACCGCGTCGCTCGCAACGGTTGCGAGAATTCCCGAAGACGCATGGATCAACGGATTGTTAGGGTTTTGATTCACAGAAAGCAGCTTCTTGGACATCTCGTACACGTAGAAGTAGACAGCGTGCGCCGGCCCAGCGCCGAGAACCATGGCCGAGAGGCCTCGGTACAGCGCAGCGGGATTCTCTTGAAGAAGTGCAGCGCGGAGGCCGAGCGGCGGGCGGCAGGGCGGCGACCCAGCTTGCATACGCGTCTTGAGAGTGTCAATCGGAAACATGGCGCTGTGTTCGACGACTCCGGCGAGGGATCCGGCGGCCATGTACTGGTAGAAGCGGAGACCGTCGTGTTGAGCGATCATGGTAAGATCGGGGGAGAGGAGCTCAGGCGAGGGGTGGAACTTGGGAGATGCGTCGGCGGCCATGGAAGAGGGAGAGAGAGGAAGAAAGGTTAGGGTTTGAGAGGAGAGGAGAGAGGGATTTAATGGCGAATTGGAGGAGGCCTCTTGGTTGAAATACAGAGGCTGTCTTCGTGACTCAAATCTGTCTCTATCGGAGGAGGAAGCGTTTTTTCCTTTTCCCTCCTCCTATCGCATCTCGGACATCTCTTGATTTGTTATCTAATTGCGTACTTTAATTATGTCTTGTTTTGGTTTGATTTGGCTTCTGATTTCCGAAATTGATTAGGAAACAGTACTACGTAGACTCGTAGAGTCTGCAAATGGGGAATGGGGAGGAGCGTACAGAGTCCAGACCCGGAGATATGATTCTACTCTGATGCCTTAATCCTTGATTAATTAAATCAAATTACTAATTGCATTACTGATTACTGTTGAAGAATATTTCGAGGGTTTTTACTGTCACTGACATGTGGGGTTTCAAATGGGGATGAAACGTCAACCGTGAAACTAAGCAAGATATTTAGGGTTAATAACATTTTTTATTATTAATATATATAATTCCGAGTTTATTGTTAATTTGTTATTTCTCAATTCGGAAGTCACAGATGGTGATTGGTGAAGGCGGTGCTAAGAATAAAAACACATTTTAGTTTCTGTAGCGAGTCTTTCTGTCTTTTATTTACCAAATGGGAAGAGACCTGATTTCAGAGTCTGGAGAAATTGTTTGCTACACACAGGAAGTTAAAAAGATCTACGCAAGGAATCAGTCCAAAAGAGCTGGAGCTGGATCGTTCAGGTAAACTAAAATATAACTCAAGCTAAGATCTTATGTAACCCTTCCCATTGGCTCATGTGGTCCGTTACTCTGTTCTGAAATCAAAATTCCTCCTATGAAATGATAAGAAAGGAATCTGTCTCTCGATATTTGTTAGTAGTATCGATTAAATTTTCACACTTGTCCACGGTACAGTGGAATTAATTTTAGAGAAATGCTTGTGTCCAATATATAAGACAGATGGATCCATCCAATATGATCGTTTTTACGTATTTAAATTTTAAATGACTGATCCGAATCGTTCAATATGTTCTTCATATTGAAAACTTATAAAAAACTATTTTTTTTTCGATATTTTTTACTATTTTTTTATATTTTTGAAAATTCATGATATAAACATTATGGATCGTCCAATAACAACAATTTTCTAAAATACCAAAAAAATATTAAAAAATTTCAAAAAAAAATGTAAAAATTGGTTTCTTTTAAGTTCTCAATATGGAGAACATATTGAACGGTTCGGATTGGTTATTTGGAATATAAAAAGTGAAAACGATCGTATTGGATGGAGTTCATTCGTCCAATATATTGGACTCTAGCATTTCTCTTAATTTTGTATGAATTCTCGCTCCGTTGTCTTAATTTTCTTCTTTTTCTTATTTGAGTAATGCTAGAATAAAAAATATAGGACGTCCAACATGATTCGAAAAGTCAACTGCGATCCGAACCACTCAATGTGATCTCTATATTAAAATATCCTTGAAAATAAATTTTATTATGAAGAACAATTTAATCAGTTCGAATCGGTCATTTTAATCTCAAAAATTAAAATTTTATCATATTGGACGAGTGCTTGTATCCAACATATTGGACGCTAGCTAGCCACTCCCTTCTTATTTTACTCAAATAAGTTGAAGGTTGCCATTATAAAATGTGGATTATTGCCGGTAATTTGTCTCGAACTTGATATATTTACAATTGCAAACATAGCTTATTATATAGAAATGCTTGTACCTTCGAGTACATTCGCTATGAATTTTTTTTTCAAAAAATATCAAATTAAATATTGTTAAGTATTAATCGAATAAGATTAATATGTCTATTCAACATAAACAAAGTGTCAGCTTAATGCTTTATCAAGGGTATCATTTAAATATAGGTAAGCAGATATCTAATCAATATAACTCAATTAGTCAAATTAAATAAAAATTATTTGAACTGAGAAAAATATATATCATGAAGATAACTTTCAAAACGTTCAAATATATTTATATTTAGTTTAGTAAATCATATAGTACGATCATCACGGCATACTAGTATAATTTTATGGTCCCGTTTGGATCGTATAGGAATAGGAGAAATAATTTCTTCATAAGAGTAAATTTATTATAAACAATCCAAACACTTCACAAAGTTACACACTTTCCAATATTTTCTGCCTAGGAATAGACTATTCCTCTTTAGGCCCGTCGAACGTGTTGAAAAAACACGGAAAAGCCTCAAACCGTTGCCGTTTCGTAAAAAAAACGGTATAGAAAACCATTCCGTTAACCGTTTCGTAAACGAAACGACACATAAATTTCGTTTCGTTTACCGTGCCACTTCAGAAAATACACATGAAACGGTTTGAAATGAGACTGAAACGGTCGAAACTGTACAATTCGGTATTCCGTCTACCGTTTTGTTTAAGGATACGGAACATTTCAACATATCGTTTCGTTTATGTTGAAACGTGGTGGCAAACGGTAAACGCGTACCGTTGACACCTCTATTCCTCTTAGTTGAAGGAATAAGTTGAAGGTTGCCGGTTTATTCTAAATTGCATATTTACCTGGCCACATGGCAATCACAAGTAACAAGAGCAAAACTCACACATGGCCACATGAACCAATGTGTTCTCAAGATCAGAAGATAAAGTCACCTCTTTTTTTATTCGAAAAATCACCATTTTTTATTTTCTCTTTCCGGCTTTCCGCTTCTTTTAAAAAATTTTCTATTCCCAGTTGTGACGATAAGAAAAGTTATGGGGTGGAATTTGTCTTCAAATGGCTATGTTGGACTTTTCTTGGTTGAAGGAAGCTTGATCACGCATGTAATTATTTAACCATTCTGGGCTTTAAAAACAAAAGAATGTTTAAATGGGTTTCTCCAATGATTCTGGGGAAAAAGAACAGCGGTTTTGATACCTAGCATCTTTTGTGCAGCAAGAATTATCCCCTCAAATAAAATTCTTATTCCATTTCAAGTTCTTATTAATATTTTAATATGCAAGAATATTTACCAATAACATAAAGAATAAAGAATAAAGAATTTCGGTATGCGTGCTTATTCTTATTTTTGTCCAACCCAAACAACACAAGAAAACCATGGTATAAAAATAAGAAATTTGAATAAGCACGCATACCGAAATTCCTTATTCTTATTCCTTATTTCATGCTCATCCAAACACACCCAAAGTATATAACCGACGTTATTACAGAATTTCAACGGATACAAAGCGACTAAAAAAGGACCGGCTTTTCAGTAATATTTTTTAATAATTGACTGAAACTTGGGTTTTGGCTTTCTAATATATAATTATTAATGACATTAAAAAAATGTGAACTGGTCATGAGAAAATGTACGTGAAATCGTGAATACATTAATAGACCAACATTTAATATAAAATTACAAAATAAATAGCTTCAGATCTCGCGGCGGATATGCTTTTGATCTTATTTTAAATTATATCCTATTTAATTATCTACCTTAGCCACTGAAAAAGTCTACATTTTTTTTAAATAATTTTTTAGAGCAAGATTCCAATACCAACATTTTTGTTGTCCCAAAATGCCAACATTCTACTATTTAGTTACTTTTTTTAAAATTTAAAATAGTAACGTCAAATCCAAACCGTTCATCTTATTTAATTTAACGACCAATGCGTTTTCATATAAGTTTTGTAAATTTTAGAGTTTATTTGGTACTCTATCAAAGGCTAAAACATGAACGTATTAGAATGAATCTATCATAATTAATAAGGTTCGTTTATTTTTCTACCTCTTGATGGAGTATCAAATAAACTCTAAAATTTACTAAACTTATATGAAAACACATCGGTTATTAAATTAAATAAGATAAACGATTTAGATTTGATGTTGTAATTTTAAATTTTGAAAAAGTAACTAAATAATGGAATGTTGGCCCAAAATGTTGGCATTGGAACCTTGCTCAATTTTTTATGTATATGTTGTTAATTAATGTCCTCGATCTATGAGTTGCACATGCCATAGATTTTTTATAAATATTTATAAATCTTTAACAATATTATTACTGTCAACTATTTGTTTAAAAAGAACATTCCCAATCTAGTATTTCCAGCGGTTCTTATATAGTCCCAACTCGCAAGTCATAACAATTAAAAGTTTATAAAATGCACTAATGCAGCCATTCAGTACTGATTAATGGAATAAGTGCGTGTACTTATTACTAATTGAAAGCTGGCATTTAATGCAGGATCCTTCCGCACCGCGATAGGTTACCAGACTTATTTATATTTTTAAAAAGTAAATTATCAGATGTACAGTTGGGACTTCCCTGAGCATAATCCAAAATTCTTAGAATAAAATCAACACAAAATATATTAAAATTAACAGTAAACACACTGATCTTACAATATGGTTCATCATTGATAATCTCACCGGTGCGACCTCATAAGAAAAATGGGTAGGAATATATTGACATCAAAACTTACTTGACACCTCTGACACCTGTTAGGACTTTTCAAATAATGGTTATTAAATTTAATTATGTAAAATAGTAGATATCTTTATAAGTAAGATAGGATTCGGTTAGTGGCGATCTAGAAAAAATATTTAGGTGGGGCTGAGTGCTCCAATGAATCATTTGATCGAACGGTTTCTTTTTTTCTGTTCTTCAGCCCCACCTTTGAGTGCTCCAATGGCAGAAAAAATTCGCTGAGACTAAAGAGGGACTCTAGGGACTCGACGACGGTAGGTGGGTCTCTAGCCCACCCGCCCCTGGATTCGGTGTGTATTTATTTGATACAATTTGAAAAATATTTGGCTATTAATCATCGTCATTAAAATTGAACCGTTGATTTTTCAAATTGGTTGATAGATGGTAAATTGATACTCATATTGTACCAATTTTGAATTTGATATACAATTTATCCAAACTTCAAATAAGATATCTGAATTTTTACTTTCTTAGTTTGATAATTGCTCTATCGAGAGCCTCCCGTATCCAATAATTTTCGTATGATATATCATATAACATTATCCAAAAAAAAAAATTACATATAAATTTTCAATTCCACATAATGTAATCGAATTGCCACCAAAAGAACGGGAGATAAAAAAAAAACGCGTGTGAACGAGATAAAAGATGTTAGATATATTGTTTTAATTGGCGATCACTTCCTTTTTTTTTTGAGAAACAGCCACCAAAACATGGTGGCCCGCATACTTTACTGATGCAGGAAAATCTGAGTACAAAAGTAGATCACTAGAGGTGATCTTAGTTTGAAAAGAAAGAGAATTACATCCAAAGAGGCAAGCCACAAACCTACTACAGCTCAACTAGAAACTGAGTACATCCACAGACAAACCACAGCCCTACTACAACAGTAACTAAAAAAGAAAGTAAAAAAACCAGAAAAACAAAACAAAGAGTTTCCAAAAAAAGAAAAGACAACTAGATCACATTTCTATTCCCAGTCTGCATCCTTCCTTAAGCACCTTGATTTCCCGAACCCTCTGGCACTCCTCCATAGTGCTCAATTTCAACCTGGTTGTTAGGGGTCCCAGTGTTTCTAGTATGTCCCTGAGTGACTATGTTGCTGGTGGTACCAATCGCATCTCCTCTTCTGAAGTGTTGCTCGTGGGGGCAAAATGTGCGTAGAAAGGTTAAAGCCTTAATAAAGGCTGAAACTCGTTCAAGGCTCAGAAATGACCTGATTCACCTGGTAGCGACGTAATATTTTTTTCAAAAAGAACTCCACCATTGATACTATATATTTACTGTAAATGCCATCACAAGTCAATTTTAGGAGAAAAGAATCAAATTTTCGGAATACTTTTTTAGGAAGTATCCTCCACCAACGTCTCCAACTTTTAACATATGAAATGCCTTACAAACCGATGATTGCACTAAGGCAATAGTACGATAGATTTAATCACATGGATATTATTTTTTACATGAACAAGACTAAATTGTTTTTCAAGAACAAAAAAGCATAGTGTGCTTAAAAAATGAGCTTATGTGACATCAAATTAATCAGTATTAGGTGATCTCCTCCATTCGTTTCTAAAACTAGATCAACACTACAAACAGCTGCCCAAATCATCAACTTTGATAATGAAAACTACCTTCATGTTACGCACTCAAAAGAGAAATGTTTTCTTATATGGTTCAGAAAGGACAAAGATATCATTATCTTATCTTGAAAACCTAAAAGCCAGCTTGAGATTCCTTGATGCCTTCCTGCCATTTTTTCCTCCCACTTTAACCCCTGAGCTTTCAGGGATGATGAAAAAACAGTACTACAAGAAAAAAGAGATACTTATTCACTGTCTAACAACACACACTTGCCTTTGGATTTTTGCTCTGAAAACAACATTGCAACATTTTATCACCAAGATATGTGGCTACTGGCTTCACTGCCTGTGTCTTCCACACGTTAGCAATGAAATGATCAAGACCTCCAACCATTGTTTTGGAGGTCTCCTTCTTCAAAATATTCTATCTTGCGTGTGCACGGCACCAGCTTTTGGTGGTTAATAGCACAAGACAGTTACCACTCCCGACAAATGTAACTTCAGCCCTCTTTATTTTTTAAAAAAGTTTTTTGGAGGTAATTTTTTCACTGTGATGTCTACTTCTTCCCATGTCCTGACAGGACTCAATCAATGACCAGCAGGAAAATAAACAAGAAAGAAGAACTCAATAGGTAGCAGAGGTACTTAACCTCGGTGTGGCTGCTCTATAGTAATGGTTTTGTTCAATGAATACCTAACAATTTGATTGTTAATGCATTTCCCTTAGTGCAACACATTCAATTTAAGGATGACTGATCTTAATGGATGACTGAGAAGTGAGAGCAGTTATAAGAAATCCCAAATAACTAAAGAGAAACACCACACAAGTTACCATTGTCTAATATTAACAACTTTATATAAATACAAATTGTAAAACCAGCACCACAATTAAAAATACTGTCATATCTCATGGAACAAAATTAGATGTTACTCTAAGAGAGAACACTAATCAAATGCAACTAGATCAAATTATAAATAATATGCAATGAAAAGTTCTCCTATCATGCTATAAGAATAAGACTGAACTAGGACCTCTTATTAAGAATGGATAAATAAAACTCTAAAAAGTTCTAACCTAGAATCTCTCGCGCCATTTTGCAAAGATTTGAGCGTCCCGTGGAGTTAATTTCACAAAATCTTTTTTTAAAGAATTCATTAAAATGATTAATTAATAGGAGCATATGCAGCTCGACTGCCTCCCCCGTGGCCTCCGAACCTTCTCATTAAAGAACCAAATAGTCCCTGCAAGGGAGATGGACAGCAAACGAATTAACAATTTTTATGATGAGACAAATAAAAGAATAAACTTTTAGCCAACATGAATCAATTAGCTTGTTCAAAATTTTCTTAATATGAGATGGGATGGTAATATGCAATGACAAAAAAGAAAAGAAGGAAATATCATATCTGACCTGGCAACAGACAAAATTTGGTAAATTTGAAATTATTACTATCCTTGGAGAAAATAATAAGAGTACAATATTTTCTAGACTAAACAGCTTTGCATGGAAGCTTACCTTAATTCTTTCAGGCAAACTGATCCAGAATTCCAAATTTGGAATAGCCTGAAAAATTAAAATTAAAATTAAAATCAGAAATGGAGATGCCTTTACAACTCCAGGGGAAAAAAATACTGACAAGCAGGCTCGATAAATATAGTGTAGTTAACAGCTTGTTACCTCTATGCTATGAATTCCAAGAAAGAAGAATCTGTAAACTGTGCCAACCAAGATGTACCCGCCAAGAACGCATATTACTCTATTAAAACAGAAATTAATTTTTGTTGTTAATTAATAGGAAATTCAGTAAAAATATGGGTCAACTGCCATGCAAATAGCACATACATCAATAGCAAAGTTCCAAACCAGCCCAATCCATTTCCACCTACTGCAATTGACATTGCACAGCCTGAAGGATGGGTAAGTTCAGTTGCCTGCAAAGAGAATAACAAAACTTCACATAAGATTATGTGAGCATGATATGTGTGCGTGCATGCAAATTGTGTGTTTCCAATTTTGAATCCAATATGTGATATCAATACTCACATAGTTACAATCTCCAGAGAGGTTAAATGAAGCGGGCACCTATAAATAAAACAAAAGAAAAATGTATAACAGAAAGTACAGAAAAAAATAGTGAAAGGAGTTGTCAGAAAGAAAATTTTTACAGAAACTCACCCTAACTACACTTGAGTCGCAGAAAATAGCAACAGACAAGGAACAGTTACTTTTAGCACCAGATGATACCATCTTGACTGAAACACCTTTCTTGGGTTCATTTTCATCTGTTGAAGTTTAAACATAAATAAACAAAATACAAATATCTTAAAAAAAAAAATATGAGGTTCTTAAAAGGATAGGACAAGATATCCATCAAGAAAAAAACGGCTAACCATTGAGGCAAACCAAGCAGTAAACAATTAAAGTAATAACCATCTGTTCTAGAAGGGGGAAAAACATCCAATAAAAAATTAGAATAAGTAATCAGAATTACCAATAAGTGAAATATGACTATTTGAAGCCTTCCCGACAGCACTACAGACATCATATCCTGAAGGTAAAAGTAGAAAGAAAAAAAAATCAGTTCAAGGTTGAAGAAGAAAATCAAGGAAACTTCTACTTTCACTTCAAAGCTAACAACTTTAGTTCAAAAATAAAAAGTGTATTTTAACATTTCACATGCCTCCTATGTTGTTAGATACCAATGCACTGCATGTTATTCCACATCGTGATGGGCTTCCACAATCCTTTTATTGCAAATCAATAAAAGAAATTAGGAAAAGCATTTCAGGATATATTACAGAAAAGAAAGAACAAGAGAAATAAGATATGCAAGGGAATACCTGACAACCAAAGCATGCTGGTTGATCATGATTAAAAATCATGTTACTGCAAAGCTGCAAACATTAAAATTAAAATATTTTCAGGGATACATGGACAACAAATGCTGCAATTTCAAATATTAAAAGCTAAGAAATATATAGAATTTGCATGCTTTTCAGAGTTGCATCATCGAAGAAAAAACATGAAGGCTACAATTAAGGGAAGAAGATTTTCATATATCCATGAAAGTTTTGATTCTATGATATGACCAAGTAATAAGAGACACTTAAGGAGGGGCTTGCTAGGAAAATAGAAAAAAAGGCTATGTTATATATCACAAAGTAACCTGGCAAAGCCAACCTGGAACCAGAGAACTGTGCCATTCATTTCAACCTTGTAAAACCTGGAAAAAAAAAGGATGATATTGTTATGCACACTTGCGTACTGTCAAAATACAATGCTTGCGAACTGTGTGATACATGAAACCCAGAGTCCTATAACTAAGTTTTAATAATAATAATAATATAACAGACTGACCATTTCCAAAATATGTAATGCAGTATCACCTCCCAATTTCACTATTGAGAAGATTACATAACTACTGGACTACTGCCAAAGTACCCAGTATCAGCATTTTCTATTTTTACAAGAATGCAAATCCAAGACTATATATTCAATTCCAGACTTACAAGGTTAATAAGGCTCTAATTGGGTTGTTGTCTAAATTGAACTTGCTTCATGATTTAATTCAAATGACATGCCGATTACGGTGGTTTCAGAGATGCTAGCTGACATCCTGTTCACCACTACTTGATACAACTATTCTAAGCATTTCCTTATGAAATCCATCAAAAGGTCAAATACTCTACATTATTTTTCCTCACATCCCTTCTACTAATTAGGAAGGATATCCCAACAAAAAATAGAACATGAAGATAAATAAGACAATACATTTCTTCAAAGATTCAAGATCCAAGTTTGAAACCCAACTCTAGATAATACGGAGTCATGCATGCCCATGAGTAATTTCTCTTACATCAATCAAACTTTAAAATTGACATCCAAAAAGTACCAGAAAAGAGAACAAAAAGAGAACTACCCGTCTTCGCTGAGAACTCCATGAGGGAATTTGGAGGAAGGCGATGCGAGGCTGTAGTTGTAGAGAGTGTTTTGGTGCGTAACACTGAACTCACACAACGACGCTTTCCCAGCTCTGAACGAGATTAGAGAATGGAGAAACACAAAGAAAACGAGAGCGAACGAGAAGGAGAGATTTCCTTTCGCCATTATTAGGCGAATGAGGCGAACTGGAGGAGACGGTGGAGAGGGAGGAGGCATAGTGCTGGCACTAGAAAGTAAAAAACCAAACGCCGGAGTTTGGGACGGTTCACGAGTTGATCTGTGGAGTGTAGGATTCAGTGTTGTGGGTCCGGTTGTCAGTGGATTATCGGATCATCATCCTGGAGCAGCCAGTAAAATTGATGATTCAGGCTTGTGTCATTATGTCTGAAGAACCACTACATACATATGGGCCTACAATCTGATACTGTGGGCCGATACAAGGAGGGGTTAAATTTTGGAAGTTAGACAGTTAGTGCAATAGTGCTTCCTTAAATTTTGTGTGTTCAATTCATTCTAAGCGCCAACCTAATCTAAGGTTCCAATTTTAAGACGGTTCTGTGCAATTGTGCAAATAATCTTTTAGTTTTTTTTTTTTTTTTTTTTTTTGAGAGTAACCTTTTAGCTTGTCAAACTCAAGGTCAACGGATTTACTTGAACTGAGTCTTTTTACTGAGTTATAACGGATTTGCACGGTCCTTCAAAATAAATTTAATAAATAAATAAATAAAAGAAAAGTAGCAAAATAAAACCTTTATTTATCAACTATATAAGAAAGACATGTATGATGTATCCATGACACGAACATAAGAAACACATTGCAATTGAGATAAACCGTGAAATTAATTAACTTGACTACACCGAGAAAACATGCCTACGAACACAATAAATTATACTACCAAAACATTATTGTAAAACACTTCTACCAAACCAAACTAAAACAGTAAACAAAAGGGACTGTTATTGTTATAAGACTAAATTAAGCAAGGGGTGCCACTGAGGCAGGAGGCGGTGCGATGGGTGGAGCCGACACTGGGCCATAATTTTGATCCTTGGTAGCATCACAATAACCGCGCAGAACATCTCCTTCTTCAGCCGTGAAACCAAGTGCGGCAAGCATGGCATCGGCAGCCCAGCACTGGTGCTGTACGACTCCGATAGCACGGCAACAGTCTGGCCCAAGGTACGCCTCGCCATTGATAAAGAAGAGGATGATCTCACCGCTGCAAGAGCGCAGCTCAATGAGAGAGTCCCAGCACTGAACTAAGCCATTTGATTGAAGTCGTGCCTCAAGATTCGGGCGAAATGACTGTGCTTCAGTTGGGTTGGAGATGGTGGAGAGGGTTATGGTAAGGAGGAGAATAGTTAAGAAGGCAAATTTTTGGGAAGCCATGAGAATTGTCAGAACCAGAGAAATTTGGTGTATAAATTGAACTGTGAAGTATGATTGGTGTGGAGAATAACTAGATAGTATTGGTATTTATAGTGTTTAGGTTAGCATGATGGGGCTTACAATTAAGGAATCCAGAACGGCATTGGTAACGTAAAGTGAAGTAAATCAATTGATGCGGCATGCATTAGTGGGGAATGTCAATGGATTGGAGGTTGCAGGCGTAGTTAATCATTCAAATAAATATATATGTGGATTTGGAATTTATAAAAGGGCGTGGTAATACGAATTGCAAGAAAAATCCATAAATAATCGGTCACGCATAGCGGCACAGGAAATCAAAGGGCTCAAGTTTTAAAGGGCACAATTATTATTGCTCTCATATCATATTGGAGATACTCATCAGTTCTTTCAGTTATTGCTGTCTAGAAAGAAATTTGGATTTGCAGATACAAAAGGGAAAAAAAATTACTGGTACAACAGACATTTGTTGAATGGGAAACGCAACAGCATACTGGCTAAGGCAGAACTCAAAGGATCGCTTCTGTTTTTCCCTTTTGTTTATTGCTAGTTTAGTTTTTCCTTTTATTTTATTTATTTCTTTCCTATTTTAGCCACTGGCTAACATGCTGTAATTAATACTTTATTTTTTAATACAAAGATGTGGGCATCGACCCCCATTTTTATTCAAAAAAAAAGGGAAAAAAAATTGTGGGTAGACAAGGCACTCAAATGTTTTTTTTTTTTTTGAGCTAAGAAGTATGGTTCAATTCATAATTCAAAAAAATGGAAGAGATTACTTTAATGATTTATTTTGATAATCTATAAACATGTATGTCATTAAAGTTAAAGCTAAAAAATAGTTTTATAGGTATTTTGTTACTGTTAGGTGTATAAAGTACGTAGCGAGCGCATTTCATGTTATTATTGTTCGGTTATATATCAAAAGTCGTTAATTTCAAGCATTTAAATTTTGAATTCTTTTGATGAAGCATAATGCACCAAATATTATCAATTTCGGTGGACACAATATTGATCATGTTTATAATGTTATATTCCAATTCAAACTTTATTTGTTTAATAGTTATAGTTATAGTTATCATCATCATGATTGTTTATTGTTTATGTTTATTTTCAGTTATTAATAATTTAATAATTAATACCTAATATTAAAACGTCATTTTCACTGAGCTTTTAAGCTTAAATTTATCACCTTTCGGTATTCCACAACTCCCAAACCAATTTATGGAGCGTACCTTATTCTGAGAAAATTATTCTCGTGCCTTCTCGTGTCCCTAAAACTAGCGCTCAAGTTTCTTCATGTCCCTATCCACCTATAAGTATTGCAACCGTCTACCCAAGTTTTCATCATCATCAAATAAAAAAGGAACCACTTACCCAAATTCTAAGAACAACTTCACAAACGCTTAACAAAAATATTCTCAAATGGCCTCATTTAAGCTTATCTTTGCTCTTGTTATCCTTGTTACTATTACTACTCTCTCAGCCACGATTAACCCAACTGCCGCACATCCAAACCTCCCGAACCTCGTCTCACGCCTACAAGCTAACAGCCTAAAGCAGTGCTGGGACTCATTGATGGAGCTCCGGTCATGTTCTGGCGAGGCTGTGCTCTTCTTTTTGAACGGCGAGACATACTTAGGTCCCAGCTGTTGCCGAGCAATTCAGGTCATAGAGCACCAGTGCTGGGCTGCTGATGCCATGCTGGCTGCCCTTGGGTTTACAGTCCATGAAGGTGATATTCTTCGTGCATATTGTGATGCCAGCACTGAAGACAATGCTGATACTAGAGGGCAGCCATCTCCAGCTGCGCCTAGTCCAACTGATTGTTAGTTTTTCTTTGAATTTTGGTGCTAGATAGTGGCCTTTAGTGATGTTGTTTTGCTTAAGAATAATGTCCGTTGGTTAATTTATGCTTTTGGGTGCTTCTCTTTTGAACTTATTTTGGGCAATTTTACTAGAATTTTGTAATGCTACTCTATTATAAGGTAATACTGTGAAGCTTTTTTTGTTGGTATCCAGTAGAATACTGCCTTTTGTTGCACGGTACACCTAGCATTAAATATTTATTGATGTGATCTAAAGTAAAATTCTAGTAAATTTAAGAATAATTCCTAAAAAGGGGAAAAAAAAAACAGCAGTACAGAACCATAACCTCAATAAAAAGATGTTAGCTAACCAATATAAAAGTCCTGGAATCTCAAAACCAGTTCAGATGAGAACAATTTGAAAAAAAATATTAAAACTAAATAAACAAGTTGCATACCATTTGTTGGACTCGGTAAAATCTCTAGCAGCTAGAGAAATAAAAAAAAAAAAGACCAGCATCCTTTTCACTTGATCCAAGGAGCCAGTTGCACCAAAGGTTAAAGTTACTACAGTAAATCCCTCTTTGCAATTAGTCCCAGTTAAACATAAACTAGAAAGGCAAATGCAAACA
This sequence comes from Rhynchospora pubera, assembly GCA_028095005.1. Taxonomy (NCBI): domain Eukaryota; kingdom Viridiplantae; phylum Streptophyta; class Magnoliopsida; order Poales; family Cyperaceae; genus Rhynchospora; species Rhynchospora pubera. Next base: position 147,258,736 of record CM051462.1, on the reverse strand, counting down.
GAGAGACCACTCGCTGCAGCACTGCCGATCTCTGATAATACGAATTAGAACCTGACGTGCGTAGCCCAATCACAAACCTACAATCTCCCACAGATGGGTCAACCGTGGTAATCAAACCTAACCCGTTAAAATCACAACCCTCCTGACTCTGCCCATTAGCCTGAAAATAATTATTAAATGCATAAGACACATTTACAGGCCAGCCAATCCCAGCACAAGAGCCACCAGGAGATAATGAGCTACAATCAGCACTTGCACAAGCCTGGGAAACACTAGCTGTTACATTTGACAAATCTTTGTTGTTGTTCACCACACACCATTTCTGATCGAGATAATTCACCTCATGCACATTGTTAAGTGGCCTTGAGCCCTGACCTAGATCCATGTTATATTTTGCTTGACCGTCAAATGTGAAAATGCCATAGTGTCTCTCAAAATTTCCTGTGGTTATAATAAACTGATTTTCGTCTAATAAGGTAAATAGGTATATCTCAGTTGGAGGCCTTTTGGGTCTTAGTGGGGAGCCGGCTTTGGCCTTTAAATGGTCAAATAGGCCTTGCATGAAGATTTGTGCATTTGCTGATGTGGCATTTAAGGCTCCATCTGTAGGCCAGCCTACCTTGCCAACCATGATTTCCATGCCAGAAAAACCAGCCTTAGACAAAGAAGAAACCAAACTGTCTATGCTTAGATCAAAGTAATTGTCGTATTTACTGTGGCCATCAGTTAAAGGTTTCGAGGTTAATTGAAAGAGGTGAAAATCCAGAGAGAGGTTCTTGTTATGTTGGAAGCTTGAAAATAGATTCATGTTGAGTACAAACGGTGAGCTGTGATTAGAAAGGAAAGAAAGGAGGTCGACCATAGTCGTGTTCAAATCAGGCCTGAATTGGGCTTTTGAAGGACGACTGGAATTGGTCTGGTACACATCTGAGCTACATGGTATGATCAATTTTATTCGGTCAGATAGCTTCGCAGCTTTTAATGCTATGCCAATATTTGTAGCTGCATTTATAACATAAGGTTGGTACTGCTGGCCATAGCTGAGAAGGAATGGCTCGTCTCCAACTGCAATGTAGCTGGTATGAAAGATAATAAGATTTGTTATTGTTCTAAGTTATACAAAATATACATAAAATACGAATAAATGAAAAAAAAATAATGATTTGATTTTTCAAATGATTAGGTTCTACATTGTTGTGAAGCTCCTTTTCAAGATGCTAAGGAGAAGTTAAGTCAGAGCACAAAGTTCATTGACGCCAGCATAGAATGCTATTTTCTTTCCCCAATTTAAAATTGATGTCAATTCAAAACCTTAATTTCTAACAATCATAAGTTGGTTAATCACTAGACCAATTTCATATCTAGACAAAGATTAGGCATGTCATTTCTAATTATAACAATTCTGCGTTAACCAAAGAAAATATCATAAGGTTGAATTTTGAAAATAGCAGAATATATTTTATATATATATAAAAAAACGCTTTCTTACTCAATCCGAACACCAGAACCAGCGCCATTATCAGAAAAATAGCGAGTAACATTGTCATGTACCCAACTCGCCGCGGCTTTCTTTGACTGGCTGAGATTACGAAGCATATCATTTCGGATCCCAACTATAACCCCTATACCCGACCCGGAAAGGCTTTGAAGCACGCCTGGGTCAGCGTCAGGCAGCTTGACACGTGTCACGCCGTTTGGGAGGAGAAGTTCATTCACCACCTTGGAAGGAGGAAGGGGGTTAGAGGAATCCAGGCCCCAGTTCACCCCCACCGCTGAGACGCCGTTAGGGTTCCATGAGACGAGAAGGAGTAAGAGGAGAGTTACTGGGTGGTGATCTGACCGCATGGTGGTGACTGGCGGAACTGTGGAAGTAGCCGCTAGCCCACTAGCCTGCGGCAGTCACTGGCTCACTGCTTCGTAATAAGAGAAGTGGGATTTGAAGGGTTTATCAAGGTTTTTTAAAATAAAACTTGCAGGAAGAATGTCTGGTTACTCCTATTATAATAGTATTATATACTATATAATAGGTTGAATTTTTTTTTTAGCTATATTGCCTTATATTGATTAAGTTTTTATTATTATATATATATATATATGTATTGGCGTTGATCTTATGACTTTGTCAGTTTTCTTGAAAAAATTCATGACTCTTTATTTATGGCATATATTAATTAATTCAGGAATGAATACAAAGATAAAATGGATGATTTATTTATGTTATGATCTCACCCATACTCACTTTGTTTGTTCATTTTGGCATTAATGAATGCAGGCGCCCCTCAGAAGGATTGCTTTTTTTCAAAAAAAAAAAATTATGTTATGAATCATATCATTTTAGGTCTAACAGTTTTTTTTTTTTTTAAGAAATATTTGTCAGCGGTTTAAAGAGAAGTGGTTCCGTTTTATAACATTATTATGTACAGGCAAAAAAATATTGTCGGCCGATTTTTTATGAGGAAAAACTTCGTATGCTTAAGAATTTTAATAAGAACACAAAAAAAAATATTTGTACATATTATATTCAAAAACATTAATTTATTTTTAATAATATTATGTATAATTTTCTCTACATGATGCCGATGCCAATTAGACGGTATTATAAACAAATCGAAGGTTATAAGACCATGGCCATGATAATTCTTATGGGAAATTTAAAATAAAGCTTTCCTTTGATTGTTCTATAAATTAAATTAATTAATTGTAATACAACTTCAATTTTTCACATTAAGAACTGATAGCAGTTTAGCACTTTATACGGGAGGAAGGTAACGCTAATAAAGACGAGTATTTTTTTTTAAAGAAAAAATCCAAATAAAGACGAGGCATGAGTTCAGTAGTGTTTCTCTATAGTTTTATGATATTTCATCGAAACAACTATATCAATTTGTCCTAAAAAAAAAACTATATCAATTTGATTTCCAATGTGAAGTAACTTTCATCTTATCTTTTAGGGGTCGTTTGGATGCGTCCCAAATTCTGAAAATAAGCAATTTCGGGCATAAATTTTAATATAAACAATCCAAACTCTTCACAAAGTTACACACTTTCCAATAAATTTATGTCTAGGAATAACAAATTCCTCCAATTCCCCCAATTCCTAAGCGATCCAAACGCACCTTAGACCATTCAAAAAGCTAAAAAAAAATTGCACAGTTTAATTTGTAGAACGATATTATTAATTAATTAACAATTAATGAAAAACTAATTCAGTTTTTGGTCCGGTGAAAAGGAAGTTTCCAGCAGTGTAGTTGTAACTTGTAAGTTGTACCCGTTGCAACGGCATGAGAGGACAAAACCGCTAACGACATAAGAACCACGCGCACTGTGACCAGCGTTTGCAATTTGGATTTATCTATTGAAAATTCTTGATGCTCATCTCTATCCAATTCGAATATGCACCATAATTCCAACTTGTTTTGTTTTTTTTTTCTTTTCCAATTTAGGCGTCAGTAAAAATATTAGAAATATGTTCTAAATGTTCTCGAATTATCAAAAAAATATTTATAAATTTCGTAATCATGTTACAAATTTCTTCATTCTCTGAATGCATATTTAAAAAATAAATAATTTATATAATTATTGTTTAAGTTCGTATCATATAATTGATTATATTATATAACACTTAATTGATTGACACTATTTGAAAGCTTAAATAGTACGCTAAAACTTTAGTTCTACGAAAGATGTTTCCACTTTCCACTTTCCACTTTCCATGTGCTTTTTTGCCATGATACCGATACCGATACCGATACGGCCAACTTTTTGGCCACGTCATCATCTCAGTATCGAGTCAACGATCATTTGTTGACCTGATTTACCAAAGACGCTTCTGGAAAATTCTTTCTGATAACGACCTCCATTACTTCTCCACTCCAGTTACATCCAGTTCGATTCAACAGTTCACCTTTGAACTTCCCGTCTTCTCTCGCTGATCACACAACCGGAGAGAATTAAATGCAGTGAAACCCGATAGTAACTAGTAAATAGTAAATGTATATTTACTGTTCGCACTTCACACCGAGCACAAATGCAAAACCCCCATACATAATAGTTCATAAACCCCCTGTTTCTCTTCGTCTTCAACCTCTTCTCTTCTTGCAAATCCAAAATCAATGGCGCTTCTCAGATTTCCTCCTTCTCTCTCCGCCTCTTCCCCTCGCCTTTCCTCGAATCCCTCTCATTTTCTCGCAAGAAATCCACTGATCGGAGGGAAGGAGGTCCATGGAGTGGCGATGGCGAAGGGATCAGGCGGCGCCATCACCGGACTAGTGTTCTCTCCATTCGAAGAGCTCAAGCTCAGGCCCGAGGTGGCGATGGTCCCAGTCGAGGCTGACAAATCTCTTGCTCGCTTCAAGTACTCTGACAAGTGCGAGGCCGCTGTCAATGAGCAGATCAAGTGCGTTGTTTCGCCTCTATCAAATTTTTCTATGTTTCCGATTTTGCAATTGAAACTTAAAACTCATCTTTCAATAGTATGTAATTTTAGTAAAAGAAAGTTTAGGAACGCCGTAAGGGTTTGAGATGGTAATTTCTTTCTATTAGAGATGTATAGATCGTTGAAATAAGCAAAACATATGAAAATGCCTCTATATCAAATCTTTCATTTTTCTGATTTTGCGTTTGAAACTTGAACTCATCGAACAATAGTATGTAGTGTTGGTAGAATTTTTAGGAATGCAGCAAGGGTTTGAGACGGTAATACTTTCTAGTTTCTATTAGATGTATAGAACTTTGAAAGTAAGCAAAACATATGAAAATGCCTCTATACCAAATCGCTTTATCTTTATGGTTTTGTGGTTGAACTTAAGTTCTTTCTACAACAGTACGTAGTGTTAATAAAATTCTTTGGAATGTAGTAAGGGTTTGAGATGGTAATTCTTTCTATTAGATGTATTAATCTTTGAAGTAAGCAGAAGTGCAGAACATATGAAAGGGCCTCTGTATCAAATTTCCCTATCTTTCTGATTTTGCGATTGAAACTTAAACTCTTCCTACAATGGTATGCAGTATTAGTAAATTTTTTTTCAGAAATGCAGTAAGTGTTTGAGATGATAATTCTTTATTAGATGTGTAGATCTGTTGGTATTAATTACTAATTAGACAATGAGGTGTTTGCTCACTGAAGGGAGATTAATCTGCCAACCAGAAAATTCCTTTGTGTGCATATACTTTGAACATTGATTCTTAATCTTGATTGATTTTGTTGATTCTAATAGAAGCAGGATATATGATTTTATTTGAAAGAAGATATAGAATAACATGTGCATGCCCCCCTTCTATTCTCTCTGCTCCCTGTTTATATGGTAAACCAGCCATACGACCATGACATTAATAAATTGAAATGTAAATTAGTCAGCAGTTCATTCTAAATTTTGTTCTGTCCTTTCTTCACTCTTAAGGTCAACTTACGTAGATCAATGTTTGATTGATGCATGTTTATTTTATGTCTGTAACAGTGTGGAGTACAACAATTCATATATCTACCATGCAATGTATGCGTACTTTGACCGTGATAACATTGCATTGAGGGGATTTGCTAAGTAAGTTTTACCTTCTTAAACCGTATGGATCTTTGATTATGTTTTCTCCTTTTCCTTATTAGCATAATGCTAGTTTAAACATTGAATTTTCAGATTCTTCAAAGAGTCAAGTGAAGAAGAAAGAGAGCATGCAGAGAAGCTTATGGAATACCAGGTTTGTTTATTTCCTTGTCTGTAAGTCTTGAAAAGACATGCATGGTGCTGTGTATTCTTCTTTTAAATGATACCTATATATAAATAAAAGTTTGTTTTCTTCTATTAGAATAAGAGAGGGGGGAGAGTGAAGTTGCAATCCATCTTGATGCCTGTCAGTGAATATGACCATTCTGAGAAAGGAGATGCACTTTATGGTAACATTACTAGCAATTTCATACTGTCTGATGTAAATGTACTAGATCGAGATAACGTTTCTCTGCGAAATTCTTGCTAAATTTTGATTTTCAATATCAACATCATTAATTTGGACATCCATACTTCTCTACTATTAATTTTTCAGCAATGGAGCTTAGTCTGGCCCTCGAGAAGCTGACAAATGAGAAGCTCCTTCACCTGCATAAAGTAAGGTTTCTCTTGTGCAGTTTTCGTTTACTGGAAACTCAAAAGGATTTACATTTTTGTTCTCCTGGTCATCATATTTTTTCCAGCCTAAAATGAGTTTTGAGTTCAGTTTTCATTTCAATATTCATGCATGGGTGGTTTACTGGAAACTCTAAAATTGATTCACATTTTTGTTCTTCTGTGGTTATTATGGTCACAGTTTTCAAGCCTATATGAATTTTGAGTTCAGTTTTCATTTCAATTTTCATGCATAGGTGGCAGAGCAATGCAAAGATGTTGAGCTGATGAACTATATTGAGTCAGAGTTTTTGGGAGAACAGGTAAATCCATTCCAGAGACTCAAAATTGTGAAAAAATCATTAAACTATATCCACTTGGCAAAGTTTTGAACTGGTATGAATTCGTCATTACCTTATTCCTCAATGTACTTAACTATTTCGCATTGTTTAGGTGGAGGCAATAAAGAAGATCTCTGAGTTCATTTCACAGCTGAGGAGGGTTGGCCCTGGTCATGGTGAGTCAATTTTAGCCTTCTTTTGATCATGTTTAGAATTCACACCCTCAAAAAATTTTCATGTTTCTATATGCCGTATTTTCCAGAAAAGAATACTAATTTCTTTTTTTTTTTTTGTTTTCAGGTGTTTGGCATTTTGATCAGGTTTTGCTGCATGGAGGTGGAGTTCATGGTTAAGCTTTGGTCTCTTGAGCTCTTCATGATATATTTACTGGTGCGATGAGTATTGACTTTGTTTTCCCCTCCTTTACTTGGTGAGGACAAGGAATTACAAGAAATGTGCATGTCTGGATAAAAAGTTGGTCGTTGACTTTTAAATGTTTTCCATTAAAAAAGATGATTTGTAATATAAAAGGTTGTGCTGGCTATTATAACTATTTTACTTTTGTTGATGCTATATGCTATGTTTTTGGCATCATAACCCGGGGCAATGTACCGGTTTATAAATGCAACTAGGTACAGGGCTTGTGCTTTGGGACGTAGTGTAATTAGTCATATGTCTCGTCCTTTTCTACTTTTTCTGAGTCGGTATATGCTCAGTCTTTAATCTTTTTATTTTTGCCTTTTTTTTTTTTTTAAGGATTTTAGGTTTTTGAGGGACGTTACATAGTAGGAGAATCTTTGTAAAACCATTTCCTTTACGAAATCAAAATGGAAGTGGATGACTGAAAGTCCGCAACACTTTTCAATAGTAAACAACGAACCAATTAGTTGGTTTACTGTGGTCTATAGTTACTTTTAATCTTATATGTTCTTAAGAAATTGACAACAACGTGAGGTTTCCAGTAAATTAATTAATTTGGCATATTTGATTGGTGGATGGCTGGAAGCCAGGAATCGCGGCACTGTTCATTTTAATTAAACAAAACGAAAGCGTACATGTCGGTATCTAATTTTCAAACTCATCAACTTGTAGTTGTACCAAAAAATTAAGCCAAAAAAAAAAAAACAAACAAACATAGACAATTAGACATAGACAGTCAAATTACAAAAGGGCCCCGAAAGGTGATCTGGCTTTCTAGTCTAGTCTTCTATGATGGAAATCATCAGCAGTGAAACCTCATCAGCCGCTGGCATATCTTTTTCTGTCACAAGAAATTTTACTGGTTAATTAAGATCACGGCACGAACTAAATAAATTTAGTAAAACATATATACAGAATAACAGAAATCAACCCAAACCTGACACGGGAAGGTTTGAAACGAGTTGATTAATGATCCCGCCACCGTTTTCCTCCTTATGCGCACCTTCTTCTTTAGTGGAAATGCCTGGAATAGTAATTCCCAATTTGGAGGTTACACTATCAATAATCCCAGCACCAGTATCAGAACCAGCAGCAGCACTAGCCTCTCCATTCACTTGGGCCATCTTTTCCTCTCCAGTTTCTATGCTTGTACTCGGTTCCGCTTCTTCAGCTCCATTACTTAAGCTCTTCTTCTCTTCATCCGACACCGAGACCAAGCTCCCCTTTCTATCCAACCAGTCGTCCATTTTGATGAATGATGATATCAAAATGTTTCTCTTTCTAAATTCTTCTCAGCTCTAGCTTGGAAAATTCTGGAATGCTTTAAAGTGGGAACGGGCGGTCTTTATAGAGGAGGAGGATTTTCGTTGGCTTGACACGTGTAAACGAGACCTGTCTGTATGCCCAGTGCTTAGATATTTTTTTATGAGAAAGGGTGCATAGATATATGTAGCCTGCTGAGATATTAGCTATGTCGGTTGAGGTGCACTGCCACAGGCCTACAGGGTATGGCCGCTCTTTCGGCCACACAGTCACGTGCGAAGGTGCGAGTAGGTGAGAATTCGAGCTGTTTACTTTTAAATACATCCACTGGTGAGGCAAACCTACGCGAAAAGTATCGAATAGATTTTTTGCTTATGAGAAACTAGTAAACAACTCGCCACACGAAACACTACTTATATTCGCATCATAGGATTAGTATTTGCTCAACGAAGGGTTGAGATCTATCATCCGGTTCTATTATCGAACGGTCGTCGTTTGTTGATACTGCAATGGTCGGTGACTCGGTGCTAAGCTTGGCTGACGGCCTGGGTTGAGCTATTAAATAATGAATAAACAAATAACAGCGAATAAAAAAAAATTAGAGAAAAAATAACAACATAATAAAGAAAGGAAGGGCGAAGGACATTTAATGCTTTTTTATTTAGTCAAATTACCCTTTGATGACTTGCTGCTGATATTCAACCTGGCGTAAAAAAAATTAGCTTCTGTTACTTTTTTTTTTTTTTTTTTTTTTTGAGGGTCGGGTGGCAAAGAGCTTCTGTAAGACTGTAACTTTAATGGATGAAAAAATTTCAAGCATATTGCCATTTGAAATATATTTTAACTTCATAAATGAAAATTTTTACATTGAACTTGTAAAAAAAAAATATCGGGCTTATATATTAAAAGAAAAGAAAGGAGAAATGTATAATGGGACCAATCACGTATACTATGTGGAAATTGAACAAGATTAAGTAATTATTTTCGAACTTCCAATTTGCGGTTTCATTTCAATGTGTCCAAAATTGTTAATTTTCCACACAATGAACAATAGAATTTGATGTAAAAATGTGCTACGCTCTATCTCAGAGCTATGTTGCTCCATTGTACCATTTTCCTTTGCTCTTGAATAGATCTACCACTAGACCCGTTACCCGTTAATATTGATTTTGTAGGCTTGTAGTTTTAAAAATATTAAGAATGACGTCAGTGTACTTTTCTAAAAAAAAAATCAATGCTTTTACAATGTTTATATATTTTTTGTTGTTGCCAAACAAAATAATGACGGCATTGGTGGCGTGAAAATTCCATGACAAAGTTGTGAGTTTTAACTCAGAGCAGAGCATGTCCATTCAGTTATGCATGCAACACTCTTAGGATTAATATCATTAATTATAAGCAACATCAACTTATAATTAAACCTTACTATGATTTAAAATTGTTGCACTATTAGGTACCGTTGATTTATAGAGGGGTGTAGGTTTAATAGTGATGACTATATTCATGCGATCATTAGTTAATTGAGGGGGAGTCCATGCTTTTGTTGCTTCATCTCCTTCAAATTTTTTTAAAACCTTCTTACTCTATCATTATATTTTGTGCAATTGCATGACTTTGAGTTACTCTTCAAGAAATATCTACATCAGCTAGTAATTTGAAGTGCTCTGCTTGTCTTTCACAAGTACATCTTCTTAGCAGTCTCTTTCATTGTTTACATATTTTGAATTTAATTAATTCAAGCTTGCTACAAAGCCGACGGCCTACTCTTGGAGATAGAAAAGTAAAATCTTGACCTACTCAAGAGTTATATCAAAACCTTACATTGCATACCTTATTCACTAAAAGAACACAAACTGTTACATTATATACAGATAGAGAACACAAATCCATAATTTTAACTGCGCTATGATTTTGAAACTTCGAAACAAAGAAAAACAGACGAACTGTGATCTACATGCTATTTACATTATTTTTCTTTAATGCAGACAAATACAGATTGATCTGTGAGATATGGGGCGGCCACCATGTTGCGACAAAGCAAATGTGAAGAAAGGTCCGTGGACGGCTGACGAGGATGCCAAACTGCTGGCTTACACATCCACTCACGGCATCGGGAACTGGACCTCCGTACCACAGAAAGCTGGTTATTTTTCTTTTCCTTGTTCAATTTTGTAATGTATATGTGATAAAGGATCTTCTGTTGTTTGTTATATTTTACTTCCTTCTGTTACCTGATTGGATTTTATCTGAAAAAAGGAAGTTTGGATAAACGATTACAAAGCATGCCATAAAAAAATGAAGGTTTGTATTGAAAAATTAACCAAGAGTACCAAATTATAATATCTTTTGTCTTTCCAACTTTCTTAATTGAATTTCTAGCTTGTTTGTTGTTTATCTTCAAAGTTTTAATGTTGTAAGAAGCCACAAACAGGATTGAAAAGGTGTGGGAAGAGCTGCAGGCTGCGATACACTAATTATCTGAGGCCGAACCTGAAGCATGAGAACTTCACTCCAGAGGAGGAAGAGCACATTGTTACTCTGCATGCAATGATAGGAAGCAGGTTAATTCTCCTTTTCTGCTTTTCCTTTTTACTCTTTTTCTTTTTTGTTTTCCCCTGAAGCGCCTTATTCTTTAGTAATTCAACTTGGAAGCTAGAAAAGATCTCACATTTGCATACAAAAATTTACATAAATGCAACAGCAAAAAGGAAAAGGCTCAAGAAAAATAGATTAAAGGATGCAGTTAAAATTTGAACATCAGAAAAGTAAATTTAAGAACTTAGCCTTGAATCAATTGATATTTAAGGGTATTACCATTAACGGCAGCATTACTTGAGATATGTAGAACATCAATTTACCTACCATGTACTAGAGAGCTTAATTGGTTAAAATTTAATAAAGAGTTATAAGCTTACGTCACCGTACTTTATTGTCTTCAATAAAAGTAGTTTTATGAAAAACATATAAAATGGGTACAAAGCCAGAATATTAATTCCTTATGCATAGAAAAGATAAAATGGATACATAGCTAGAAAATGATATAAATCTTGTTTATATGATTTGCAATTTAAATGATGACGCCAAATTAAGATCTTTTCCTGAATCATGCAGGTGGTCTATCATAGCAAATTCTTTGCCTGGAAGAACAGATAACGACGTGAAAAACTATTGGAACACAAAATTAAGCAAGAAGCTCTCTCAGAGCGGTATTGATCCTGTCACTCATCGTCCCATTTCCGATGTAATGCTATCAATCCACCGACTCTCGCACCCTCAGTCCCTTCCCCTTCCCTCATCCCCTTCTTCTTCCTCCACCATCACTGCTACTAAAACCACTACATTTAATCGTGAGCTCAAGAATGCTTTCCTAATTAAACCCAACATTGGAGTGCCCCATCATAACACATCGTCTGCCTCCTCTTTTACAATGCCAACACCGCCACTGCTGCCACCACTTCCTCCACCAGCACAGACATCTCCTTTAGAGACAACATGGACCGATTTTCTTGTAGATGGCTGTGATTTTGGAGAGAATGTGGCTTCTTCAGAGGTTAAGAAAGAAAATAATGTTGCAGCAACCTGTGAAAGTTGGACTATTGGTCATGGATGGTACGATTGTGGCATGTTGTATGAGGAGGGGAGTTGTAGCAACTTTCTGGCATCAGGTTCAGGTGAAGGAGAAGGGTCCAGTTCATTTGTTGATGCTATATTGGATCATGATAAGGAGATGGCTTCTGAGTTCCCTCAACTACCAATTTGTGATTCTTCTGATTTCTTTTAGATTTCTTATCATTTATACATTGGAGTCAGATGATTCCTTCATATGTCAAGTTGAATTTAGAAAATAGAAACAGATGATTTTAATGAAGAGAAACAGGCTAGGTGATATGTAGTACTATATCGTCTTTTCCTATTTTTTTTTTTATATATTAAGTTCCTAATTTCCCCCATTCTAAATTTAAAGATTTCAGGGGGCTATTTCCAATTGGCAATGGTTAGAGGGGTATATGGCTAATTTCCTTTCATATTACTACCTTATGATTGTTGTCCATTTATAGATTTTTTTTTTTAGGTTCAATCATGGTTTAAACATACATGGAGATTATTTGTTTGAATTAATTTACTTGTACTTTCCATTCCGTCATACATTCTTTTGTTTTTATCTACTAGCACAAGATCCCGAGGTTTTCTGATACAATATATCATATTTTTACCATGATAGTTTCTTCGCAGAGACAGATCTATATAAGAGCATAGCTACACAAAAAAAGAAAAAAAAAAGAACGAAAAGAGGAAACAAATTTTGTTAAATATATATTTTCTGACACCAGTGAACCTGGAACAAAGGATTACTAAACAACCAGAAAATGTTGTGAAGTAGTTGTTGTTATACTGATGAAGATGGATTCCCATTAGAAAGCAACCAAAAAACTCCATATGAACACTAAGCAATGTTGCATTGCATCGGCGCAATAACAGCAATCTGGCTAAAGAAAAGATTTATGAAAAGCCTAAGAGGTCAATATAGATTAACCTCCCTAGGGTCCACCAAAAAAAGTAAAATCAAGATTGAACCAAGCCAACACAACTCTTCTAAGAAGGAAAAAAACGTAAGGGGATATTTTTGTGTGTACACAGCTGGTGCTGAAACTGCTAATCTGTCAGAGCAGGCATCATAGTTATCGGCCGTCTTGTTGTTTAGTTATGTAATAAAAGAAACTTAACTCTTATTATCATCGTTTGCACTTGCACTGTGGTTTTTATCTACGTCCTGCAGAGCGTTTGACTAGTCCTTTTCTAATCATAGCGCCTGCGATACATTTATCAAGCGGCTATTGAAACTGCAACTTTTCAATTTCTCCATTTTTTTAAAGTTGTTTCTTCATGAACTTTTACAAACAGACATGCAGTACATAATTTGAGTTATATATTTTTTTAAGTGGATCATAAGCTTAACTGCATATCAAGCATATACCTTTCAGTTTGCGGTTTGAAGCTGAAATGAGTCTCCTGACGTAAAGATGAAGGAAAGTTTCACAACTTATCGATCTCAGAAATGTGCAAGTGAAAATGACCTTCTCACACTAACAAATTCTGAATGAAAAATCACTCTAGTTCACACGGAAAAACAATCTGAGGTGCCTCTCTAAATTTAAGCTGTTTTGTGAGTTTTAAGGTCCTGAGCAATATACAAGATCTTAAAGTTTCTAGTAAATCTCAGATCAACCATTAATTCACCCAACTACAAAATTAGTGCCTCCGATGTTGATTCTAATCAAAATCAAACAACAACAACAACAACAAAGCTTTTAGTCCCAAACTAGGATATGCTAAAAATTAACCCGACAGAGTCAATGAACTATTAAGGTCCTTAAACCACTCAACGTTTGCTCTATTGCATTGCTTCTGGGTAATAGCAGTTGTGCTCTCACAGGATCAGAGCAACACCACCTCAACAATACAGCAGCCACAGTAACACATAGAAAACAACTATAGAAAGCAGTCATCTATGTCTTTTGACCAACATGAGACATGCTGGTACCAGCCTGAGGAACTACTTAACGATCCCGTAGACCATGTTTATTGAGCATCTTGTTAATATACTGCATCCATGTGACTAACAAAATTGGATTTCTTCAAAACAAACACACAGAAATCCTCAAACAAAATAACAAATCAGCTAGCATCTACTGGTAATTAAAGGAAACTAGAGTGAACGAACAGCATCAGGAAGAAGATTAGACTGGAGAAGACATCCACAAGAAATTTCAATTTTAAATGAAGTTACCATGAAACAATAAAAAAAAAAATACTCAAAACCCAATTTTAGTTTCAATTTAGACAACTGCATGCTCAAAATCATACAATAGCAGCAACTTGAGCAATTCTACCTTCTGATCCAAGTTTTGTAGCGTCATTGAAGGACTCACAGCAGACAGTCAATGATAGCAAGAGCATGCATATGAAGTTCCACCAGTAGAATTCTTGATTCCTGTTGTTTCAAAATTTTCTCCAGAACATTAATTGACTTCCTGACCAACGATGTCCTTGGTTTGTTGCTTTTTTCAACTCATAAATCTATGCCATGATCAATTGCTCTGAGTAACATCATAAGTAATTTGATAGTTGTAAGGTTTCATTTTCCTATTAAGTACAGGAGTTAAATATTTACTATTAGTCTATTGGTAGTAAATACCAAAATCAAATATGAGTTCCAGTATATACAACGGCAGTAGTAAATATGATGTCTTATATTATATAATATCATACATAACAACTACTCGAATTCATCCCTATAAAATTATTATATGATGGCATTTTGCTTCATTTAGCATTGTAGTATCAAGCTTTAATTTTTAGAAATGAAGATGGAAGTTTACAAAAACATAACAACAAAACAAATAATGCCAAACACAAAACATAAAGAATCTACTTTCGGTTTACCAAAATGTTCCACACACCGGCATACCAACAAAACATAAAGAATCTACTTCCTCCTAAGGGAACCTAGTCGTGCACTTGCATTACTTCAAAGATCAGCATTTCTATGATGATGGTCTTTCACCACAAAACATGCATTTTGGTCAGGAAACACATGGAAACCAAATATAACTACTCAACCATGTATTTGCTGCAATAATACAATATAGAGAAAAAGGATGATTCAATACCTTGAGAAAGGGAAGAGGTGGTATATCTCAAGCCATAAAGACAGCTAGATCAGGCTAGGTAGCACCCATAAGTGTAATCCAGTTATTAAATAAGGTAATTTGAGACTCTGGTATAGCATAACATCCTTTTCACTATTCAAATCCACCTGATAGATGCGAACTGCTTCCCTGAGAAAATTACTATAATATAATTGATTCTCTCGCCCTTCCCCTAATTGCAGACTGATACAATGCCTCCAATTGAGAAAAAGCACCTGCTTTCCAATGTTATACACTTGAAAACATCGCTGACTATCCTCAGACCACTTATACATGCAAAACATTTTCATTCCAGGAAAGTCGGTAGTTTTTACTACAAGGGGCTCACCAGATTCTAAATCTCGTTCAACAATATTTAGTTGGTCATACCTCCTGTTATAGCTTATTTTAGAAGGAAATGTCCTCAAAGAAAGGTCGTTAAGGTCATAAACTGACACTTCCATTTCTCTATTCACAGTGTAAACCATGTTTTTATGGCATCCAAAATCCAACAACATCTGTTGATGCATGTCCCGCGGCAGACCAGTGGGTATCCCCAATCCAACAGAAGGCTAACTCCCACTTTGACATTGCTATAAACTGAGCCGCCACAATGCAACAATCATTGGAAGGATTGTGTGATAAAGTTGCCTTCTTTACATTTCGGGAGGTTATAAATTTCCAGCCTGGCAAACGAGGAGGAATCGGAACGCGGGAACGGATTGAGGGACATAGAAGGAAGGAAGGTCAATGGAACTTTGGGTGATAGGGTTGAACAATGAGATTCCGTAGTCATGCTCCAGCAACAGCCAGCCGTGGGAGGAGCCACAGATGTACTTGCCTCTCATGTAAGGACACCGAAAACGATGGGGTTTGGACAGAAAGGGGTCATAGAAATCAAGTTCAGAGCTTTCTCTGTCACGAGGGAGCAGGAGCCAGGGGGATTGGGGAGGGAGATGGCGGGGGTTGGGAGTAAGGGCTCTGCGCCAGGCCTTACAAACCAACCGGAGATAAATATAAGCGGTGTTGGTGGTGACCTTCTCGCCAATGATTGTTACCAACTCTTCTGGAAGGCCAGCCCAATCCCGTTGCAACCTCAACTTTCCCACGAGTGGAAAAGGTTGATATCCTTCGAGAATTGAACTGCTGAATCGGTAAAGCGGAGAGGCTGCCAATGATGTAGTAGACTGGTAGGTTCTGCTATAGGAAGACAGCGAGAGTAAAAATAATCATTTGCTACTTACTTTCTAATTTTATAAAATAAAAAAGAAATAAATTTAATTTTCTTTTTTTAACTTTTAATTATTTTGGAGAAACTGACATCCGAAAAGCGTTTATTATCTTTTTATTTTTTTTTGAAAGTTAACAGCGCATAGAAGGTGAATTTTTCTTCAGTTTTTTTTTTTCTTACCATCCTTTAATTATTAAATTTCAATTACAACATTCTTATTTTTAGTACTTTCCTTATGTCCTTTTCTACTCCATAATAATAACTTTTTAAAAAAAAAATTAGATTTCAACAAAATCAAGATATTTTTTCCGTGAAAGTATCATAATTCTTTTTCTTGGCAAAACTTATATTAAGAAATTAATTCCAACTCAAAACGTGCCATGCTGCTTCATAAAATGTCCTCATGTGTCAATATCGCAAAAAATCAAGTTTATACTTTATACATGATTCACGTGACATCAACATATAAATCTACTTAGGAATTCACAAATTTAAGTATATATATAACATGTATAATTTTTTCAATAAATTTGTATCGAGATAAATACTTTACAACTTCAAACATACACTATATTTGAAGGCAGGAACGTAACTTTTGTTAATTATTTGCAAACATTCGTAATAAACCTAAAACAAAGGAATAATAAGCAACCAGATAATTTGTTTCAAGTATTTGTTGTCATACTAGTTAAGATATAGTCCGTCAGAAAACAACCTGAAAACTACGCAAATTTTGCATCTGAGGAAATGAAGACTGTCACACCCGAACCAAGCCATAATTCGAGATGGATAGCCCCGCCACGCATGCACACTCTACTGTACACATGTAAGACTAAATAAACAGTGTCACAGAACAGATAATCCACAAATAATATCACATAATAAAGAAAATATTATTCATACATCAAAAGGGCTGGTTAAAATAATTACATATCAAAATTTCTAGCTAACATACGAACAAAATAACAATGCACAACGGAAAAAAAATATACTATTCCAGCTCGGCTTGATCTTCAGTTGCTCATCTTCTAAGTCTGTCAAACCTGAACTTGCTCCACAAGCAATTATGTGGGCTGAGTACGCGAATACTCAGTGGTGGTAAAGTGAACTAGTCTTTTGGGATTAGACTATTCAAAAGATTAGAACAAATGTTTAAATAAAAGCTACATTCATAAATGTCCTTCATGTGTAAGTAAATGTTTAACCATATTATATGTTTTCAAGAACAATTTATATTATAAGTGCTGATTGCATCCGGGTGCCATTGAGGATAACATCTCGACCACGAAGGTCTGCCGTAATGCAATCTAAGTAAAATGATGTCTCAGTAAATATATGTGCCTAAGATAACTACCCGCGAGTATAACTCGCCCTAAATGCTCTGGGCCTCAACCATGATCAGTGGTTAAGGTCTGTATCGCGCGGTATCGGGATATTGCCATTGGAGTGCCGTTGGGTAGTATCTCTATTGACACGCCTGGAAAAAGGTACTAACCAATCCACAATAAAATACTATGTACTAAATAACTGCTAAATCTTATTTTGATTGAGAAAACATTTATCAATTTTAAAAGGGCTCAATTTAAAGAAATCCATCAAAAATTCATAATTCTTCTTTAAAGAATAACAAAGTCTCAAAAGACATCCACACAGGTCATAAAAAGACTACCACACCTGGAAAAATTGAGTGAAGAAGTAACTACTCTACTGGAAGGTCAGTGAAGTGCTGACTAGCCTCTACTGCCTCAAACTCGGTGTAGTTCTCTGAAAGTCCTGGGAAGTCTTGTCGCTCACCTGGCGAACGAAACTCACACATTAAAACTTACTCTAACGATCTACCCCATTCTGGTTATTGGTGTACTTAACCATACCTAAGAACTAGACAAAATTAGACGGACTCAAATTCTGTTAAAGAAACGTAGAACTTAAGTTTCTGAAAAAAAGGATTTTGTTTTGAAATATATTATTATATTTACTAAAATACTTTAAGACTATTTATGTTATATTAAAAAAAATTTATTAAGCGTATAAAACGTATGTGATTATAGTGAAGCCACATATATAAATTTGCTTTCAGATGTTTTGTACCAGCTCTGTTATTCATACTAATCACTTCATAATTTATCTATTTAGTAGCGTGCACAATTATTATTATTATTATTTAATTTCTTGAAACAGTGGTTATTCTGTGTAATAAAGAAGGTGTTAAATGATACGTGATGTTAGATAACTAATTTATAAATACTTATCATCCTTTTTAATATTTTGGCTAACCTTTTATGTCACATTTATTATTTATATGAAAATGCCAATGGCATAGTTAATACTTCTTATTTTACTTTAGAAGTTGTCTACTAACTTTATTTATGCAAAACCGATGTGCTAATGTTATCCGATCATTTAAGTACTTGGAAATATTTTAATTTAAGAATTTCTAGCAAAAATCATTTGAGTTTGATTGTGTTGTAATAACAATTATCTATTATAAAGTACATCTTAATATAATGAATATAAAAACTCAACTAGAGCAATTTAAAAGAAATCAGATTGTATCTTAACTATTTGTCTAAAGAACTAAGAACTTTATTTAAAGATCCATCATCAAGTAATCTCGGCCTCAAACTATTTGATAGTAACAACATAAGTCATCATATATGTACATAAGAAATTATCCTAAAGCTTCATGTAACTTCAAAAATTCACCGCGTAAATAATTGTCTTTATTAAGAAAGTAGTAAGGCGATATATTTTGTAAATCAAACAACTTAGGTTAATTCTTTCATGTTCGTTCCAGAAGGATGTAATGACCTACCAGTAAAGCACTAGTCTTTTTATAGTTTTAGTAAGTAATCAATATTATTTTAACTTAGGAAAATCTAACTAGTAAAATGATCTTAGTTCAATATTAGATTAATGCATCAGGTGAGACAGAGCTCCAAAGACAAAAGTCACCATTTATTTCTTAAGGATCCGAACCCATCAACAGCTAGAAAATTTTCAAATTAGTCCTTTTACAAAGGGGATTTTATTAGATTTACATTCCAGGCCTTAAAACAGAAAATATGTAACAATCAGTCCCTGGGAAGCACAAGCTTTATACCAGTACGGAAATGGAAACTGGTACGGGTCTGATATCATTCTAAACAACAACACAGAGTAATATAACCATTGATCAAATCATGCATAACCAGAAAATGACCAATCATATTTGAGAAACAAGGCAACATGGACAATATTTGAATGACACAAGTTCAATACTAGTAAGATTACCAAATCAATTCACAAATTTCTCAAGCCATAACAACATATCAGAATGAGCCAACACAAGCACATATTCATTTTGAGGCATCAAATAGACAATAGATCAAATAACAGCCTCGATCAAGCATTTCCAAGACAGCACAATTCACAGTTCTATACTAAGGAGCAATTCCATGAACACATAACTAATTAACATGGCTACAAGCATCAGTTAAGCAAGCAAACACTATCACATATCAAAGTAATGGAGGAACTTGATGAGCAAAGAGATTAATTACCAACAGAGAAAGGAAAGGAGAAGACAAAAATCGGCCAGCACACTGCACACCACCTCGCCTCTTTACGTCACTGTTGCCACCTCGCCTCGTCGGCCACCAAGCACCTCTTTCTCTGACCAAGCTCAGCCCTCGTCACCTCTCTTTCTCTTAATCTGTTCTTACCAACCTTTAATTTTTAGAGAGAAAGTGGGGGTCCAGAGAAATCGAGAGAGACCCAGGGCTTAAGTAGGCACGAAGAGAGAGGGAGTTGTGGGTTCCGCATTGCTGAGATGGCAACTGGTGAAGGGGCAAGAGGAACGGCGCGCAGGGGATAAGAGTGAATGGAGGGGTAGAGCATAGGGTCTACGAATAGGTGACGGACTCAACGAGGTGAGTTATTGGAGGTCTAGAGAGGGAATACCGGGGCGGAGCCGGAGGAGCACGATTCTCTAGGCTCCGATAGAGAGAGGAAGTAGAGAGATTTGAGAGAGAAACTATCGGATCGGAGAAGGAAGGGACCTGTTACTGAAATTAGGGAAAGGACAAATAAAATAGGAGATCGGACGGTCGAAATAAATCAAGTAATCAAAAACTAAATCAAATGGCCCAGAATGAAAGAACTCGGATTTTAAGTTAAATTATACAATTTCAAGCTGTATAAATTTCAGAAATTAGTTAACTGAAATTTTTACTACGTAGGTAAATTAGTTATAACATTTTTTACGCAAGTATTTTTCTCAAAATTTTGTAAACGACCGAGATTAAACAATTGAATGGATTTTAATAAGAGTGTCTCTAATTTATTTGACTTTGAATCTTCAAAGCTAAAATTGTTTTTAGTTGGTCAAAATGTCAGGTTTCACATCATCAAAATTAGTGGTCCTAAACCGAGACTTATTATAGTATGAATTTATATATTAATGACTTTTGATACATATTTGTTTAATTATAGTGATTATAATTTGGTCTGTCATTATTTAAATTTATTTATTTGCTTAAAGATTTACTAAACTTCATAATTTAGATTTTCATTTTATATTATTTTGGATTATGATTTTTTTTATTTCTCAATTAATTTTAGTCATCAATCATTTATTTTTAATAATTTTAATTAGTTCAAAAATTAACTATCAATTTTACAGGTTTTCACAAAGACAATCTGGCTAAGAAAAGATTTGTAAAGAAGTAAAAAAAAAAATCAAGCATTGAACCATGCCACACCGCATATAATATATATTTAGGGATGGAAACGGATCGGATGTTGGTCTTCCCATATTCGTATCCATATTTTTTTCGAATACGGATACGAATACGGATGCGTTCGGATACGGATACGGTTTGGATATTAAACGGATACGAATACGATTCGGATATTATCGGATACGGAGTCGAATACGAATATATTGTTAGAGTTATGTCCTAGAAGTCAATAATTTAATGACTTAATTATTAGTTTATGTTATGGATGATATTTTATCATCTGTTCCTAGGTTTATTATTGACAGATCATTCAGGTTGAGGATCTGAATTGTAGATCTCTGTGGATCATTCTTTAGAATGACAATAATAAATCTAAACGGTCCATAATCTTGATAATTAACAAGGAACATTAATTATCATATAAGATTAGTATGCAAGTTAAGTGATGATTAAGTTCTACAAATCATAGGTAAAGAGTTACCAACTTAATTGCATATGTGTATGTTATGGAACATAGTACAGGACTTGACCCAATGAAATAAACATATGGATTGTGTTATGTGTCATTGTTTATTTCGTTATGATTTTGGTTCTAAGTTTGAGATGTTTATCTTTTCCACATGAGGATAGGTTCAATAAATATCGTCTACCGCTGATTCCCGATAAGGGCTGCTATACGGACTTTATTTATGTTCTCTTGAATTGTGCGGGGAAAAGCTAATCATCAAGAAAACCGTATGTCCCTCATTAATTCACTTAGTGAGTGACGATATCTGTTTGGGCCCCTTGATGGAGTTGGATCGTATGCGCGCAACTAAGCGATCAACTCTAGATCAATAAACGTATAATCTGCAAGAATGACACATTCCTATCTTGGATTATACGATGATATCGTGAGACATAAGAATCAAAATAGAGAAACATATTTATTCTCTTATGCAGGATTGAAATATTGTAGCAGTACACTATTTATGCGAATTGGGAATCATAACGTGTTGCTAGATACCACTTATGATTATTGGAATTAAATAACGATTTAATTCCATGGCCAACATAGCATAAATCCTCAAAGGGTCACACAAATAGGACATTAATCACACAGTGCATTATTTATTTATTCACAGCAGTAGGTTCTGTGGAAATATGATAAGATTGATTAATTAATTATATACCGTTGCGAACCGTTATAATTAATTAAGTCAATGGATCATATAGAAATAAATTAATGCATTAACTAATCCTAAAATAATTATTAATGAGTTAATAATTAATTTAGTTCAACACTTATTAATATAAATGGTTATATTGATGAATTGGGCCGTTATTTAAATAGCAAATATATAGCCCAATTAAAGAGCAAAGTTGAGGGACCTTAATTATATGAATTAATGGTCCAAATGAAGGGGTTAAATGGCCCATAAAGGCCCATTTCGTGGCTGCCCATTATGGTGGTAGGTGGGATGGCATAGTTGTAATTATGCAAGAGGTCAATTAGGTTTTGTGCTCTATATAAGGACCACTTATGAGAGCCTCCACCTAGCTTTCTCTCTCCTCTCATTTCCTCCCATGAGGCCGCCACTTTTCCACCCTCTTCTTCTCTCTTTTGCTCATGTGTTGAGCTATTTTCTCTCCACTAAATCAAGGTTGTTGATTGATGCAAGAGAGAAAACCATAGGGATTAGACTTGTTCTTTGGGTATGCTAGCACGTACCTTGTAGAACGTGATTAATCCTCCTTGGTGGACTCGAGGGCGGCTACTAGACGTGGTGGAGACGGTGGAGAAGGCACGCCATCGATTCCCATGCCTTGGTCGAGCCCCGCGAATACGATTTCGCGGGAGGTATCGATTTCTCCTCTTTCTCTTTGTGTCTATTGCTTAAAGTACTAGATCCTCTTGCTCTTTGTGTTTTAATTGGATTAATTAGTTAGTAATTAGTCACAAAATTAAAATTGGGCGATTTCCTAACATATATTTTGTCGAATACAGATTGAATTTTAAGTTTTTTAAATTTATTTACAATAGTACTTTATCTAAATATAAAAGATGTGATTTGTGACATACAATAGCATCCAGCGCAGCGCTAAATTAGGATTCAATGTTGAGAAGAGAGAGAGAGAGAGATCAAAGATGTGATTTTTCGATTTTGTGATTTGGGAATTTGAGTTAAACACAATATAAAATACAGTATAAAAAAAATATTAAATTTAGGTTGGGATAGGGACTATGGGCCTTATGGTTGAATATAAAATACAGAATAAAAAATGATGGCCCATCTATACTATACGTTTTCAGAGATGAACCTGAATCAAATTAGAACTAAAGTCCTCAATTAGCGGATATCCGTTTTCACAAATGTTTCGGATGCGGATATTTATCCGTATTCACATCCGTATCCGCACCATTTTACGTTCCCATATTCGCATCCGTATCCGTTTAAAAATATCCATATTCGCATCCGCATCCGTTCGGATCCGGATGTTAATATCCGAATCCGCAAATTTTCGAATACGGATGCGGATCGGATCGGATAATATCCGATCCATTTTCATCCCTATATATATGTCAATATTTATGATTATTAGAAGAATGAAAATAGAAAAGATATTTGGCGTGCACACAGCTGGTGCTGGGAAGTTATCATGCTTTCTGTTGTTCAATTCTGTAATCAAATAAAAAAGTATGCTGTTTGATAGAAGTGGTAATTAGCTCTGTTATCATCATTGCTCTTGCACTGTGGTTTGCATCTACCGGTGCAAAACGTTTAAATAGTCTCTTTTAAGCATCATGCTTGTCATAATTTTATCAAGCAGGAAACAGCTATTTAATAGTCATAATTGCAATAAGCTTATACCTTGTCACTTTATTTTTTAGTAATTCCTAAAAAAAAAGTGACCAAAAAAATATTGAATTTCTCAAGTCTTTTTATAGCTTTCATGGCTTCAATTGATACTTGTTACTATATATGCATATTTATTATTAAAGTGCGTATTATTAGATACATGTTTAATTAGCCTGCACTGGTTATAAGCAAGTTTGTTAAAGTTAAACTATATATTAATAAGAACAAATAAAGTTTGGAGCAAGCAGTAGCAAGTAGCGATCAGTTTTGTGTAGAGAGCAATCCATCACAATCAAACAGCTGAAGCGATGAACTATTCAGTTTCTTAAATTATTCACTATTTCCGCTGTCACGTTATTTCTTGCTAATGACAATTGCGCTCTGATAAACACTACATCCACAATACAGCAGCCAAAGAAGCACAAAGAAACAACTACATCAAGCAATCATCTGGTCTTTCAACCAACATAGCAGGCTGGTAGCACCAAGTCTGAGAAACTACTTAATGATCCAGTAGACACCGTTCATTTAGCATGTTGTCTGTATACAGCATCAGCGTACAGCAAGCATTTAGAACTCTTCAAAACAAAGACAGAGATTCTCAGACAAATTAACATAAATATCATGTGATAGTTAAAAAAAGACTAAATCAAACAACAACATCAGGATAAAGATCACACTATAGAAGGCATTTATTAGGATTTCAATTTTAAGTTAAAAACTCAATCGCAGTTTGAATTTTATTATTTTATACAACTGCATGCTGAAACCATATACTAGCCAACAGCCCAACAGTCGATCTCACTGTAGCCTTGTAGCACTATTGAAGGTAATCACAAATTCACAACAGACAGTTATAGTTAGGACATGAATATGAAGTTCCAGCACTAGAATTCTTGATTCCTGTTGTTTCAAGAAAGGTATAATTAGTATATCACAGTTTATGACGGCGCTCATCGAAACAACATATGATGTCATTTTTAAATACAATGGTTATTCTGCATTGGTAGTATCTAGCTAGAATTTCAAAAAATGAAGATGGACAGTTTCAAAATAAAAGACCTAAAATTAAAAAATATGATTCAAACCAAATACTCTGATCACAGTCCTCATGCGCATGTCTCATTTTTGCATATTTTGTCAATACAAGTATAGTAAGGATTACAATATTTTCATTTGGCTTTACCTACTCGCTTTCGTTTTCTCTATAGAATTTGCATTAACAAAAGATGCTCATTACAGGAAGTGATTCTCACATAAGGGGGGTTCTTGTTTTTAAAAGACCATCACATAAGGGGTGTTCTTGCTTTAAAAAGACCATCACTGGCATGATTATAAAGGATATGAAAAGTTTGTTGGATTTGATACAAAAATTTCTTTTTGACTGATGAGGAGTGAGGACCCATAATTTGGGGATGGTATAATCATGAGTTGTTACAACACAATCTATTTACAAAATCTCGACTTACAGAGGGATTTTTCCTGTTGAACCTAATCCTTGATGGAAACAGAAGCTATCATACAAAATAGGGGCTTTTATGTTGCTATTCCAAACATAAAAGAGACCTTAAAGAATGGAATATCTCCAAGGAGTTGGTGATCGATAGGAGCGCATGGAGTTGGGTTTCTTTTCTAGCCTACCCCAACTTGTTTGGGACAAAAGGCTTAGTTGTTGTTGTTGTTGTATGTTGCTATTGCAAAGTAATAAAATACTAAGAAAAAAAGGGTATTTGATTAGGTGGATTGGTACTTGAAATGGCTGCCAATGTAGTCAAGAAGAAAGTGTGAACTGCTTGCTCCTAAACTGCCCTTGTACAAAAAATATTTGATTATGGTTTGGTAAATATCAAGATGTATTTATTAATCGGAGCAGTGTGAAAGTTGCAGTCCAATTTGCACTAAAATTGGAACAATCAGATAGGCAAGCTTTTCTAGCTGTGTATAGTGCTGTGTTAGGTAATTTGAAGAATGAGAAATATTATGGCTTTTAAGAATACTCCAATGAAATTTTTAAACAAGTGCTCTTACTAATTTTTCATACTGTTTCTCCAGGCCACGGGTGAATGTCAGAAGGGCAAGATGCTAAATAAATTCTAGGTAACAGGGACCCTATTCCACTACGAAATAGGTTTCCAGATGTCTCCATAGAAGGGTCAATGACAGGAATGCAAGGGACTATGTAGGTACTGGCACATGATTATGCAAGTAACTATGCAGGTACTTTATTCCACTAAAATATCTTTGTTTCAGCAGAGAAACAGATGGGTTTTTATCAGCTGTTTGAGGGAAAAAATCCATAAATCAATTTTCTGTATTTGAAAAAAAAGCAAAGAACAGAAATGATGCCAAAAAAACCTAAATTTTATATATTTCAGTTTACTAAAATAGTCCAGGTGCCAATATACAAACCATATGCGTGATGTTACCATGATATTTACTCTGAGGGCACCCTATATGTTTTGAATTTATAATAATACAGTGTCCTTTTGTTTTCACTTTTATAGCAACCAATTGTGCATTTGAACATGTGCATCATTACTTAGATCAATGAGGATATTCCCAACAAAATTGAATAGAGAACTCACCTGTCGTCACATGAAAGCTAACAACATAAGATACTTCTTTTTTATTTTATTTTTTGTCACAAACCACCTAGAGACCAAATATACTACTAAAGAATAAAGACTATCCTAAATCAGTTAATAAACATAAATACATACTTAATGCTGCAATAATATAACATGTACCTTTTGGATGAAAGAAGTTTTATGAGTCAGTACCTGGAAAGCTGAGATGGTCGTATTTATTTTCCCCTCTTAGACCAGCTAGATCAGGCTAGGAGTAACCCACATGGCGAATCCAGACCGTAAAGGAAAGTATTCAATGGGATGAGGGTTGTGCTGAAAATCCACACTACTTTCCAAATACAGCTGACAGATGACAACACGAAATTGTTGTACAGAAGAATTAAGCCTTATATCATAGTATATTTGATTCTCATGCCCTTTCTCCAATTGCAGATTAATAGAACAACCCCAGCTGAAAAAAACTGTACTATTTCCAATGTCTCGCACTCGACACCATTGCTGCCTATCCTCAAACCACTTATACATGGAAAACCTTTTCATTTTAAAATCTTGAGAAGTTATGATTACAAAGGGTTGACCAGATTCTGAATCTCCATCAACAAAACTTATTCGGTCATACACACCCTTGTGGAGGATTTTAAAAGAAGATTTCATCACAGAAAGGTCCTGAAGGTCATAAACTGACACTTCCGTCTCCGTATTGACTGTGTAAACCATATTCTTATGTAAAAATAAATCAATCGGCACATTAGGCAGGTCCGACAACAGAAAGCCTGTCCACTGAGTATCCCCAATCCTGCAGAAACCCAATTTCCATTTTTTTGTCATTCTAAACTGAGACACCACAATGCAACCATCCTCGGAAGGATTGCATGACAAAATTGCCTTAGTTACAAATCGTCTGTTTATGGGATGTTCTGTGCTGGAAGGAACAAACTGTAAAAGGGTACTGAAGGAAGGAAGATCAATGACACTTTGGGTGATTGGGTTGAACAAGGAGAGTCGGAGGTCATCCTCCAGCACCAACCAGCCGTGAGAGGAAGCACAGATGCGCTTGCGGATGATGTATGGAAATCGAAAACGATGGGTTTTGGACTGAAAGGGGTCGTGGAAATTAAGTTCATCAGAATGGTCACACGAACCATCTCCGTCGCCTTCAGTAAAGATCCGAGGAAGCAGGAGCCAGGGGGATTGTGGAGGGAGATGGCAGGGCCTGGAAGGCAGGGCTCGTCGCCATGCCTTACACGCCAACCGGAGACGAATATATGAAGTGTTGGTGGTGACCTTCTCGCCGATGATTGTCACCAACTCGGGTGGGAGGCCCGCCCAATCCTCTTTGAACCTCTGCGTTCCCATATCGTCGTAGCTTGAGTAGAGTTTGATGATCTTGATCTCAATGTCTTAGTTGAAAACCGTCGGTGCTTTAGCCGGCGAAAATAGGACGTGGGGAGGACATGCAAGAGTTTACAAGCAGGCGGCATTTTCCGCTGCCGACGTTTTGGTTGCCCAACATTTTATTATTAAATTATTTT
Source organism: Rhynchospora pubera (assembly GCA_028095005.1). Classification (NCBI taxonomy): domain Eukaryota; kingdom Viridiplantae; phylum Streptophyta; class Magnoliopsida; order Poales; family Cyperaceae; genus Rhynchospora; species Rhynchospora pubera. The sequence continues at coordinate 147,231,019 of CM051462.1, read as the reverse complement.
TTAAAATTTTAAAATTCAAGTGTTAAATTCAAACCGTTGATCATATTAAGTTTAACGAGCGATACATTTTCATATAAAATTTGTAAAGTTTAGAATTTATTTGATACTCGATCAATAGATAGAAAAACAAATGAACCTTGTTAACTATGATAGATTCGTTCCAATACGTTCATATTTTAGCCTTTGATCGAGTATCAAATAAATTTCAAATTTTACAAAATTTATATGAAAACGCATCGCTCGTTAAACTAAATAAGATCAATGATTTGAATTTAACATTTGAATTTTAAAATTTGAAAAAATAACTTAATAGTAAAATGTTGGCATTTGGAAGCAACCAAAATATTAGTAGCGGAACCTTGCTCTTCTTTTTATGCATCTCTCAATTCTTCTTAATTGAAAAAATAGCTTTCTAATTTTTAGATTTGGATATTATTTTAATTTTTTAGTACTAAATTTCGATTCAGAATTGCTTTCTGTCATCCTTCCTCTACAAGCTTTTAAATTTCTATTTTTTCGATATGACGGTCTAGGTTCCCATGTTATTTCGGTGTTATTTTGATGTTATAACGGCCATATAACGGTGTAGTGTTTTTTTCAAAGTTTGACATACATCAATTCTATAACTATCAATTTATATGTTTATACATCTCCAATACTCCATACAAATAGCATAAGGCCATACCAAATTCAATATACTGCAGTGTACTAATATTGAGTAGCAGTAACAGCTTGTACCAATTTAACAATAGTTCAATATTGAATACACAATTTAACACTAGTAGCAATAACAGCTTGTTATTTCGCCGAAATAACTCAAATAACGCGTTATATCGCCGATCATCCTCGTCATCCCCTTCCATTTTTAGGAAACGTGTTTTCTATTTTCGGAAGTTCAGGGATGACAGGGGATGGGCGTCAACAGAGGAAATGATGGGATGATGGAGCATAGAGAGGATGAGCGACAGGGAAGAGAGGGGAGGGGAGGGAGCGAAATATGGAAAAATAAGAGGAGATTATATTTACTAGAACCTTTATATATATAAGTAGAACTGTTATGAATATAAATAGAACCTTTATATATATAAGTAGAACTGTTATATATATAAGTAGACCTTTATATATATTAAGTAGAACTGTTATGTATATAAGTAGAACCTTTATATATATTAAGTAGAACAGTTATGTTTATAAGTAGAATCTTTATATATATTAAGTAAAACTCTTATGTATATAAGTAGAACCTATATATATATATTAAGTAGAACTGTTGTGTATATTACTAGAACTGTTAAATATATTAACTATAACTGTGTTCGCTCCCTCTGTTTTGCTTTGTTCGCTCCCTCCCCTCTATGTCGCTGTCTTCCTTCCCTCTGTGAGACGCTAATCTCTCACCTCTTTTTCGCTGATCCCGCCCTCCCTAATCCCCTCATCCATAAAAGAAAAAACACGTTATCATCCTCTCATCCTCACCCCCTCTTTCCTTTTTCAGAATGCAATTAATCTAATTGCTGGGAGGATGATGGAGATGATAGGATTTGAGATGATCCTTATCAGCCCCAATTTCGATTTTGTTAAAAAAAGGATTGATAATAACCTTTATTAATGGATAATATTTTAACTGAAACCCTCATGACCAGAATAAAGTTTCGGGCAAGCCCTTCTTAGTATCAGCATTCATTTCCCTAATTCGGAATTTTTTTTCCCCCGTGCGCTATCGTTGGATTTTAGGTCTCTTTTATTTGAACGGTAAATTTGTTGGTACAAAATATTAAAACTCAGAATTTTCAGAAAATTAATTAATGCCAATTCTTCGGACTTTCTCCTGAAAGGGCCTAAATTGTCCTTGAAATATCAAAAAGCGCTATTAAATTTTAAATTAACACATCTAATTTCAGACATAATAACTTGATCATATGCTTATATTGACGCCATGCCAAGCATATAGCTTTCAGTTTACAGCATGAAGCTGAATGGAAGTCCCACTGAAGTAACGAAGAAAGAAAGTTGCTTATCAATCTCCAAAATGCACAAGTGAAGATAATCCTTCTCACAATAGCAATGGAAACTAGCTCTAGTGCACACAGAATACAAATCTGAGGTGTCTTTCTAAGTTTCAGCTGTTTTCTGTCAGCTTCCTGGAACAGCAGTTGTGTTCTCCTTGGAACAAGAGAAACACCACAACTACTATGCTGCAGCCACAGAAGCAGAAGGGCGAGAAACAACTACATTATACAATCTATGGTCTTTTGACAAGCATAGCAGATGCTGGTACTAAGTCTGAGAAACAACCTAAGTGATACAGTAGATATCGTTCTTTGAGCATCTTGTTTACATACTGCATGATCTACATCCATGTGACTCAATGCAACCACAGAGACATCCTTGAACAAAATGACTCTATTAGTATCTAGAAACAGTAAAAAGGGACTAGAATTTACAAGAAAAAACAACACCAGGAAGAAGATTAGACTAGAAAAGACGACCACAAGGAATTTCAATTTGAAATACAGATACTAAAATTAAACAATTAAAAAGACTAAAGGGGAGGGTTCCAATGCCCTCAACCACAAGGGATTTCGATTTAGCAACTGCATGCTCAAAATCATACATCAGCAGCGACTTCAGCAATGCTACCTGATCCTAGTCTTCTAGCAATATCAAAGAACTCGCATAGAGGGTGATGATTACGGCAATCATATGAAGTTCCATCAGTATAATTCTTGATTCCTGCTATTTCAAGAAAGGTGTAATAAGAATATCATCACTCCCAACAAAGTATCTATTCATTTTAAGTCAAGAAATTTCACAGTGCTGGAAGAAAGATCAATTAAACAGCATGTTTGGCTCACAGCATTTCAAGCTCGACTGTCATATAGCCAATTTCAAATACATTGAAACATCAATTGAAATAAAACCTAATTATACCATTCCCAACCCCCCTCAAACAGTGAAATAAGTGAACGAGACAATTTTTCTATCTTCTCCTATCCATCACCAAAGTAGATTTTTCCTTTTCTTTTCTCTCGATCAAACTTGTATGCTAACTTCTGCACATGAATTGATAAACAAGTAATTCACCAAACTTCCCAAAAGCACATCATACATGGGAAAAAAGTCATCTATACGCAGGTAACTTTACAGAAAAAAAAGAATCCAAAATTTTGTAGTTAACAAAATAAACATTCATTTAATTTGTTAAAATAAAAGCAAACTTTTTACTTAAAGAAGCATGAATGCTGAGACAGGGCAATCTCTTCAAAAGTTTGGGTTCCTTGAATGCTTTTATAGATCAAATGCAAAGAAACTCAATCCAACAAGTACAAATCGTTTCAAGGAATTGACTGAAATCAAAATACATTTCTGTTGTTAATTCTTATGTAAAGGATGTTTCTAAAAAATGAATAAAGACACTTCCAGTAGATGAGACTGCAACCAATATCAGGCTATTAAAGATGTAACACATTGTTTTGACAAGGTCTTGCAGCAAGAGGCGCTAGGGTGGCATGTGATTTTTGACACCATATCCAGGGGAAGTACTCCTAGTGCATCCTTAAGTTCATTTTTTTCCTAGTGAAGTTTGAAAGTCTGTATTGAAATTGCAAAGATCCTCTACACAAGAACAAAAGGTCTTGCCTGTAACATTAATTTACAGTTGCCCAATCTTAACTTACAGAGGTATTTTGCCCATTGAACCCAAGCTGTGGTAGAAACAGAAGCTAACATACAAAATAAAGATTTTTATGTGGCTATTGCAAAATAATAAAATTAATAACAGGAGACAAATTTGATTAGAAGAAGGTGAATTGGAACACAAAACTGCTACCTATATAGTCTAAGAAGAAAGTGCTAACCATTTGTTCCCAAACTACCTTTATACAAAAAAATAGTTTGGTTTTGGATTGGTAAATGTCAAAGATGGGTTTATTAATTGGAGCAGTGTGAAAGATGTAGTGGAATTTGCACTAAAAATGGAACAATATACTAGGCAAGCTTTCCTAGGTTTGTATATCGGTCTGTTGGGTAATTTGGAAATGAGAAATGGTAAGTCTTTTATGAATGCTCCAGTGAAATCTTTTAAAATTAAAACCTATGAAGGGTCAAAGACAGGGATGCAAGGGACTAGGCTGGTACTGGAACGGGACTATGCGAGGGAATATGCAGGTATCTTATTCCACTAAAAAAATCTTTGTCAACATGAAACAGGGTGACTTTTACACCTTTTTAGGAAAAAAAAAAGCAGAAATTTGTTTTTTTTTTAATTAAAAAGCAAAAAATGACGTCAAAAGGTTCCTAAATTTTTTACCTTTTTGTTTACTAAACATGTTTCACATGCCAGCATAGTAATTCCTCTGAGGGCATCTTTTAAGTTGTGAAGGCAATTATAGGTAGAAGTAATAATATATAGTGTCTTTTTATTTTTGCATTTTAGCAACTAGTCGTGCATTTGCATCATTACTTAGATCAATGAGGATATCCCCAACAACACTGGATGAAGAACTCAACTATCGTCACAAGCTTAAATAGAATAACTACTTGTTGGAAACCACCTGGAAACCAAATGTAACTACTAAGGAGTAGCAAGGACCATCACAAATCAGTTCAAAACCATATATACATACATACATACATACTTAATGTTGCAATAATATAATTTACTTTTTTGAAGAAAGAAGAGTTATGAATACTTGGAGAAAGGAGAGATGATCATATATCTCACCTCGCTAAGACAGCTAGATCAGGCTAGGTGTAACCCACATGGGGAATTCAAACGCATAAAAAAGATATATACATGTTGGGCTATGTTGTAGCGAAACAGGCATTCTGCTTTTCAAATGCATCACATTGACGCCAACGCAAAAGTACCCGTTGATGGAAGAATGCATATTGTCGGAGAATGAGTACCTCACGTCATAATATAGTTGATTCTCTCGCCCTTCCTCCAATTGCAGATTAATACAATGCTTTGAATCGAGAAAAAGCACCTGTTTTCCAATGTTCTCCACTTGATGCCATTGCTGCATATCATTGAACCACTTATACACAGAAATTCTGTTCACTGTAGAATATTTAGTGGTTCTGACAATAAGGGGCTCAGCAGATTCTGAATCTCCATCAACAAGATTTATCTGGTCATATGAGCGATCATATTTGATTTTAGAAGGAAATGTACTCTCGGAGAGGTCGTGAAGATCATAAACTGACACATCCTTTTGTAAATTCACTGTGTAAACCAAATTCTTATAACATGCAAAATCCAACAGATATTGCCTCTCATGCCCCATCAGAAGGTCGGTCCAATGAGTATCCCCAATCCGGCAGAAGCCCAACTCCCAATTTGTATACTGTGAAAACCAAGCCACGACAGCACAACCATCCTCCGAAGGATTGCCGGACAAAGTTGCCTTTAGTATAAACCGGCCTGAAGGAGCAGACCTCAAAATGGTTGGAGGGTCATCCAAGGAAGGAAGGTCAATGGAACTTTGGGTGATTGGGTTGAATAATGAGACTCTGGGTCTGGGGTCATGCTCCAGCACCAGCCAGCCATGAGAGGAGCCACAGATGCGCTTGCCGCTCAAGTACGGCAACCGAAACCGATGGGTTTTGGACCGAAAGGGATCATAGAAATTAAGTTCATCGGGACAGTCAAAACCTCCTCTGATCCGAGGGTCAAAGCCTTCTTTGAACCGAGGGAGCAGGAGCCAGGGGGATTGAGGAGGGAGATGGCAGGGGTTGGGAATGAGGGCTCTTCGCCAGGCCTTGCAAACAAACCGGAGATGAATGTATTGGGTGTTGGTGGTGGAAGCCTTCTCGGCGATGGTTGTCACCAAATCGGCTGGAAGGTCGGCCCAATCACGTTCCGACCTCTGTCTTGCCATGAGTGAGTAGATACGACTATATTATGAAAGCTCAACGACCTTGATTTTGATTTCAATGTCTCAATTGTGAGATGTTGGTGGAATTAGACACAGCAATTGACAAAGAGGAGAGGAAAGACGAGGGTTAAGGACCCGGAAAGACAGACTCTCTTCGTGGTGATCAGGTGATGTACTGATGTGGGGACCCACTGGGGCTTGACAGCAAATTGGGGAGTCGAATACTGAGAATGGGGAATGATTAATTAGCTGAGCTGGGCTGTTCTGTATTGGGCTGAGTTAGTAATGAGCTTGGTTGGGCTTAACAGTGAGGTGTCTCTCTCTCCTTTAGCGCGCAGTTTGTTTGTTTGTTTGTGCTGGTTAGCGAACCTGGGAGTTTGTTAAATGGATAACTAAGCACACAAACCATTTCATGTCCCCATGTAGGTTCCACAAGTTAAGATTCGATTTCGTCAACTAGGTTGCGTAATAAGCTTGTATGTTGTATTCAGTGTTGATATCAATTGCGTTTAAAGATGGATCAATTTGAAGGCAATCATAAAACCCATATGAGAAACTAAGCGAATGGTGCATCAGGTTGAGGAATGCAATCTGGTTAAACAAGAAGATTTATTCAGAGTAAAATAAGTAAAATCAAGCACCGTACCATGCCCGTGCCACTCCCAGTAACTAATTCTGCACAGAAGAGGGTGGTTTGGAGGGTTAGTTCAGTTATTAAAAAAAATGGCATGCCTAATCACTTTTAAGCATTACGCACATGCGAAATTTACCATGCAGCTACTGCTTTTCCACAAATTACGGCTTTTAAAGTTTCCTTTTTTAAAAAAAAATTGTTTCTTCATTAATTTTGATGGAAGCTGTACTTTTCTCTTACTAAAACCGTGCATAATGCACCTCAATTTGAGACCAAGTTAATCATACCCTAATTTGAGAACAAAATCGTGCTTTCAGTTTACAGTATGAATTCTGAAGTCTACCTGAAGTAAAGAAGAAATGCAAGTTCACAAATTATCAATCTTTTAAATCCACAAGTGAAAATGCTATTTCTCAGAATAACAAATTCTATGAAAAATCGCTCCAATGCACACAGAAAAATCCCAAACTTAGTCTGTCTTTTGTCAGCATAACTCCAATTGCTACCCCTCCCCCTAGTCCAGTTCATCATTATCCAACAGAGATTCTAATCACAATCAAACAGCTTAAGCAATAAAACTGAGGTTCTTAAACAACTCACCATTTGCTCAATCGCATTACTTCCTGGTAATGACAGTTGTGCTCTAATTGGAACATAGAAACACCACATCCACAATACGTCAACCTCAGAAGCACACAGAAACAAATATATACATCAATCTGGTCTGTTGACCAACACAGCAGATGCTGACACCAAGCCTTACTAAAATAATCCAGTACACATTGTTCATTAAGCATCTTGTTTACATACTGCATCCATGTGACTCAAGCGTTTGAAACTCTTCAAAAAAATCAGAGAGACATCCTCAAGCAAAATAACAACTCTATCAACATCTAAAAGGGACTACAATAGTAAAGAGAGGACAACATTAGGAAGATCTGACTAGGGAAGACATCCACTGGGGATTTCAATTTAACAAAAAGAAGTTAAAATACTCAAACTCAATTTTAATTTAGACATCTGCATACTCAAATCACATATTAGCAGCACAATGCTACCTATTGATCCAAAGTCTTGTAGCATTATTGAAGCGCTCACATCAGACAGTCTGTGATAGTTAGGGCTTGCATATGAAGTTCCATCACTAGAATTCGAGATCCCTGTTGTTTCAAGTAATTAGTATATCTCATCTCAACAAATTATGTATGCATTTCAAGTTGAGAAATTCCACATGCTGGAAGAGGAAAGATCAATTAGACAGCATGTTGGATCATATCATTTCAAGTTCAGCTGTTATGTCACCAACTTATGAAATACATTGAATTGAACAATAGAAATTACAAAAGGAAGCATCTCCAAAAGAAACCTAATCCCACCCCCTCAAACTGTGAAAGATGTGAATGAAAGATGCGAACAATAGAAACAGTATTGCTTTAAAAAAAATTCCAGTAAAATCTTTAAACAAGTGCCCTTATTAATTTTTCATACAGTTTCATCTGCAGCAGCAGTAATGTCAGAAGTGAAAGGCAGGATTGCTTATTGGATTCCAGGTGTAGAAGGTTCAATGACAGGGATGCAAGGGACTACACTGGTACATGACGATGCAAGTAATTATGCTGGTATCTTATTACACTAAAAACCTCTTTGTTTTACTGTTTTAGCAATTAAACAGATGACTTTTTTGTCACCCTTCTGCGAAAAAAAGGGCCAGAAATCAATTTTGTGTGTTCGAAAAAAATATACAAAAAAAAAAAATGATGCCAGACAAAACTTATATTTCTACTTTTCAGTTTACTAAAATGTTTTGCATGCCATATACTAACCATATTAGAGGTCAATATAAACATTTTTTATATTATTCTTTTTATTTATTTTATTTGCCACAAACCACCTATAAACCAAATTTAACCACTAACAACCATTCTAACCCAGTTCAAAACCACATTTACATACTTAATGTCGCAAAAACATAACATTTACTATTTTGAAGAATTTGATGTTCTGAAACAGCACCTGGAAAGCAGGGATGATCATATTTTTTGAGTCTCTAAGACAGGTAGATAAGACTAGGTGTAAACCATATGGGGAATTCAGACTGTGAAGGGAATTCTTCCATGGGGTTAGGGTGAAGTAGAGAATCCGCCCGACATTCCAACTTCACCCAACGGATGCGAACACGGAAATAATCTGGGGAAAAATTATGATAATCCCTTGCATCATAATATAGTTGATTCTCATGCCCCTCTTCCAACTGCAGATTAATACAATGCCTCCAATTGAGGAAAAGCGTACCCTTTCCAATGTTCCGCACTTGACACCACGCCTGCCTATCCTCAAACCACTTATACATGAAAATTGTATTCAATTCAAAATCACTATATAGTCTAGTTCTGATTAGAAGGGGTTCACCAGATTCTAAATCTCCCTCAACAAGATTTATTTTATGAAACTTTTTGTTGTAGTTGAATTTAGAAGGAAATGTCCACACAGAAAGGTCCTCAAGGTCATAAACTGACACTTCCCTTTTTGTATCGGCAGTGTAAACCAAGTTCTTATGGCATGTGAAATCCAACAGCTCTCGACGCACATCCCACGTCTTCAGGCCAGTCCAGTGAGTATCCCCAATCCGGCAGAAACCCAACTCCCAGTTTGATGGTGATGATGATTGAAAGGATGCCACAACAAAGCAACCATCCTCGGAAGGATTGCAGGATAAAACTGCTTTTAGTACGCACAACATGTCTGTGTCGTGTTCTTCCTGGTCAATAGGATCAGAAATTAGAATGGTTGGAGTAGCATCGAAGTGAGGAAGGTCGATGACACATTGGGTGAGGGGGTTGAACAATGACACTCTGTGGTCATGTTCCAGCACCAGCCAGCCAAAGGAGGAACCACAGATGTCCTTGTCGCTAATGTAAGGGCGCTGAAAACGATGGGTTTTGAACCGAAAGGGATCATAGAAACTAAGTTCGGAGTAATCAACATCTCTTTCCTCGTAATAATTCACAAAGATCTGAGGAAGAAGAAGCCAGGGACCTTGAGGAGGGAGATGGCGGGGGTTGGGAGGGAGGGCTCTCCCCCAGGCCTTACACACCAACCGGAGATGAACATATCCTTTGTGGGTGGTTACCTTTTCGCCGATGATTGTCACCAACTCGGGTGGAAGGCCTGCCCAGTCCCTTTCCAACCTCACCTTTCTCATTCTCATGACGAGTAAATGGAGTAAAGGCAAAGCTAAGCGGGAGCTAGAAAAAGTTGATATGCTGGGACTGGGAGAAGCAAGGGTTTACCCTGCCCATGGGGCGGCTGTGGGTGGGTGATCAGTGATGTAGCTGTGGGGGGAGAGTAAAATAATCAGCGAATTACTTTTCACATTTTATTTTATAAAATATATAAACAGAAATTTTGTTTTTTAAAAAGAATGTAGCATTCGAAGGGGTGTTTATTATTATTTTTTATAATTTCTTATCGATCTTTTTTCCCCCTAATTTGAATTTGGTTGGATTGTTGCCTGTTGCGCGAATGTTGTTTAGCTTATTATTTTCCTTCTCTCCTATTTTATTTATTTTTTTAGCAGGGTTTTACCGCCTTGGTTCATCTCAGGGAATTTCTCGGCAAAGATGTAAAGAAAATTAGTCTTAATATTCTCAATTGCAAAGATGTAACGACAATAATTATACTCTTAATTGCAACATTATTATTAAATTTCAACTTCTACATTCAATTTTTATTATTTTCCTTGTGCCCTCTTTTAGTCCTGATAGATGCTTTGCTTGAAATTACTATGATTGTTTTTCAAGCTTAGCAGAAGTTATATTAAGAAATTAGTGCTATACCACGCTGCTTCATTAAGTATCCGCATGTATCAACATTGGATAATATCAAATTTATACATGATTCACGTGACATATATATGAATTTACATTTTTTTTTAAATAAAACGTGTAATTTTCAAACAAATTTGTACCGAGGTAACTCCGTGCATTGGGCATGTTTGTTTATATAATTATATTGCATCTGTGTACCTCAAGCATTTGGAACTCTTCAAAGAAAAAAAAAAAAAGACAAAAACAAAAACGCAGAGACAACCTCAAACAAAATAACAACTCTGTATTATAAAGGAAGAACAACATCAGAAAGAAGATATCCAGTAAGGATTTAAATTTGATTAAAAAACAAACAAACAAACAAACAAAAAGTAGACATGAACTAGTTACAATATTCTTGAGTTCTGAGTTTTTAGTTTCAAATTTTGATAACCGCATGCCCAAATCATCAATTAGCAGACACATCAGCATGCTACATCCTTGATACTAGTCTTGTAGCATTATTGAAGGATATCCCTTTAGATTGTCCGTGATGCTTATAGCACGAATATGAAGTCTCCATCATTAGAATTCATAATTCCTATTGAATCAAGAAAGGTGTAATTAGTATCTCACTCTTAACAGATAATCTATGCATTTCAAATTAAGCAACTCCATATGCTGGAACAGAAAAAATCGATTAGACTTAGATGCCATATTTGCCAACAGTATTTCAAGATCAATTGTCATGTAAATAGATATTGAAACGTCAATAGAAAGTATAAGCAAAGCTTTACCAAAACTAAACTTAATTTTTTTCCTATCTACCCCAATCTATCACCAGAGTTTGTTTTCTTCTTCTTTCCTATTCTCTCAGTCATAGTTAAACAAAGAATCCATGATTTAGCACTTTGCATAACAAACATTCATTACATTTTTCAGAATAAAAGTGAAACTTTTAGTTAAAGGAGCATGACTGCAGAGGGCAGGGAAACTTCATTAAATGTGTGGGTGAATTGAATATTTTATAGATCGAAAGGAAAGAAACATATTCCTAGAAGTCCAAATTATCCCAAGATAATTACTGAAAACAAAATGCATTTGTATCCTTCTGTAGGGGTATCAAGGGTGCAACACCTTCATTTGACAAAGTCTTGCAGCAAAAAGCCCCAGCATTGTCTATGAATTGTAACACCACATGCATCCTTAAATAAATTAATTAGTTGAAAATTTGCATGTATTGAAATTTTACAAAAGATCCTCTATAGAAGAACAAAAAAGTTCTGCCCGCAACATTAATAATCACAGGAGATCTTCAGACAAATTTCAATTTGGATAACTAAGGACATTGTATTTCTGTGATTTAATGCACTTCTATTTATTTTACTAAAGAAAAAAAAAATGTGTTAGAATTGCAGAGGGCATGAAGACAAAACTTAAAATTTCCAAAAACAATGTTAAACTATTTTCTCAGTTCTGTTTCTTTGCTAAATCTCCTCTCCCAATTCTTTGGAGTCGCTAAGCATCTCAAAAAAAGTTAACAATGCTGACTGCTGATGACCATAGTAGGTTTTCTAGTATTTATTTAGTCCCTTCCTCCCTCATTCCTCTCCCTCTCCGCCAATGTTCCCCAATCATCCATCATAACAGAGAAAAATAATATCAACTCGTCTCCTTAGCTTATGGAAATACCAGTAACTGTAATTATAAGGTCTGAGATGCATTAATACCCCACCCCCCACCCCCCACCCCCACAAAACCCTCAGGAAAAAAAATAATAATAACATCAACCAAAATCCTTGCCCCTTATTTAAAAACCTCTTCAGCGTTAAAACATTAATAAATTAATTTCTCGACCAACTATGCCGTTGGTCTTATTGCATTTTTCAAGTCCTGATCAATTGTTCCTTTGTTATTAAGTTCCTGCCACAGAAAATCTGAGGGGTGAAATTTTAGTAAAAGTTAAATTTTTCACCGTGTCACCATCTCCTTCGTCTCTCTCTTTTTCCTTTCTTTTTTCGCTCTGTCCGATTCTCCTCTCGTCTCTCTTCTTCTCCAACGAGAGAAATTCTCGAAAATTTCGAAGGGATGGGCTGTGACCAACCAATCCCGCCACGCCAACCAGTCCCCCTCCCCTGATTGGCTGGCCCCTTTGTTCTTATCCGATCGGGATGGCTGTGAGCTGACGTGGCTTTAAGATCCGAGCTCAATGGAATCTCTGCCGTTGGCTTCTTCCTCCCCCTCTCCTCTCTCCAACAGCCATATATCTACCTCACCTTCTCTCTTCCATTGTTGGTTGGCTGGGCGATTAGGGTTTCCACTTTGAAAAGAAAGGAGAGAGAAGAAGGAAAAGAGAGGGAGGGAGTAGCTGCCAGAGATCCAAGGTATATCCATCCCTTTGTATTGCAATCGATTTGATTAAGTTTGACTTCTTGATTTGTCGGCTGACATTTAGGGGAAACTCAGAACTTGAGTTTCTGGTCTATGCATGGTATTATACTTTGTTTTGAATGCTTAAATTACTCTCTAGTAGACAATTTGACCTCTAAGATACTGAATTTGGCAGTGGAATTTGAGTAAACCTTGGAATTGACACCTTTGTGTTCTGTTATAAACTTAACTGAGTAAAATTGAGTGTAATCTTGAGTTATTACACTGGTTGGGCATGAAGGAGACCTATGTGAGTCTTACGATTGGGTTTTAGGCTTGGTACCAGCCTTTGGTACCTCTGTTGTACCTCTGGTACCATACTAGTACGCTGTGTTGTGAGCTCAGGGGCTGATTTGTAAGGAAAAAGGACATATTTGTAAATTTCTAGGGGTCTGTTTGTAAGAAAAAGGATTGGAATGTAAATTATTTTGATTTAGGGGCCCCTGGGAAAAATATGCTGTGACAGCGGGTCGGATCCTGACTCCTCCTTATCGGATATGTGCGAACCCGTTACGGCTGGCTCAGGTCAACTGGATCAGGTTGACCTGGCTCAGTCCATTCGATGTTGGACCGAGACCTTCTGGGCCAAAAAGAAAAAAAAAATGGCTGGGCTCAAATTTTCGAATATGGGCTAAAATTTCAGAAATTTAAAAGATAATTATAAAACTTAATCTTTGATTAAGTTAAAATTAAATGTGGGCTTATTAATTAATAAATTAAAGGAAAGGTCATTAGAAATAATTGGGTATTCCTTTAAGGGTCTGCTCCAGGATTTTGAGGTGAGGTAATGGAATAGAATGGAATGGAATAGAAGATGAAGGAATGGTAGAAACAAGATTGTAACTTGCTCCAGAACTTAGAAAATGTATAAGGAGGTTAAAATTTATCACCCCACTTCTAATATGTGAAATGACTGTATTACCCTTTTTTCAAATCTTCCTCACACAAATTATCCTGAATGGAAAGAAATAAGGCAAGATAATAGAAATAGAGTAGAATTAACATCGATGGATATAATGAAACAATTTTTTTTTTGGAGGCACTGCCTTTAGGCAAACATTCATTAAGCAATGTTATATGAGAAAGATACGGTGAATTGTGGTTGGGTTCAGTGAATAGATTGAGACCTTGATTGTTACATTACATGTGGTGTCCAATTGAATAGGATACACATGAAATATTGTTTTAATATAGTGCTTGTTGAGTCTGGCGTAAATTATGAAGTCAAGGGAAACCTCTTTATACACCGGCGTCCCTGTAATACTCATTGGTACCAGTTATTTTATCTCCCTGTACCTAACCAATGCCAAGAAGACATTGGCGACCCCACCTAATAAGAAGACTCTTTCCTTGACAATCCTATTAGCGAACCTTCTTCTTTTCACTATGACCGATACCATCCTCCTGTAAAACTTTTTAAACAGTCACAGTACCAGTCCATGGTACAGCCGTGTCAAGCCAGGAGGCAACACACCAAAATGCACACTTGATGTAGATAATATTTGAGATTACAAAACAAGAATCAACAATTTACAAAATATTCTTCACTAAGAAATTTACAAGAAAATAGTCTAATCTCTATATAGCCTCATTCAAGTTGAACTTGGTACCACTGAACCGACATAGTTGCAGGGTCTCAAAATCCCTTCAAATTTTTTTTTTACAAAAAACATAAAAAGCTGAAAAAAAATGCTAACTCATGAATCCAAACTATAAGCATGATAAAAGAAACTAATACACATATATCCCCATAATAAGAAACTATTAATTAGCACAGTAGTACTGGTACATTTCATACTGGTACAAACCTATTAATTAGCACAGTAGTCAGTACACAAATATCCCCATAATAAGAAACTAATATCCTTGAGAGGTAACTTAACCAAAATATTCCTAACTTTTTTAATATTGACAAAAACTCAAAAAGGGGATACTTCACAACTTACAACCAAAATTCACAAAAACTGACTACTTCTTACAACTATGTCAATATTAAACTGTCTTTGCATTATGGAGCATTTTTAGAAGGATAGTCTTGCGTGACCGTCTTGGACATGACATAAAGCCTTGTAACTTAGCAGGATTGTCAATGAGATAGATGTATGCATCATTCTGAACTTCTTCATCAAGCTGAAGCTCTTCCAAATAATCCCATACCTCACCTATGGGATTATTTACCCTTTGTTGACTCTTGACTAACTCAGCAGTTGACTCAATTGAATCTTTAATTGCATCAGCAATATATTTGAAAGATTCCTTCAAGATGGCATTCTCTTCTTCCTCTGAACTTTTCTTCTTTTGCTTCTTTTTGGAAGTTCCTTCTCCACTGCTCTTGTTAAGCAGTACTTCAGGGTCCACATTATATCCACCTAGAGTTGCTTGATTTTGTGATACTAAGAAGTCAATTTCCTCAATACTTTGACTTCTATGTACTTCAATTTCTTCATCACACAAGCAATCATTTCTTTCCTGAGCATTTCTTTCTCTTATTTCAGCTGCAGTGTTAGAACCTTCTTCAGTGGCACGATCACTACCAAATAAGTCTGCAAGCTTGAAATAATTGCATACTGGTTTGTTCATTAAGAGCTCAGCTTCTGGATGAGCCTATGAAAACATAAAATTGGTTGTTACTGAGCACAAATAAATCATGATAAAATAAAAAACTATGATGTTTTTGATGTACTCTCACATTAAGCACAAATACCAGTACAAAGCATTATGTCAAATGCCACTGTCATGTGAAATGTGTTATGACTGAACACTCTAAAATATGATTATAGTAGTAACTACATACCTTAATTAAATCTTTCCAAACGTCAGGATGAGCACCCCATGTGCATGTCACCGGGTTCCAAGAAAAACCGCTTAATCCACCTTTGAATACATCATAACATGGTCCAAAAATTCTCTTAATATATTTCATACGATTCTTTATTTTCGCCTTATCAAAAGACACATCTTTAAACTTGTCAGAAACTTCCTTGAGAATGTTGTCAAGAGCTTTGGTGGTAAAAGTACCATTCACTCGATTGCCAATATTTTTTTGATGAATAAATGCATCAATTAAAGCATCATCCATTGGATGAGTCCAAGTGACCAAATCCTCCTGAGAAGTCTTCCTTTTTCCCATGAGCAAACTAAAATAATATAGCAGTATAAGTAATTCTGGATAAAAACATATTGAATTATAATAAAGCATAATCTCATTCAAGTAGTTCATTACAAAAGACATGCTAAATCAAAATGATCTAATATCAGAAATTAAACAAGAAATACTACTGAAAATTACAACCATGTGCCAAAATATAATCATTCCACATCTCATTTGCAATTCTATCCCTAATGATTTGCCCTAACACTCTATCATTTTCATCTTCATCTAAATCATTAGTTGGTTGGACAGCAACTGGTCTTCTATTTGCCAATTCACGATCAACTTCGGCAAGAATTTCATTGTCAGGATCCACATCAAGTAAGAAGTTATGCAAGATACAACATGCTAGAATTATGAGATTTTGTGTATCCTTATCATAATGTGGTTCTGCTCCGCTTGCAATTATAGGAAATCGCTTTTTTAACACACCAAAAGCCCGTTCTATTGAGTTGCGTAATGAAGAATGACGAAGGTTGAATAATTCGCGATCATTTTGAGGTGGGTTCGAAGAGAATTCTTTCAAGTGATATCGCTCGCCCCTATAAGGTGTAATAAGACCGCTCTTAATCATGAAGCCGGCATCAACAAGATAAAATTTTCCTACAAATAATGCTTAATGATTAAACTTTCTGATTAAATTGTTAGAGGGCATATTCTTTTACTGCCCTCAATCTTATTTATTTCATTTACCTTGTGGAATATTTAGAGGATATCTTCTTCTAAGTGCATTTTTCAGAATTTTTGAATCTGATGCCGTGCCGGGCCATCCCACCAACACATATGTAAACTTTAAATTAGGGGTACATGCAGCCAACACGTTCATAGTTGGAATATCTTTCCTACCGCGGTATTTAGGAGCCTCCTTAGAATTGACCTTCACTCTAAAATGTGTGCCATCGATAGCACCGATACAATCCTGTTAGCAAAAATGAAGGAGCCTCCTTAGAATTGACCTTCACAATTTTCAGGTTCTGATTTTGATATAAATTTTTATCTACATATATATATACCTTGAAATAAGGATAGAATCTACTACTATTGGTAATTTCTGACGGAGTAGTCGACCCATCTGGTTGCTTGAAATATGTAGCTTCCAACTCTATGATAGCATTGATTACTCTATGAAAGTCACGACTTATAGTCGCTCTCCCCCGATGGAAAAAGAAACTCATCACACGATGCTTGGTGTTGTGTCCTAATATATAAAGAAATCTAGCTACTTGTTCTTGGATACTAAGTTGTCGAGTAGCTTTAAGATCACCTTGAGCTTCTAATTTACGACAAAGTATAAAAAAAGCCCTAGTTTCCATCCTAATAATGTCTCGACATTTTTTACTCTTAACAAGATTAGTGAATAGCTTATCTCGTGCAATTCGAATTTCTTGCTTTTTGACTTGTTCATCTTCTTCTTCTTCATCATCATCGTCATCATCTTCATGAGTTTTACTTTTCTCTAATTTATCCAGTATTATCCGATATAGTAAGATACAGCAAGGTAAATAACAGCCAAATGATTTAAGTGGATCACCAAAGTAAATAACTTCCATCTTTGGTTGTCCAGGTTAGTCATCTACGTTAAATATTAATTATGTTGTTAGAATTGAGAAAATAGATATTCCATTAGTAATACATTTGCAATCAAATCTATATCATGACAGAAGTACATAACCAAAGAATATGGCTAATAATTACCTGTCCTTTTCCTTCCTGTATATCTCCCTCTCTAACCGAAGCTTGATGGGTCAACCTTCTTTCACTATATGAAAATGAAAAAATTAGTTATTATTTTTCATCAACTATTTAATAATTATGATGTAAATCAGCTGATACATTAGCTTTGGCTTTTGCTGATACTTAAACTTTGTTGAAGGTGCTAACTTCTAACAAAAAAAGAAACTATAAATATTCAAGGTAAAAGCTTCATGAAAAATCATCTCAGCATTAGCCAATCCTGAGATCTCGTGTACTAGTATATCAGTTTTCTCATAGCTTTAAAATGGACCAAATCAATCCAAGTAAATTGAGTAGATTTTGGAAAATCAATCTAAGTAAATTGAGTAGAATTAATTTTTAACATTATAGTTCTTACCTAATTAAAGAGGTGATGC
The DNA here is from genome assembly GCA_028095005.1 of Rhynchospora pubera. Lineage (NCBI taxonomy): Eukaryota > Viridiplantae > Streptophyta > Magnoliopsida > Poales > Cyperaceae > Rhynchospora > Rhynchospora pubera. Next base: position 147,213,008 of record CM051462.1, on the reverse strand, counting down.
GCTAGCAAGGTAAAGGATGAGAGAGAAAAGCAAATCTGGAGGCATATATAAGGAATTAGCGATGCTCAATTTGGCGGGAATTTGGGAAAAAAAAAGGAGGGAAATGAAATTCGTGGTGGGACCCAGTGTCATAGGGAGCAGGATTAAAGGGTAATATTGGAAGAAGAATTTGGTTTCCTGGCTGCCATCGTGTACACCCCAAAAACGGGGGTCACAATTTATTTCCGCAAACCCCACTTTCGTGACCCCCTTTTCCATCGTCTCACCCTAAAAAGGAGTTAGGAGCAGGTTACAATGCTTAAGCTTCCATTCCACTACCTCCGTTCCCACCTTCTGGAGCGGTGCCTAAGCGGGATTCGATTTTTCTGGAGATGATGAGAATAGTCCGAGTGAGTCAAGAATAGATACAATGACAACTAAATCACCGACTTTCTGATCCCAAACAAATAATCAAAATTACAGTTTTTAATTGTGTTTCTAATTTATAATTTCGATTTATATTTTTATTTTTATTTTCTATTTTTACTTTTCTATTTATAAACAATTAATAACATAACTAAATAATAAGTGAATAGAATTTTAACTTAACATGAACATTTCAAATTTTATACTAAAATCCATAAACAAATAAACTAAGATAATTATAGTAATAACAACAAATTTATACTAATAATAATTCATATTAAATAATTTAAAGAAAAATATTAAAATAATAATAAAATTTAAAGATTACTGAAAACACAAGCAATTACTATAAGATAATAAGTAATGTCGATCTAATAAGTAAGCCAAGCTTGTTAACCTAGGAATTAGAAAGAGAAACCAAATAATGTTAATAACTTTTCAACCAAATTATAGGAGACTTGACGGACCCGAGTTTTGTCCCAACCGCAGGTGCGAAAACGTGGACTTTTATAGAAATCTGAATCCTGGTAAAGTAAATGATGCATGGAATGTTGACAATCCGTTTTGAATGCATAGAATTAATTGTTATTTTTAAGGAACAAATATTACAACTCAGATTGAATATAAGTACATGTCATTTTTCAAGTTGCTCAGCAAACCAAGCAAGTTCGTATATTCCCTTGTTATCCAATGAGCTGGCATAGCTCAATTATTCTTGCCTAAAAGGTATAAGGTTATGAGATGCAGAAGATCACTGGAATTTGGATTGAATATGTAATCAAAGCCACTCTCTGGAGTCGGTTGGCCCCCGGCTTCGGCCAGTTCGATAGCGCTATATGGATTTGGAATCCTCTTTCGCCACTTGAGTAAGGGACGGATCCCTTTTGCCACTCAAGTTAGAGGAAGGTCTCCTTTTGCTACCCAACCGGTTGGGTTAGGGGATCTGAGTGAGTCTGAGATGTGATGAGATGTGATGTGATATGATTTGATTATTGATCTTCTGTGACTTACCATCTGTTTATTATTGCAAATTATTTTGCAGCATGGTTCTGATCGGACCCTTTTTGTTCCGTTGTTCGGTATGCAGCTGACTACAGACTTGCATCACTTTTGATTTCATCATCGTATTCATTTCAGTTTATTTATTTAATTATTATTCTTTTATCATTTATTACATTATAAAAGAGTATTAGTTCTGGATTAAGATTTCAACTAGAAATCCACGTCTGGAACTAAAACTCGCACTGAGAATTCATTTCTCACTCGCGTTTGTTTGTGCATGTTCCTCGATGGTTGGGGGTTCCAGGCGTCGCACCGTCCAGTTAGGTCACAGCCACTAGCGATTTTCGATGGTTTCCATGTACATATTCGTTTCTATGTATCCCATCTCCAGGCTACTATAGGATACCATGTCTTTCTCGCCCCCAATGGTATGTATGTTTATTTCGAGTACCCTGATCCCCCGCTGCTCTAGCCCCACCTATGCCCCCAGCACCTCCACCCACTCCCGAGCCGGTTGCACCCAGTCCCGTTATCCAGATAGACAGTGATTTTGAGGATGACCCCGATGTGTTCTGAGTTATGATGTAGTGAGGTTATGTTGTTTGTGAGAAACTGGAATCAACTTTTGATTACACCAGTACTAGTTCTTGTTTATATTGTGTGTGAACTAGACTGTATGGTTGTTTATAGATTCTAGTTTCCTGGGAAAATAGTAGTCACATTTTGAGGAGTATGTATGGATACTGTCAGCAGTGCTTGTTATGTTTGGACACTATGCTTGCTGTGTTGATATTTCTTTCTTTCTTCTTTTATTTATTTTTACTTAAGTTAGGGCAAGATAATATTCTTTATATATTATCTGTTGCGAATGAATTTAAACTAAAAAGAAAAAAAATATTATTATGTACAAATGCACGTGTGAACGTCAATAGATATTTTAAATAGGATAAGCCTTACGAGAATACATTAATTTGTATTTTCGTGGCAGAGGAACTGCCCCACCCCACTGCAGGCTGTGACAGCTAATCAAACTAAGTTTGGTTCGGACTTAACCACCTAACAATCAAGCAAGACATATGCTCGACGGGTGCACACAAACATTACTTAGACAAATCATGCACAATTATACTAAGCAATTCAATCAAGGCACAACATACAACAAAAAAATTAACTAAAAAATATATTATCAATCATAAACCAAAGGTTTACTACCATGACCCTAAATAAGACAACCACTCATAAGTATACATAGCAAAACAATCACATGTATGTAAGCAAATAGAAAACATAAGATAAAAGTAAAGTTTACAACAAATTGTAACTCAATCTCTAATTTGTTTGCTCTCTGTTACTCTTCTGACGGTCCGCTGATGCTCCTGGCGACCCACTAGAATACCCTTGGCTCTCTCTCACTTAGCAGAATAATCCCTCAAATTGCGAACCTGTAACACCCTAAATTTTAACGTTCTTTAGAATTATAATTGTTTATTATAGGTTAAAGTCTAGAATTTGAATAGTTAATTTAATTTCTTTTTTATGTTTTTTTATCCTACTTCGTTAAAAGTACAATTCTGAGGTTTTTCATATGTTTATTCCTTTTTTTTATATATAATATTGCCGAATTTAATAAGAATTTCCATTCAATCTATTTATTAATGTTAATATTTCGTTCTTGAAAATCCTTTGAATCCATTTAACCGGCCATTTGGTTAAAAACTAATATTTAAATAGTGCAATTATCTTTGATTTTTAATGTGACATCATCTAATTTCATTCATGTTTGCTACTTCCTCTTGTAACCATAGAAAAGAAAACACGTTGTTGATAACCGTCAACCCTCATCTTTTTTTTTTTTACATGGCTTGATTGTATTATTATGTATTATTATATTATTATTTTGGTAACCGAATTTTAGTAACCGTATTAACCTTATCAAATGAGATTTAATTTGTTTTCCAAGTCTGATTAATACCTGCTCCTCAGTATAACCGATTATTAAAGGAACCTTTTAATTGTTTGTATAACCGATTATTAAAGGAACTTTTAATTGTTTGTCTTGAAGTCCACGCACCCTCTGCCTTTTAAAATCTCATAATTTCATTTCCATTTGATGCGGCAGCCTTTTAATTCCTTTCTATTTTTCTTATACGACAGCCTTTTAGTTCCATCCTGTTTGGACCTTTCTATCTATAACCCAAGCAAGTTACCCGATCTATGCAATCTCAATATTTAAACTACCATGTTGTTATTGATTTCTCATATCAAAACATCAATTATATTCTGATTTATACCCCTACTCCCTTTCGTTTTAAAACCATAGGAATAACAAAGCTGTCATGTTATTATCCGATTGAAAATTTATTTCTCCATCCGATTGAAAATCAAGTTCTACGTCACAGTCGTCGAGCTACTTCTGCAATTTTCTTTGTAATCGATTAATCACTCAGTCAGGTAATCAGATAATTTAATTTTCGTATTGATTGATTTAAAAACCGTTTGTTTATTTGAATGAATTGATATATGAAAATTGTGACTGATCTATTTTACGAGTCAACGGGTCTCTGATGTCATCTGATTTGAAATAAAAAATTGATATGGAATGTGAAGCGAATCGTCTAGAGAGGGATTAACGCTAATGTGAATGTGATCTGAGAAACTGATTTGAGAAAACCTATACCCGTTGATCTCTGTGATCTACATTTAATTTTATTGAATATTGATGTATGGATTAATCTAATCGGTTGATATTTGTTATATAAATTAGTTATAGAGAAGCTGCGTCGTTAAATAACTGGTTACTCGGCTTTGTAGCTGACTCCGTTTTCTATATATTTTGTTGTGACGTAGGTTGACGGGCCGTCGGATGGATGCGAAAGATATTGTCTCACCTCACACCTTGTATCTCGAATATGGGATGTGACAGAACCCCTCTTCGATCAAGCTCCTCTGTTTAAATAGCTGGCATTGGCGGTTCTCTAAAGGCATAGGTCGTGCAATTGAGAACTTGAAAATAGATGTAGACGCGTGGAGACAATGCTAAACTAGCTGTTTTAATTCTGGCAGTTGGTTTCTCCTTTCAAGTAACCCGCTGTCGAACCTATCGGTCTGCTGAAAACTCTTGTGTCGCCAATCCCATCTACTACCCACTGTGCTCTCTGTGGGTCGGCAATCATGTCTAGAGCTGTGTAAACCATCGTGTCGAATAGCCACATCGCGTAGAACTTGTACAAAATAAATAAACCATGACATAACTTAGTTTTTAACCTAAATTAACATATTAAGGTCAGAAATCACATATAAATCAATTAAATTAAGACTTATAAATGGTTGAAACATGAATATAAAAACCATTTGATAAATGTAATAATGTCTTTCGAAACATTGCTAAAAAAATTTTAATGATACTTTTGAAGGAAATATAAGCATCTTGTTTTTGTTAAGTGTTAACGAAAACAAGGGTGGAGAATAATGAGAATTGGTATATAGCATCCCAGCTATTAGCATCCAAGCATTTATAGGTTCCAAACAGGTCTTCATGGGCCCAACACTCGCCCAGTCTATTTAAACCTCCTCTCTCACCTCTCACTCCAAACCCTAGCCGCAGCAACCAGAGGAGAGAGAGGCGATTTTGCACGACATAAGCGACATGGGTCCCACTCAGCTGAGCAACAAAAGGAGATCAAGTCACCGGAAGCCGAGAAGACGGCGCTGCGCACTTCCAGTTCCCACTTCCACCTTCCCCAAACCCCCCATCCCCACCCTTCTCTCTTTCTCTCTGTAACAATGGCGCCTGTCACTAGAAAAGGAGAAATATTCCTCCGATGAAGAACCAGTCGAGGAAGAACAAGAGCAAGATGAAACCGACGAAGAAGACGAAAAGGAAGAAGAAGGAACTTATCGCCATCAGCCTTAAAAAGGTTTGCAAGGTGAGTAATGTCAAATTTTGACTTGCATCCGATTTTGTTATTTATTTGAGTGATTCTCTGACAATTTCAACGTTGATTAAACACCTCGGCTTACAAGAATATAAAATCTCTTTTTATTTTGCACAGATTGAGTAAAATTACTTAATTTTTCATTTGCATTGGTACCTTTCATTTTTTGTCCCAGTTATGCATTAAATTCCCTCGAAAAGTTCATTAATTTAGGAACCTTTTTTAATACTATTGATTGTTGTATGAATTTTTAGATATCTATTTACAAGAGCATTTTCTGAACTTTCTTCTCAAAAATTTGAATGAAATTGAACACATACGAGTCTTGCTGGAAGGATTAAATATTATAAGAACATCTACTAATTGTTTAGTTCTTTAAGGGAGTATATTGTTTCATTATGTGGTAAGTTAGTATATCTAAGGGATGATCTTGTTATTTTATTTTGTTCAATTCTTTCGTTAACGCTTAACAAAAACAAGACGGAAATGAATCAAATGATATAAACCATCAAACAATATATGATCCAACCATCCACACTCACAAGCGAAAAAATATGGACTTTTTGGGCATCCAGGTCTAGATTTTTCGCACTCTAACGTCATCCGTGCGTTGAGCACTCATCTGTGGCGTGATGACATCAACAATTTGTGTTATGTCGCGTAATGACATCAACAATTTGTGTTATGTTTGATGTCTTAAGGGATGCGTTATATGTTCAATAGTTTTTTAACTAAATACAAATGCATTACGTGTTCGATTTGATTTATTTATAAAATGACATATTAATGATTTTACATTCTTTTTTTCCACATTCAGTCGACAAATTTGAAGACACTACATCAATTTAAAATTCATTTTGTTAGCAACATGGATGATTTGACATGCGTTATAAGTTCGATTTGATAGCTTCATAATATACAAAAAAAATACATCAACTAGTACTAAAATAAAACATTAATATGATTCATAAAACAACATGATCAGTTTTAACAATCCAAAGCAATACAAATTTCAGCAAATCTAGAAGATAAAACCCGCACAATTCATACAAATATTAGAACAAATGTTCAGTTTGATACAAATCTGAATGTTGGTGGAGAACAAACACACAACGCTACACCAACTCGATCAAGCCGTAGCCCAAACCTGTGTAATATGAATACAAATACATACTTAAAATGTTAACAACATGATCCCTTAATTTGACAAATACATCACAATTTAATACTAAATAATCATTTCAAATAATTTTATGCAGAAAATAGTTTTTGACAATGGAATATAAGATGATCTCTAATGTCATTTAACTTAACATTGTAGTAACACATCATTTTGTACAAATTTTAAAGTAAGTAAACATTTGCACAAGTAATCTCCGGATGCATGTAATATAACAAATGAAGTAACTAACTAAACACTTGCATAAATACACATGAATTAGTGTGACAACAATACTAAATCTGTCTAATTAATATAATCTAATCTCTAGGTGCATTTAACATAACATAGAAAGCACCTAACTGAACACTTATCGAAATACACATGAATAACAGTGCGCCAACAATGATAATAATCTAATCCCTAGATGCATGTAATATAACATGTGAAGCAACTAACTGAGCACTTATATAAATCCATATGAATTAGAGTGTGCCAGCAATGTCAATCTGTCCGATTACTATAATCACATCCCTAGATGCATGTAACATAACATAAAAAGCAACTCACTAGACACTTATAGAAATACACATCAAATTGTTTATGACAATTAAATATAAGATGATCCTTTAGGTCATCTAACTTAACATTCGCAATCTATACTTGTGTGGAAACGGAGACTGGTATTGAAATACTTACGGATCTCACGAATCGCGACGGTACCATATCTGTAACTGTGTGGCTTCTTAACTCGTCTGGTGGTCGGAGCGGACTTCCTCATTGCCTAGAAAGAGATTGAAAAAAGAAAACGTAATTAGAAATTCTAGATCTTGAAAGAAAAGAGACATCAGACAAGAAATAAAAAAAAAACTTTATTACATATCCTATATCAATGATCATTCTCAAGTTTTTCCTTCCTCAATACAATCCTAGATCTGGCTTCGAAGAGGGAGGTGGAGCGTGAGATGACTTCAGATCCGAGATCTATCGGCACATCGCGTTGGGGAGGCGTGAGATGAAGTTGTGGATGGCCGGTCCGGCGGTGTCAGCGATGGCGACGGAGGGAGTTGACTGGCGGGGTCGCCATGGCTAGAGAGAATGGAGAGGTTTCAGATCTCATATGTTATCTATAGAAGGAAAGGACGCAATAAAAAATGGACTGTATTATCTAGAGTGGGAGGGGACGCATGTGAGTTTTATATCTTGCGCCTCTGTGAATGGTTGGATGAAAAGATGAAAGATGGTAAACACCAATTACCAAAATCAGATGCATATTTTCCCTTCAAAGTATCATTTAAATTTTTCAAGAGCAAAGTTTCAAAAGACATTATTATTACATTCGTACCAATATTCTATGGGTGAAAAACTTAGACGAGCAAGTTGCTCCATAAGATGCCAGCATTTTTAAGTGACATCAACATACATCAACGGTTTACATTTGACAAATTTAAACGCTAACCTGGTAAAATAAATTTTAAAAGTCGTCCAAGTGTGTACCAGCATTTCAATTTTCAGTATTTCAGTATTAATTTCCCAAAAAAAAAAAATGGAGTTATACTAGTTGGTACTTTTTAATGTCTGATTATATATTGTTAAAATGTGAATCAGTATATAGTAGTTAAATACGTTAGCAGGCACTTTTGCAATAAGAAGGCTTGCATTTAGTTTTCACACCATTTTTATTATTAATTGTTGTTATACTAGTAAAGATGGATCAACTGGTGCTCAGATAGATACTCTGTCAGAGTCGATTGACGATTACAGTTATCAGGCGTTTGTGTTTACTTATATAATTTAAAATAAATTGGCGTGGGCAATCACTTTGTAACCAATATTGTTTTTTTTCTGTTAGAAATTTATCAAGCTGCAATGCTTTGTCATTACGGCTTTTCTAATATCTCCTTTTCTATAAAGTTGTCTCTTCTTCAGTTACTTTAGTATGAATCGTGAATAATGCACCAAAAATTGAGACATAATAAATTGACTGTACGCTAATACTAAGCAAATATCAAGCAGATAGCTTTCAGTTCGCAATGTAAAAGGCTTTCTTCAAATTTCTTGAAGTAAAGAAGCAAACGTTTTAAACTACTAAAACGATTACTAGATATCGTTCATTGTGTATAGAATTCGGAACTCTTCAAAACAAACACAGCTGAGACATCGTCAAACAAAATAATAAATCTAATATAATAGTATCAACTGTCACATAAAAGGGGCTACAACATTGAGAAAAGGACAACATCAGGAAAAATATTAGACAAAAGAAGACATCCACTATCGAGGGTTCAAGACTCACTATTACAAAATTATCTCACTCTTACAAATTTACGTAGCTATGCATCGCCAGTTCGATTCAGGCTTTCGTTTCTTTCACTCTTACAAATTATCACTTATCCGGTCTCTGAGCCAATTAAATCAGGCTAGGTGTTATCCACATAGGGCAACCAGACCCTGGAGGAAGCTCTTCTATGGTGCGAGGTTTTTGCAGAACAACCATCCACTTCGAAAATACACCCGATTGATGCCAGCAAAAGCAAACTCTTTGCCCACATAGCGCGCTACATAATTGTATAATTCATTCTCTTTCTTTCTCTCTGGCCCTTCCTCCACTTGAAGATTTATAGAATGCTCCTCATTGAAAAAAATCACCCGCTTCCCAATGTTCCGCACTTGATACCAATTCTGCCTATCATCAAACCACTTATACACAGCAATTTTAATCCTTTCAGATTTGTCGTCTTTTAAAGTGTATTTGAGAACAAGGGGTCATTGGATTCTGAATCTCCCTCAAGAAGATTTATTTCATCACGAAAGGGACTATATCGGCCATACGACTCTCTGTATTTGACTTTAGAAGGAATTGTCCTCACAGATTGGTCCTGAGTGTCATAACCTGACACTTCCCCTTTTTTACTGATCGTGTAAACAAACTTCTTATGGCATGTGAAATCCAGCAACTTGCCAGGTTCATGCAGCATCTCAAGGCCGGTCCAGTGAGTATCCCCAATTCGGCAGAACCGCAACTCCTTATGTGTTGGCAAGTGAGTGTTTTGAAATTTCAACCCAACCACCACAATGCAACCATCCTCATAAGGGTTACAAGACAAAATTGCCTTTTCTACAAGGAATATCTGGTTCAAATGGGTTGGAGGGGCTTCGAAGGAAGGAAGGTAAATGGAAATTTGGGTGATAGGGTTGAACAATGAGACTTTGTGGTCATGTTCCAGAATAAGCCAGCCGTGGGAGCAGCCACAAATGTGCTTGCCGTTGATGTACGGTAACCGAAACCGATGGGTTTTGGACTGAAAGAGGTCGTAGAAAACAAGTTCAGCAATGTTTTCATAGCCTTCTTTTCCCAAGACATTGATAGGCACCATGAGCCAGGGAGCTTGGCGAGGTAGATGTCGGAGGCAGGGAGATAAGGCTCTTCGCCAGGCCTTACACACCGACCGGAAACGAGTATATTCGGTGTTGGTGGTGACCTTCTCGCCGATGATTGACACCAACTCAGGTGGAAGGCCAGCCCAATCCCGTTTGAACCTCTGCCTTTCCATAGTATGTCGAGTAGAACTTGAAAATCTTGAAATCATGTACGGTCGCAGTTGAAAAAAGTGAGTGTCGTTGGAGAATTATAGTCAGCGGGAAAACAAAGAAATAGTAAAAGAGGAGAGGCAAGAGTTTACAGACAAAAAACAAGAATTAGTAAAGGAAGTGCATGCTATACGAGGGTGGAAAATATTTATAAGATATCAAATACGCGTTTTTTGTTTCCTATTCTGTTTTCATCCTTTCTAATTTCTATTTCCGAAAATAGGATATCAAATACGCGTCTCTCAAACTTTTCGGACTTTCCATTTCGGCAAAATGTTATCAGATATGTATCTCTCGAATCTTGTCAATGGCAAATTTGTCTTCATAATTTTCAAAATTCCAATATTTATCCGTTACATTTTATTAATTCGAATATGTATTTCCATAAATAATTATGTCAATAATTCTAGTATTAAAATTTCCATTTTTAATAAATTTGGATAAAAATATCAATAATTATAAACTTGCAATCTTTACAGATTATCAGCTTTACTAACGAATAGCAGATATTTAAATTGAACCAACATAAAGTTTTGAGCAAGCCCTTTCCATATACCAAATACCAGCATTCCTTCCCTTGTTCGTTCTTTTTTATTTCAGTACTCTATGATTGGAATGCTTTCTAATCAATATGTTTCTTTAATGAAACGGATGGCTTTGATCCACCTCTTTTTTTAAAAAAAAAAAAAAAAAAAATTGGAATGCTTTCTCATTATTTTCACGAATCACGAGTTATCAAGAAAAAACCTTTTCGTTCCTAACCAGCTTCTGTGCAGATAGTTTTGAGTTCTAGAATTTCATAGTCTAAATTTTCTTGTATTGGGAGAGCACAGTACTTCTGATGCTATTTTTTCAGGCGCTATATAATTATGACCGATTTGTCGGCTTTGGTTGTGGTAGACCGTAAACCTGATCATTTCAATTCCACCACGTGCGGTATCTAAACGACGGGTGAAAGGCATTTTTTCCTCCAAATTTCATTCAATCAAATTTGATTTAAAAATTATTAGCATAAATTGGCAGAGGTTTTGAATCAATTTCAACTCCATTCATTTATTTCCGGTGCAAGGAGTGAGCACTGACAGTTCATTTATTCCATCATAAGAAAAAAAGCAGCTCTACATATTTGTTGCGGTATCATATTTTAAAACATATGGGAAATTTGAAATGAAAAACGCTCGGGATCTAACAATCATCATGATTTGGATACACAGTTTATTATAAAATTTAAATTTATAATATTTACTAGTCTGATTTATGAATGCAGGTCTGAAGAATAAAATGATCTCTCCGATAACTCGCTGGCCTTCTGATTGAGAGAAAGCTGGCTGCAATCATAATCAATATAACTAGCGCAAACCTATATCCTAAGCTTAATTGCTTCTTTGATTAACTATAATTATGAAATGCAGAATTCTTCCCCTCCTGGTCGCTTCTTAGCATTCCCCGCAGAACCCAACCATGTATAGTCCCTCCAACTCGGTCACGTTCTTCATTACTCAACATCAATTTTGATCACATTCGCACATATTATATAATGACACTGTTATTCTCAAGTCAATACTTTCTCCGTTGCACTCATTCCTCGAAAAAAGCTCCAGTACCGAACACAAAGGATTAATATCACATCAACTATAAAAGCAATCAGAGCAAGGAAACAACCCAAATGGATGCTCTTAAGAACTAGGGCTCCGTTTGGATAAGGTGCGGGAAGAAGGGAAGAAGTATTGGGAAGTGTGTAATTTTGTGAAGAGTTTAGATTGTTTATAATAAATTTATTCTCTTAAGGGTGTGTTTGGATGTGGAGTGAATAAGAATGAATAAGGAATTTCATGAATAAGAGTTGTGAATTAGAATTAGAAATTTTGTCTATTCATGAATAAGAAGATGTTATTTGGATGGTGTGTTGTGAATAAGAATAGAGAAGAAAGAATATAATAATGCTTTGAGAAAGACTATAATAATGGTTTGATTTTATTTTGAAACTATTTTTCATTATAGAAGAATGGATGAAAATAATATAATAATAATAATTTATATCCATAATTCTAATAAATATTATTTTATTTAATAAATCATTATAAAATATTAATTAATAAATTATTAAAACAATAATTAACATGAATAATTTTTATTTATTTTCCGGGCAATATAAAAAGTGAAAAGGTATTAATAAAAAAAGATAATATTTTTATTAATATAATAATAATAATAATAATTTAAAATAAATAAATAAATAAATTACTAACAACAATAAATAAATTAATAATTATAATGGTAATTAAATAGTTAATGTAATAATTATTATATTTATTATTATTATTTAAAATGAATTAATAAATTTATTTAAATAATTATCATAATAATAATTGATTAAACCAATCATGAAAATAATAATAGTTACATATAAGACTAATTTTTATAACTTTATAATATAATATTTATTGTAATTATAAGTATTATTACTATTATTATTATTTTAATAATATTATTTAATATATTAATTAATTAATATTAATTATTATTATAAATTATTTTGTTATTTTTAATTATTATTATTTAAGTAATAATTTATAAATCATTATTATATTGTATGACCCACGGTTATTATTATTATTTAAGTAACAATGTCAGCACCCTCACGGTATGGGTCATAAATTAATATTAACTATTATTATAAATTATTTTTATCGAAAAGTATATGAAATATTACCTAACCGAACAACTTTTTCATGGTCAACCTTTTCATTCTCTCTCTTTTGAAAAGTTTGAAAGCATTATTTTACTATTACCTCTCTCCTCCTCCTCATACCCCTCTCCTTATTCGATCCAATTCCACCTTTTTCAGTGAATTGGAATAAGAGCCTGAATAGTCTATTCGTCACTTTTGTTGCTTGTTTGGTTTGGTCTTGAATTGGTTATTCACGAATAACACTTGTTCACTTCACTTCCAAACACACCGTTATTCTTTCTTCCCTTCTTCCCAAATAGAATCCAAACGGAGCCTAGAGAACCATATCTACTAACCAACGAGCCAAAAACAGAGATCAAGTCAAGACTGTCAAGTGCTTTTAACCGGTGTAGCAGATGCTGCACCAAGTCTGAGCAAGTTACAGGTGATTATCGAGGCGTTCACCATTGTGCATACTACCATTATACCTCATTTTTCTACCTCTAGCATTTTAAACTCTCCAACCCAAAACACGTACATTCTCAAACATAACAATAACTCTATTAATTTCAAGCAACAGTACTTAAAACAGACCACAATGTCATAAAATGAGCAATATCACATTGTTCATAGGACTACAGAAGGTATCCATTTGAGAGATCCATTAAAGATGAAATAAAAGAAATAAACATAAAACAAATAAAAAAAAAATCCATTATACAACTAGCCGGATAGTCAAATTATTCATTAGCAGGCATTCCAGTACTGCTATCTACTAATCCTTGTCACAAAAGTATAATTGAAGGATATCGCATTATACATCCAATACAAACTAGAACTTGCATATGAAATTCCACCATTAGATGTATGCAATCCTGTTAATTTAAGGAAAGTTTTAATTAGTATATCTTACTTTCAACCAAATATCTTAAACATTTTCAAGTCAGCAAAATTCCACATGCTGGAAGAAATCAGATTGATTAGTTTTCAGTTGATCGTCATATCTCATCAGCTTCAAAAAGATTTAAATCAACAAGGAGTACAAAGAATGCTTAGCAAAAATAACCTAATTATATCCAACCTCCCAAACTATGAATAGAATTTATTCATCATATCCATCACAACAGTAGCCTTTATCTTTCCTACTCACACTTCTATGCCAACTTCTCGCCATGCAATTGATGACAAGTAATTCACCAAGTTCCCTAAACGAACATGTGTACTTGAGAAAGAAATGGACTCCATGCATGCAACACACCATGTTACCTAAATGTACATGCATTCTTGAGAAAGAAAAGGGCTCCATGCATGCAAAAAACCAAGTTCCCTAAATGTACATGCATGCACCTTTACTAAAAATTGGCTGGCGATATAAAATCAAGGATCTTTTCATAAAATAAATTTCCCATTACTTGCTTTGAACAAACCAATACCTTCAATTAAGCAGAATGAACATAAAAAAGCAAACTTCTTCAAAAGAAGTATACCACTTATCAAAAGAAGATAAACATTGAAAGTAAAGAGTTTCATACCAGTACCTGCAACCAGCTGAAATAACTACATTAGTTGAAACCCTCAGAGCAACTAGATCAGGCTAGGTGTTAACCATAAAGTGGCTCCAGAGTTCGTAGGAAATACATCTGAGGGACTATTGATATCCTCAACATCTTTCCCACTTTCCAAATTCACACAATTAATGCCAATCTGAAAGTATTCACTGCCCATGGGACTCCACGCATAATAGCATATTTGATTCCCTTGCCATTTCTCCAATTGCAGGTTAGCGGAAGAAAGGGCCCGCATTGGCCTAGAACGATTGAAAAACAACACCTGCTTTCCAATGTTTCTCACTTGACACCATTTTGGCTCTCCATTATTAACCCACTCATATACAGAGAAGCTGGTTTCTCCAGGGTTAACAGATTGTTTTACAACAATGGGCCCAGCAGATTCTCCAACTCCTTGAAAAAGATTACAACGGTGGGTGTTCAGCCTAGAAGCAAAAGTCTTCACAGAAAGGTTCTCAAGATCATAAATTGTTACTCCGCCGTCGCAGCTGATTGTGAAAACTAAATTATTATGGAAAATGAAATCCCACAATGCTGAAAAACTAAGGTTATCACCCACATCCTCTCTAAGTTTAGCCCAACTACTATCGCCGATCCGGCAATAACACAACAGGCTATTTAATGACTTAAATCTAGCCACCACAACACAACCTGGTTCAGAAGGATTGCTAGACAAAATCACCTTTTGTATGCATCTTTTGTAGCCTCTGGTCTCATCGAAAGATTCAGACCACTTCCTCTTGTATCCAACCACCAAATTGGTTGAAATATCTCTGAAGGAAGGAAGCTCGATGGAAGTTCTGGTAATTGGATTGAGTAACGACAATCTGTGGTCATGCTCCAAAATGAGCCAACCATGAGATGAGCCACGTATGTACTTTCCACTGAGGAAAGGCAACTCAAACCGGTGGACTGTAGACCGAGAAAGATCATAAAAGGTTATGTAAGAATCATCAATGCCATTTTTACGAAAATCATCTGGAGAGAGCCGAGGGAGCATGAGCCAGGGGACCTGGTTAGGGAGATGGAGGGGACGGGGAGTTAGGGTTTTCCGCCATGGTTTGCACACTGCTCGAAGATTAATATACTCCTCGATGGTAGTTGAGGCCTTCTTTGAGATGATTGACAACAACTCTGGTAGGAGTTGTGTCCAATCAGGTTCCATCTTAGAAGTCAATTAGATATGTGAAGTTCAATGTCATTATCAAGCACCAAGTAATTTAGGCTGCAACCAAAATAAGGTGTAAGCAAGTGTGTGAAAGTTCAATCGAATTCTGTCACAATTGAATTTTATTGATTGTAAAAAGTTTTATTATGGGATCTGAAACATATTAAAAAAATAACTTTTTCTGTCACAAATGTTATCAAAACCCAAACATTGATTTTAGCAGAGAGCATAATATTGCTTAATGACAAGGGGAAAATGACGATGTTAATTCATAAAGGAGAAGATAATTTTGAGAATGATTTCGTTGATTGTAAAATAATTTAGACAAACAATTATTACTAAGGATCTGAAACATATTAAAAATTATACTAGCTTTTATGTCAGAATTGCCATCGAAATCACGACAGAACATTTACCAGAGAAGAAGTATTGCTAAAATAACACACAATTTTAAGGTTATTGATCAATAGCAGAGAAGAAAAGGAAAAATTTTAAAAAAAAAATGTTTTTTATTGATTCTAATAAATTTTAGACAAAAAAAAATCATTATGAAAGATCATACATACTAATTTTAGCTTCTTGGTCACAACTGTCATTGAAACCCTAACAAAGTTTTTAGCACAAGGAAAAAAAAATTATTGCTCAATAGGAAAGAAAATTTAGGGTATTGATCAATAGCAGAGAAGCTAAGAAAAAACCTTACTAGTTAGAGCCCTTTAGTGCTAGTTGCTCTCTCAATTAACCCTCGTTCCGTCAACTCGAGAACAAACAAATACTAGCATAAGCAGCATCTTTAAAATTAGAAACTATTTCTCTCCATATACCTACCTCTTTCAGGTAATTTCGCTGAAAATTTCAAGCTTCTCAAATCCTCTCAATTATTCTTCTCTTTTTCTTTGTTTCTTCATTTTGATCGCCACTCTTAGAATTCTTTTTCTATCTTGTTTGGTGTTTATATGACAGTCTTAAGGAACATGCCCTTCTAATTTCTCTAATTGGAAATTTACCCCTCAATTCTTTAAAACCAAATATTTACTATTTAGCCCTATAATTATTATGTTAATTAGGGAAATATACCCTTATTAAATATAAAAATTTTATTTTTGTAATTTATGACGAAATTGCCCCTCCTTATTCTCGCCTTTCTTCCTGTTTTGCCCAAAAACAAAATCACATGGGACCTTTTGGATTTCAATGATCTGTATGAAAAGTATTTAAATATACTAGGCTGACTACTGACCTTTCACCACCATCAGTCCAATGCAACTAGTTATGCGAGCTATGATGCCATTCCAACTTTTTGATGCATGAGAAAAAGTGAATTCTGTGCTACTCTCGTCTCTAAGTCCTCGATATATGTTTTCTTCCTCATCTTTGGCATGTTGTTCTTCATTTTTAACCTAATGTAACAATGAAAAAGAACTCTGCATGATAATTGTGAGACCTATCAAATTAAATTGCAACAGTGTGTAATAGATTGCTATATTTCTCAATATCATTTACATTACATGTATGTCATTTTGTTTCAGCAGGGCACCACTGTGGAACTCATATTGCCTATTAATTACAATGTGCAATAAGCCAACAAGAATATCAGTACATCACAACATAACATCAAATTTCATAATTTAGTAAGATGTTCAAACTTTCAATTGGCTATCCATATTGCTCAAAAGAAACATCTTTTTAGCAATCAGTTTTTTTTTTTTTTTTTTTTGAAGGCTGGAAAACCAGCAATTTTCATTAATAAAAAAAAATTATAATACACCGGTAAAAAAGCGCAATATGACTAGTATCCAGCTGGTACCATACTGGTTCCAGTACCACAACAATACTAGTATCAGTGGTACAGCAGCAAACCCCCTATAGAAACTACATTGAACTACCCATCGCTTACAGTAGAAGCATACCAAAAGCATAATTATCATGTTATACCAGCAACAGTGATGCATGCCTTATTCAACAATGGTAGTCAGCCAACTGGAACGAACCATTACATCGCAAGACCAGATCTATCTCAACAGCTTCTCTCAAACAACCTATATTGCTGATCGCAGTATATCCCATGCAACACATCATACACCCCCCCCCCCCCCCCGCCACTGTGACTATCCTAAGGTGTTGCAGGCAGCCATCAAGCTTGGAATGGGGAGGAGACGCAGCAAGCCAGTCGAAGCTTCCTCGCCTCTCTCCACCACCGACTGCCGGTACTATGTGTTACTCTGGCCAATCTACCTCCATCGTGAGACACTACAGCCACGATTGCCCTATTCCGGCACACCGGCATCAAAAATTAAATAAACTCTGCTCTCCACAACGTTGCACGCCTTGCATGACCATCTCCACCACTGTGCAACCACCTCAAATTGGATCCTTCCTACAGCATCTTTGCAAGAGCCTCAGCCAATCAGTTATATTCTGGATAAAATCAATTTCAATTAAGAGCATTGCTACTAAATTAATCAGATACTGCTATTCCAAGGTACTCAGACTTTAACATTTGTAACCGTTCCTTTTGTGTAAACCAACTATTGTAAATAGTACTAATTAGATTATAACAGTACCAAAGATTTTTGCTTTATTTTTGTTTGCGGACATAGGGGTTAGGGCTACGAAGGGATATGCGCAAGAAGTGGAACTTAGCGAAACCAGTGCTTTTATTCAAAGTAAAAGTAAATAAAAGAATTCTCGAAACAAACATAATTCTCAGACAAAATTGAAATCTTACTTTGTGAGAAAACGAGAGATATCTCAACCGGCCAACACAGGAAATGATAAGGACAGACTGAATAGGCTCATTTTTCCTTCGTGACGATGAAGATGCAATGGCATTTTAGTCCATCTCTATTTTGAGAGTGAATCTCTTTCGTGGGAATTGTTTCTGTTATTTGTAATTTAGCCCATGTCTTTTTCTAGGGAAAATTAGTTATTTGCCACCCCAAAACAAGGAAATTGGGATTTTGCCATTTTACTCACCTTTAAATGCTTTAGGAACCCCAAAAACTGTCCCCAAGAGAAACCAGATGTTGTAATAGAGAAAATTTAGAATTTTGAATTGAACACTAAATAAAATGGTATAATTGAACCCGAAATGCCAGCCTAGAATATTTTGAAATTAAAGGTCATTTAAAAATTAAGAATAAATCTTGATTAAAATAAAATTATTTTTTTTATGAGCGACTGGCGTCTCACTGCTGAAAGTTCAGTATACAGAGAAGCCTTACGAGCAACAGAATCATTAGAAGAGCCAGCCCTTGGTTTTGTTAAACCATCCGAAGCAACACAAAAGGGCACCTCAACAATTATCAAGCAGAACAACACAATCATTCAACTGCTTGTTAAAATCAAGGAAGAACTTGAAGATTGCAAGGACCAAATAAGAGAACTCAGAAGGGCAAAAGCACCTGAGGGGTCTGACACATCCGAGGCCCTAGAGCAAATCCAAAATCAACTCAAAAATTTGAGTCTCGGTCCGCCAACAACCTCAAAACGGCCAACCATAACGGGCAAATTTTTCGTATACCGTGACCCAAAGAAGATATACGAAGAAGAAAAGAAAAAGATACAATGAGTCGCACTGAAACAGAAACAGTGGGTAGACCATCTGTATCAGGCCACGAAAACCAAATACCAACCGTTGAAGATCAAATCCGAGATTACAGACTTGGAAGTCGGTTATGGTATGAGGCACAAAGAAGATTGCCAAGGCGTAGGCGATATAGAAGGACATTAGAATCTCAACTAAGTCCTGATGCGGAGCTGAGCGTCTCACAGTTCCGCAGAGCACAGCAAGTTCCGGCAGAAACACTATACCAAGCCGGATGGAGCGAAAGAAATCATCGGGTATACCAACATTATTCCGATGAAAGAATTTTGGTGGTTGGAGATCAAAGGGAAATTCCCTTTATCTCTCAAGAAAGTTACAACAGTCTCGTTGAAGAAGGATTACAGCACTTACACAGAGGTGTTGTAATGGTCAGGTTATACGCTCTGCACAGAAGAAATGCAGGGGTAAATGCTCTAGTTGTTTTAAGAGACACAAGATGGGGGAATGATACCTCACTGATAAGTTCCATGGAAATGGACTTAACAGACAACACACAACTGGCGTACGTAGTTCCTGACATGATGGTTAGTATTCATGATTTCTACAATCACATCCAATTGGTTGTACAAACTCATGGGTATGAATCATGGCGAGGTGGAGAAAGCAACCTCTTAATCTCTCGATCTTTAATAGGGAGGTTATCAAACACCAGCCACACAAACTTCCGGTACAATGTCCAAGGTGTAACAGAGCACCTAGCAAGCAGAGGCATAAGGGCTATACCGGGACAACCGAGATCAACCGAGGAATTGAGAGGCCAACGATGGATAATCAGACCACCAGCAATTCCAGAAGTGCAACACCCACAAACAATTCGAGTCAGATCAAGAACTGATGGCTCTCTAGCCATTAGATTTGGTGGATATACAGCAACTGCACCAACAGAACCAGCAGTTGTCGGGCCTAATGATGAAGAAGAACTAGATGGAGAAATGGCCTTGATGGTCACAATTGAGGAACCAGAAACCTCATTTGAAGAAGAATTGAAAGCAATCCAACTATTGGCATCCCTGTCTAGAGAAGGACCGATGCTAGATTATTGTCCAATCTGGGATAAAGATGATGAATCAGAGGAAGAATGGCTCAATCCTTTCGCCTCCGAAGGTGATAAAGACAAACTGTCGCATTTTGCATACGCGGCAGAAGAAACAGAACTAGAATATCCTAAGATGAAGGCTTTCACAAAATGATAGAATCAGCTTTTTCAACAGCTGAGAGTTCACTTACCCAGAGAAGGCCAACAGAACCAGTAATGGGTCCTGTTAACTATCCACCGGCGAGCACATCAAGGCAAACACCGATGCCAACAATACATGAAATCAGAGATCATGTTGGCAGACTCAAAGGAGGTTATGCACAACAGCATAACGGGAGATTCAACCTTCCAGATGCTCAAAGTGACAAAGATGCAATTCTGGTATTACCAGAAGATATCGGGCAATACAGTGATGTAATTTCTCGATGGGAATCAATTACTCTCAATGTGGTTAATGACCGCAACTGGACAGATAACAAGAGTAAGGTGATTTTCATTGAAAATCTCCTAGGGGATGTAGAGAAAAAGATGTTCATCCAATGGAGAATGGCGTATCCTCATGAATATGAAGAATTAATAGCAGTCGCAGATGATCCCCAAAACGTAATCTCCTGCATTCGAAGGATGATACTGCTAGAGGACCCATACCAAGGGTCCACTGAAGAACAGACACGCGCTTACCAAGATCTTGAACGCTTGTCATGCAACCATGTCAAGGATCTGTTCAATTACATGAATGATTACAAGATCCTTGCAACAAAATCCGAGAGGATGTACATTTCCTCATAACTCTCGGAAAAATTCTTCAGAAAAATGCCACCTCTAATTGGGCAAGAACTAGAAAAGGCATTTTTAGACAAATATCCTGGAGAAGCGATATGCGTTATGAAAGATGCAAACAAGCTGCACTCCAAAGGAGCTTGAAAGATCTCTCCTTTTGTAGCAAAATCCCATTACCAGGCTACTATGGAGAAAGAAAGAAGTATGGACTTCGCAAGTCCAAAACTTACAAAGGCAAACCCCACGAATCTCATGTGCGTGTATTCAAGAGAAAACATGCTGACAAAGTTCGTAAATGCAAGTGTTTCATTTGCGGAGAAGAAGGACATTTCGCGCGAGATTGTAACCGCAAAACAGAAAATATTGCCAGGGCAGCCATTATTGAAAATATGGAGCTGTCAGATAGCTGGGATGTCCTCTCAGTTGATCTAAATGAACCTGATAGTGACGCAATTTGCTCATTATCTGAAGGAGAAATTGGAAATGTTGCTTCAGCCGTAATCAATGATTTACCATTTGGCGAGCAATTACTCATGATACAGGCAGAGCAATTGAGCTGGCGGAGTTACATACAACTGCCTGAAGATCAAAGAGATTGTCCCCATGACTGGCAGGACAATGATTCAGTTCCAACAGGACATGAAAAATGTTCCATGTGTAAAGAAATGACGACTGAATCAACAAAGGCATACTGTAAAAACTGCCGCCTAACAGTATGTCCTATGTGTTCAAGATTCAGGCTGGGCAGACGAATACGAGCTAAGGTGCAGCCAATAGCACCTTATGATAGTAAGGATCAGCTAATTAATGAGCTGATGTCTTATGTTCAATACCTCTTGGCAGAGAATGGAAAACTCAAACAACAACTGTTTGAGGCCAGAACAGAGGATCTCGAAGCCGAGTTTGATGAATTAATGAAGAAAGACAAAGAAAAAACCAAACTACGGTTCGAAGACGAAGAGGTAGATGAAGAAATAGAGATGAAACCTAAAAATCCAACAGGAGCTCTTCGAATAGCTTCTGCCAATACTATCTCTACTGAGGAAATTGAGCGATTCAATACAGTGGTCCAAGACCCTGTAAGGGGCAAAAGGGTCCTAAACAGACTCTACAACATGGAGATAACCTTTGAAATACCAGGAGTCAACCCATTCAAAGTTCAAGCAATTCTTGACACAGGAGCAACTGTCTGCTGTGTCAACCAAGAAATTGTCCCACAAGAGGCATTGGAACCAAGTGCCTATCCCATACAAATCAATGGGGTAAACTCAACTCAGATAGCCAGTCTGAAACTCAAAAATGGTAGTATGCTAATTGAGTCGAATAGGTT
Source organism: Rhynchospora pubera (assembly GCA_028095005.1). Lineage (NCBI taxonomy): Eukaryota > Viridiplantae > Streptophyta > Magnoliopsida > Poales > Cyperaceae > Rhynchospora > Rhynchospora pubera. Next base: position 147,190,756 of record CM051462.1, on the reverse strand, counting down.
CAGAATTCCCTTCACCTATTCTTTTTCGATGGGGAAGAAGGAGGGAGTTCAGATGCTGATCGGGTGCAATTTTATCCGATCCATGCAAGGTGGTTTACGAATCGAAGGCCAGAATGTAACTTTCTACAAGAACATCACGACGATTGCAACCACAACAGATGCTGAGGTGGTACAAGCCGCAATTCCTGAACTCGACCTGACGGGTTTAGAATACATTGAAGTAAGAGAGGCCGTAGCATACCACCAAGAGCAAGAGTCACAACAGTTTAAAGAGAAGTTCAGACCACTACTCAACAGATTAAAAGAACAGGGATTCGTTGGAGAAAATCCCCTGAAACACTGGTCGAAAAATCAGGTGACGTGCTCTCTCGACATCATAAATCCTGATCTCCAGATTCAGGATAAACCTCTGAAGCATGTGACGCCTCAAATGAAGGAGCAATTTGAAAAACATACAAAGGTGTTATTACAACTGGGAGTAATCAGGCCTAGTAAGAGTAGGCACAGAACCATGGCTATAATGGTCAATTCTGGAACTACCATTGACCCAGTCACTGGCAAAGAAATTAAAGGCAAAGAGCACATGGTATTCAACTACAGGTCCCTCAATGATAATACTCATAAGGACCAGTATAGCCTCCCTGGCATCAATACTATCCTTAAAAAGGTCGGTCACAGCAAGATCTACTCGAAATTCGACCTCAAGAGTGGATTTCATCAGGTGGCAATGGCACCTGAGTCAATTGAATGGACTGCTTTTGTGGTGCCTGGTGGACTATATGAATGGCTTGTTATGCCATTTGGACTAAAGAACGCACCGGCTATTTTCCAAAGAAAGATGGATCAGTGTTTTGCTGGTACCGAAGATTTTATAGCAGTGTATATTGATGATATTCTAGTATTTTCTGAGAATGAACAACAACATGCCGAACATCTTAGAAAAATGCTAGAAATCTGTGAAAAATGGTGCCTCGTACTCTCTCCAACAAAGATGAAGATAGCAGTCAGAGAAATTGAATTTCTTGGAGCAATCATTGGAAGGAGTAAGGTGAAACTCCAACCCCATGTCATAAAGAAGATCGTCTCCTTTGATGAGGAGAAACTGAAAGAAAAGGCCGGACTCCGAGCATGGTTAGGCATACTCAATTAAGCCAGAAGTTACATTCCAAAACTTGGGACTCTTCTAGGTCCCTTGTACACAAAAACCAGCCCTCATGGAGATAAGCGCCTTAAACCGTCTGATTATGAACTAATCAGAAAAATCAAGGAAAAAGTGCAAAACTTGCCAGATCTGGAGCTTCCACCAACAGGGAGCTATATCATCCTTAAAACAGACGGATGTATGGGAGGATGGGGTGGCATATGCAAATGGAAACCAAAGAAACATGACCCTAGATCCATAGAAAAAATTTGTGCCTATGCTAGCGGCAAATTTCCGGTGATCAAGTCAACTATTGATGCAGAAATACATGCTTGCATGGAAACATTGAAGGCACTAAAAATCCACTATCTTGATCAACAGGAGATAACGCTAAGGACTGACTGTCAAGCGATAATATCCTTTTTCAATAAGTCAGCCCAAAATAAGCCATCAAGGGTTAGATGGATAAATTTTGTTGATTATGTAACAGGGACATGAGTGCAGATTAACTTTGAGCACATAGATGGTAAGCTAAACAGCTTAGCTGATGCACTCTCCTGATTAACAACAAAATTGGCTGTTACCAGTGAAATACAAGAACAACAAGAGCTATTCTTAGCACATCTCGAAGGAGCATTCGAAGAAGCAGACCGATTTAGTGACAGCCTAAACAAGCAGATGAATGAGCTAATTTTAAAAATTAGCTCCTTACTCTGATTCCCCTTTTAAAATCCAAACAAATGTTTAATTATTTTGTTTTTCTTTTTTAGGTCTGATGGTAATCTACGGAAAACCATTGATCTTTGGCAGTAATCTACGGAAAATTGTCTTTTGTTTAATAGTTTCAGTTTGTTTATATTTTTGCAGAAATGGTGCTGGAATATTTAACCCATATTTTTAGAAGCTATGAAGGATCTCCATGTTATAGTCTCAGGCCAGATTCCAGGATAGCGCTTAACAACGCTGTTCGCTGGGGGGCGTCATGTGGTCAAACAGAAGAAATAGAAGACTATGAGACAATCACTTGTGATTTATTGTTTTCAAGGCCGACTTTAAATATGGAGGGAGGAATGAGAACAAGGCTCATGGAATTACACCAAGCCCAAATTCAAGTCCCTTACGGAGTTTGAAAAATTGCTAGTCATGAGCAATTTGCAAAAGATCAGACTTGAACAACATGCTAGCAAGGATAATTAGGCAAGGGATGCCCTCGAACCTGTTAACGATAATATCGAAAAGTTGATTGAAGCTCACAGTAAGCTTCGAATAATCCAGCAGAGCATCTATTATTAGGTAGTGTGCATAATATGCTTACTTTCGGTGCCAACCTGTTTGGTCTGTGAGTGGGCATCTTTTCTTTTCTAAAAGGCATCTTTATAATGGTGCCAGTATGTACTGGTGTGTTTTAGTGCGCCACTTGGTGCATCTTTAGGCGCATTATCGAAGTAGTGCGCTTTTCTTTATTTTGCTTTTGGACAGCACTGAGGTAGTGCTTTCCTTTATTTCATTTTCAGATCGCACTAGGTGTGTCAGTGCGCATTTTTTTTTTTTGAGTGGGAGACAAAAGTATGTGGTAATCCAATTAATTGCATGACGATGGGGCCCAATGAGCACCCGATGCATTATTGAGATACCAGACTCGAGTCTCTATAAAAGAGTGTCAATCAGAAGTAGCAAGACACACAGAAAAACTCTGAAGTATTACTTCTTCTTTTGTAATCTTATTCTATCAATAAAAACTTTCTCTTGCAATTCCATAAAAATCTTTGAAGCCAGCATTACTTATAATCCGAAGTTTCAAAGTCGATCAGTTCGTTTCCACTTTGGTATCAGAGCAAGGTTTGTTTCTTAATACTATTTATGGCTTTCTAAATTTCTGTGTGTTCTAGGTAGGCACTTAAGGGGGAGATTATTCCAAATTCTTAGAAAGTTCAAAGCTTGAAACATATATTTAAATTGATTAAGTCTGAGAACGTCAATTTAAAGTTTGAAAATTCTAAAAATTTTGGAAGAATCAAAAGAATCACACTGCCGTACAGTACTTATTAGAAAGGAAGATCGCGGATAAACACTGTGATGTGAGAGGAACCTAAGATCAATAGAAATTGTCATTCTAAAAATTAAATTCAAAGACTGTTAATTATTAACCCGGGTGCACAATTGGAGTAACCCTAGTATAAATACCAGGGAATATTCCCTCTAGAGTGGCAAAAACACAGTTTTGAAGATTTCGGGTGGCATAAACAAAATTGCCCCCTTTTTCTATTATTGGCTTACGAGTTCAAGTTGCTCTAAAATTTTACCCATTGCGCACACAATTTTTTTAGGCAAAATCAGTCGTTTGCCCTTCAAATCTTTTCTAATTAGCCATATGCTCTTCTATTCTTTAATATTAGCCGTATATCCCTCAAATTATCTTTACCGTTGTTATAACATTTAAGACTAAAATACCCCTAACCTTTGCTCTCCTTTCTTTCTTTCTAATCTCGCTAGAGAAATTCATTGGATCGTGAAAAAGAAAGAAACAAATAGGAGGCTAAAAAGAATATATTTCTTAAATAAGAAATAAAGAATACTTAGGATTCGTATCTTTTGTTTCTCAGGTATGTTGAGCACCATAGAAATTTTGCTTGATCTTTATTCTTTTTGTTACCTCACGCCCAGACCAAGATGAGCATTTTTTTTACTAGTTTAGTTGACCAATACTTTTCAAATTAAAAAATACAAATGCACAAACTTATTTCATTTCTCAGAATACAAGATTTTCATCGAAACAGGTCTAACTAGTTGAGGCAGAGGTTAGTTTAGCTAAACTTGTCACAGCTCTAAAATGATGGGACCTAGGCAGTCGCAGATAATGATTAAAACTTGTTTCAATTTTGATAAAATTCTAGTAGTTTGGTCTGGTATTCTTCGAAGGTTTGGATATGATCTTGGTGATATCCCAAGGGACGTTAGTAAGGCAAAGGATCGGAAAAACAGTAAACAAGTTTTTGTTTCTCATATAGATAATATACATTGATACACTGGTAGCAAAAAATTAACTCCTTGCATTCAATCTGAATCATCTTTCCATACCGTATTTGTAATTTTTTTTATATCTGATACAGTTCTAAATTTAGACAGAAAGATGAATCGATCAGAAGAAAAAATAGGGAGAGCAAAGGTCAGGGACATTTTAGTCTTAAATGTTATAAATTGATTTTCCAGAATTATTGTATCATTTAAATTAGCCAAAAGGGTAAATAACAACAATAAAGATGATTTGAGGGATATATGACTAATATTAAATAATAGAAGGGCATATGGCTAATTAGAGAAGATTTGAAGGGCATACGGCTGATTTTGCTTTTTTTGGTATTTAAATAATAGTATTTAAATTTTGATATTTACCCTTAAAATCACTCTGATGTTCAAAAATATTTATCCTTGCAATATTTCAATTTCAATATTAACTTTTAAATTTTTAGAATTGAGGATATTGTATTTAAAATGTAATTTATTTTGTTGACAAATTTAACATTAAATTTTTTCATTTAATAACTTTTCGACAATTACATCAATTTCATGACCTTTTTATACAACGGAATTGAATGTAAAACAGAGAGAGAGACTCAAAGAAAAGGAAAATTAAACAATTTAATTTGGTTGAGAGTCTGCAAGCTCTGCAATGATATATATAGAGAGTGGCTAGTGTCAAACATATAGGACACATACACTTGTTCAAAATGATAAAATTTTAATTTTTAAGATTAGAATGGCCGATCCAAACTGTTCAAATTGTTTTACGTTATAAAATCTCTGTGGAGACCAAATTTTATATTTTTTTCAAATTTTTTTATTATTTTTTTGGAATTTTTTAATATGCTCATTCTAAAAAGTTATGAACCCACCAATTTTGAAAATTCAAAAAAAAAATTTGAAAAAAATAATAAAAAAATTGATCTTCAAGGATATTTTAATAGAGATCATATTGAGCGGTTTGGATCAGCTGTTTGAAATTTTAATGGTCGATGTTTGAATCGTGTTTGACGTCCTATATGTTTGATTCTAGCATTACTCATATAGTTTTGGTGTTAATTCTCAAGATACTATAGTTTGGATCATCTAAGAATAAAATTAGGATTAGTTATTCGTAGTAAAACATATTATTCTTAAACGATCAAGAATAAGATTTTTGAGTTTTTCTAATTTAGAGTGTTATTTTTAAGTGTTATTTTTAAGTGGTCTGATATGTTTGGATCATCTCCTTAATGTGGATTAAGAAGTGATTTGGACTATTTTTAATCCAGATTGAAAAGTTATTCTAACCACTTCTTAATCCACATTAAAGAGATGAAACAAACATCCTAGGAATAAATTTAAATCTAGATGTTGAATTACTTAAAAATAACACTCTAGATCTATAAGCACCATGTATTTTAGATTCTATAGATCGAGTACAATTTGTAATGATGTCTACAAAAATGTCAGCTCCTTTATATATCGAGTGTACGTACAAAAAATATGGCGTCAAGGTTTGTAATAATCCTGGGCCGTTTGGAATAAGTGGGAATTTGGAGAATTTTTTATTTTTAGGCATAAATTTATTATAAAACAATCCAAACTCTTCACAAAATTACACACTTCCCAATACTTTATGCCTAGAAATAGAAAATTCCCTAAATTTTCACTTGATCCAAACGGCCCCAAGAAAAGGTAAAAAGGCTAAAAAAGAAACATCCTTTATCCTCGTAAACAGAAGACTCTTTACCATTATTATTTTATTCCTTTTTTTTTGGAGGGGGTTATCAGTTAACTTGTCTAACTTACCATTATTATATCGGAATTGCTTTCCGTCATCTCCATCATCCCTACATACACTTTAATTTTTTTTTTTCATTTTTAGAAACACGTCTTTTTCATTTTAGGAAATTCAAGGGTTAAAGGGATGACGAAAGAGAGAAGGAGATGACGAAAGTGGAGAGGGGTGAGGGGAAGGAGCGAAACATAGATGAGCACTAGGGGGAGGGAGGAGGGAGTGAAAAAGAGATGTATGTAACTGTTCTAGTTATATATATAACTAGAACGATTATATATATTAACCAGAACGGTTATATATTTAACCAGAACAGGTATATATATTAACTAGAACAGTTATATATTTTTAACGAGAACAGTTATTATATTAACTAGAACAATTAAATAGAATAATTGTATAGATTAACTAAAACATTTAGATCCAGCTTCCCCCTCTCCTGTGTCGCTCATCCCTCCCCTCTATGTCACTCATCTCTCTCTCTCTCTCTCCTCATCCCCTCATCCGCTCATCCAAAAAAGAAAAATGTGTCATCCATTTTCTTTCTTTTTTCGGAATACAATTAATCTAATTTGTGAGAGGATGATGAGCATTATAGAATCTGAGAATGATACTTATCAGCTCCGTTATTATATTATAGAAAGAGAATCAGGCTGTTAACTAAGTCAGTACTCAAATAAATATTATAGAAAGAGGATAGTCAACTTGACTGGACTAAAGCAGATCCAATAAAGAGATCCATCAAAAGCATTTCAGTTCGAAACGAAAAATAAATATGAAAGACATAAATATCCATTAGACCATTACACAACTAGCCAGTACTCAAATTACTCATGAGCAGGCATTACAGTACTGCTATGATCTTCTGATCCTTTTATTTAAATCATAATTGAAGGAAAATTGCATCATAATCCACGACAACTTTATCCTGCACATGAACTTCCATCATATGAAATAGGAGTCCAGTTATTTCAAGAAAAATTAATTAGTATATCTTATGCGGACAAGTAATTCAGCAAGTTTACCAAATGTGCATACGCATCTTTAAGAAAGAAAATATGCTGCAAGCATACATGCACCTTTACTAAAACTTTGGCTGATGGTATAAAATCAAGATTTTTATAAAAATATATTACTTGCATGGAACAAATTAACCAGTGTCTTCAATTAAGAAGAGTGAATTACTGTACACAACGCATGCACACTTCAGAAAACAAGTATACCGCTTCTTCACAAGATGTTGAAAATCGTAACAAAAGGCTTACAAATCAGTACCTGGAAGCTGAAATATTCATATTCATCAAACCCAACTGAGTAATTAGATCAGGCTAGGTGTTAACCATAAAGTAGCTCCAGATTTTCTAGGGAATTCATCTGTGGGGCTATGGATATTCTCAACATCTTTTCTACTTTCCAAATTCACACAATTAATGTCGATCTGAAAATACTCGCTGGTCATGGGACGCCATGCATGATAGCATATTTGATTCCCTTGCCAGTTCTCCAATTGCAGGTTAGCGGAAGAAAGGACTGGTAATGACTTAAAAAGATTGATAAACAACACCTGCTTTCCAATGTTTTTCACTTGACACCATTTTGGCTCTCCATTATTAACCCACTCGTACACAGAGAAGCTTGTTTTTTCAGAATCGACAGAATGCTTTACAACAAGGGGCCCACCAAATTCTCCAACTCCTTGAACAAGATTATAACAGGCGTTGTTGAGCATGAGCCTGGAAGGAAAAGTCTTCACAGAAAGGTTCTCAAGATCATAAATTGTTACTTCACCTTTGAAATTCATTGTGAAAACTAAATTATTCTGGAAAATAAAATCCCACATCGGTGAAAGTGCAGGGTTCTGACCCACGTCTGCTCTAAGTTTAGTCCAACTACTATCACCTATTCGGCAATAATACAACAGGCTTCCTAATGACTTAAATCTAGCCACCACAACACAACCTGGTTCAGAAGGATTGCTAGACAAAATCACCTTACGAATGCATCTTTTGTATCTTCTTTTCTCATTAAAAGAATCAGACCGCTTCCTCTTGTATCCGATCACCAAATTGGTTGAAACATCACTGAAGGAAGGAAGCTTGATGGAAGTCCTGGTAATTGGATTGAGTAACGACAATCTGTAGTCGTGCTCCAAAATGAGCCAACCGTGAGATGAGCCGCATATGTACTTGCCACTGAGGAAAGGCAACTCAAACCGGTGGATTGTTGACCGAGAAAGATCGTAAAAAGTTATATAAGAATCATCAATTCCATTTTTACGAAAATCATCAGGAGAGCCCCTAGGGAGCATGAGCCAGGGGACCTGGTGAGGGAGATGGAGGGGACGGGGAGTTAGAGTTTCTCGCCATGGCTTGCACACTGCTCGAAGATTAACATACTCCTTGATGATTGAGATCTTCTTTGAGATGATGGACACCAATTCTGGCAGGAGATGTGCCCAATCTGGTTCCATACTCACGTGTAATGTACAATTATCTCTGCTTCTAGGTAACAAATTAGGAGCGCTGGAGTATGCAGAGTATCAACCACTGAGTGTTACAGTTTGGATGCCCAGGAAAGCGGTAAAAAGAAGCATGCAATTATCAAGCACTTGGTGAATTAGGCTGTGATCCGAATGAGGTGTTAGAAAGAGTTAACACAGTTCAATAGAATTGATTTAAGAATGAATTTTATTTATTGTGACAAAGTTTAGATAAAAGCTTACATTATAAAGAATCTAGAACAATAAAAAAAATTTCTTTTCTTGTTATAATTGTCAACAAAAACAGAACAATGCTTTTAGTAGAGCAGAATTATTTCTCAATGATGGGAAAATTGAGGATATTAATCAATAGAAAAAGAGAGGAAGAAAAAAAAATTAATTTTTCTGATTGCATCAAATTTTATCTCAAATTAATAATGATTTGAAACGTATTAAAACTATATTAGCTTTTATACCACAATTGTTATCGGCGCCCTGATAAAATTTTTACCAGAATGCAAAAATATTACTATATAGAGGGTATTAAGCAGTAGCGGTGGAGAGAAGGTAGAAAAATATTAAGAAAGAATTTTGTTGATTAAAATAAACTTTTGACAAGAAAAAATATTACGAAGGATCATATATATTAATCAAATTATCTTTTGCAACAATTGACGTTGAAACCCTAGCATGGAGCAAATTAATTGTTCAATAGGGGAAAAAAATGTTGGTATTGATCAAGGTATTTGTTTTTGAAAAAAAAAATTAAGGGTATTAATCGATGGCGGAGATGAGAAAAAAAAACTTACAATTCGGAGATTTTTAGTACTGGTTGCTCTCTCAATCGGCACTTAATTTATCCGTCAACTCAAGAAGGAAGAAGGATTAGCATAAGCGGCTTTCTTAACATTAGAAACTACTTCTCACCGAATACCTTTTGAAGTTATCTCTTTCAAAATTTCATCCCTCCCAAAACCCCTCAAGTATTCTGACAGCCTTAAAAACCTTGCTTAGTTTGGGTTGACGGGCCAAGTGTTGTGTATCTCTTTTTTTTCGGAGCTGATATACAGAATCTAACACAAAAACATCCGAGCATCATGAATAGGTTCAATTTTTGGCGTGATGACATCATCAATCTGCTGCTGACGTCACCAATTTTTTGTGCTGACGTCATTAAATGGACAGAATTTTTTGTTCAGTTAGATGAGTCAAAGGATGGATTAATTTACGTTAAGTGTTCAGTTTGATGCGGTCGTATATATGAAGTTTAATTTTGTTGTGTTCAGTTAAACTAGATAAGTGATGAATTTAAAGTGTTTATATGTTCAGTTAGCTACAACAAAAATTTGATTTCATAATACGACAATTTACTTCTGATATGACATAAATATGAACATTTAAAACAATAAAACAAACACTTACAACAACAAAATGAATAAATACAAAAATTAATTTAATAAATAAACAACATAAACAAATTGAACAAACAAACTAATCATTTACAACAACAAATAGAACATTTATAACAATGAACTAAACACATAACTTTCATTAATAATAAAATAAATCTAACACAGTTTTAACCACTACAACCTAACACAATTCATCAACTCCTCGATTGATTTCTTCTGCACAACTATTCTTGTCTTGTCCTGTAATTCCTATACAAAACAAAACAAAATACAATTAAGACCAATTATTAATTAAATGCTGTTGTACTAAACGTCTCTAGGTTTGTCGATTACAAAACAATATCATTTGGCATTTAACAATCTTCTTTGAGTTTTATAGGAAGAAAATGCAAATTATGAAGACTTGGATAAAAACTTTAGGCAAGATCAAGATCAAGTCTTTGGAGAGCTTGTAGGCTAGTTTAGACTAGGATAGAAGGTATACTTTAGTCCTTGTTTATCCTTGAAATGGTCTAGATAGCGAAAAGCTCAATAAACCAGCAAAATCCTGTTTTCAGTGACCTAGCGTCGTACAACGCTAGATAGTGGCACACAACGCTGAGTTTTCAAAACTAGAACAGCTGACTTTTGTGAATCAACGTTGCACAACGCTATATAGAGTTAGGCAACGCTGAGTCACAACGTTGTACAACGCTCAGTAGTGTTGTACAACGCTATAGTTAAAAACTTGAAAATTTTCCTGAGTACCATCGTGCAACGCCATATAGCGTTGCACAACGCCACAAAATCTCAAGTTAGCTGTGTTGTTCAGACAGCGCTGCATCGATGTTTAGACAGCGCTGTCCCATGTAAAACCCATGTAAACAGTTGTTTTTACATGCAAAGTTGCGGGTAACGTTAGCCAACGTCTTTCAGCGTTGTGTGACGGTATATAGAGTTGTACAACGCTCTGTTGAATCTGTCAGAGTTGTTCCTTTTGTCTCCCTTTAACGTTGTGTAACGCCATCCAGTGGCAAGCAACGCTCTGACAATTTCCAACGGAATTGTCGGAGCTCTCCTTTGGCTGTTCACTCCTTCGTTGTGCAACGGCATATAGCGTTGCACAACGCTCTGACAGAACAACGGATATATTAACTAGTCGTTAGTTTTTACAACGGTCATATTCCAGCGTTGTAAAACGCTATTCAGCGTTGTACAACGCTGTGGCCAGTTTTTGCTGGAAAACTGCTCCTTTCGAGCCCTATATATATCCACCCCTTGTTCTCTCTCCAACTAACGAGTTAGAGAGCTTTGCTTTGCAAAATTAGACCAGAATTGAGCCTTTGAGCATAGGGATACTCTCTCACTTGAGCTTTTCATAGCTAGACCATCTTGAGAGATTTAGTAGCCTCAAACACCACCGTCCCGACATTGTCGCTAGGTGTAGGTTGGAATAGGTTGAGAGCTCTTCTCCTTTGAGGCCGTTGTGCCATTCGAGTTAGGCCGATCCGCCTCGAGTGTCCTTGTGACGAGGTGATTCGGTTCGAAATTGTAGTCACGTTCGTTGTTGAATTGAACGGAGCGCGCCCTTGTGTGGTAGCGAAACTCCCGGAGACGTACGACTAAGGCTAGCATTTCCTAGCGGGTCGGAACTCCGTAATCATACCGAGTGTTCAATCTCTCTCTCTCTTTTTCGTTTTATTATCTTGCTATACTTGAATTGCTTGTGTGCTTGCTTGTATTGGGTACCAATTGAATTGTGTTAGGATAGTTCATATCAAACCGGTCCGAAATCTCAATTGCTTCCGCTAAACCATGGTTAAGCCGCCTCTTTTAGGGACAACAAATGCTCTAATAATATTTAATCCTTTAGTCATGTGAAGTTTTTAAAAAATACATAATGAAACAAGATGATCCATTAAAGATACTAACTTAACACATATCATGACTAACTAATTCATTAGGAAAACAAAATAATTAATTAGTATAACAAGGTTCCAATGCCAACATTCCATTAATTAATTATTTTTTCAAAATTAAAAATTACAATGTCAAATCCAAACCGTTTATCTTATTTAATTTAATAACCGATGCGATTTCATATAAGTTTTGTAAATTTTAGAGTTTATTTGATATTTCATCAAGAGGTAGAAAAATAAACGAACCTTATTAATTATGATAGATTCATTCTAATATGTTCATGTTTTTACCTCTTGATGGAGTATCAAATAAACTCTAAAATTTACAAAACTTATATGAAAATGTTAGTAAGTGGTTAGGATGCACAAATTTTATTTTTATTACAATCAACAAAGATAAACAAGCAAACAACCACAAGAAATGATCTTGCGAGCATGAAACACATCAATTAACCATGAGAAAAGAGATTATGGATATACCTCTTCAAGAATCGTATCAAGAAGGAAAAATCCAAGGCGTAGGAGTTGATAGCGTGCTGCACCGCTCTTCCTTCTTCTCCAAAGGTTGACCTCGAGTCCACCAAGAGAATCACCACAATCTCGAAACCATGCTAGCGATTAGAGATCAAGTCTAAACATTTTCTTCCTTCTCTTGCAATTAAACTATTTTAATGGAGGAAGAGATTTGCTCAACACATGAGCCAAGAGGATGGAAAGAAGAGAGCGACAAGAGATAATTTCGAAATTATTCTCTCTTGGAAAATTTCAGCCAGCAAAAGTGAGAGAGAAAAATCAGCATTGTTCCCAACCTAAACCTCCTTTATATAGTTGTCCAAAAACCTAGTTTCCATAATTAATTCATGGACAATTCTGCCCCCTATATGGCTGGTCTTGAAGTGGCCAAATTGGGCTACAACAATTTGTATTTTCAGTCCATAATTAATTACTATAATTGCTCATTTAACCATCCAATATTTGGGCTTCCAATTAACTATTTAAATGAAGGCTCAAATGGCTCAATTAATTAAATTAAGTTAAACAAAATTAATTATTAACTTATTAATAATTATTTAGGGATTAGATAATGCATTAATTTATTTCTATATGATCCCTTTGACTTAATTAATTATAACGGTTTGTAACGGTATATAATTAATTAATTAACTTATCATATATTCGTAATACTTACTGCTGCAAATAAATAAATAATGCATCATGTGGTTACAACTCTATTTGTGTGACCTTTTGAGGATTTATGTTATGTTGGTCATGGAATTAAATTGCTATTTATTCAATAATCATAAGCGGTATCTAGCAACACGTTATGACTCCAATTCGCATAAATAATGTACTGATACAAATATTCAAATCCTGCATAAGAAATATAATATTTCCTTGTCTGATTCTTATGTCACATTATATCATCGTATAATCCAAGATAGGAATTCTTATGTGTCATTCTTGCAGATTATACGTTTCTTGATCTAGAGATAATTATATCAAGTTGCTAGCAAATAATCTATCTCCATCAAGGGGCCCAAACAGATATCATCACTCACTAAATAAATTAGTGAGGGACATACGGTTTTCTTGATAAACAGTTTTTCCCCGCACAATTCAAGAGAACATAAATAACGTCTGTATAGCAGCCTTTATCAGGAAACAGCGGTAGACGATATTTATAGAACTTATTCTCATGTGGAAAAACTGAATCATCTCAAACTTAGAATCAAACTTAAATGAAATAAATAATGACACAAAACAAAAATCCATGTATTTATTTTATTGGGTCATGTCATGTACTATGTTCTATAACATATACATATGCAATTAAGTTGGTAACTCTTTACCTATTATCTGTAGAACTTAATCATCACTTAACTTGCATACTAACCTTTTTCTGATAATTAATGTTCCTTGTTAATTATCAAGATTACGGACATTTTAGATTTATTATTGTCATTTAATTGAAAATGAACTACAGAGATCTACAATTCATATCCTCAACCAGAATGATCTGTCAATAAATAAATTAAGGAACAAATGATCAAATATCATCAATAACATAAACCATAGAAGTAGCCATATAAGATTGGCTTCTAGGACATAACTCTAACAGAAAACGCATCGGTCGTTAAATTAAATAAAATGAACGGTTTGGATTTGACGTTGTAATTTTTTATTTTGAAAAAGTAACTAATTAATGGAATGTTAGTATTTGGGGACAACCAAAATGTTGGCATTGGAACCTTGCTCTAATTAGTATATCTGAACACCTAATGATAAATAACTTAATCCGTAATTACAATTAACTGAACACTAATGACAACAAAATGATCCCTTAGAAATACTAATTTAACACATAATAAAACAAAATGATCCTTTAGAGAACTGAACAATAGAATATAACAAGATGATCCCTTAGAAATACTAACATAACATATAAAAAAACAAGATGCTCCTTAAAAAATTGGAATTGTGATATATATCCCGATGGCAAAGTCTGATTTCTGTTAATTTAAGAGGACTAACTAAATCAAGTACAAACTTACTCGAGCACTAATGCCAGATAAATGAAAATGTGTTTACAAGGATCCGTATGTTTATAAGGATAAAGATAGAGATAGAGATGAGATGTTAGCAATAGTCACTTGACAGCGGAAACAAACTAAGTTTCTGTATAAAATATAACTTAAGGAATGAAAAATTCAACAAGCATTCTATTAATGTTAACCATTACCAACATCTTGCTCAAATTTCTAAATCTCTCATAAACTTAATCTCATCTTAATTTTTTTTCTACTAAAGTAAAAAAAAAAAAAATCAAATCTGCATCTGTTGTGCACTTTCTACTTCTAAAATTTCAACTTTATATTGTTTTTGGAGAGCATAAATTTCAAAATAGGAGTGACGGCCGTTATAACTTCTTCGTCACCAGATCGCAATTTCTTTTAAGAAACCCTAATAGCCAAAATTTCAACTCAGATCGCAATAATTCATCAGAAATTCGTAACGACAATGGATTATCAAACATAACTAGAGAAAGAGAGAGAGACAGAGAGACACACCGACAAGCTTGTCACAGCCAATCTTCTTCTCGATCTGCCCCCAGTCGTCCTCCTCCTGACAGATCTAGAGGCGGTGCATGGTGAAGCTCTCGACGGCCTTGCGATACCCTTCGTTGGCCGGAACCGCCTCAATGTCCTTCAAAGTCTTGGTGTATGAGTCGATCAGCACCTCCCTTGCGTTTGGTACCACCTCTAATCCGACGATCCCTATCGTATCCTTCACCTTCTCCACTAGCGGTGCTTGGAGACGAGACGCTACGCGGGAGGAGAGGCGGAGCGATGGAGAGAGGAGACGCGACGCTACGTGCGAGTTCAGATCTAAAGGGGCTAGGGTTTCAAAAGAGAGAGTTTCGATATTTATTTAGGTGCGATTTTTAAAATTACCAAATTGTCCCTAATTATACTGGATGAGTCCAGTGAATTTTATGGATGTTAGTAGTCTGGATGGTAGAGATCAATTCCCCCTTTTTTTGCCCCCTCTAAGAACGAAAGTAAACCTAAGAAAAACGCATATGAAAAAAGGTCAGATTGAAATGCAACAGAATAATTAAAGGGCTTCCTCTAAAAATAATGAGAATTGCTTTTCATCATCCCATAGATTCTATCATCCTCATCATCCTCAAATCTTCATTAATTATCTAACATGTCTTCATTAATAAGAAAGTCGCTCAATTTTAATTTTTTGACTAATTACACTTAATTAATCCAATTAAAACACAAGCAACACGAGAATCTAGTGCTAAGTCAATCGACACAAGAGATAGGTGGGAAATTTGTATCTCTCTTGATATCGCAATCAAGAGGCTCGATCCTATGGCTTAGAAATCGATGACGTGCTTCTCCTTCATCTCCAAATCGCCTCGAGTCCACCTAGAGATTAACCAAGCTCTCTAATTGAATTTGTGCTAGCAAATTCAATGAGAACCAAGCTAATCCTAAGATGACACCCTCTTCTAATCCATCAAGTAGATGTAATTTGAGGATGTGTGGCTCAACACATGAGCAATAGAGAGGAGGAGGAGAGGTGGCGCACGGCCAAAGAGGGAGAGGGATGGGGTGGTGGCGGCTAGGAAGAGAGGAGAGAGAAATTCAATCCCTAGGGGTATTTTTATAGCCAACCAACCCTAGGTGCAAGTTGCTAGAATTTACACAAATGTCATCCCACCTACCACCTCTATGGCCAGCCCCTATTATGGGCTTAATGGGCCTTTTACTCCTTCTTAAATGGACTCTAATTCAATTAGTTAAATCCATTTCTAATTGCTCTTTGTTTGGACTATAAATTTGCTATATACAAATTAGCCCAATAATTCAATATAACTATTTATATTAAATTAAGTTGAACCAAAAAATATCATATACAGTAGTAATAATGCGTGGTATTTTGCCATCTGACCAGCCCTAAAAAAAATCATATAGAGTAATAATGCCAAATTAAGATCCCAAATTATAAAAGTTCTGAAAAAATAATTAATTATTCTGGTTAATGTTACTAAATGTTCTGGATAAATAACTAAATGTTCTAAAAAATCACTAACTGTTCTGGAAAAATAATTACATATTCTAATTAATCTTACTAACTGTTCTAGAAAAATAACTAACTATTCTGGAAAAAAAATGTTAACTAAAACAATTACTAAAATTTTACTAACTGTTCCGATTAATATTACTAATTGTTCTGAAAAAATAACTAATTGTTCAGGAAAAATAACTAATTGTTCTGGTTAATTTTACTAATTGTTCTGAAAAAATAACTAACTGTTCTAAAAAAATAACTAAATGTTCTGGTTAATGTTACTAACTTTTCTGAAACAAAGAAGGAATGGGAAGGGGGAGGATTTTTATGGAAACAGAAAGGGAAGGGAAAGGGGGAGTGAGTGGAAATAGAGAGGAAGAGAGGGGATGATGGAAAAAGTATTCTGAAAATGAAACATAATTATTAATGCTCATCTCCATCATTCCCATCATTCTTTTTTTTTTGGAATGTAATTAATTCAAATATTAAGGGATGATGATTATCAACTCCGAAAAATAATGCCTCAGCTTAGAATAATTATAGAAAAATGCAACGAAGGGAAAGATTACGTATTAATGGAAAGAGACTCTCGCTGCTAAATATAGCAATCTTGGGGGGACAATCCTTGTTTATTCTCTTGCCTCCTAGTTTAATTGGGCTTCATTTTAATTGGGCTTCATTTTAGGACATTGTTTCTGTGACTCGTGAAAAACACATGCTCCCGCCTCCTAGTGAAAGGAGTTTGAAAATCGGAATTGTTTAGGATCATTCTTCAGATTTTATCATCCTCATCATCCTCACGCGTACGTAACTAACTCCTCCCTCACGCATACACTCTCTCCCCTTCCCCTCCTCCGTACACTATCTCCCGCCCATGTCCCCTCCTCCCTCCCACGTACGTTGTCCCCCCTCCCCCCTCCTCCCTCCTACATACGCCGTCCCCCTCCCCCTCCTCCCTTCCATGTACATCGTTCCCCTCCCCCCCCACCTTTCTCCTCTTCCTCCTACACACTTCATAACTATTGAAGTTAATATATTTAAATGTTGAAGGCAATATAATAATTGTTGAAGTTAATATATGTACTGTTGAAGTTATATATGTAATTGTTAAAGTTAATATGTTATATATGTAACTGTTGAAGTTAATATATATAACTGTTGAAATTAATATATATAACTGTTGGAGTTAATATGTGTAACTGCTGAAATTATATATGTAGTTATTTAAGTTATATATGTAAGTAATATGTTATATATGTAACTGTTGAAGTTAATATATATAACTGTTGAAGTTAATATGTGTAACTGCTGAAGTTATATATGTAGTTATTGAAGTTATATATGTAAGTAATATGTTATATATGTAACTGTTGAAGTTAATATATATAACTGTTGAAGTTAATATATATAATTGTTGAACTTGGTATATTTAAATGTTGAAGGTAATATTTGAAGTGAGCATATTTAAATTGTTGAAGTTGGCATATATATTAACTTCAACAGTTATATATATTAACTTCAATAGTTATATATATTAACTTCAAAAGTTAAATATGTTCACCTCAACATTTATAATCAATATATATTGTGTGTGTGAGAGTATGATATTACCAGAGGGTGGGGGGAGGGGGAGGGGGGCGCACGCGGGAGGGTGGGAGGGGGGCGAGCGTACGCTGCAGGGTGAGCGTACGTGGGAGGGCTGGGAGGGGGGACAAGCGTACACGACAGGGAGGAAAACAGAGCAATTTCCAGAAATAGAAAACGTGTGTCTGGACCTTTTTATCGCCGCGGAAGAAATAAACTGAAGATCCGCGAGAAAGGGAAAGATCTATCCAGATACTCTCCGCGCGTCACAATTCGATATAAGTCCTTACTTAATGAAGAGAGAAGAACTCATATGAATTTATATTCACGCAAAGGTTTATTGTTTTGTGAGTCCTTTCTTTCCAGCAGGTGCAAGCCCCTGCTGTTAATTACCTCGGGGATAACCGCGAGAACCTCTGATTAAGGAATTCCAAGAATTATGTGTCTAAGCTAAAAGAGTTGTGAAATGCAACTTGTTGGGTGATTATGCATGTGACATTTGTTCATGGAATTTTTATGGTAAGTCGAGATTTTAAATTTTTAATCTAACTTGAACCATAATGGTAAATTACCGACCAGTCCATTAGTCGATCAAATACCGCTTTGTTTTGGAGTTGAGATTTTTGTTCTCGTTTTTGACATTTGATTTAGGATTTGAGTTATTTGTTCTCGAATCCTGTGAAGTACCAGGTTCTAAGTACAGAACATATTGTTGACTCAAAAACAAGGACTTCGCAAAGTTAGGATCAAGAGTGTAACCGCATTGGTCACTAAGGCGCAACAACCTTGATCATATTTCCAGGTGCTTGATCTTTCGCCATGGTCTTCGGTTTGATTGAGGTGCAGAGCATTTGTTTCTTTGCCTCAGATTTTTTTGGAATTAAAGTTTGGGGTATTTGTTCACTCTTCTTGGATTTTGATTTTGGGTTAAGGTTTAGGTTATTTGTTCCTTTGCCTTGGATTTTTGTTTTGGGTTAAGGTTTTGGATATTTGTTCCTTCGCCTTAGTTTTTTATTTTGAGTTTTGGATATTTGTTCCCTCTCCTCAGTCTTGGATTTTTTTTAGGTTTGGGTATTTGTTCCCTTGCCTTGGTTTTGGATTTTGTTGCATACCTTGTTAGAGTACAAGATATAAAACTTGTTCATCTTTCATGCCGGTAGATGAACATACCGGTATTGGTTAACTTATGGCTCACTCCAACAATTGACCATTTTGAGGTGGAAATTTGGCTGTGGAATTTGTGGAGTTAGGAAAATTTTGTGGAAGAGACACCCTATGTAGCCTTTTAAAGCAGGGTACTCTTTTCATTTCTCCTAAAGACATAAAGCTCCGGCAACTTCTTGTACCTGCAGAAACAAAAGGTTGCCCATAAGAGCGACCCAAGATCGTACATTGTTAAAGTACAAAGTTCAAAACTTGTTCATCTTTCATGCCGGTAGATGAACATACCGGTGTTGGTTGACTTATGGCTCACTCCAACAATTGACCATTTTGAGGTGAAAATTTGGCTATGGAATTTGTGGAGTTGGGCAATTTTATGTGGAAGTAACACCTTATGAGACATATTTAAGGTAAGACGCTTTTTTTTTATCCTAGGGACATAAAGCTCCAGTTGCTCCAATACCTGCAAAATAAATGAAAGGTTGCTCTGAAGAGCGACCAAGATCATACCTTGTTAAAGTACAAAGTATAAAACTTGTTCATCTTTCATGCTGGTAGATGAACATACCGGTGTTGGTTGACTTATGGCTCATTCCAACAACAGACCATTTTTATGTGGGAATTTTGGTTGTGGATTTTGTGGAGGTAGGAAAAATTTTCATGGAAGAGACACCATATCTGGCCTTTTGAGGCAGGATGCACTTTTTATTTCTCCTAAGGACATAAATCTCCAGCAGCTCCATATACCAGAAAGGCTTTTTCGCCGAAGCATGTAACTTCTTGACTTGACTTTTTTTGCAGCATTGATGGTTGTAGTGGCTTTAATTTGGCACTTGCCCCTACGAATTTGGATGGGATTCCAAGTTGCTTTCTGCCCCCAGAACAAAGCAGTTCTTATAGTTTTTGTGCATCTTGCCCCCTGAAGCTTCACCAGTGCCTCCTTTCATGTATTAGTGTATGTTCATGATAGTCGACCTTGGCATACACCATTACCTACAAAAACATTACTCTACAAACCATTGTTAGCATTTTTGTAAAGAAATCACAAAACTCCTATAGCCTATACAATATATTATTCAAATCCCAAAGATGAGAGGAGAAAGATGTCCCACCGGGCGTGCCAGAATCTGTCTGGACCTTTTTATCGCCGCGAAAGAAATAAACTGAAGATCCGCGAGAAAGGGAAAGATCTATCCAGATACTCTCCGCGCGTCACAATTCGATATAAGTCCTTACTTAATGAAGAGAGGAGAACTCATATGAATTTATATTCACGCGAAGGTTTATTGTTTTGTGAGTCCTTTCTTTCCAGCAGGCGCAAGCCCCTGCTGTTAATTACCTCGGGGATAACCGCAAGAACCTCTGATTAAGGAATTCGAAGAATTATGTGTCTAGGCTAAAAGAGTTGTGAAATGCAACTTGTTGGGTGATTATGCAAGTGACATTTGTTCATGGAATTTTTATGGTAAGTCGAGATTTTAAATTTTTAATCTAACATGAACCATAATGGTAAATTACCGACCAGTCCATTAGTCGATCAAATACCGCTTTGTTTTGGAGTTGAGATTTTTATTCTCGTTTTTGACATTTGATTTAGGATTTGAGTTATTTGTTCTCGAATCCTGTGAAGTACCAGGTTCTAAGTACAGAACATATTGTTGACTCAGAGACAAGGACTTCGCAAAGTTAGGGTCAAGAGTGTAACCGCATTGGTCACTCAGGCGCAACAACCTTGCAACTCGTACATTGAATACAGAGCGGGCCGCTAATTCAGGTGACGAGGGAAACTTATGATCAAACTGGAGCTTTGGTCCAGTTAGACCGCTTTTGATTTTATTTGGGTATAATTCGAGTTAATTTGAACTCAAATTATAATTCGAGTTATTTGATTTTGATTTGATACAATTTGATTTGGTTTGGTTTGTATTTCTGTCAATTTGAGTTAATTTAAACTCAAATCAGAATTTTACCACAAATTTCAAATATTGAGGTCGCACAATTTCATTTTGGTTTTGTGGACTTTTAGAATTTCTAAAGAAATTTCAATTTAATTTGAATTTCACATGATGCATTATGAAGAAAACGCTTAAAATCGGGTTTGATCAGACTTCAGATGATTTTGACATCAAATGATCAGTGAAACTGAAATCTTTAGAATTTTCTGAGCTTTTGGACATTTCATTTGAGATTTTTCGAGTTTTCTGTGAATTTTAATGTGTTTAGACATTTGGAGAATTTACAAATTTTTTGGGCTGTACGTTTTGGACAGGACCTACCAGACCACTAATCAGTTCGAAATTAGGAAAGGGTCTCTCTGTTTCATCAAAAATTATGAAACCAGATTCATTTGAAAGAAGACTCAGAGAGGATTTTTAATATCATTTTTATAGAATTTTTGAAATTTGTTTCATTGGGCTTTGGGCTTGATCTTGCAGGTTCATTTTCTGAAAAACAGTTTTATCAGTTAACACGACCTTCAGTCACTATTTCAATGATTGTTTTCGTTCTGTTTTGAATTTTTAAATGAGGTTTATTTTATTTGAAACTAGACTTCAAGAGGAAAATTGTGATATCTAGAATGAAGTTTTCTGAGTTGGTTTGGTATTTTTACCGAAATTTGCAATCTAAGCCAACTTTCTGGAAACAGTTTCCTGAGACAGACAGACATCAGTTCAGTTTTTGAATTTTCGTTTGCTCTCTGTTTGCAGTTATGACTTGAAACTTTCAGATTTGAAACTGTACATCTTGAGACAACAACAACAACAACTAAGCCTTTTGTTGTACTAAACGTCTCTAGGTTTGTCGATTGCAAAACAATATCATTTGGCATTTAACAATCTTATTTGAGTTTTATAGGAAGAAGATACAATTTATGAGGGCTTGGATAAAAGCTTTAAGAAAGATCAAGCTCAAGTCATTAGAGAGCTTATAGGCTAGTTTAGACTAGGATAGAAGGTTTACTTTAGTCATTGTTTATCCTTGAAATGGTCTAGATAGCAAAAAGCTCAATAAACCAGCAAAATCCTGTTTTCTGTGACCTAGCGTCGTACAACGCTAGATAGTGGCACACAACGCTAGAACAGCTAAATTCATACTTTTGTGAATCAACGTTGCACAACGCTATATAGAGTTAGGCAACGCTGAATCACAACGTTGTACAACGCTCAGTAGTGTTGTACAACGCTGCAGTTAAAAAACTTGGAAAATTTCCTGAGTACCATCGTGCAACACCATATAGCGTTGCACAACGCCACAAAAATCTCAAGTTAGCTGTGCTGTTTTTACTTGCAAAAGTTTCTGGAGACGTTAGCCAACGTCTTTCAGCGTTGGGTAACGTTAGCGTTGTGTGACGGCATATAGAGTTGTACAACGCTCTGTTGAATCTGTCAGAGTTGTTCCTTTTGTCTCCCTTTAGCGTTGTGTAACGACATTCAGTGGCAAGCAACGCTCTGACAATTTCCAACGGAATTGTCGGAGCTTTCCTTTGGTTTTACACTCCTGCGTTGTGCGACGGCAAATAGCGTTGCACAACGCTCTGACAGACCAACGGCTATATTAAAGAGCCGTTAGATTTTACAACGGTCATATTCCAGCGTTGTATAACGCTATTCAGCGTTGTACAACGCTGTGGCCTGTTTTTGCTGGGGAACTGCTCATTTCGAGCCCTATATATATTTACCCCTTGTTATCTCTCTTTGTGCTGCTTTACTTTGCAAAATTAGACCAGAATTGAGCCTTTGAGCATAGGGATACTCTCCCACTTGAGCTTTTCATAGCTAGACCATCTTGAGAGATTTAGTAGGCTCAAACACTACCGCCCCGACATTGTCGCTAGGTGTAGGTTGGAATAGGTTGATAGCTCTTCTCCCTTGAGGCCGTTGTGCCATTCGAGTTAGGCCGATCCGCCTCGAGTGTCCTTGTGACGAGGTGATTCGGTTCGAAGTTGTAGTTCCGTTCTTGTTGGAATTGAACGGAGCGCGCCCTTTCGTGGTAGCGGAACTCCCAGAGACGTACGACTAAGGCTAGCATTTCCTAGCGGGTCGGAACTCCGTAATCATACCGAGTGTTCAATTCTCTCTCTCTTTCTCTCTTTATTATCTTGCTATACTTGAATTGCTTGTGTGCTTGCTTGTATTGGGTACCAATTGAATTGTGTTAGGGTAGTTCATACCAAACCGGTCTAAAACCTTAATCGCTTCCGCTAAACCTTGATTAAGCCGCCCCCCTTTAGGGACAACACCTTTTGTCCCAAACAAGTTGGGGTAGGCTAGAAAGAAACCCAATAAGAGAACACATCCAAGAACAAAACAAAACATAAAAACATACTAAAAATAAAAGTAGCCATACTAATAATAATACATATAATAATAATAGTAATAGTAGAAACCTAGACCTCGACCATGATCTAATAGAGGGCCCTACAAACCTATGGCATCGCTCCTACCCCTAAGTTCCTACGTCATGGCTCCGGTACATGAATTGCTAACTTCCAAGCGCTCCTATCGATCGCCAACTCCTTGGAGACGTTCCATTCTTTAAGGTCTCTTTTCACCGCTTCTTTCCATGTCAATCTTGGTCTCCCTCTCCCCTTCCGTGTGTTCTCAAAATGATTAAGAATTCCGCTACGTACCGGTGCCTCTGGAGGTCTGCGTTGAATATGTCCAAACCATCTCAAACGATGTTGGGTCAGCTTCTCCTCTATCGGTGCGACCCCAACCATATCCCGTATGTCATCATTTTTAATCTGATCTTTCCTCGTGTGACCGCAGATCCACCGCAACATACGCATCTCAGCTACACTCATCTTCTGGACATGTCGTCTTTTAGTAGCCCAACATTCTGCGCCATACAACATTGCAGGTCTAATCGCTGTCCTGTAAAACTTGCCTTTTAGCTTCTGCGAGACTTTTTTTATCGCAAAGGATGCCTGATGCTTGCCGCCATTTCACCCACCCCGCTCTTATCCTGTGACTAACATCTTCATCTATTTCGCCATCGCTATGCAGCATCGACCCTAAATATCGAAAGGTATCCTTCCTAGGTACTACCTGACCGTCTAGACAGACATCTCCATCCACTGGTCGTATCCCACTAAATTCACACCCCATATACTCCGTCTTAGTTCTACTAAGCCTAAACCCTTTGGACTCTAGAGTTTGTCTCCACAACTCCAATTTTCTATCAACCCCCGTCCTACTCTCATAGACTAACACCACATCGTCGGCAAAGAGCATACACCAAGGAATCTCTCCTTGTATATCATTCGTGATCTCATCCATCACTAAGGCAAAAATATACGGGCTCAAAGCGGATCCCTGATGTAGTCCTATTTTAATAGGAAAGTCACTAGTCACACTATCACATGTCCTGACGTAAGTAACAGCACCATCATACATGTCTTGAATGAGGATAATATACTTCGTGGGGACTTTCTTCTTTTTCTATCATTAAAAAAAACGTAATACCCGACATTGGCATTGGAAGCTTCTATTATTATAAAAAAAAATGAAAAAACAAAAATTAATCGCCATTATCCATTATGATGCAGACTCCTTGGCAATCTTCTCAGCCTTTGCAATAACCTCATCTATACCTCCAACCATGTAAAATGACTGCTCTGGAAGGTCATCGTATTTCCCATCCAAAACCCCCTGGAAGCTGTCCACACTCTCCTTGAGCTCAACATATTTTCCAGGAGCACCAGTGAAGACTTCAGCCACGTGGAAGGGCTGGCTGAGGAAACGTTGGATCTTCCTGGCACGTGCAACTGTCAGCTTGTCATCCTCACTGAGCTCATCCATACCAAGAATGGCAATGATATCCTGAAGATTCTTGTAGTTCTGAAGAACCTTCTGGACACCACGAGCTGTGTTATAGTGATCCTCACCCAGTACATGGGGAGAAAGCATTCTAGATGTGGAATCAAGCGGGTCGACAGCAGGGTAGATACCTAGTTCTGAAATCTGTCTAGACAGCACAGTGGTGGCATCAAGATGGGCAAAGGTTGTTGCAGGGGCAGGATCGGTCAAGTCATCAGCTGGCACATAAATAGCCTGGACAGAGGTGATAGAGCCCTTCTTTGTGGTGGTGATACGCTCTTGCAGACCTCCCAAGTCAGTAGCGAGTGTCGGTTGGTAACCCACAGCAGATGGGATACGCCCAAGCAACGCAGACACTTCAGAGTTTGCCTGAGTAAATCTGAAAATGTTGTCAATGAAAAGAAGCACGTCCTGGCCTTCAGCATCACGGAAATGCTCAGCGACAGTTAGGCCAGTTAGCCCAACACGAGCACGAGCACCAGGGGGCTCATTCATCTGCCCCTAGACAAGCGCACACTTGCTATCAGCCTGTTTATCTCCTAGCTTAATAACACCACTTTCAATCATTTCTCTGTACAAATCATTACCCTCCCTGGTTCGTTCTCCAACACCAGCAAAGACCGAGAAACCACCATGAGCTTTGGCAACATTGTTGATCAATTCCATGATAAGCACAGTTTTTCCTACACCAGCACCACCAAAAAGACCAATCTTTCCACCCCTTTGATAAGGTGCAAGAAGATCCACAACCTTGATTCCTGTGACAAGAATTTGCTGCTCTGTTGCTTGCTCAACGAAAGCAGGAGCTTCACGATGAATAGGAAGGAAGTGGCTCGTCTTAATATCGCCCTTCTCATCAATGGGTTCGCCAATAACATTCATGATGCGACCAAGTGTTGCCCTACCAACAGGAACAGTGATAGGAGATCCAGTGTTAAGAACCCTCTGACCACGAGCAAGACCCTCCGTTCCATCCATAGCGATCGTACGGACCATGTTCTCTCCTAGATGCTGAGCGACCTCGAGCACCAGCCTGATCGAGTGATCTAGAACCTCAAGCGCAGTCAAGATCGGAGGCAACCCATCATCAAATCGCACATCGACGACGGCTCCGATGACCTGACAGACCTGGCCCACGGCGCCTGCCCCAGTGAACTCATCGGTGATCTTTCCCGACACGGATGGCTGGCTTGGAGCGACGGCGGCGGCGGAGGCGGCGGAGCGGGTCGGGAGAAGGCGGGAGGGAGTGGTGGGTTTAGGAGCGAGGTGAGGGAGGATCGCGGGGGCAGCACGACGGGTGGAGAAGGCGGAGGAGGATCGACGGAGGAGGGAGGAGAGGATCCGACGAGAGGCCATGTCGATGGCCTGAGAATGGAGTAGGTGGGATCTAGGGTTTTGGTTTTTGTTTCGGGTTCTTTATTTATTTATACAGTGGGAAGAGAAGGAATACATCTTGAGACAGTTGCAGTAATTTTCGTAGAAGTTTTAGAGATTTATTTCTAAGGGTTTCAAGGCATGAACTTTCAGACATTTACTGGCACGATTTGCTGTTACAGTTTTCTGAAACTCAATTTTTGTCTGATTTTAAAAATTCGTTATAATTAATCTGTCAGTTCAAAAATTCTGAACTTTTTACAGGATGTGTGTCATATCATGTTTCATCTGCAGTTAAAATTTCAATTGGTTCTGTTTAACCGTTTGTGAAATAAAAATAGTTTTGTGTACTGTCCAGAATGCACTTTGCTGGTAACAGAAAATTATCAGGAACATATTTTAGATTTAACTTATGTCAGAAATATAAAATGAAACATGACTTTTCTGAGTAAATTTCGGCAGCATAACGACGTCTTTGCATGGATATTTGATCTTTGTTATTCAAACAACCTAAATCGAATGGACTAAGCATGCTACAGATCCAATTCAATTAGGTTCATACCATCTCCATAGGGACTGAGACATGCTGCAGATCCCTTATGAAGCGGTTTCTTATTGATTAAATCACAACTGAGCATGCTACAGATTGTGAAATAAACAAATTTCGATCGAAGTGGTTGCGCTGGATCAAAATTCCATGCCGAGAAGTCGTGCTGCAAAACAATGGTCAATAGAAGAGATTCTATTGATACTTCACTTTGAGATCATGCCGCATCAGTAAAGTATAATTCCTGTACTAATAGCAAGTTAAAATTTTCTATTTGTTTATACGTAATTAACCTGAAGATGATGTGTCAGTGAATCTAATTTAGATTTGATTGTGTTGTATTTGGAATTTAATATATGATGTGCGTGTGCTGTATTTGGAAATAGATTTAGGGTTGTAAATGTATAAAAGGCCAGCGGCCATTGTATGCGAGACAGAAAAACAGAAATAAAAGTTTTTCAATTTTTCACTTTTGTTCATAGCATCAGAGCCGCCAGGTTACTGAGATCGCCACCAACTTAAACAAATTGCTTCTTCACAAGATCTGATTCTGGTCAAAATGAATGACAATAAGGATGAGAAGGACTCTGATAAGAACATCGTCAAGAGGTTCATTGATAACTCATCTCCTTTTTATCTCAACTCTGGTGACAATCCGGGTATGATGATTACCTCTTGCATACTGAAAGATGATAATTATGACATGTGGGTTAAGGCCATGAGAAATGCATTGAAAGCAAAGAATAAATTGGGTTTTGTTGATGGTACAATTACTGAACCAAAACCAGATGATCTGGAATTTGATTTGTGGGGTATATGCAATTCCATGATGGTGTCTTGGATCTTTAACTCAATAGATCCTAGTCTTCAGCCGAGTGTGGCTTATTTTGAAACAGTGAAGGAGATGTGGGATGATTTGAAAAAGAGGTTCTCTGTTGGGAATGCTCCGCGTATTCATCAGTTGAAAGCAGAAATAGCTGCGGCAAAACAGCATGGGCAATCAGTTGTGGCGTATTTCACATGACTCAAAGGATTGTGGGATGAATTGAGTAATCATGCGCCCGTTCCAGTGTGTGTATGTCGCAATTGCACATGCAACATAACAACACGGCTGACGAAGGAGAAAGAAGAGGAGAAAATTCATCAATTTTTGATGGGTCTTGATGACTCTATCTTTGGCAACGTGAGAACTCATATCCTGGGCATGGATCCGTTGCCTTCATTGAGCAAAGTCTATTCCATGGTTGTGCAAGAGGAAAGGCACAGAACAGTTGTTAGAAGTCAGAATGATAGAAATGAGGCAGTAGGCTTTGCTGTGCGGTTGAATAAGCCCGAGGTTAATCAACAAAAAGGGATAGCAAATGAGAAATCGATATGTGGACACTGTGGAAAACCAGGTCACGATATCTCTCGTTGTTTTGAAATCATTGGTTATCCAGAAGGTTGGGTTCGTGGAGGACGTGGTATGCGTGGCGGTCGAGGTGGTGGAAGAAGCAGGGGTCGTGGCAGAGCATCAGCTCATGCTGTGCAAGGAGCTGTCAGTACCGATTCTCAGAGCTTTCCTGGAGATGTGTCACAGCAGAAAATTCCAGGTCTAACCGATACTCAAATGAAACAGATTATGGCTATACTCAACAACTCAAGTGCCTCAAATGCAAGTAATGCGGATGAAAAATTGCAAGGTAAATTTTCTGCTACAAACTGGCTTCTTGACAGTGGGGCATCACACCATATAACTGGTGATTTTAATTGCCTCGAAAATGTGTGTTCAGTGAAACCATCATTAGTTACACTCCCTAATGGACAACAAACAGTGGCTGAGCAAGAAGGGATGTTGAAGCTTGAAGGGGGAGTTGTACTCAAAAGAGTGTTATATGTTCCCTGTTTAAACTGCAACCTCATTTCACTTAGTAAACTGATCAAAGACAATGGGTGTTTCATTACATTTATTGATGAACTGTGTGTTATACAGGACCGCATTACGAAGATGCCGATTGGTGTGGGTGAATTGAGGGATGGAATCTATTTCTATCATTCTGTAGCATCAGCTAAGGCGAATCAAGTAAGGAAGAGAGAGGATTACTTGATGTGGCATAGACGGATGGGACACCCTTCAACTCAAACAACCTTGCTTCTTCCTGGTGTTAGGAATGATAGTTGTGATTCAAAGAAAATTTGTGATATTTGTTTGCAAGCTAAACAGACTAGAGATGTATTTTCTATCAGTTCTAATAAAGCACTTGAACCTTTTGAATTAATACATTGTGATATTTGGGGTCCATATCGAGTGGCATCACATTGTGGAGCCCATTATTTTTTGACACTAGTTGATGATTTCTCTAGAGCTGTTTGGGTGTACTTAATGGCTGAAAAGAAAGAGGTATCTAGATTGCTGATATCTTTTTGTACGATGGTAAAGAATCAGTTTGGAAAATCTTGTCCAGCAATTTTATTCAGATCATGGGATATTACATCAAACTTCCTGTGTGCACACACCTCAACAGAATGGTAGAGTAGAGAGAAAGCATCGTCACATTCTCAATGTGGCACGTGCTCTCAGGTTTCAAGCTCATTTGCCCATAGAATTTTGGGGTGAATGCATTCTTACTGCTGCATATTTGATCAATCGCACACCTACACGACTTTTGGAGAATAGAACTCCTTATGAATTATTATTTGGAAAACAACCCTCATATCAACATGTTCGTGTATTTGGATGTTTGTGCTATGTGACACATAAGTCAGTTGTTTCAGATAAATTTGCAGCATGGAGCAGAAAATGTGTGTTCATTGGATATCCATTTGGTAAAAAGGGTTGGAGACTGTATGATATGACTGCAAGAAATTTTCTTGTGTCAAGAGATGTAGTTTTCGATGAAAGTGTTTTTCCATTTGCTGAAATTGATGAAGATAATGCATCAGGATTAGCACTAAGTGATGTATCTGGAGACTCGATTGGTGTGCGTGTGGAACCCATCCGAGGAGTATCTGGTGAGGATCATGATATGTTGGTAGTAAGGGGGAGCAGTGAAAGTGAGTTGGAGAACCAGAGTGTTGAACATCGACAAAGCGATGGAGTGACACAGGATGGGACGATGCATGAAGTGGAACAAAGTGGCGCAATGGTGGAGACCAGTGAAGGGGACAATGCTCGAGTTCATGTACCAGTGCATGAACAACGAGTTAGAAGAGCTCCTGCACGGCTTCAAGATTACATATGCTACACTGCACGTGTAGAGTCACCAAATAAATTTCAAGATGGTTGTCACTCTAGTACAGCTTATCCTATAGACAGGTACGTCACATGTGATAAGTTCTCTAAAAGACACAAAGTGTTCTTGAATGCGGTTACAAAAGAAAAAGAACCGGCACATTTTGGTGAGGCAGTAAAAAATCAACATTGGTGTGAGGCTATGAAAAATGAGATAGATGCACTTGAAAGAAATGAAACCTGGACTTTGGAGAATTTGCCATCCAACAAAGTTGCAATAGGTTGCAAGTGGGTTTATCGCATCAAATATCATGCAGATGGACGGGTTGAACGATACAAAGCGCGTTTGGTTGCTCTTGGAAATCGTCAAGTGCAGGGAGTTGATTTCACAGAAACTTTTGCACCGGTTGCAAAGATGGTGAGTGTTAGAACTTTCCTGGCGGTGGCAGCAGCAAAAGGGTGGGAGTTACATCAGATGGATGTGCACAATGCCTTCTTGCATGGTGATTTGCATGAAGAAGTGTATATGCGTTTGCCACCGGGTTTTGCTCCTTCACAAGCTAGAAAAGTTTGTCGACTTAGAAAGTCAATTTATGGGTTGCGACAGGCTCCCAGAATGTGGTTTTCTAAATTAACAGTTGCACTTGAAACATATGGATTTGTGCAATCAAAGGCAGACTATTCTCTTTTTACCTGTCGCAAGGGCAATTCCTTTCTTGCCATCTTGATCTATGTTGATGACCTAGTAATTGCTGGAGATGACAGTGGTGCAATTAAAGATTTTAAACAATATATGAGTAAAGTGTTTCATATGAAGGATCTTGGGGTACTTAAATATTTCCTGGGGATAGAAATAGCTAGAGGGCCTGCTGGACTTTTTCTGAGCCAACGAAAATATGCACTTGACATGCTTGCTGAGTGCGGTTTGTTGGGAGCAAAACCTGCAGCGACTCCACTTGAACAGAATCATCGACTAGCAGAGTCGACTAGTGAAAAGCTGAAAGATCCAGAGAGATACAGGAGATTGGTCGGTCGTCTCATTTATTTGACAATTACAAGGCCTGAATTGTGTTATTCTGTTCACACACTTGCTCAGTTTATGCATGACCCTCTTGAGGCTCACTACGAAGCAGCTCTCAGGGTTATGAGATACTTGAAAGGAAATCCAGGACAAGGCATTGTTCTCTGTGCTGATGATGAATTGCAACTGAATGGGTATTGCGATTCAGATTGGGCAAGTTGCCCAACCACTCGACGATCGTTGACAGGCTATTTTGTAATGCTTGGAGGATCCCCTATCTCTTGGAAGACGAAGAAACAACCCACGGTATCTCGTTCTTCTGCAGAAGCAGAATATCGATCTATGGCAAATGCAACATGTGAGTTGGTTTGGTTAAAATCACTTCTGAACTCACTAGGTGTGAAGCATGATAGACCAATGAATTTGTATTGCGATAGCCAAGCAGCGCTTCATATTGCTACTAATCCAGTGTTTCACGAGAGGACGAAGCATATAGAGCTAGACTGTCATTTTGTGCGCGATCGAGTTAAAGATGGGAGTGTTGCAACACGGTATACTCGATCATCTGAACAGCTAGCAGATATCTTCACGAAGGCATTAGGAAAGCAGCCATTTCATTATCTATTGAGCAAGTTGGGCATATGTGATTTGCATGCTCCAACTTGAGGGGGAGTGTCAGTGAATCTAATTTAGATTTGATTGTGTTGTATTTGGAATTTAATATATGATGTGCGTGTGCTGTATTTGGAAATAGATTTAGGGTTGTAAATGTATAAAAGGCCAGAGGCCATTGTATGCGAGACAGAAAAACAGAAATAAAAGTTTTCCAATTTTTCACTTTTGTTCATGATGGCTAGATCAAAAGCAAGATATGAGTTCAATGTATGATTTAATGCAACGATATAGAAAATAAAGAGAAAGATGAAAAGAGTATGGGACAGAATAGAGAGAAGCAACAATTATAGTATCTTCATTGCAACAACTTTTTACAAACCTCTTCTTCTTCCTTTCCTACAGAATACTTGTTTTCTCTTTTTCCTTTTCGCGTACAAAAAATTTGTGAAGAAAAAAAAAATGAATCGAAACTCTCTCAATCTCTCTCTGTTTCTCCTCTTTTTTTTTGCGCCGAAAAGGCCTCTCTTTTTCTCTTCTCTATGTTGTCCGATCTCTTTTTTTTTTTTGTTGTCTCTTCTGGTCCCCTTCGCCCTCTCTCTGATGGGTATTTCAAGCCATCTGGTTTCAATTTTCAAAATGGCAGTTATGGAAAATAATGAGCGGGAGGTGGCTGACTTGGCACCCCTTGATTTTTTTTATTTCAATACTTGACTCTTTGCTTCCATAACCGCATGTTTTCCTTACCATCTCAGTTGATTTTTGTGAGTTACTCATCTGACCAGTGGGCCTAGGGTGCGAGAATTGGGCTATGAGTCTTGGCCATTAATTATTTTTTCTTCAGCAAATGATGTGCGCCTTTTCACTTGCAATGCACAATTTTTTTTTTTTGGCTACTCTTCATTTCAACACATACTTGTTCTCTCCATTTTAACTATATATGCATTTTTTTAAGGTACAACAATGACAAAAACTCAAAGAGACCACACTGCATACTTAGAATAAAAGGTCGATTTTAGTACCATTTAGGTCAGATTTTCAAATATCTCTAATTATTACTTATTCCACTTTTCTTTGCTAATTCATCCTTTGTTTCGTATCTGAATCGTATATTGATTTGTTATCGAATTTGCAACAAATTTCTTTTTTAATTTTTAGCAGAGTTTGACCGAAAATAGTTGTGGACGATTTAAATGGAGTATTAGACTTGGCAATTTCAATTACATTGATCACACGGTGGAGAATAAAAATTGCATGATTTTGTTTTGCTCGATGGAGTATTATCGCTGCAGACTGATAAAAAAGTTCCTCCCCATAACAATTTACTGTATTGAGGATAAAAATCTTTGTTTCCCTCAATTTTTAATGGAGTGTTAGACTTGGCAAAATAAAAGAATTTTGACTTAGGTGATAACAATTTAGTAAGCATCATGTTGATATCTTTATAAAATCTTAGTTAAAATATGATTATTACAACAATGACATCATGTTTTTTCCTTCTTTTTTTTATATTTAAGAGTGTTCTTATCTTTAAATTTGTACGAAACAAAGATCAATTTCTTGCTTGGTATGGAGGTATTTTTGTGTTCTTATTATGTATGACTCTATATTGATGCTGTATGAATTTTTTTATATATATCTCCATCATTTCTAATGTCTACCTATTTCTATACATCCTTGCAGGTTCTGATAGTTGATGAAAGGCTAATGTACATGTAACCTCTCTTTTTGTATTTTAGTTTAGTGCATACAAGTCCAAGTTAATCATTGCACTAATTTATTTCATGCTCTAAAGATATATTTATTGAAAATATTGAGAAACATCATTCGTCGACTCTAATCGCTATTTTTGTTACACTGCAAATGAAAACAAATCTGAATCGATGGCATCTGAGAATATTAAGGATTCTTTGCCTCATCTATTGCAAAATTTCATTATTTTCTGTTGTGGTTACCTCCTCTATAAGAGTTGATTAGGTACATAACTGATTTTTAATCACTATTTCTTTTTTCACTGCAAATGGAAACAAATCTGAACAATGGTATCTGAAGCTATTAAGGACTCTTTGCCTCCTTTATTGCAAAATTTCATTCTTTTTAGTTGTCGTTGCCTCCTCTATAAGGGTTGATGAGGTACATAATTGTAGAGAATAACATGCTGCTGTAATAATAATGATGTATCCATTTATTTCTCCCATCAAATATAATTGTTTTTCGTTCTATAGGCAGGAATTTCAAGCATCTATATTCATCTTAAAAAAATATTAAATAAAAATAACATGCTCACCTTGCAGATATGAATGATCGAGATTCAGCCTGGCACTTACCCCTTTTCGACACTAGATATCAGCGAGCTTAGAAGTAGCCTTCATCGGTTGTAGGAATCACCTATTCTTTACTCTCTTTGTTGCAAATTTTTTTACTGGTACATCATTACATCTCCAAATTAGTGAATCAATTTGAAAAATTATTATTATTTTTCCTCACGATTTTTTCCCTGTTGATGTTTCAGAAAATATATATGTGTTATAGTTTAGGTGGTATTTTGAAACTATTGGGTGATATGATGGTCATTGCAAATGGACTCAAGAGAGGGATTTCATGC